>CM038705.1:21230490-22430490 GCA_021613375.1 Megaleporinus macrocephalus
ATTCCAATATCTGTGCATCCCTAGGCTCACAGGCTCTCTCCAAAATGTATGCTTAAGGAAACAGGCAACCTATAGCAATTACTTTTAAGGGCTGTTAATTACACCCATTGCATTTACTTTTCCTTCTTTTGCTTTATGTGTATGTTTACAAAACTTCTTTCTAAGTGTGTAAGCAAATGAACTCAATTCAAATCAAACCGGCCCACTGAAACTCCAACAAAATATTAAACATATAAGAGCTGAAAAGTCATTCTTCACCAAGTTATTCCACCATGCAAACAAAGGACACAACACTGGACCATCGAAATATCAATCTCATTTCACCAACAGCCTGAAAGACTTGAAGGTAAGGAACTGTTTAGCATTTGCAAATGAGTCCTCACACGAGCATGAGCCTCTTCAATCAAGCTAATGGCTGCCAAGAGGCCAATAAAATGCAACAGTCACTCATACAACACGGCAACCCACTGTTAATGACTGTCAGACAGCGCATGTAAGGACTGATCCCCAGCAATTTTAATGTTCAACAAGATTGAGAAAATAACAAGCCTGAGATTTTAATTGAAGGCTATTTGTTACTCTATCATGTTAAGTGGGATACTATTACATTCAATAATGGCAATAATCATAACATATATAGCTGATATCACTGTACAGACATAGATTCTAAACAAAGGCCCTCAAGACAATATCAGTATCTTCAGATAACCGTGAAAACCAATTCTGCTTGAGACTGATGCTTAGATTTAATTGATCATTCAATTTGGTATTTAATGACACATTAACTGAATTTTTAGCATAACATTTATGCTAATGCTTTTTTTACTGTAGTGTCTACCCTCTCATAGGGTTGTGCAATTTTTAGGTTTAGGGTTGTGGTTTAGATTTGTCTTGGACAGACTGGATATATATCGCACACCCTACCCTCTTGTAATAGTGATGTACTCTTGTAATTATGAGTTAAGCAACAATGTTTTCATTAATTAAGGATTATGTTGTTTTTGGAGAGAGGGTTATCAGGACACTATAAGGCCCAGCCTTTGTTTCAAATATTGTAGATTTATAATCTTAAATGCTTCATAAAACATTAACACAAGCTATTTTATATTCCTTTATATTTTCACTCTATTAGACAGCCGTGACAGACATCACTACTGTATTGCATTAAACCCAAACTGTGAATTTTATGAATACTGACAATGTAGCTGAACTGTCTTCCTTTGAAGAAATGAATGAATGAATGAATGTCACCTGAATTTCAGGCTGACTCATGTAATGAGGAAGGAGGAGGTTTCTATTCCTTTCATGTGTAAAGAATCCACTGAAAGAGGAAATATGCTCATATAATAACTCTAACGGATGCTGGCTGCTTGGTTATGAATGTTGGCAAAATAAAGAACAAGATAAAGAACAGAAAAAACAATGGGCTGTTAAACACATGGAGAGACGAGTGAGATAAACTGTAGTCTAGCCCTTTTATCCATCACTGATAGCTTATGCACTGCACAGGCCATAAGGATAAAACATCTCTGACACATGCAGGGGCAACAGACTCATTACTTATTTCCAGCATGAGGCTTCATCTACAAATAATCTTCACGTCATCTGGAAGTTGCGCCACCAAACAACTTCTTCATGAGAGTCAGCAACTCTCTTTGGCCTGCACTGTACACTTAATAACATAAAGATGGATCAAAAGCTTAGCAGATTGATAACTGCAACCAACCATGTTTGTAAATGAACACAAAACAGGAGACTGTTTATTATCATCATTGTCCAAAGAAAACATCTTCAAGACAATCCAAATATAATTTTTTACTTTTAACGCAAATTAATGTAAGGAGGTTTTATTCCTAGTAAATCTGGAGCATTTCTATTGGTCCAATCACAGAACATAAAGGATAAAAGAAAAGAAAAAAAAAGCAATAATGGTGTATACACATTTTCTTCAAACAACACTCCATTGACACGGGACACTGTATTCAAATAAGATACAGCAGGTGTAGTCAGGTATGGGCTCATATGGATCTGCCCGGCTGGCAATGGCTGAGGGCTCCAAACCAGACACCGGCTGCTGCTGGCCAAGGCCTGGCAAGAGCACCAAAGGATATTTACAAAAGTCTTATTCTGGTGAGACTAAGCTCATAAACCTCAGTACTTTATTACTGTCATGGAATAAAGAAAACCTGACGTTTCACTTAAATCACTCACTTACTGAGGTCTGCACATGCATGTCTGTGATTGGCACTAGCTCACTTGTTAATGGAGGACAGAAGGAGAAAATTATGTGCTCAATAAAAATGCATACATGTGAACTGAAAATTATGCTTTTCATATTAAAAACAGGGTCAAACTAAACAGTTTTCCAAGTCATTTTAGTCAGAAGAAGGGACGACCTGTCTACTTACTCCGGGTAATGTCAATCCACAAGGCGATTTAGCTTCCAAATTTTATATATATATAATATACAATAATATAAAATTTGGAAGTGTCATACAGATCCCTGAATAAATTCAGATTTATATATATATATATATATAAAGGAAACAAAAGTTGAGGTAAGGGAATACTATTTGTTTTGTGTCACTGGACATTTAGCCAGCTACATACATGTTGGCAGATAAAAACTAAGCAGCCCAACACAACAGCGCCACAATGAAACACACTGGAGTTCTTCTGTGACGTCTGTGGTTCGTTTACATTTAAAAGTTTAGCCAAACTACACTGGAACACTCACTTGCTCTTGTTTTGTGCTTTTCTGCTGTACCTGAAAAAAAAATTCCTCTCAACACCCAGAAAATCACACCAAAGGACTTCCTTTGCATGGAACGTGGCTGTGTCTTCACGCAACACGAGCCATTTTGTTCTGTTTAAACAATATCAAACCACCAAAAAGCTTATTTTACCTGTGAACCGTTTTAACATCTTAGCTGTAAACATGTCTCAGTACATGCAAATGTCTTAGTACAGATTAAAAATTTTATATAATTAAATATTAAATAATATGATAATATTGTAACAATTATTTGTTCTGTGAGAGTTATTTTATTCAAAAATCGATCTATTACTGTTTATACTGTATTCAGGTGGAGCAGCGTGAATGTACAGCTGCTAGATGTATTTTATATTTTATACTTTAAGTTCTTCTGTGTGTGAGGTGAGGCTGAAGCAGAGACTGACTTTAAGAAATCCTACAGTTTGTGTAAAAGTTGCATGTTTTCCTTTAATAACAATAAACACTACAATACAAACCAAAACACAGACAAACTCTGCTCTGCTTTAACCTTCAACTCCGCTCTAGTCTCTCAGGTCCTGCAGGACACTGACCAGCTTCTTTTAACCTGGTGACTTTCTGGTGTTTGAGAGTTTCTCTGTACAGATTTAGCTGATGGGTACACAGCGAGGGTGCACAAACGCTAAGGAATCTTTCTATTCGTCTCTGAATTCTCCATGTTCAGCCTGAGTCCTCTCTGCCAGTGTGTTAACTACCAGCTACCAGACACACTGTCTGAGCTGTGGCCTGCAGTCTGTGCACCAATCTTCAGGGTTAAAGGTCAGTGAATTAGCAGCTATACATTAATCACAACACGTGCTTAACGCAGAAAATAAACACAAGTTAATGCCTAGAAACGTGTAAGCTACCTCTGATCTGGCTATGATTTAATAGTTTTCACTGCAGGATTAATAAACTGCATGTTAGAACTTGAGCTGAACAAAGAGTCCATATTAAAATGATGATAAATACGATTTAAAGGGTTTGATTGTGAGGATTTAAGCAGTAGATTCAACAAAACTGGAATTAAATACATATTTGATGTTTCTAAATAGCTGCATAATTTAATCATGGATATTTAAATAAGTCACTTAGAGTGGTTTGTTAAGAAGAGCTGCAGAGAAACATACGACACTGCTTTCTTTACAGTGTTGGTGATGGGAAACAAATATAAATATAGCTATTTTATCTACTATTCAAAGCAGTGGGTGACTCTCACATGCTGCTGTATGTCATGTTGATATATTAATCCCAAAACTGAATTTGTATCACTTCACCATGCATGAATTTAAAAATATATATTTTAAATGTATATCTAGGCTACTGTAAAATAAAGGCTGTGTGATCAGGCAACGTCTTTTTAATTGGCACATTCAGTTTTTGTTAATCTTGCCTCTGCTGTTAATGTAGAATGTTAGGCTATTATTAAAGGATGATATCGTCGCTCGCAAATGAAAAATCAGTATCTCTGAAATATCAGTATCTCTAAAATAGTAACTTTACAGGAGAGGCCAAAAACCTTCTTTACTTTCAATGCAAGTCAATAAAACCAATAGGAGCATTTCTATTGGTTCATTCATCATAAAACGTTCCCACATTGTAAATCAAATGATGTGGAAAAATGAAAATAGACAAAAATGGAGAAACATCTTTTTCATTGGACAGTGAGGATATGCTTTTAGTCAGTTTTATTCACTTTAATGCAACCATGTCATACAAATATACAAATAATAAATGTAATTATGTTTTGTGAGGGAGGGCGGTCTATGCGCAGAAGGCTGTAGCAGGGTTTTAAAAAGCATGTGTGCTGCAGTGACTTCTTTTTTACTGCATTCTTTCTCCGTGACTTCTCACAGTGTACCTGAAAATGCTGAATATCGCAAAATTCTGTTTTGTGATACTGCTTTGATTCTCAAAAGCACAGTATCCGTTTTTAATTAATAGTTTACAATCAAAGACTGATGGTGAACGGTGGTTTATTGCGGTTAAACACCCGACCACACAATAGCAGTGTTCTATACATTCAGGCTCCTCCACACCACGAAAACAAGAAGTGTAAAGGTGCACTGCCTACAGCAGCATTCTATACTTACCTATGACCTAGGGCTGTGTATTGGCAAGAACTTGGCGATACAATACATATTGTGATACGGCTGTCACGATTCAATATATCACGATATATCGCTATACTGCAAGCAAAGTGATATACTGTGATTTTTCAAATCCTACTATTAAAACACTCCACTACATGAACAGGTTTGCCAAAGCTTACAATAGTATTGCGTCCTTGTGCTGCTTGTTAATGTTGGAGTGGAGCTGAAAATAGATTACAACACTGCCATCTAGTGATCAGAGGTTTGAACACAACACACACTGATTCACTGTCTGCCAGAAATCTGTGTATTGATACTGTGTTCTTGAGAATTGATACAGTATCACAAAGCATAATATCCTGATACTCGATATTTTCTTACACCCCTACTATGACCTACGACAGTTTTCCTAAATTCATATTTTATATATATTGAATTGCTTACAGTGTCCAAATATACTGAATCGTAACCCGTATCGTATCACCAGCTCTCTGACAGCTGACCGAGTACCTGCTCACGCTCGACCTGCCAGAATCTGCACTTCTAAAGGCCAGCAGGTTCTAACAGCTCTTATATGCTGACCACTGCTGCTGTGCTGTGCTGTTCTAAAAGGCTGCGTGATTAAATGTACAGGAAGGATGTCCTCCCTCCCTTACATCAGGGATAAGCTCAGACGGAAGTGGACTACTCTCTTTAATCTCAGCATACAAGTTCTTCAATGCAAGGCAAACTCCATAAGGCTTGATCATTTCGGGGGTCTACAAGAGGTTAAATAAAAGACTCGCAGCTGACAGGAGAACAACAGGGTCACCAGCAGTACGCTTTCAAACACAGTAATACTGACTGGCAGTTTTAATGTACACACTCATTCGGAGAGAGGGAGAGAGTTGAATACAGATTTGAAAATAAAACTAAGATATAAACAAAGTTATTCAGTGGTTTGATGTAAACTGCACAACTCAAATAGAAACTTGTCAGTGGTGAGAACCAGACGTCTGAAAAGCTGAATGCCTTTAAACGCTACATCACAGAGTTATTATTGTCCCAAAGGATTATAAACACATTGCAGAGAGCTACGTTTCACAACAGCTTTGAGATATACTTACTTCCTTACTCTCTTTCTGGATTTACCTCTGCTTCCCATCACCAACAGCCTGAAGAAAGCCGTGTCTGTATGTTTCTCTGCAATGCACCAATTCACAACAAACCACTCTGAATGACTTTAGATCTCGATGACTGAATTATGCTGATATTTAACAAAATCTAAATATGTATTTATTTCCAGTGCTATGGAAAACTCTTATATTAGCACAATATTCACAAGAGCCATTAAATCATATTTCATCAGTGCAATATGGACTCTTTGTTTAGCTCATTAGCTTTACAGATTATAGAATAATTACTGCTGCATCATGATACGACAGGTGGGCTCTCGCCTGCGCAAGCTAATCATGGCCACAATGACAAAGAGGCACAGGGGACAAAACGGCTTGCTTATGCTTAAAACAATGAGTGGCTACAATTAACACAGCTAATAATAATAATAATAATAATAATAATAATAATAATACAATCGTCCTCCCCCAAGAGATTCTGTTTTCGGCACATTTATTTATTCATTTATTCTTATTAATATCAAAACAACAGACAGATGTTTAGTACTTAAACTGGTATTTCATGATGTAGGTGATGCTGGTGGTAACTAAAATATTTCCAGTCTATTCATTTTACTGCATTTACAGCATACATTACATGAAGCATATGGTATACTATAGGAATACTTATTATCAGTAGTAAAAATACATTACTCCAAAAGAAGGCCACAACACCAGACAAACAGCCCGCACTCTGCACAAGTGACAACATCTTGAAACCGGCGAAATCAAGTCCCCATCTTCTGAAAGCAATGACGCTGGAAAGGTGTTTGCCAACGCCGCTACATTTGTTCGAGAAAATCCTCTCTGAGGAAATAAACCGCAATACTCACCTCAAATCTCAAAGGCTATGTGAGGAATTCGAGGCAGGAACTCTATTCACAGTTGATATTTTTGCAGACAAACATTTCTGTCCCCACAATCTATGATTTGCCTTCCTCCCATTGAAATCTAAAACAATGGAAATGCTGCCACATGAAAAGCTCTTTCTTCATCTTTCTCTCATCCATTCTGCTAGCACATCCAAACCTGAGTCGTTACACATAAACAGCTGTTCAAATTACGCTATCACTCTCTAAAGAGAAGCAGCAAAGACTTCGGGGGGAGGAAAAAAAACACGCTATAGAAAGAAGAACAAAGGAGAGCTTAAATAGCAAAGGGGGAAATAAGCAGGTCATATAAAACAGAATAAAGTCACGAAATCTGTTAACACAAAATCCACAACAAAACAATGCACACTCCCACACATCCAGAGAAGAGAGAGATTCACATCTCCACAGAAGACTACTTTACACAATGGTCTAAAGAAGTGCACAGTACACTGAGAAACAGGGGTGGGCAAGGGCAACACAGCTAGAAAAATTATTATAATACTTCTCAATATATTATATAAACGTACATACACACGTTACATGACTGTTTCATGTACAGCACATCACTACATCAACATACTCACTGAACTTCAGCCACTGTCAAGACTTAAATTCACAATCTCCTGACAAAGACAGTTAAAATAGTTATCTAATTAAGGGTTTTATCTGATTTGACCAAATTTAAAGGTCCTAAAGATTCACATTTCTTCTCGTCACAACTAGAAAACAGAAGTAGGGAGGAGGCACTCTGATTTTTTTTGGTTTCAGCTTCTTGTTCAGGTTTGGTTCTGGTCTGGTTCTGGTCCTCGCTCTTATTTTTCACTAGGTCTGTTTTAAAAGCTAAAGATTTGTTTTGGATAATTTGGCACGTTTTGTTATTTTAATCATGATGTATTCAGATTTAACACATCTGCCTCTATTGTTAAAGCAGGAGAGGACACTGGCCAAAAGCTAAGGTAACACCCAACGGATAAATCACTGAGGATCTACTTTTTTCCTCGTTAGACTTGTTAAAGCTCACAATATTTCCCGAAAAGCTTACGCGATCATAATTTATTGTGATAACAATAACACAAGATCATATCTCCCACTCATATCAAGAAACGTGACAAAACTTCCACTGACACAATCATTCTTAGTAAGCTCAACACTTTAACTCATAATCTCAACCCATCTCGGAGGCAGTCAATGTGCTACAGAAACCTTTACATTTGCAAGAAAACCACAACGTCCCATTTACTGCTAGAGATATGAATCATGACCCATTCACCATGGCCAGTTCAGTAATGTGGGTTAGCTGCTTCTAGATCAGGAGTAAAAATCAGAGCCATCTTAAACTGTAGAGTGAAGGACTTTCCAAGGACCTTCAGGCTCTGGAGTAAGGCGCAGTACCAGACCAATGAAACGTTGTGAAGCCATCAGCCTTCAGAGCCAGCACAAACCAACACTGCTGTGTTAGCACGCAGACTGAGACGCAATGCAACCTGAGAAATTAAGCTTTCTACAGGACAATGAGTCCAAACATGATTAGAGTTTTTAAATAGCAGCTAGTACATTCCACCCCATCTTCCCAGAAGATTAATTCATAACATGATGTGCCAAACAGTGCAAGGTGCACAAACTAAACACAACGAGTGGTCCTGTGACTGCAGTCGTGATGAAATGCTCTAAATATGTAACTGCAGCACATTATCCGTTTGTTGGCTTATTTCGTTTTCTATCTGTCCAGAGAATCCTAACACTACTACACTGTTTTCACCTTCCTCAATGGCTACAACGGCTTCATGAATGAAAGACCTACATGTTTTGGCCACAAGGAGACCTTCAGCTCTTACGTAGCTGTTGGGCTTTGCTATCTGTTAATGCACAAGTTTAAATTAGAAATTGCAGTGAACTGAAGGCACGCACGTTTAAAGTGCTACTCCTTTCAAATTCACACTTGAATAACACCACATTCATATTATTTTTTATTAGTTTATTATTTATATTGTATATACTGTACTGCTTATGCCTTGCTAATCCCTTTTCTGCTGTAACACTGAATTTCCCTCTTGCGGGTCTAATAAAGGATTATCTTATCTCTTATCTTACATTCATATTATTACCAAACTTGGGCTGAACGCTCAAAAAAGGTTTGCAATATAATGACAACATGTTTAATTACACACCAAACAATTATTTTAAAACTGTGTGTAATCAGTGCTGGGCAATTATTCAATATTAAGGGTTTCCAAATATACCTTATCACATTATCAGATTATTATTATTATACATTTGCAGCAATTTTCACAAACCATGTGTTATAGGAATGGTGCCCACTCAGAAGAGCATGTAAGAATGTTTCTGTCCCTTTTAAGGGGTCTCTGTTCATTTTTTCCCTCATATAATGGCTTGTGATGCCACAATACAACATAGCACAACTAAACAATGGTTAAAATGACACATACCCATTTCTGTGTCATTTTAACCGATGTTGCTGCGCGATGTTGTATCGTGGCATCACAAGCCATTATATGAGGGAAAAAATGAACAGAGACCTTTTAAAAGGGGACAGAAACACGTCAGCCCAGGAGAAACACATAAAAAACAGACAGTGCTGGACCACAATATTTTCCAAATACATCACAGACGACATTTAGGTGTGCATTAATCATGTGAAACTCAGGAAAACCATTCTAAGAGTAGGAGTGGTACCGCGTCTTTACTAAGAGTAGGTCCAACAAACCTGAGCTTGTTTGGACTGAATGGTTAGCTTGTGTTCTTTTATTTACACCAAAAAGAACTTTACACAGTGCTAAACAGCAGCAACACACAAACTACACTTGCAAAAAGAAAACTTGCTATTTTATTTATTTGTTTACACAAGTATAGAAAATGGAATTTTTTGCAGTGTAACATATTGTGCAATATTTTCTCCCCTGTGCAATTAAGAGGCAATGTGCAACTATTTGTTAATACAATCTTAAGAGTTCTTGACTTTTTATTATTTATACTGTATATACTGTACTCTTTATTTATCTATTGTTTGTACTGAGTGTCTTGCTATCTCTCCGCTGCTGTAACTCTGAGAATTTCTCCACTGTGGGTCTAACAAAGGATTATCTTATCTATTTATTTATTTAGCCATTTTTAACTATTTTTTCTTGCCCATCCATGACACTTTATGTCTAAATCAACATTGTGCTGCAGCACCAACACTGGTATTAACATACACCACCGCTCAAAAATTTAGGATCACTTTAGAATTTCATTTCATGCAATTTTCATGCAACTCACAAACAATATTGTCCATTTCTTAATTAATGTAAGTGTATCAGATGATTTTTAAAAAATTAAAAATGTTTGTATTAAAGTCTATTTTTGTATAGAGGCTTATTTTGCATATAGTTCTATTATCAGCAATTCTCAGTCCTCTGTCTAAATCTCCTGGTACGGCCGCCAATCCAAGTTAAGGATGTTATTGGACTAATTGGTTGTTAGGACACTCTTGATCAATTGTGATGCGCAGCTGAAAAACATTCTACTAATAAGTGAGTATAAAAGGGAACAACATTCTAGGTTAGTTTAGTATCTGAAGCATCAGCAGTTCATGGCTTGCTGACAGACTTAAAATGTCCAGAAAGAAACAACTTTCTTTAGAGACCCGTCAGTTCATTGTTGTGTTAAGGAAGGAAGATACTCCATTAAAACAAGAACATTTCACTGTGATCCCAAACTTTTGAGCGGTAGTGTATGACAATATATGATGCTATTCTTACTAAACACAATGACTGTGACTGTTTACAGCGTGGAGAGATCTGCGGGTGATTGAGAAGGCTGTGCTTTTGGGGTTCGGGCGAACAGTTTGGGGAAAGTAATCTAATCAACTGAGAAAATTAACATACTGTAAATGACCATTCAGTTGTGGTCACAGCAAAACCAGACGATATAGAATCAAGCAGATTCTGAAAGTCTCACAGCTCTCAGTCTCACTTTCACAATCAGGTTCAAGTTCAGCTTCGCACTTCCAGATGAAGGTCTTCTGTACAAAAGCGTCTTCCTTTGTTATTTAAGCTCATTCTTTGTTTTAGGGCCGTTTTCAGAAACTCAACAGAAACAGTAAAGGACATCGAATCTGGCTCAAGCTCACAGAGTTACACAACATGGTTGCTTAAAGCCAAGCAAAGAAAAAACAAACAGACAAACAAGCAAACTGCAAACTCTGTAATCGACAGAACTCTCGCTAAGCCATAAATTCATGCTCAGCTTGAGCTACTGTACTGAACAGGAAGTGCTACAGGGCAGCAGCAGAGCTGGAAGCAACTGAACAACTTCCCGGCACCAAAATGAAAATAAACAGCAGCAGCCCACAACATGTGTCTTTATGGATCATACGCCAGCCTACGTTTACAAAGAATCCATCATTTTTACGCTTGGGGAAACTCCAAAAGATAAAAGTTCTCAAACATCATGGAACAGTTAGCTGTTTAAATGAAACTGAACGTTGAGAAACACTGAGAAGCCCTGCAGAAATCTCAAAAACCAGCCTTAGGACAAACCACGAAGCCAGAAACGAAGCAGAAATTAACAAAAAAAGAAAAGAAAAGAAAAAAGAAAGAGCCTCTGTATACAGAAGTAAGGCTGGTGTTTTTCTCTGGGGGTAACGTACTTCTCATTAAAACTACCTGATGAATCTGTGGTTCCCCCTGAAAACTCCACATCTGCTCAGAAATCTTCAACAACAGGTGCAGCACAAATGAACTACGGCCTCTGTAGCGCATCTATTAGCTGGCAGTAGAGATGGCGGCACCATACAACTTTCTTTTCTTTCGTTTCTTTTCCGATATTGAGATATCACAATTACAGCATCACCGCCCAAAGAATAACAAGCATCTCCAAAACAGCAACTTTCCAGCAGAGGATCAAAATCAGTCTTTACTCTTTAAAGCAAGCTAATGGAGGGATATCTTGTTTAAAGCAGTTCTGGAGCATTTTCATGGGCCCAACCATCATGAAATGTTGAAACGATGTGAAGCACAAACGTAGAGTTCAAATCATGTAGAAAATTAAAAATCACAAGAAACAGATCACGCTTTTCTCTGGACATCTGCGCATATAGAAACAAGTACCTTCAAAACTAAAACTTTACAGGAGAGAACAAAATACTTTATACTTTACTTTTAATGTAAGTCAATGGAACCAGAATTTTTTCCAAGCTATTTTGGAGCACTTCTATTGGTCCATTCATCATGATATTTGTAAAGGACCATTGGCATGTTCAAATGATTTAGAAAACTCAAAATCGACAAAATACATGATTTTCACTGGACGAGATAACATATATATATACATACATTATATATATATATATATATATATATATATATATATATATACATACATTATATATATATATATATATATATATATATATATATATATGTTATCTAGTCCAATAAAAATCATGCATTTTGTCGATTTTGAGTTTTCTAAATCATTTGAACATGCCAATGTTATATATATATATATATATATATATATATATATATATATATATATATATATGTTATATATATATATATACACACACACACACACACAAATAGAAAGTACCCAATCATGCTAAAACTACTCACAGGAAAGAATAAACAAATTACAGTGACAATGTTGGTTGTTTTAGGACTGATGTGTTACAGGAATAAACTAGATTAATTCTATTCTCTCTCAAATCCAGCAAAGCGTTTTATTATTAATTATTATTGTCATTATTATTATTATTATTATTATTATTATTATTATATTTGTTCTATAATATCCAGTATCCATGTCCCTGATATGTTATGTATAGTTTAAGAACTAACAATATAAGTACTGTTTTTTTTTTCCTTTTAAACAAGCATTCAGGCCTAAACACCCTTAACTACAGCTCATCTTATACAGGCCCCCAATTCATAAACGGATAAACAAACTAACAAACAAACAAGCAGAAACTATTAACCCATGAGAAGAACTAGCGGAGTCCTTACTGCGTTCAGTGTTTTATTCTCCCTCAGTCGTTAGAAGATAAGGCTGAATGTGGGGAAAGTGTTGGTTTGTTTATCAGCCTCCGACAGCGGCGCCATGAAAACTTTTAACTCGCCAACAAAGCAAAACGGCGTTAAATGTCATTCACGAACCCTCCACCGCCCACCCACCCCCCTCCCTCCCTCCCTCCCACCCACCTGGGGAAAAGCAGCAGAAACTACAACACTGTCAAATAAGAAGCGAAAGCGTTTAAAGCGAGAAAAAAGGCTGACTAGAGCTGAAGTCCCTCCTCGGCATGAGGGCAGTCAGACATCAGGAAGAGTTGAGACGGTGACAAACTCAACAGCAGCTGCTGCTCTGCGCTGAGCGAACATGTGAAAAGGAAACATTTCCGAGAGCAGAATGATAGTTTCGCTTAGCTGCACGGCTAGCCGCGCACTGTTTACCATCACCAAATATGAGGGGCGAAAGAAAGAAATACACACAGCCGGAGTGCATAATCAGCCTGCCGATACGCTGCGAGTGCGTGTCGTTGCTTTCAGTTCAGTATTAGTGGGTCAGCATGTGAGGAGAGGGGGGGCATCCCACTTTATGTTAGCGTGTTTAAACAGGAGAGATTAGCGAGGATAGCCATCTCTCTCTCTCTCTCCCTCTCTCTCTCTCTCTCAAACGCATTTAAAGACGAGGGAGAAGAAGAAAAACAGCACCGTTTCACATCAGCCCGGTTATCGTACCCTGAAAAAGCCGACGTGGTGCTACAGCGGGAGCGCGGTTATCGGTATAAAGCGAGGTGCAGTAAGTCGGGCTCGTATGAAATTATGAATTTCTTACCCGCACGGTGTGCCAGCCGCTCTGCCCCTCAACGCGGTGACAGTAGAAATAGGCTCCAGTGGGCCGCAGTGCGCATGCGCACAAGCTCAGCCCTCTACTGGAGGCAGCCCTCAGCGACAAGCGGTGAACAGGTTAGTGCTTCCGAACAGGTGGGGGGATTTAAACACGAGGGGGGATTCATCCTGAAAAGAGAGATTTTAAGTGAGCACGCCGTTTAACGGCTTTCTGTGACTTTTTTTCTGCAACAACTGTGCCGTTCATATAAATATATGATGTGTCATATAAGTAACGATATCGTCGCCATCCAAAGAAAAGCAACTTCACAGGAAGAGAGAAAAAACTACTTTACCTTCAAATTAAATCTCTCCTGTAATGATTTGGTCATTAATAAGTAAGTGGGGGGGAAACTGGTTCCACTGACTAACATTACAAGTTTTAATGTAAGTCAGTGGAACCAGTTTTCCCCTGCCAAGTGATTCTGGAGCATTTTTATTGATGCGTTCAAATAAAGAGTTTCATTCCACAGTGCTGTATATCCATTTGTAGCATGTTTGGATATAACAAGTATTTGAAAAGAGTAACAGCTGACATATCGCTTCTCTTCAATGAAAAACAAATATCTACAAATATCTCCTTTACAGGAGAGGCCAAAACTGTTTTTACTTTCAATGTAAACCAATGGAACCAGAAGTTTTTCCAAGTGATTTTGGGGCATTTCTATTGGTCCACTCAACATGAAATTCCCACACTATGTAAACAACATCTGTCATGTTCAAATTACATAGTAAAACAAAAATCAACAAAAATGGAGATGCATGTTTTTCATTGGACAGCGACAGTATATTACAACACACACTGTTGGGAATCATTATAACATAGTTCAGATGGTCACATTACATATTGTGTTGATGGGAAGTTCTGTACACACTCCAGCACCTATTTCTGCTTAATGTTTTCCACCGCATGTTAAACTGTGTCATTTTTTCCAATATATCAAATTATGCACAAAACAAAGTCATATTTATGTTTGTTTTCACTCTGAACATGTGTTCTCTCTTAGAACATCAACAACATTAGGACATGTACTTTGACTAGCAATGTTTTGCATACAACTGTACTTCAGGATAAAAGGTATTGAAAGTGGGCTGTAAAGCATTTAGGAATGTAGCCCTTCTCATATTGATTGATCTTGCAATATATTAATCAGCTCTACTAATACAATAAGGGTGTGAGAGTCTTCTATACCTATTCTATCCGTCTTTGCAGCTTATGATCGGCGTAGTGGCATAGATCAGTGTTTCTACACCCTGGTCCTGGAAACACACTGTCCTGCACATTTTAGTGCTGACCCTTTCTTAAAGGTGCCATAGAGTGTAACACTGTATTTATATTGTAATATATTAAATTATAAAGGAGAGTTTGGTACATAGACCTGGTATACGGTGAACCTCAGACACTGCTGCTCCTCCTCCATATACAAATCCTGCATTTAAAACAGAGCTCAGTAAAACAGGCTGATTCTGAAAACTCTTACATAACAGTCCTGACACAACAGAGCAAGCACAACAACTATGCAAACTATGCAGAGAAACCCTTTGAGGTTATGGAGGTAATGTCAATGCTTTTCATCCAGAGGAACCGAACCATCTACAAGCATGGTTGATGTTTATCTTTAAATGAAACCGAAGTTGGAGTGAAGTTTGTGATCCAGAACTAACCATCCAACATTAGTACCTGACCTGCTCTTGTGGTTGAATGCAATCAAATCCTCAAATATTCCAACAAAGTCTAGTCTCTCCAGAAGTGCCCAATACAACACTAACGTCGCTGATTTCAGAAGAAAAAGAAGAAGAAGAAGAAGAAGAAGAAGAAGAAGAAGCAAGACTTTTATTTGATATGTCTTTTAAACCAACCAAAGCAGATTCACTGCTACTTTAGACAATGACACTAAAACCAAACCATGTAACTGATTTTCCTCATTCATATGTGAAACATGTTGAAATAAAAAGATGTTTGATGTTTAATAATTTAGTTTAATCGTCTCAGTCAGTGGGCCTAATCATACAACACTGTGTTTAATATTTATGAGTCTTTTATCTTCACCAGAGTAGGATATAAAAATCTCCCAGACAAAAGCAAACAAATCAGGTGATTTCTTTCTATTTTGCTTGTCCCCTAAGAGTCCCCAAAGAAAGCACAGGCATCAGCATCATGCTGAACTGTTGAGAAATCCTGTTTCCTGCATGAGGAATGTGTTATCTCATGTGCTTGGAGGATTGAGCTTTCTGTATGGAATGCAGTGTTTACTGGCTCTCTTAGTAGGACGGATGTCTATTGGCATGTAGCAATAGACCAAATCATTAGATCAGGTTTTTCTTAGTCATAGTTGCACACAGGGGTGGATATTAACTAGTTCTATTTACACAAGTACATGTACTCCAGTCAAATATTGATGGATTTGTACTCTGCTGAGTATTTTCAAATCATAATACTTTCATCTATACACAAGTAGATTAGTGAGTATGTTTCAGCCATTCGTATTCAGTTACTAACTCCTGTATTGTGTTTAATTTTATTGTGTTGTTGTTTTGACGATGTGTAGTGTTTTGTGTTCAGTAACATCTCTGAGATTTTGGACATTTAGCATTTTATTTTAGACCAAAGTAATGAAAAAACAACAATCAAGCCATAGAAATGTTGATAGATACTGGATTCCCTTGTATCAGTATTTTACCCTGAGAGCACTACTTTTACTTGAGGATTAATACTTGATATTGACTCTTTGCCCTCCTCTGGTATGTCATACACTGAATCAGGACAGTCACATCATCACTGCTGTATCAGCCAGTAAGTGTTATATTCAATAATAAAACCGTCTATAAAGTTTATTTAAGAGGAAATTATAGGCCTGTAAAACCAACAGCGCTCATTTTTCGGATTCGTCTCAGATTGTAAATGCACTGTTGGATATTGGTCGAGTCGGGCAGGTTTTCATTTCCAAGGGGATTTTGGAGCTTTATGAGGAAGTTTTCTCTACACATGAGATCAGCATCAGCTGTATTGAGCTCCAGGATTTTTTAACTCATTTGTGGGGACATCTTTGTCATTTTGAGAGTACCTTTGCTGTAAACCCTGATTCATTTCCAGCCCTGTGTAAATTCCTCGAGAATAAACATGTATAATCAGCCTCGGCCTCAAAAACAAATGACATAATCTCTGTTGGGTTTGCTGTTGTGTGTCAGATGGAGACGTTTTCAGTGGTTTCACTTTTAGACTAAATAGGAAAATCCCTCTCGTTTACAGGAAGGCATTTCAAGCAGAATTCCAGATTTTTTGTTTCGCTGAAGTTGAAGCATTCCCAGGAATTCGGAGCATGATCAGACAGATGGCAGTCTGCGGGGTGAACAGGGAAATGGCACGGCGTCTGTAGGGGCCTCAGGCAGCGAGGGAAAATTCTGTCAAAGGGTAGCTGAACAACTGAGATTCAACATCTCCTCAGCCCTCTGGATAATTCCAGAGCGGTACACGTAAACAGGAGATGTCAGTTTTCCCCAGATGTTGTGCTGTGTGTGTGTCTCTGTCAAAAAACCTACAGGACAAAGTAAAAAAAGGCATATATATATATATATATATATATATATATATATATATATAATTTTTATTTATTACAACTCTGTCCTAAAAAACAAACGAATGCTTTTGGTACATTGCAGTACCTGAGTGAACTCATTTCTTGTTATGGGCTTTGGAATAACCTTACTCACAATCTCAAACATTAATTCTGGGCTGGAAACATTTCATCAGTAGCATAGATCCATTATTAATTTAAAACACAAAATGATTCTGTTATATCTTCATGAGATCCTATTAAATTATAAAGAAGAACACCAGACCAACCCTTGATTTAATTTGTTATTACAGTACATGACCAGAAGTATGTGGACACTCCTTTAATTAGCGTCTTTACGCATGTCAGCCACACCTATTAATAAAATTCAGTTAATGTCTTCCTAGACAAACACTTTTAACAAACATGGCTTATAATGTAGCAATGTAAGGAGTTTCCATGGAAACCAGCTCTACACAAGCCTAAGATCACCATGTGCCATGCCAAACAGCAGCTGGTGTCATGTAAAGCTCACCTCCATTAGATCCCGGAGCTGTGAAATCATGTTGTCTGGAGACGAAGGCAAAGTTTGGCAAAGGAAGAATAATGGTCTAGTTTAGCCTGGACCCCTTACTACTAGTAAATATGAATGCCATTCAACAGTATTGTGTACTTCCAACACAGTGGCAACAGTTTCTGTTTTAGCTAGACAATGATCTTATGCACAAGTCCATATAGACAACCCAAGTAATGTGCCAAACCAGACTGATGTGCTTGTGCCTGAATGGAGCCACATCTTCAAAGCCAAGCTTCAGCATCTAGTGTACAGTCTTCCCACGAGAGTAGAAGCTGTTATAACAGCATAGGGAGAACTGACTCCACATTAATGCTAATGTCTTTAGATTGCGGTATGTACTTTTGGCCATTATGAAATGGTAAAGCTAAGTACTTTAATATATCTCATCAAGTTTTTGGCTAGGTGCTACTCACATGCTATAGCTGTATTAGTTGATGCTTCAGTGGCATTTTTTTGGTGTGAATTCTTTGGGAAATTTCCCAATTCCCAATTTCTCAACTCTTTTCCAGTTTGGTAATGTCTTACACATATTAACTGAGATATCACACATCTCTTCTGTAATTCGTTTGAAGAGTTCACTCTTTCTATGCATCTCTTGAGAAACCAATGTTTTTAGATATACACATATGATACAACACACTCTAAAGTTTTTTAAATGTATTCTGGGTATAGTTACAGTTGCTAGTACAACCAGTTTCCCTAACAAGCTGCGTAATTTTATAATATTTTCAGGGACAATCAGGGGATCCATCATGGACCCCCTAGGACCCCCTGCAGGCAGTTCAAGCATTGATGGTGAAGTGGAAAAGATTTTGACAGACCTGTAGCATGTATGTCTGGCTCCTGTGTGATGTAAGTGCTTTCAATTCAATCTATTTTTAGAAATGTATTGTGCTGTCATACAGTAAAAAACCCAAGGAGCAAGACATGGACATTAGAGGCAGGACAAAACTGCCTGAGGGCACTGAGAGGAAACAAAACTCAATAGGGGAACCTATTATACTCTGGGCTGCAGCAGATAGTAAAATAACTATGGAAAGAGCACGAGTGACATTAATAGGGGAATTGAATTCAAACTGAGTAAAAGTTTACCCTGAGATAAGACAAAAGTTAATGTCGGACGTCTCAAAAACATAGCAAGAAGCTGGATTACCAATTGATTTGACATAAACAGAATGATAATAAAAAAACATTAACCCAGGAAGTTAGATTTATTCAACAGAGACTGGCAATCAAACTAATGTGTTGCTAACTGAAAATACATAGACATTGTATTAGCTTAGAAGGGACAGCTCATATGAGGTCTAGTTCAGTTTAGACAGCACTTTGTTTGTAAATTTCATTCATGATACTGATAATCAAATATAACATTTCCACGATTTGTTGCTGCCCAGAAGAGATCCTCTCAAGAGTTTTCCACTTTCCATCTTGCTCATTAGGTGTCGGGATCCAGATTTCTGCAAAGCTGCTTTGCACTATGTAAATGAAGCAACTTCAAATCTTCAGCTCTGCTTACTGTATAGGAGCACCGTGTAGTTTTACAGTTACAGACTGTACTTCATCTGTTTCTCTGTGTACTCTGTTAGCCTCCTTTCCCCCTGTTCTTCAATGATCAGGACCCCTGCAGATATTTTTAGATGGTGGATCATTCTCAGCACTGTAGTGACACTGACAGGGTGGTGGTGTATTAGTGTGCGTTGTGCTGGTGTGAGTGGATCAATAACAGAAGTGCTGCTGGAGGTTTTAAACATCTCAGTGTCCTGAGTCCTGTGTCCACTGATGAAGGACTAAAGAATGACCAACACAAACAGTGCAGCAACAGATGAGCTATCATCTCTGACTTTACATCAACAAGGTGGACCAACAAGCTAGGGGTCTTTAACAAAGTCGGCAGGGAATTAACACAATGTTTAAAAACTCCAGCAGCACTGCTGTTTCTGATCCACTCTTACCAGCACAACACACTAACACACTACCACCATGTCAGCGTCACTGCAGTGCTGAGAATGACCCACCACCCAAATGCTATCTGCTCTGTGGTGGTCCTCTGGGGGTTCTGACCATTAAAAAACAAGGTTATTGGGGGCTAACAAAGTATACAGAGAAGCAGATGAAGTACAGTCTGTAACTGTAGAACTACAACGTGCTTCTATACGGTAAGTGGAGCTGATCAAATGGACACTGCATGTAAACACAATGTTGGGGTGACTTATTACAGTTGCCTAATATGAGGTCAGTGTAGTGTCCAGCTGGGCGAATAGATAATAGAGAATGTGGTACAGCCAACAGTAATGAGGTCTAGTAAGTAACCAAAATATAAAACACAAGGATACGCCCAAGAGAAAGTCTAGGAGGAACAACAACGTAGATAAGTGAAACAAAGACACGCCCAATATGCAAATAGATGATGCAAGGATCCAATAATCTCTTTGAGTAAAAGTTTTCTTCGCTCAGCATAGTTGAGTAATATGAAATATACCTTATATTAAGTACAACAAACCTGTTTTATTTGAATATCTGTCTTATACTAGATGGAAAGCTGGTACAGTGAGAGTTGGAAAAACACAATCTGTTATTTGACTTGACTGACTTGACATTTGGTTGCTTTAACATTTGGGTTAACTGTGTTCTTTCAATGCAAATACGTTACATACATTTTAAAAATGGGTCAGTTCAACCAATTAATATGTACAAAAGTCAGTTCTTTGTTTTATGAGTGTGCTTAAGGCAATGTTTTTCAAACTTATCTCTGTCTGGATTGCACTGTCAGTTACTATGGACAATGATTTCAACATGTTCTGTGTACTCAGAAAAGAACAGAAAGCTTGTTGACTCAAAACACAAATACAATAGAAACCAAAGGGCTGATGCTTCAGATACAGCAACTATAGTGGTTATAGTTGAAAATCACTGTTAGTAATAACCCTGTTTGTAATAGGTGTGGCTTTTAACCACCAACTGCTCTATGAATTCTCATCTCAAGATATCACAGCCTTCAGCAGATTTGTGTATTACATTAGGCCAATTTGCAAATGTATGTGTTTACTATTACAAAACAGTTATGCTACTGATTCTGACCTGAACATAAACTAGGTATCAATTTGCTTAATCACAAATACTATATTGGACAAGAATCAATTCCATAAAAATGATAATGTTTATAGAAATTGCTGATTGAATCTATGTACACAGATCACAGGTTATTCCCATCTGAGCTGAATACCTACTCAGCTGTTGACCATATCTGAAAATGGGTCACTTCTTGAGTAATTTTGTTTACGATGGATGGTCCACCATGGGTCCAGTGCATAATAAGCAAGGGCCTACTAGTACATGTAAAAGAGGACATTAGGTGTGGTGTGGAGAAGAGCATGTGTCTGAATCAGTATTTGTGGCTTAGATGTTTTTCTTTGCTAGATTAAATACTGCCAGTAACAAAATCAGGGCTAATACCTGGGAGGACAAATAGATAGTTAAACATAGCATACGTGCAATACAATGCATTTCAATAAATACTTGAATTTGTGCTCACTTAAGTGGTTCACAAACAGATTCTTTATTTTGTGGTTGAAGACTATAAGAGAGAGATAGAAGTTTGTTTTACCATATTTCTGTGCCTTGAATACAGAGTTTTCACCTGGCTCTCTGAACCCTTTAATGATATAAGTATTGTAGATGATAACATTTACATTGTTTTGGTATTTTATGTTAAAACAAAAACAGTGTTCTTGAATTAATGCACCAAATGCCTGTAAGTGGTAAGCACCACCCTGGCTTTACTTCTAAAAGACTCTGCTTCTCTGGGATGCTCTTTTTATACCCAGTCATGTTACTGACCTTTTGCCTAATCAGTTTAGTTCCACCAGGTGGTTTTTAAGCATTAAACAAATCAAATTTAAATTAACATATATATATATATATATATATATATATATATTTTATCCTCAGTTTCACAATTAGATATGTTGTCTTTGTACTATTTTCTATTAAAACGTTAAATGATTCACGTCTTTGTCCAGCTGTCCCAGCTTTGTTTAGAAATAGGGCTGTAGTTTGTATAAACAAAGTCAGTTTTCGGCAGCAGTTCAATTCAGACTTCAATTGTTGAAGTCGTTTGTTCCTTTTTTTACACTTTTTTTTTAAATTGTGCTATCAACCAGAGAACAATCTGTTAATCACAATACAAACTATAGATCAAACCACTCTTTACAGATTTGCATAAAATAGTGACTCTACTAAACTATATTTTTGTAGTAAAAACACTAGTGTTGATGGTTTGATTGAATGAATTTATTTCGAGATGTTTCTACAGCGTGATTATAGCTGTAGAGCATTCAGGGCATAAAATAAACTGCCGGGCCGAGCTGCATGACTCTGCAGATCTGAAAAAGAGAGCTTTTAGTGATGGTTAAAAACCGTAAGATAATTTAAAACGACTAAAGAAGTGATCAGTTTCCAAATAGATCCTGAAGTCTAGAACAAATAACAGCAGAAACACATCAGCTGCTTTTATGTTTATGAAAACAGCGAATCATTCATGAGTGCATTCATGAGTCAGAGTAAGTGCGATTGCTCATGCACGCTGCTCCGCAAAAGCATCCACAAGAGCTCATCAGCCTGAAATGGAGCCATGAAAACACTTCAGCAGCAACGAGAAATGACTTCATTTCCCTCTGACGAGTAGCTCAGGCCCAGGTTCATGAAGCACTGTTATGTTCTGCATAATACGCAAACAAAACACAGTACTTCAAAGCAGTGACAGGCATATGGAGATAACACGGGGCGCTTACACCAACAACAAGTGACGTCGTTGGTTGCTAAAGTATAAGTAGCGCGCTAGCGTGTTATTATGGCTTGGATGTCTCAAGCTGCTGATACTGTACGAGACGGTGGTGATGGACCGAAGGAGATCTAAAACATATAAAGGCAAACACATACAAATGGAATATACTGACAAGATGTAACATTTAGAGGCCAACCGTTATTCAACTCTAGTCAAAAAGAGTTATTCATTATGAAGTGCTAGGGAGAAAGTAAAAGGCAGAGGATTACACAGAAGCCTCGATAACTAAATAAAATAATATTGTTTCAGTGTTTAGTACAGTCATGTGAAGCAAGTAGACCCCAAGAAAAGTTTCTCTTTATTCAAATATATCAGTATTTGACCTTCAATTAAAAACAAAAATTTGATTTGCAATCATTAAACATTCCAAGATGTAATTTTGGTCTGTTGAGAAAGTAAGGGCACCCTTGGCTTCAGTGGCTGTTACTGCCCACTTTAACAGTAACAACTACATGTGGATGTTTCCTTTAACTGTCTATCATTTTCTCATGTCTACATTTTACCCACTTCTCCATGCAGACTTCTTCCAGCTGTGCAGTGTTAGAGGGGTTTTCTTAGCCTGTTTCAAGTTCCTCCCTGCAGCATTAAATGAGCTTCAGATATGGGCTTTGAACAGATCATTGCATAATTCCCCATTTCCTCTTTGGTGGATTTGCACGTATGTTTGGCATCATTATCCTGTTGGAAGGTTATAGATGGTCGCATAATCTTCTCAAGCACTCTGCTATAAAAGAGAATTAATAATCAATTTAATAGCTGCTAGTTGGCCCGGCCCTGAGGCATCAAAACAGCCCTGAAACCACAGCGTATACACCACAGCATGGTGAAGCTCTGTTCTCCTCCTTCTGGGATCCTTTATGTCTAAAATGAACTGATAAACCCCAGCAGGCAGAGGAGTGACCAATCATAAACCAGGGCAGATGCTGTTACCAACAAAACATCCTGAAATGTTTGGCTTGGTGTGGTCAAACAACTCTGTATTTAACTCTCCATAGCATTGTTCTGGAAGTCCTGGTCCTTGCCTGGATATTTATTTCCTTTAGTTTTGACCGGATGTTCTTTTTCGACTGTAAAGGTTTTATCCTGGAGCGCCTCCCATGTAGATCACAATTCTGCAGTTTTGTTCAAACAGTAGACGCATGTGCTTTTACATAAACAGAGACTAGAGCTACCTGCAGATCCTATGATGACCCTATGATTTTAGGGTTCTCAGAGACTTATTTTAGCATCTTACTGTCTGCTTTTGGCCTGGCCTGGCTTGGACAAGCTGGCTGTGGTTTAACTCTCATGCAACAGTAGATGATCTTCTGGAGAGTGGAATGATTTTGGATATGCATTTTGGATATGGTCTTAAATCTCTTTCCAGTTTGATAGGCATCTACAACCTTCTGGATGTCTAAACATTACAATACACACAATCTAACAACAAAGATCAAACCAGACCAGGTATCTGAGGTTTAAATAAGATCGATTTCTGAAACATTCTGAAATGGTTCTAATCATTAGCACCTGATTATATTTTGACAGGTGGTCAAGTGGTATATGTGGTGTTCTTAATTTTTCCACATTAAAAAATTGCATGATTAATGATATGCAGGATAACAGAAATGTTCATTCTGAGAGTCACTAGTTAAATTATATCACATGTGTCTATCAGCACTGTTTAAATGATGAGTTGACATCTATATCTTAAAATAATTTAAAAAACTCAAAACTTTTCATGGCTCTTCACTCAAAACTTTTCACTTCCGCACATGACTGTGTTGTTCACACTTTTCCTTTTTTACAGCTTTCACTCTTTCACTCTGCAGGGATATTTTTCCACACCTCCACAGTTCAGTCAGAAGACGCTTGCAATGTCTGCTTCTCTCTCTGTCTGGTGGTCAGTCCATTGTTCTTAGAAGATCTACCTTTGATTTACAAATGTAAGTAATGTAAGTAAAGCTACACATCCTTTCAGACCTGCATTTGTTGAAACGTTGAATTGCTTTAAAAATATTATGTTTAAATGGTTTATTGAGAAGCATAGTAATAATCATTCTACATGTTCAGTTCAGGTTCCAAATTTCAGATTATAATTATAAAGTCAAAGCACAACAACTTAAAAAACGGCTAATGCCCCCTACTCTACAGCTTCAACACATGACTAACAGACCCCCCTCATAGTAACAGTTATTTATCTAGTAGGACATTAAAGAACACCAGGTTTTTTAGAAATCTGGCAAGTTAGTTGTAGCCTCTGTGGGGGTAGCTCTGTGAGTAGTCGTTTACATTGTGTGAAAAATTTTATGATGAACAGACCAATAGAAATGCTCCAAAATAGCTTGGAAAATAATTCTGGTTCCATTAACTTGAACTTGAAAGTAAATGTTTTTGGTCTCTCCTGTAAAGTTGCAGTGTTGGAGACACTTGTTTTTCATTGGACAGCAACGATATGTAAAATTAGGTGCTTCTTTTCTCCACATGTAAGAATGTGTTTTTTACAGTGAATGTACAGGCAGATACGGTTAATACTAATCCAGCTGCACTTTCAGATTTTAAGACCATATTTTAGAAATATTGTTTCAGCAGTTGCCTAGATCGTAGCTGAGTAGTGGTGTTCCACTGATTCACATTTATGACATATGGGTGAGAGCGCTGGGAATAAAGCATGTTGATTTGTGTAGTCAGTGTAGAATTTTAACGGGGCATGTTTGTGAATTTTTGTGCCACGTTGTTCTGCAAAAACCCATATTTTTCCTCTGATAAAGGAGATATTAATATTCATAATATAGCATAGATAAGCCAATGCCTGTTGCAAATATCCTGGAAAAAAATAATGAAAGTCACATTAAATGTCATATTGAAATGAAGCGATTCATTTATAACATATATTTTATACATAAGCTCTCATTTATAATTCAAACTTATTCGTACGACATTACTGCTTGATTTTCATAGAGCTGTTTAAATCTCTAATTGTAATTTCCACCCTCCACGTTTCTGTCTTTGCACCTCGAATATACACACATATACAGCAGTTGAATCCTGTCAGAACATATGAAGTCAGTAATTGTCTTGTTTTCGACTGAATTGCTCTCTCTCTCTCTCTCTCTCTCTCTCTCTCTCTCTCTCTCTCTCACACACACACACACAGACACAACTCACACACAGACACAACACACACACACTCACACAACACAATACACATGAGGGCCCTTTGTAAAACTGCCAGGGCAACGATGTCTAATGAACGGAGAGAGAGAAAAAGAGCAGATTCTTTCTGTCAGTCGTCCTCAACTCCGTCTTACATCTGTTTGTTCTCTGCTGAGAGATCGATGCTCTTTGGAGTGTCAAGTGAGGTTTTTCTCTGTTTGCTACAGAGAAGCAGAATAGGAGAGAGAGAGAGAGAGAGTGAGAGAGGAAGAGAGAAAGCCAGTGGGTGAAAGAGAGTGGGTGAGAGAGAGAGTGGGTGAGAGATAGAAAAGGCAAGTGGTTGAGAGAGGGAGAGTGAGAGAGCAAAAGGCAGAGAAAGGGAGAGAGAGACACAAAGCAAGTAGGTGAGAGAGAGAGAGAGAGTGGGTGAGAAAAGCGAGAGCAAGTGAGACAGAGAAAGAGAGAGAGAGAGAAAGAGAGAGAGAGAGAGAGATGCGGCAGGTACTTCACCTGTGCCAGCTACTTGTAGTCATAACGTGGCCAGAGGCTGCTGTTTTAAAAAAATCTTTAAAGAATTTACATCATATTAATATCTTCAGCTTTTATCTGCTGCTGATCAGCGCTGATGTTTTGATTGATCTGAAACAGTGTCTCTAAAATTCAGCACAGACTGAGAGGCAGTGACAGAATGTGCTGCTGGAGGCCTGAGTGAGACACTACACTGTTTAATCTACACTGTTAATAAAGATGTTTTTTACTCTGGGATCTGGTTTGTATGTTTCTTGAGAATACTTAAAAATGATACTGCTGTTACTGCTCCGAGCAGGAACTCCTTGTTTTGAGTTTGCCGCACACATGCTGTAGGAAACCTGTCCTCCTGCTCCTCTCTGTGACCCTGCAGTGCGTCTTATTGTTGCTTTTTGGTCATTAGTAGATGTCAGTCATTCACGTTTAATCAGTTTCATTCAATGAACCTTTAGTTTCATTTTCTGTTCATGATGTTTCGTGATGTTTCGTTGGTGCCAGCATCTGCCCTGCTTCATGATTGGTCACACCTCTGACTGCTAAGGTGTATGAGTTCATTTTAAAGGACTTACAGGATCCCAGAAAGAGAAGAGCAGAGCTTCAGTTAGATGTTAGATAGATGATCTGGGATGTTTCACTGCACTTCTAAAAATAACTTAAGAACTTGTTTGACCTGAGTTATTTCTGCTGAAAAAAAAACTTTTACTTTAAACTGGAGTTTCTACTTTCCAAAGCTATTGTATCTTTAGTAGTAATAGTAGCACTTTGGTATTGATTTACATTACTGTACACACGTCTGATCACATGATTAATAAAATAGACTTTTATTATTACAGTTGCTGAAGATGCAACAACTTATAATAATGATAATGCTGACGGGAAAGCTGCACAACAGCACGCAGAAGAACTTACAGGGAGTATTAGACTGCAAAGCTACGCAAGTTAATAAGAATATACTTTTTTTTTGCTGTTTAGACTTGTAGAAAATGTGGACACAGAGTTTTGCTATAAGAATATGTTTCCTTACATTACAAAGTCATTAGAGATTATCCCCATTATTATTATTATTATTATTATTATTATTATTATTATTATTATTATTATTATTATTAATTTTTATTATTATTATTATTATTATTTGTATTTTTTATTATTATTATTATTTATTTATTTATTTTTTAATAGATTTTTTTCCCTGTTTTTTCTTTCTTTCTTCTTTTTTTATTTTAATTTCTCTCCTCTTTTTCCTCTCCTTTATTGCTGGTCTGGCCTGGCTAAATAAATAAATACGTTAAATAAAAATACAAATATTAACAAAAAATAACCTATAGAGCTGTTCTTGTAAAGGTAAATATGTTTGGTACATCAGCACATATATATATATATATATATATATATATATATATATATATATATATATATATATATATATATATATATATATATATGTATATATATATCTCCCACAACTAAAGTAAAGAAAAAATGATCTAATAAAAATACACTAATCTGATGAATTAACTAATCTGAATGATAAATAATGTAGTTAAAATACAAACTCACATGTTCATATATCAAGAATATTTTGGAATATGTTGCTATTAAATAGAAATATTTAATTATTTTATTTAATCTTCGTTTAATTCTCCAGTGTCTTTGTGGGAGTTGGCAGACAGAAGAGTCATTTAGCATCAGCCTTAAAATATTGATGACATGAGATGCAGCAGCTCAGCACGTTTCTACAGCCTCTGAAGAAACACATCTGATGGCTCCGGTGACTCCGGATTACTCTGATTCAGTAGAACAGACTTCAGATCATCTTTTAAACAAACCCAAACATCTAAATCTGAACTAGAGCATTAGTGTTGAACTTGATATGGAACTGAGTGAATGTGAATAAAAGAAAATAGGACCCTGCCACATGGGGGCGCTCTGATCTCTGAGTTTAATCTCCACAGTCAAACCAGAGAGATGATTCTCACCAAACAGGAGGCAAATCCACATACTATCCCTGTCACGTACAAATAAACCATAAACTCTAAATATCTTTCTTATTGTGAAGGAGAAATAATAAATGAAGAATAGATGATAAAAGAAAGACTAAATGATTAGCCTATCTAATCCCTTAGCTGTGCTGTGCCTAGATAATAAATGATTAACTGGGATCTGTCTGCTATAAATTATGCAGCACTTTCAGATCACTTAAAGCTGGATTCTGTGGAGATTTGTGCAGACCACCTCAGGCTGACAGCTGCTAATTACATATGAACCCCCTCAAACTGCTGAAGAAGGCCTGGGAGGTGTGCGTTGTGCTTCGCCTTCATATTCATATACACAAAACGAGGAGCTCATTTCTCTGTTGAGCACTGATTACTGAAGGAGTGATGGGGTTTAAATGGTGTGGCTGAATGAATAAGAAGCCGTGCTTGTAGTTTGTTGGCTCTGACTAGACAAATGTGAGGTTTAAGCATTGCTGAACAAAGAACAGCAGAAGTGAACAGTATCAACACAAACACATATGCATGCAGTACTTAAACATCTAGCAGTGACTGGACAACCTTAGTACTCACAGCAACACATCGTCACTGTCCAAACTAAAAAAAAATATCTCCAAAATTTTACGAGAGAGGACAAAAATGCTCTTATCTTTCATTCCTAGTGATGTTGGAGCCTTTCTATTGGTCCAGTCATCCAGACAGAGCAGCTGCTGTGTTCAAATGATATAGAAAAATTAAAATCAACAAAAATAGTTATACGTTTTTTTTTTTTTCAACAGTGACAATATGGATCACTTAAAAGATACACTACCACTCAAAAGTTTAGGATCACTTTCGAATTTCATTTCATGCAATTTTCATGCAATTCACAAACAATATCGTCCATTTAACAATTAATTTCAGTGTATCAGATGATTTTTAAAGAATAAAAATGTTTGTATTAAAGTCTATTTTTGTATAGAGGCTTATTTAGCATATAGTCCTGTTATCAGTAATTCTCAGTCCTCTGTCTAAATCTCCTGGTACGACCGCCAATCCAAGTTAAGGATGTTACTGGACTAATTGGTTGTTAGGACACTCTTGCTCAATTGTGATGCACAGCTGAAAAACATTCTACTAATAAGTGAGTATAAAAGGGAACAACATTCTAGGTTAGTTTAGTATCTGAAGTATCAGCAGTTGATGGCTTGCTGACAGAATCAAAATGGCCAGAAAGAAACAACTTTCTTTAGAGACCCGTCAGTTCATTGTTGTGTTAAGGAAGAAGATACTCCATTAAAACAAGAACATTTCACATTTCACCCAAACTTTTGAGCGCTAACGTATTAACACAGTATATACACTTGTAGTTTTAGAAAACTACAGATTTAGAACACTACTGGTCAAAAGTTTAAGTACACTACCTGTAAAACATTTTAGAACAGATCTAAAACTTTTGACTGGTAGTTTACTAGAACGTTTGACTGAGGCTGACAACTTTATACAAAGCTGTAGTGTTGTAACTACTAGTAGAGGATCTAAAACGTTTGACTGGTAGTGATCTAAAACGTTTGACTGGTAGTGATCTAAAACGTTTGGCTGGTAGTGTACTAAAATGTTTGACTGGTAGTGTACTAAAACGTTTGGCTGGTAGTGTACTAAAACGTTTGGCTGGTAGTGATCTAAAACGTTTGACTGGTAGTGATTTAAAACGTTTGACTGGTAGTGTACTAAAACGTTTGACTGGTAGTGATCTAAAACGTTTGACTGGTAGTGTACTAAAACGTTTGACTGGTAGTGTACTAAAACGTTTGACTGGTAGTGTACTAAAACGTTTAATTGGTAGTGATCTAAAACGTTTGACTGGTAGTGTACTAAAACGTTTAATTGGTAGTGATCTAAAACGTTTGACTGGTAGTGATCTAAAACGTTTGACTGGTAGTGATCTAAAACAATTGACTGGTAGTGATCTAAAACATTTGACAAAAGTAGTGATCATTGATTTTCTTAGTATTTAGAATTAATTTAAAAAAACATTTTAGATCCAATCTTGAAAAGGCAGATGGGAAAATGCTGCTTCTGTAGTTTTTACTTCATTCACAGTGTCTTTTGCTGTCCCTGCTGTTTTTCTTCAATTCATCTAATTTAAAGTTAATCTTGTTTCTCTGGCCTCTGTCTCTTTAGTACCCTACTTGTGTCTAAAGTGAGATAAACCAATAGCTAGTAAGCTAGACCACCTTTGTGTAGCTGCCTGTTGCTGTTTTTTTTTTTGTTTATCCATCACAAACATTGTTCTTTCATCTTTTTTATTATCTGTGTCTTTTGGTCTAATTATGATTCCATTAAAGCAGAATATTTTTTTTACTGCTGTATGAGTGGCAGAGCAGGCTAGGACTGCTGAATAGAGACCTGTCCATCAAGCTGCTCATTAGCCATGCCTACAAAGCTCTCAGAGGGCTGATAAGCATGTTTTATCCCATTTGTATAATATATTATATTCAAGCATTTCTGGATATTTTATTAAACATTCAAGCTCAGTGTTATATAAACATTTTTAATATTTCACTCTGCTCTCTGGGACTAAGTTTCAATATAGCTTGGCATATGATCTTCTCAGTGTGGAACATGTGCTTGAACGTAATACAGATATCTGTATTTTGTACTTGTATTCTATTACAGCCCAACCCTGCAAATGTATGGACTGGTGATGATAAATAATAATTTCAGAATTTGTTTTCATTGTTTATAACTGACAGATTTGTGCTGCTGACTCAAAGTCTTGTTTTGATTAACTGTCTATAGAAGAGAGCCTGATTGGCAGGCAGGCTAAAGATGAGAGAAAAACAGAAACGCTGACTCCAGACGACTGAAAAGCACAGTTATGTAAGTATAAAGTCCAAGAAATTCTTAGTCTTATCACTTATAAAAGCTTTAAGCCAACTTCGGTGTAAGGAAATTCCGGAGATGTCATGAAATATCTTAGATAAAGTCATGTTTGAGTGCCAAAGACTAAAACTGTGGAACTTCAGTTAAAGCAGAAAATGCAGGAAAGCAGAACATTTCTTTGGCTTTAAAGGAGCAATTCTTAGGAATTCACACTCCAAATAAATAAAGGGCATCATTTCACTAGAAGTTGTGGTGTCCACCCATATAGTACGAAGCAAGAAAAATCTCTCCTTCTAAACATTAACAGCTGTTTACTTACTTACTAGAGGTTCACCAGTCAAGTTCATCAAACTTCATCCTTTTACTTTACACCAATGTTAACTCTAAAAACATGTTCTGTTTTTTCTATTTATGTCACTTCTTCAGTTTGCTGCCAAATATGGTTTCTTGCCATGATCGCTTGCCAAGAGCTTCAGCCATAGCTGTGTTTACTCTTCGTTTGATTTGCTATCTGTGCTTAAATGATCTAACCAGGAGCAGAACCTTCAACAAGATTGACAAGAGCTCAGAGTCCGCTTTGAGGCTGTGCTACATGGACTGAGGCATTCTTATCACCACAGTGACTCCCTAGGTGACTCTTGAGGTACAATGTGGTATTGCGAGTCAGGACAGGCTGGGGCTAGCTGGTTAGCATGCTTACTTTAGTAGATATCTCTGTAATGCAATACATAGACATCTTCGACTCAAGGACGGATTAAGGATAGTCTGCCCCCCCCCAACCCACGCCCTTCGTGATCAAGGGCCCTCTGATGGTATGCCCTGCTCTTCTCTAGGGCCCCCTGGTAGGGGCTCTCATAACCAGAGCCCTCTAAAATTATGCCCCCTCTTTCCTAGGACCCCTAATAGCCAGAAGTCAAAGTAAGAGCAGTGCCACAACGCCTCCTCCATTTTTTTATAGCATGGCTAGTGCTCCCAAAAGCATGGCTAGGGCCCAAAAGCATGGCTAGGGCCCCAAAAAGATTGGCTAGGCGCACTAAAAGCATGGCTAAAGGGCCCAAAAGCATGGCTAGGGGCCCTAAAAGCATGGCTAGGGCCCCTAAGAGGCCCTGGGGTCAAAATCCCTAAAAGTCAGAGAATCCTTAAAATGAAGGGCCCTCAGAAATAAAAATATATTGTATCATAAATGTTGATTGGCATGACCTCCAGGGCCCCTGGGCACTGGCCCCACTGGCCCGGTCAGTAATCCAGCCATGCTTCGACTCACCAGCATAACTGTTCTTTCTACATCTATTCATTTTGGAATGTTTGAACCCAGAACTCTTACAAATCACACCTTTACACCATTACACCTTTAAAGTTGAAAGCGTGTGACGTCCAGAATGCCGGAGCCAGAAATACTGACAAGCCATCATCTCCGCAGCGATAGAAATAACGACTGACATTTTCTATTTTCATTCGGTTTTTACAACAGCCATAAAACCTCTTTGAACGTCAGTGAGTTAAAAACAACACACTGGTGACTCATAACTTTCTGAACGGCGAGCGTGCTTTTAAAACAGGGCGAGCTATATAAAGAGAGAAAGGGGGAAGAAGCAGGAGAGAGCGATAAACTGTTGATTTTATAGCACATTGTTTTACAGCTGGTGCAAAATAACATTCACGATTTCATGATGACATGTTCTAGAGGCCTGTTTTGCTGCACGTCTTTAAATACTCTGCATGGTTTTCAAAGCTCTGCGTGGTTTATATGGCCTCTGCACAGCATGCCCTGCCTCGTCACATTAATCTACCGCCCCTCAAGTCAGAGAAACTTTCACTAGAGAGGACATGCACTGCTGCTTCTGAGAAACATTGAGCAAACGCAAATCCTTGAAGGCCCTCCTCAAGCCAACAGCAGGGCGCCTCACTCTGAGGGACCCACGCTTGCCAGCAGAATGGACGGCTGTGAGGATTAAGTTTTGGAATTTTGTATTAAGACGCCAAGAGCTGATTACTCACTGTTTAAGCTATGAGATTGCTAAGTATAACCCTGGAAGCTGAAACCGACTGAAGTGGCACATTCCTAGTTCAAAATGGCGTTTCTCTCTGGAAGGAGCTCGTTCGTCCACATGCCATCACGCTACAAAAGTTCATACTGTCATTTATTACCACTCATGAGCTGCTCCAGTGTCCAGAAGGAGAAACAGAGGCTGACAACTATATACAAAGCTGTAGTGTTGTAACTACTAGTGGTTGAGCAGGGCAATCACACTGGGGCCTGTTGCGACCAGGTGGACTGGTCACCTGTTCTCAACCATTCTTTACTGACCTTTTGTGTTTCTATTGTTGTTGTGTAATATTATAATATTGTGTAATATTATAAGAGCAACAGCAATGAGACACAGCAAACATAAACAATACCGAAAGCGATTCTGTACAATTGAGTAGGAGCTTAATTGTTTAATATGTCTCAGTTCAGTAGTAGAAGTTGGTATTTTTTTTGTTTCTCATGATATCAGTAATCCCAAACACATTCAGTGGTGTTGAGTTGTGGACTCCATTGTACTGAGAACACCAGCAGCTTTTATGTTTGATTTGCAAATTTTCCTTTTGTCAGTAACGGCTTCCTGACAGCTACACATCCTTTCAGAGCAATATCGTCACGGTGAAACATGCTGCACTCAATAAAAAAATCATGATGAATGGACCAACAGAGGTGCTCCATAATAGCTTGGAAAAATATTCAGTTTCTATTCATTTACATCAAGTCTTTTCCTGTGACATTGCTTTCTTTGAACAGCGACAGTATATTAGCAGTATATGCAGCTACATTAGCCCTTTGCGGATAAGACTAGTACCCCTGCCCTAAATCATAAGGGCTTGTATGTCAGTTTCTCATTCTAATATACATATAGATTATTATGTAACAGTCTAGGACTTAAGAATAGGCTTGTTTTAATGAGCTCTTTTGTAAAGATGGTAAGATATGTATTGGAAAAAAGAGACAACGATGTATGAGGTTTTGGGTATGTTGGTTCTATATACAGAACTCTTCTTATTTAACTATGACAATGTAAATACAGTTTTTTCTATAGCATCTTTATTTTATCTTCAGTATCTTAATGCATATTTCTATCTATCTATCTATCTATAACATCATTTGAAAACATCAGTTGTCCTTTACGTTGTATAAACAAGTTTTGATAAATGGACCAATAGACATTACATTTACTTGGAAGTAAAATATAGTTACTTAAACATACATTAGAGGTAAATTTATAAAAGTACAAATTAAGTTGTGCAATGACAGCAACAATATATTAATTTTTTAGATTAATGGCCAAATAATAAAAAGACAGGGTCATTTTCTTGCACTGGGCCTTGTACTGGGGCAATCGCAAAGAATAATAAAAATTAGGAAACTTGGAGACGAGAAAAAGTGTTTCTGCAATAGCAGGCCTCCCAGCGACTGGCTGGGTAAAAAGGTTATGAGTGAAATGTAACCTCTACCACACAAGTGGAAGTGCTGCCTCAAACATAACGTGCCAAAAACAACTCTGTCAACTGCAGGATCGTCTCCAGGACACTGCGTAGTGTATGTGCGTGTGTCGGGTGGTGGCATGCAAGGGTGTGGGTGTTTTATGTGAGCAAGCATACTCCTCCAGGCAAGCTAGCTGCTGCTTCAATAGCCATTTCTGCATCATATGCAAAATCACACGCCTAGAGTCGGAGAGTAAACTGCTATTAAAACCAGGCAAACAGTAATGTGTCTGGCTGTTTGCTAAATGTCAGGTTATGTCTTCAAACTCTAATATGTATTTACCATGTGCCATCAGAGCGAAGATTCCATTCTTCAGTATTCCTTCAGTAAGACGGTAATGACGTAGGAGTGCCCATTTGAAGTGAGTTCTTCTGCCGTGTTTACTTTAGTTTATAAAGTGTATCCTACTGCCTGTAGGTTAGAGAGATGAGACGATGATGACTCACTCGTTCCCTCACACCCCCCCCAATGCGCTGCCAAACACAAACCACTGTGCTCACATACACAGGGAAATGTCCATTAACTCCTCCATTCAAGACACCAAGCTGTGAAGGAAGCACAATAACACTCGAAATTGCATTGTTTAATATTCTGCACTGCCACAAACGAAAATCAATCAGCGTTCCTGACTGGCGGGGCCGCTCCAAACGTTCTGCATTCAAGCATGTAACCTCTTTTGGCAGCCTTTCATGCACTACTTTTAAAGTTAACTGGAGAGGTTTCGCACCCACAGTTTGCCTGTTGTAAACAATGTCTCTATTTTAAAAGGCCAGGCTACAGGTAGCATCTAATCTACGCTCTAGAAGCCTGTACATTAAAGAGCTCTTCCTGGCAAAGGAACACAGTATAACGAAGCTCGGAATCTGAACATACAGAGATCTGAATTTCCCTCACAAAGCTCTTTGTCATTACAACAACAGACTCAACAGTATTTACATTATGCTATGTTAACGGGTTAAAGAGATTAATGTCTTTCAGAGCTTTGAAGGCAATAAAGTCCATGTCTCTGGAAAGTAGCCGGGGGGAGGAGAGCAACGTTATGATAGAATTACTCCACTGGTGGGTGGAGGATATATTGCGCTTCACTGCTTTATTGCCAGACTGAAGGATGTGTCTGGGAACTGTTGTTGGACTTTACAGTATATCTATGATAATATTTAATAGTAATATGAGTAACACCTAGAAGTCCACTGTAGAAGCTTTGTAGTGTCTCTAACTTGACATTCAGCAATACAAAGTTCACCAAACCCTAAACCTTAAACACACTCTGACCTTCACCTTAAGCTTAACCTTAACCTGAAATGTAACCTAACTCTAAACCTTCTAATCCTTAACTTTAATATTATTGATAATCAATTAAGCTTCAGCAGATCCCAAAGTCACACTTTTGCACTCACCTCTACAAGTAGTATGTGACTGTAATAATAATAAGAAGAAAAGAAGAATAGGTTTAATAGCAAAGCTTTAGGGGACGTTCTGTCCTAAAACTAGCTTTTGAAAAGTTTTGTTACTTTGTGTAATGTTCTGTAGTGTAGTATTATGTTCCTCTGCCTCTCTGGGTTGACAGAATTTAGGACTTTGGATCATTTTCTGTGTTCTAACGCTAAACCCAGCACGCACTGTGTACATATGTCATACAGTCGTTGGGAATCTATCCACTGTGATCCTAAAATCCTGACTGCTAGCACAAGCATGAAGACACTAATAAATACAGACATGATATTCAGCTTTTCAGCAGTCCCTATCTTCATTCTGCATCAGCCAGCTAGCAGGTAAATCACACATTCCAAGTAGTCCATCTTAAAATAGGCAGTGCTTGTAGAATTTGAAATGTTTTGAGGATGCATCAGGATTTTCTTTGTGTTTACACCAAAAAATCTCATGTCAGAGACTATTGTGGCTTCACTGTAGAAGGTGAGTAGGCATGTTTACAAGAGATGTAGTGATAGTTACATTTTCCATTTTGGCCAAAGCTCCTCTTCATGTTCACTTTTCATAGATTAAAGGAACAGTTAGCGATTTTAATTCAATACACTTTTTGTCAATGTCAGGCGGGCGGCTGGAGAAGACTAGAGAGAATGGTGGACATACTCGCAAGCTTTTAAATAACAATATTTTTAATAAACAAACAGAAACAAAAGGTAAACAAACAGAGATACAACACTGACAACGGGAACAACAATGACCGACAACCAGGGTAGGAAACAAAGGGAATATATACATTTACTATACATTTATGACATTTAGCAGACGCTCTTGTCCAGAGCAACTTACAAAAGTGCTTAGTGTTCGGTTAGAGGATGAATCTCTATCTAGTACAAACAGGTTTAAGTCCAAACTACTCTTATACTCAAACACTGCCATAAACACAGGGCCAGTGCTGATACCTAGAAAGAAGACAACAAAATATAAGATTAGACACAGAGCAACACCTAACAAGACAGGAACACCTACAGAGAAGAGAACAAATACAAGACTACATACAGTACAAGAGTGATACTTATCCAGTGCTCCTAGAAGATAAAGTGCAATTACAGCTCATATTAATACTTTAGTATATTAGTGATTATAAGTGTTTTACAAAGAAATGGGTCTTCAGTCTGCGTTTGAAGACCGCGAGAGAGTTTGCTGTTCGGACAGCCAGTGGAAGTTCAGTCCACCATCTGGGTGCCAGGACAGAGAAGCGTCTTGTCACGTGTCTTCCATGAATCTTGAGTGATGGCGGGTCAAGCCGAGCCGTACTTGAAGCGTGAAGGGCTCGAGGTGCGGTTCGACTTTTGACCATTGCCATAAGGTCAGGAGGAGCTGGTCCATTCTTGGCTTCGTAGGCATCAGAACTTTAAACTGAATGCGAGCAGCTACAGGAAGCCAGTAAAGGGAGCGCAGCAGTGGTGTGACATGAGTGAACTTGGGAAGATTAAAGACGAGCCGTGCTGCTGCATTCTGGATCAGTTGTAAGGGCCTGATGGTCTGCAGAGGAAGACCAGCCAGGAGCGAGTTGCAGTAGTCCAGCCTTGAAATGACAAGAGACTGGATGAGCACCTGGGAGGCCTCCTGAGAGAGGAAGGGTCGGTTGCGTCTGATGTTGTGGAGAATGTATCTGCATGACCGAGTCAGGTTCGTTATATGGACTGAGAACGATAACTGGTCATCCAGAGTCACCCCAAGGTTTCTTGCGTCTTTAGATGGTAAAATCAAAGAGTTCTCGAATGAGATGGCAAGATCCTGCTGAGGACCTGTAGTTCCAGGGATGAACAGCAGCTCAGTCTTGCTGGGATTGAGTTTCAGATGATGAGCTGTCATCCATGAAGAGATGTCAGTCTATATACACAGGCTATCAGGAGGGAAACAGCTGACGGGACTGATTACAGACGAAGCACAGGTGAGAGAGGCGGAGTAAGGGCGGAGACAAATGAGCACATGACAACACGAGGAACATAAACAGAGGCGCGTGGAACTGACAGGACGTAAACAGACAGACGAGGACAGGCAGGGCGTGACAGTCAAATTTAACAAATATCTCCTCACAGTCCACTAGCTGAACATTTTCTGGAAATAAACCGAGTAATTGAACCACACAGCATTTCGAAAAAAATTATATTTAAAAGAGGTTAAAAAGAAGTAAAAGGGAAGAAAGGATGGGGAGGTCGCTCTGTTTCTACATGACAGCTGACATGAATTATTTTTGCTGTTTCACAGAACCAATATTGTTTCATCCCAGTTATGGCCACAAAGATCTAATAAACACATTTGATAGCCCAGAGCTGTTCACCTTGGCAATGCCCATCCATGTATACTGAAGGGAAGGAAATATTTGTTTTGCCACTGTGTTTAAATATCAGCAGTCATCTTTCACAGTCGCCTACTGCACCTTTAAGCGTGCAGCATAAGGTCATTATTAAATGAAGAGTAAAAGCCAGAAATCCTGCTTTCCAGGCCCCAGAATTGCTGCAACAGTCAAGGACAAGATGAGAAATTCAATACAAACTGAAACAAATAACATTTTTAACAACAATAAAAGGAAATCAAGAGGAAAAGACAAGAAAAATAATACAAACCAGAACAAATAAGATAAACTGGTCAAAATAAGTGAATAATAACAACAACAACAACAAAAGGAAATGAAAAGGACAAAACATCAATAACAACAAAAATACAAGAACTATTATGAACAAAATCTGACTCCAGCATGCAGCGCATTGTTTGTAAATATCTGTACTCGGTATGACTGCAGATGTCTGGAGGAGAGCTACAAGAGGCAGTCTGACATATTTCACTGTAAAAGAACACTGAGCTGCAGTCTCTGGCTGATTCTGAGATGTAAGGATGTTACACAATAGCAAACATACAGCTTACATCAACTACTTTGCCTAGAAGGCGGCCGTTCATTGAATATTCAGACAGAGCATGAAAACGTGTCTGTATACAGCTTGAAGCTTGGAGTCGTGCACCAGTGTGACAACACGGTCAGTCGTGTGGTTTTTAAAAGCATTCCCTGACCTTCACATTAGCACTGTCCATTACCTCATCCATTCAGAATTCCCTAGTGACCACGACATACACAGCCTCCCAGCACTGTCACAAATGATAATGTGACATAATGAGGAGCCATTATATGTCATTACCTAGAAGAGCTAACCTAGGACAGATAGGTCACCTTGCGGAAGCCAGTTTAGTAATGTTGGGGCAGCAGGGCCATTTCAATTTTCATAAAGTATTGTATCAGTGTCAGTTAGATGAAATACAAACAGTCATATGCAAAACCTGAAGTTTTTAAATGATAATATTATTTATCAAGGGAAAAAAGCTATTCCAAGCAACCTGGCCCTGTGTGAAATAGTAATTCACACAGGGCCCCCACCGCCATGAATTAACTGTGATTAACCACATTTTTTGGAAAGCTGAGTTCGATTTCACCAGCCACACCCAGGCCTGACTACTGCCAGACCTGTAGAGTCAAAAAATCCCTGTCTGACAACATGAAGGCTGAAGAAATTCAAGAACAGATGAGAAACAAAGTCACTGACATCTATCAGTTTGGAAAAGGTTACAAAGCTATTTCTAAGGCTTTGGGACTTCAGTGAGTCTTAGTGAGAGCCGTTATCCACAAACAAAGAAAACATGGAACAGTGGAGAACCTTCCCAGGAGTAGCCAGCCTACCAATACTACTCCAAGAGCGCATCAACAACTTATCCAAGAGGTCACAGAAGAATCCAGAACACCATCTAAAGCATTGCAAGCCTCACTGGTTCCAGTTAAGGGCAGTGTTCATAATTCAACAATAAGAAAGAATCTGGGCTTAAATGATATCCATGGTAGAGTTACCACTGCTGACCAAAAAGAATACAAAGGCCGGTCTTACATTTGCCAAAAACATCTTGGAATTGTGGAATTTTCTGGAAGGCGTGCATACCGTTACATCTTGCATAAAACTAACACAGCGTTTCAGAAAAAGAACAACATACCTACAGGCAAACATAGTAGTGGTAATGTGAGGGGCTGGGGCTGATTCAGGACCTGGGCAACTGTTGCTGTAAGGAATGTTCAGCCATAAGTTTTTGACCTTAAGCTCAAGCATACTTGGGTTCTGCAGCAGGACAATGATCTAAAGCGCACCAGCAAGTCCACCTCTGAATGGCTGAAAAAGAGAAAATGAAGATTTTGGAGTGACCATTCAAAGTCCGGACTTAAATCCGATTGAGATGCAGTGACATGACCTTAAACAGGCTGTTCATGATCGAAATTCTGCAAAGAAGAGCAGGTCAAAATTACCAGTTATCGCAAATGCTTGATTGCAGTTGTTGTTGCCAGGGGTGGCACAATTATTAGGTTTAGGGACCAATTACTTTTCAGATAGGGCCAAGCTGGTTTGGATAGCTTTTTTCCCTAAATAAATGAAACCTTCATTGAAAAACAGCAATTTGTAGGTTATTTTTGTCTGATATTAAAATGTGCTTTATAATCGGAAACATTTAAATATGACAAATATGCACAAACAAAAAAAATCTGTACATACTTTTGCACAATACTGTATTCTCCCTTTTCTATTCTATTTATATGCAACTTTAACAAATCAGAAATCAATCATCCACAAAACATAAATAACATGCGGTAGCAGGCCCTGCTTTATGTTTAATTTTTCCCCCATTATGTTACATATACTTGACAATTTCATGTTACACTCTTAAAAATGGTTCTTGGCTTGATCGTCTAAGAAAATATTTAATTGGCGCAGAGCTTACATTGCACTTCACATTCACACATCTTATTTCATATTTATTTATTTATTTATTTCATAAAGGTTCTTCATGAAGCTGAAAGTGGTTCTTCTGTGGCATCGCTCCAAGAAAACCTTTCTGGCACATTTATTTTAAAGAGTGTCCTCGTAAATGAGCGATGAAGGAAGATTCTCTGCTTTCGAGCAGGAATGACTGACTTGGAATGTAAAGGTGTGTGAAAGGAGCAGTGCCAAAAAATCCAGCTCATTAATATTGCAGTGAGCTTCCAAATGGCACTTCACACTCACAGCCAACACAGCCAGGAGATGTGCTTAAAATTCTTCACCAGCTAACCGTACCTGCTAATGCCTTTGACTTTGCTGCAAATTGCTCTCAGTCTAATACAATAGACTCATATTATCCAGGGAGGAATGAATCAAAATATTTGTTTGAGGGAAGAAACAGTAAAGAACATTGAAATTCCTCACAGTGCGTCAGGCTAGAGGACAAAATATGAAAAATACCACTTTTGGTGTCCAGCTGGAATGTGTTTTTGCAGTGTGCTATTCATAACCACACTAACAGAAGCTAAATACAAAAATATATATTTGAACAAATTCCTGCAGCTTCATTATTCTTATTTATATTGTGTCACTTATGTTGTGCTATAATTTCACAACAAACAGACCAATAGATGGCCCAAAAAGGCTTGCATTACCTTAAATGACCTTACTCTGAAGGTTCATTTCCTGTAAAAATTTAGAAAATACAATCTATTTTCCAGATTTAAGGAATATACTTATTTTGTATTGTGCACCAGCCAGATATAGGGTCATCCCTATAATTCTCCAATGTGAGTGTATGTGTGATATGTGGTGTACACTAAGAGAACTGTAGAGGCCTGAATGTGTGAAAGTGCAAGCTTATTCTGATTCAAAACCTGTGATGAAAAAGTCTATCCTGATGGGAGTGGTCTTTTCCAGCAAATCAAAGCCCCCATCCACTGGGCACAAGGGGTCACTGAATGGTTTGATGAGTGTGAAAATGATTACATTTATATTCTAAGGCCTTCATAGTCAGCAGATCTCCAGCCAAACTGAACAGCGACGGGAGATTTTGGACCGGCATGTTAGACAGTGCTCTCCACCACCATTAATCAACACACCATGCTCCATCATCAACACACCAACTGAGGGAACATTGTTTGGATCCATCTAGTACAGTTCCAGAGGCGTGTAGAATCAATACCAAGGCACATTGAAACTGTTTCCATGGTTTTTGATAGTCCTTGCTCACTACCTTGTATGGTATATGTCAGATACATTATTCATGTAGAGCCAATATACACATCTGATTTAGGTCATTTGAAAGTTCTCAGTACTGAGTAATGAAATGTGTGTCACTGACTTCAACATTAAGTCGAGAGAGCTTGTGAATGCTCAAGGTCATTTCATGTTTATATCCCTCCTGCTATGCGACCACGTTATTTTCCTAAAGCAGGCCTGATTTGAAAGGGAAGTGAAGGTGTGCCAGCATGACCTCTAAAGGAAGCAGGCTGTTGTGGTCTGTGCCACTGAGACAGAGAGAGAGAGAGAGAGAGAGAGAGAGAGAGAGAGGGAGGTAGGGAGAGTTTGTAAGGCTGCACTGCCAGCTGATACCCTTCTTGGGTCACCTCACCGCATGGGCAGCTAGAGTTTCCCACAGTTCTCTCTCACTGTTTCCAGTGCCACCTTTCAGTAGTGTCATCAGAGCCTTGCCTATTATGCACTGATCCATGATCAGCTAGCATAAGTCAATCTAGAAGTTTCCCGAATGCATTCAACACAAACGCCAATCTAGTTTTTGCTATACATGGACAATGGTGACTTTTTTCTTAGTCCCCTATAGATGGTCTACAGATACTCCAGTGACTGGAGAACCCAGCAAAACACAGTTGATTGGGTTAGGTTTAGGATTCAGTTTAAGTTTAGGAGTGAAATTAGGCAGAGTTTAGATTTAGGGTAAGATTTAAATAGGTGCATTTAATAGAGTTTCAAATAAGAGACAGTGAGCATCTACAGTGGACTTTCAATATGAGGTGTTTACGCGACACCTGGTCAGCTCTGGTTCTAACGTGGTCTCTTTCCATTCATCTATAGGGGCATGTATTGGTCCACAGCAGCTGCGCTACAATTATTAAATGTAAACCTGCAAAGGGCATGTAGTAGGTGTCACTTGCCACTAGTGCAAGTATAAAGTGATTGTACAAATAAAAGTAAACTGTAGATTTTGTATTTGTAACCATATGTGCGGACAAAGTCTAGATGCTCTAGATATTCCCTAGAGGAGCTGAAATAAACCACTGGCATTGTCAAATTTTATTTTTTAAATGAAGTGGTAAAGATGTAAACAAAGTCATTGAAAGTGGTTGCATGTGAAATGTTGTGTTCTAGAGAAACTTAGTCAGAAATGTTTTCAGTGGTGATGGTGATAGAAACCAGATGTCTGGAGAGTTTAGTGCCACTAAAAACCAAAATCACGGAAAACAATTATATTAAACAGGTATGAATATGCTTCCTGTTGCTTTATACGCCATTTGACCTAAAAAGCTTTTTAAAAAATGCATTCACGCAGAAAGCTACATGCAGGATGTCCAAATAGTCCCTAAATTTACTGTTGTCTCTATATACTCTTTGCTCATCATCAACATAGTATATAAAAGCTTAGAAGACATGAGTGGGTTCACTGGTGATTTTGAATAGTAAATAAAATGGCTATATTTGTGTTGTAGATAGAGCCACCTCTGATTCATGTTATAGTCATTGCAAAGTATTTCTCTACAGTCAACCATTTCACATTACTACTCTCAATGACTTTATTTTTGTACAACCGATATTTTGAAAGAAATCAGTGGAAGTCCCCTTTAATTTAATCTTATTGTTGGAGAGTGTTGCATGCTAAACCTGAGCATGGAAAATCAGCCACCTGGAGTGTTCTTGAAATCTGATAGGCAAAGTGGAATTCTGGCAACAAAGCAACACTTCCTCTCCACTGTCTTACTGACTGGATCACTTGAACAACAATAAACGACTCACAACCCTGCTTCAACATGAACTTAGAACGTTTTCTCTGCATAAAGATGAAAACACTAAGGATTTAAGTACAACAATAATTACCACATTACAGGCATTATCCTGATTTTAGCAGAAGTGGTTTTCTACCTGCTTTGCATTTTAAAAGCTTCCAGAATCTTGTGTAATCACTGCACATGGTGTATGGTGTTTAACTTATTAGCAGGATATTAAATGTCACTTCAGAATATGTAGAAAATGTCATGCCGCTGTCGGCCTATGAATAGTTTTAAACTGTGAACCACTGCTATTTTATATAAGTTGTCCACCTACACCATTACTATCATCTCACATACGTTTCTTGTTCTTCTCGCTCCACTTGACTCAAATGATAACACTGATGTTGTTTTTTCCCCTGAAGAATGGGCCGGCGCTGGCAGAGCTGCAACTTGATCAGCTCTGTTGGTCCAAGCTGGGGTGAGGGGCTACCCAGATGGATCTGCGGTGTGTTGACAGATGCTGGAACCGGACACCAGCTCTGGGGCCACCACATACATTTCCCCACTGTATTTCTCCCTGTATCCATCACTGGTGCACTTCAGAGGGGAACTGGCTCGCTCTAATAAAGATGAATCAGTGAGCCATGCCAGGGGTTTGATTGAAATCAATCCCATAGTGCTGAATAAAACATAAGCATAGCACACAAAGCAGAATTCACTGACAAGAAATTTAGAGGGGCTTTGGGGACTCTAAGTGCCTTGGAGACTCTCTTTAAAGATTCTGCAGGGTCATGGACTCAAAAGCACTATTAAACAATGGAATGTCGATGTTGTTTCTTCTGCTTTATTGTGTATACACTTCAGTCAAAATGTATTCACTGGTATTCACTCAAGGGGTGATAAGGGGTGTAATGTGTCATGGAAAAGACTGATTTTATACTAGTTTTAAAGAGCCTTTAAACCAATAATAGCCAGTGACTGTGGAACAATTTCCATACACAGTGTGAACTGGTAGTGGTGTGAAGGGCCTGATGAACAGAAAGCCCCTGCAGCTGACGCTTTGTTTGACTAATGATGCCTTGGCTTTCCTGCTATTGCCAAATCCTGGTGAGAGATCTGATTGCAGTACATTGGTTGGAGGCATTTTGGCCAATGTTTCCGGTCCAAGCTCTTTCGGTCTGAACTGTGCAACTGCCAAAGATAGGCAGGGGAAACATTAAGAGCCCTAGTTAACAATACTGAAACTTTATTTAGACATGCTTATGCTCACATGCCACCTTCTCTACAGAGCGTGAGACCAGTTCATCACGACACTGTCTTCACATGAGCTGGACATCCACCCACAGATGGCCTAAAGCCCTGGAGATGTGACTGGTAAGAAAGATGGTGTGATCAGCAGTTTTATTGTGCACTAATGTTACCAGTCCTGCAGTCAGAGCTGTAGGTGCTACAGCTGGTATGGGTAGAGCAGCTGACAGAACCGATTCAAACCTGCCTGCATACAGCCAATGGCAGGGGGCCAATAGTACTGGACATGCAGCCTACGGCTTGGGCTCGACCATTGGGGGTCACTGTGAGTGGAACACTGGAGGGCCCTGCAAGTCCCAAATGAAAGCTGCTGTAGCTGGAAAGAACAGCACTGGCAGTGGCAGTCATGGCGACTGGGTGAAAGTCCATATCAGACAGTATATTCAGACTGTCTGCACACATCAATATTAACCAAGGATTAACCGAGGATTGTAAGTCAACATTACATAAGTCTGGAGTTCTTAGTCTAGGAAGAACTAAACCTTGTTCCTTCACTGAATTAATCCAACACTTGATGTTCATTGAATCACCCAGAAAGATCTAAGCTTCCACTGCAGCCAAACCAATCATGGAACGTTTGTGGATTTATATGTCGATACCTTGTGGAAACGTTTAAGTGTTTGATTCACAGATTTTGCTTTATTTGATGCTTCTAAAAGAACAAGATGTATATGAAGGCTGCGTTCCTCATTGTTGGAATGTCATGTCCTAACAAGGAATCATTTTTTCAAATGAGTAATCCTTGCAGACCTCCAATGCCAGATCTAATTAGCGAGGTCTCTCTGCATCAGGAGTGTTTCAGAGCTCTAAGTGGGCAGCTGTGGGGATGAGACAGACCTCAGCTGTGTGTGTGTGTATGTGTGTGAGGCAGAGCACATTCGAGTCTCTTTACTTCCACACTCTGACTCTAATATAGAGTGAGGATGTTCTGTTCCAGTCCTCCAGTCCTCCTGTGCCTTATACTCATGACACATTTACTGTCTGCACCAGCACTGTTTCAATGAGTGAGTGAGATTAGGATAGAATCAAAGTGAGGAGACAAATGAAGTAGTATTGTTCACAGTATTTAGATGCTTTTTACTTTAATACCATTCAGACCAATTCTCCCAAAGTATTGGTACTCTGGTGTAATACTGACTCAAAGAATGGTTCAAATATTGACCTAACCAAACAACATCTTGAGTTAAACTACAAATATGTCAGGTCGAAAAACAACTTAATATGTAACAAAACTGCAGTTCTGCTACTGAACTACTGAGTACATGTAGCATCTATCAGCAGAAGCAAAGTTTGTTAAAGAAAATATTTGTAAGTGGGATTAAACTCATCATACTCCAAACAACAGGGGGGCAGCACATTAGTAGAAAGTTGTGGCGTCCACCTCTAGTGTACGAATCAAGGAAACATACCGTCTCTCCTGCTAGTCTAGAAGAAACGTGAGTTCAGCATCCCTGTACTGGCCATGAGCATCCAGATATTAACTTCCTTTGTTTGCTGCCAAACATGGATTCTGGCCAAGAATGGATGACTGGGGTCTTTTTAGTGGTTGCTTACCAAGAGCTTCAGCCATCTTTGCATTTACTCTTCCTTAAGTGGTTTTTTGTTTTTACATGATCTTATTAAGCAAATTGGTCAGGAATTGCAGCAAAATGCAGTAAATCTTTTATTTAGTGTATTTAATTAAAGAAGTTATACATATGAGCATCAAAAACAAACCTTTTTTCAACAGGAAATTACACAGAAACATCTATTTTTTCAGTATTTAATGTGTCCTCTTTGTCACATCTGCCATTCCATTTGAAGGTCTTGCTTTATTTTTTAAAAGAAAACTGCTGAAATATTTCTCCACTCTTCACAAGTTCAGTCTTTTTACAATCCAAGGAATCTCAAGCACAAAAATTAATGTTGACCTGAAACACCTGGGAATCTTTAGAAGTGAAAGCGAGTTTGATTTTCCTCTCACTCGTACTTTTTACCTGAAGGTGACCGTTTGGTGGTCTGCCAGGTCTTGGACAGTTGTTAGAAGTGTAATTTATTCTTAATCTTTTCATCAGTTTTTTTAACTTCAGTTTTAGAAACTTTTTTGTTTGTTTTTTAATTTATTTTTATTGACTTTCCTCTTTCTTACGCAAATGGATCACTTGGTATAAAATATCCTCTAAAATATGAATAACAATACATTTCTTGCACTAAAGGCTCGTTTAGAAATGAAAGAAATAAAGGGTGGTCTCTAAACTTCGCGGAATCTTCCTGAGAAAGCGACAGGTATGCATCGACCCCCAGCTGTATTTCTGGGAGCAGAGTTAAGATGATAATGAGCCAGGCTGATCTAAATTATTGTGATGTGTTCAATAATGAGCTGTAATTGAAGCTGTAATGGGCAGAAAGATTGAGCTGTGGTTAGGCTGCGGTAAATTACTGGGCTTTTTCTCACTATTAGGTAGGTGTGCCTCATTAGAGGGGGCGGCGAGACCTCTTAAAACATGCTTTCATAGACTGACATGCCAACATGGCTAACAGTGAATGAAGGGTGGTAGGCAACAGTTAGCATTCTAAACAGCTTTCAACATTTTGTTAGCAGCCTTAGCTTTCAAATCCAGACTCTCCTGCTCAAAATGAATGAGAGTCAACTTTGTGTTTATGGACTTGTCAGTTTCAGTATGTGTCAGTTAAGCTCTCTATTTCATCCACGTCAAGTCTTTATAGGTAAGTCTATATTTGTAACAGCTCTGGGCAGTTGTGTTCCTGGTGTACTCGGTCAGTTAAATAACTGAATGAGAGGTCATCTTTAAACTTCAATATGATACAATCTTAAAAAGGTTTGTGCAGTTGTGCAACCCCATTTACATTTCAACCAGTGAACTGTCTCCTCCTTTTAAACGCTCTCTGCTTTTGCTGGACGCTGAGTAAGCGTTTCTGACCCCCTGTTTGGTCTCCAGGTCAGAGTGTGATGGCTGTCACAATCTGCCCACACAAATAAGATGAGAACGTCATCTCTCTTATGAATCAGGACCTCAGTGTCATGCCTATTGTATGGGGAAAGACAGAGATATCCCTCAGACTTTACAAGCTTGATGCCGTTACTCATGTGACCTCTTTCTTTTGGACATTTCTTGTTTATGAAAATTAAAGTGGACATGGTGAATCATGCTAGCTGACTGATTTTTTTTAAGAACACAACTTGATATTATTTATATATATATATATATATATATATATATATATATATATATATATATATATATATATATATATATATATATATATATATACACACACTACCGGTTAAAGAATCAAGAGCACTACCAGTCAAACGTTTTAGATCACTACCAGTCAAACGTTTTAGATACACTACCAGTCAAACGTTTTAGATCACTACCAGCCAAACGTTTTAGATCACTACCAGTCAAACGTTTTAGATCACTACCAGTCAAACGTTTTAGATACACTACCAGTCAAACGTTTTAGTACACTACCAGCCAAACATTTTAGTACACTACCAGTCAAACGTTTTAGATCACTACCAGTCAAACGTTTTAGATCACTACCAGTCAAACGTTTTAGATCACTACCAGCCAAACGTTTTAGATCACTACCAGTCAAACGTTTTAGATCACTACCAGTCAAACGTTTTAGTACACTACCAGTCAAACGTTTTAGATACACTACCAGTCAAACGTTTTAGATCACTACCAGTCAAACGTTTTAGATCACTACCAGTCAAACGTTTTAGATCACTACCAGTCAAACGTTTTAGTACACTACCAGCCGAACGTTTTAGATACACTACCAGTCAAACGTTTTAGATACACTACCAGTCAAACGTTTTAGATCACTACCAGTCAAACGTTTTAGTACACTACCAGCCAAACGTTTTAGATACACTACCAGTCAAACGTTTTAGATAAACTACCAGCCGAACGTTTTAGATACACTACCAGTCGAACGTTTTAGATCACTACCAGTCAAACGTTTTAGTACACTACCAGCCGAACGTTTTAGATACACTACCAGTCAAACGTTTTAGTACACTACCAGCCAAACGTTTTAGATACACTACCAGTCAAACGTTTTAGATCACTACCAGTCAAACGTTTTAGATCACTACCAGTCAAACGTTTTAGTACTCTACCAGCCAAACATTTTAGATACACTACCAGTCAAACATTTTAGATCACTACCAGCCAAACGTTTTAGATCACTACCAGTCAAACGTTTTAGTACACTACCAGCCAAACATTTTAGATACACTACCAGTCAAACATTTTAGATCACTACCAGCCAAACGTTTTAGTACACTACCAGCCAAACATTTTAGATACACTACCAGTCAAACGTTTTAGATCACTACCAGCCAAACGTTTTAGTACACTACCAGTCAAACGTTTTAGTACACTACCAGCCAAACGTTTTAGTACACTACCAGCCGAACGTTTTAGTACACTACCAGCCAAACGTTTTAGATCACTACCAGTCAAACGTTTTAGATCACTACCAGCCAAACGTTTTAGTACACTACCAGTCAAACGTTTTAGATACACTACCAGTCAAACGTTTTAGATCACTACCAGTCAAACGTTTTAGATCACTACCAGTCAAACGTTTTAGATCACTACCAGTCAAACGTTTTAGTACACTACCAGCCGAACGTTTTAGATACACTACCAGTCAAACGTTTTAGATACACTACCAGTCAAACGTTTTAGATCACTACCAGTCAAACGTTTTAGTACACTACCAGCCAAACGTTTTAGATACACTACCAGTCAAACGTTTTAGATAAACTACCAGCCGAACGTTTTAGATACACTACCAGTCGAACGTTTTAGATCACTACCAGTCAAACGTTTTAGTACACTACCAGCCGAACGTTTTAGATACACTACCAGTCAAACGTTTTAGTACACTACCAGCCAAACGTTTTAGATACACTACCAGTCAAACGTTTTAGATCACTACCAGTCAAACGTTTTAGATCACTACCAGTCAAACGTTTTAGTACTCTACCAGCCAAACATTTTAGATACACTACCAGTCAAACATTTTAGATCACTACCAGCCAAACGTTTTAGATCACTACCAGTCAAACGTTTTAGTACACTACCAGCCAAACATTTTAGATACACTACCAGTCAAACATTTTAGATCACTACCAGCCAAACGTTTTAGTACACTACCAGCCAAACATTTTAGATACACTACCAGTCAAACGTTTTAGATCACTACCAGCCAAACGTTTTAGTACACTACCAGTCAAACGTTTTAGTACACTACCAGCCAAACGTTTTAGTACACTACCAGCCGAACGTTTTAGTACACTACCAGCCAAACGTTTTAGATACACTACCAGTCAAACGTTTTAGATCACTACCAGTCAAACGTTTTAGTACACTACCAGTCAAACGTTTTAGTACACTACCAGCCAAACGTTTTAGTACACTACCAGCCGAACGTTTTAGTACACTACCAGCCAAACGTTTTAGATACACTACCAGTCGAACGTTTTAGTACACTACCAGCCAAACATTTTAGATACACTACCAGTCAAACGTTTTAGATCACTACCAGTCAAACGTTTTAGTACACTACCAGTCAGACGTTTTAGTACACTACCAGTCAAACATTTTAGATCACTACCAGTCAAACATTTTAGATCACTACCAGTCAAACGTTTTAGATCACTACCAGTCAAACGTATTAGATCACTACCAGTCAAACGTTTTAGTACACTACCAGTCAAACATTTTAGTACACTACCAGTCAAACGTTTTAGATACACTACCAGCCAAACGTTTTAGTACATTACCAGTCAAACGTTTTAGTACACTACCAGCCAAACGTTTTAGTACACTACCAGTCAAACGTTTTAGATACACTAACAGTCAAACGTTTTAGTACACTACCAGTCAAACGTTTTAGTACACTACCAGTCAAACGTTTTAGTACACTACCAGTCAAACGTTTTAGATCACTATCAGTCAAACGTTTTAGATCACTACCAGTCAAACGTTTTAGTACACTACCAGTCAAACATTTTAGATCACTACCAGCCAAACGTTTTAGATCACTACCAGTCAAACGTTTTAGTACACTACCAGCCAAACGTTTTAGTACACTACCAGTCAAACGTTTTAGTAGACTACCAGCCGAACGTTTTAGATCACTACCAGTCAAACGTTTTAGATACACTACGAGCCAAACGTTTTAGTACACTACCAGTCAAATGTTTTAGTACACTACCAGTCAAACGCTTTAGTACACTACCAGTCAAACGCTTTAGTACACTACCAGCCAAAAGTTTTAGTACACTACCAGTCAAAACGTTTTAGTACACTACCAGTCAAACGTTTTAGTACACTACCAGCCAAACGTTTTAGTACACTACCAGTCAAACGTTTTAGATACACTACCAGCCAAACGTTTTAGTACACTACCAGTCAAACGTTTTAGATACACTACCAGTCAAACGTTTTAGTACACTACCAGTCAAACGTTTTAGATACACTACCATTCAAACGTTTTAGTACACTACCAGTCAAACGTTTTAGTACACTACCAGTCAAACGTTTTAGTACACTACCAGCCAAACGTTTTAGATCACTACCAGCCAAACGTTTTATATCAATACCAGCCCAACGTTTTAGTACACTACCAGTCAAACGTTTTAGTACACTACCAGCCAAACGTTTTAGTACACTACCAGTCAAACGTTTTAGTACACTACCAGCCAAACGTTTTAGTACACTACCAGCCGAACGTTTTAGATACACTACCAGTCGAACGTTTTAGTACACTACCAGTCAAACGTTTTAGATCACTACCAGTCAAACGTTTTAGTACACTACCAGACAAACGTTTTAGATCACTATCAGTCAAACGTTTTAGATCACTACCAGTCAAACGTTTTAGTACACTACCAGTCAAACATTTTAGATCACTACCAGCCAAACGTTTTAGATCACTACCAGTCAAACGTTTTAGTACACTACCAGCCAAACGTTTTAGTACACTACCAGTCAAACGTTTTAGTAGACTACCAGCCGAACGTTTTAGATCACTACCAGTCAAACGTTTTAGATACACTACGAGCCAAACGTTTTAGTACACTACCAGTCAAATGTTTTAGTACACTACCAGTCAAACGCTTTAGTACACTACCAGTCAAACGCTTTAGTACACTACCAGCCAAAAGTTTTAGTACACTACCAGTCAAACGTTTTAGTACACTACCAGTCAAACGTTTTAGTACACTACCAGCCAAACGTTTTAGTACACTACCAGTCAAACGTTTTAGATACACTACCAGCCAAACGTTTTAGTACACTACCAGTCAAACGTTTTAGATACACTACCAGTCAAACGTTTTAGTACACTACCAGTCAAACGTTTTAGATACACTACCATTCAAACGTTTTAGTACACTACCAGTCAAACGTTTTAGTACACTACCAGTCAAACGTTTTAGTACACTACCAGCCAAACGTTTTAGATCACTACCAGCCAAACGTTTTATATCAATACCAGCCCAACGTTTTAGTACACTACCAGTCAAACGTTTTAGTACACTACCAGCCAAACGTTTTAGTACACTACCAGTCAAACGTTTTAGTACACTACCAGCCAAACGTTTTAGTACACTACCAGCCGAACGTTTTAGATACACTACCAGTCGAACGTTTTAGTACACTACCAGTCAAACGTTTTAGATCACTACCAGTCAAACGTTTTAGTACACTACCAGACAAACGTTTTAGATCACTACCAGCCAAACGTTTTAGATCACTACCAGTCAAACGTTTTAGATCACTACCAGTCAAACGTTTTAGATCACTACCAGTCAAACGTTTTAGTACACTACCAGACAAACGTTTTAGATCACTACCAGTCAAACGTTTTAGTACACTACCAGACAAACGTTTTAGATCACTACCAGTCAAACGTTTTAGATCACTACCAGACAAACGTTTTAGATACACTACCAGTCAAACGTTTTAGTACACTACCAGTCAAACGTTTTAGTACACTACCAGCCAAACGTTTTAGATACACTACCAGCCAAACGTTTTAGATACACTACCAGTCAAACGTTTTAGTACACTACCAGCCGAACGTTTTAGATACACTACCATTCAAACGTTTTAGTACACTACCAGTCAAACGTTTTAGATACACTACCAGCCAAACGTTTTAGTACACTACCAGTCAAACGTTTTAGATACACTACCAGTCAAACGTTTTAGTACACTACCAGTCAAACGTTTTAGATACACTACCAGTCAAACGTTTTAGATCACTACCAGCCAAACGTTTTAGATCACTACCAGCCAAACGTTTTATATCAATACCAGCCAAACGTTTTAGATACACTACCAGTCAAACGTTTTAGATACACTACCAGCCAAACGTTTTAGATCACTACCAGCCAAACGTTTTAGATCACTACCAGCCAAACGTTTTAGATACACTACCAGCCAAACGTTTTAGATCACTACCAGCCAAACGTTTTAGATACACTACCAGTCAAACGTTTTAGATCAATACCAGCCAAACGTTTTAGTACACTACCAGCCAAACGTTTTATATCAATACCAGCCAAACGTTTTAGTACACTACCAGCCAAACGTTTTATATCAATACCAGCCAAACGTTTTAGTACACTACCAGCCAAACGTTTTAGATCACTACCAGCCAAACGTTTTATATCAATACCAGCCAAACGTTTTAGATCACTACCAGCCAAACATTTTAGATCACTACCAGTCAAACGTTTTAGATACACTACCAGCCAAACGTTTTAGATCACTACCAGCCAAACGTTTTAGATCACTACCAGCCAAACGTTTTAGATACACTACCAGCCAAACGTTTTAGATCACTACCAGCCAAACGTTTTAGATACACTACCAGCTAAACGTTTTAGATCAATACCAGCCAAACGTTTTAGTACACTACCAGCCAAACGTTTTATATCAATACCAGCCAAACGTTTTAGTACACTACCAGTCAAACGTTTTAGATACACTACCAGCCAAACGTTTTAGATCAATACCAGTCAAACGTTTTATTACACTACCAGCCAAACGTTTTAGTACACTACCAGCCAAACGTTTTAGATCAATACCAGCCAAACGTTTTAGAACACTGCCAGTCAAACACTTTAAAACAGTTCTAGAGTAATAGAATGGACAGAAATACTAAAAATATGATTGTTTAAGATTTTAAGAGTGGAGCTGATTGTTCTCTTCACTATCGCAGATAAAAGCTTGGTGACAGTTTTTGTGGTCTACCAGGTCTTGAAAAATCATTATGAGTCCCATTACTGTCTTATAACAGTCTGAATACTGGTGTAACAGTACTTTACGTGATAAGAATATACTGTATTGATCTACAACATATAACAACATATAACAACAACAATGATGAATAATTACTATACAGTAGCTGTCTTAATGAGTAATATTTTGATGCTGGCTTAAAATATGATTCAGGAAACCAACACGCTTTAAGTGAATGTTACTTTAAGGCAGCAAGAAAGAACTGCTGCACACATAAACTCTGCCTACACTACCCTATGCTATCTCACCCACAGCCCAGCACAGAATACCACAGACAACCTTTCTACATCTTAAACTAACATTAACAACTTTTAACAACAATAAAGTCTCTCCTTACCACAGTCACAGTGACTCTTCATGGCTATAGCCCTGCTTCAAGAACAGCCTTCCTGACGATCTCACAGCATACCTGAAGAGACCCTGTGAAGTCACAGGGTTACTGTTAGAATCTGAAGCCAGACTCGTTTTATAATATTAAAAACAATGAATTCAAATCTTTTAACTGTGTGAACCAGTCTAAATACAGCTCTGCTGAAACAAGTGGCGGGTCTAGAGTGAGGTGGACAGGGTGTATTGAGGAAAAGATCCTCCAGGGAGTAGTGGGAGATCCAGTAGACACAGAGGAGCTGAAAAGAGACGTACACCATGTAGATCAGAAGGCACAGGAGACGTGTGTTTGTTCCCTCTCATGCAGGCCGGTGTGCTGCACATCATGTGATATGTGAGCCATCACGCAGGGAGAACTCAGTGTAAGCACAATCAGTTTTGTTTATGAAGCAGATGGAGCTTAATATTCATGTCCTGATAAATCCCACCCAAACTAACACTGCAGCCAATGTCTGGACTTAAATCTGAAAAATATCACTAAAATATACGGATATATAAACTGTAGCGTCTGCTTAGACCTCCTCTTTCTTCTATTCAGGTGATTTCTTTACCTCTACTACTATAGCAGTCTGTCAACACACAGTGGCACAGTTAAGGTGGAAAATACCCCCTTTGTCATCATCATATTTATTATTGAAGAGGACCTCAATGTGAATGTGACTCCCCTGTTATTTGAGACTGGGAAGACCCACACAGCAAAGGTCAATGACCAGGGGCAGCGGTCATCTTGAAACAGCAAAGGCTCTGATTGATGGCTGTACAAATCTGTATCTCCATTTTTAATGAATGTAGGGGCTTCGTCTATGCATACATAATTCAAACGGAACGAATAAATGAAAGAAAATACAAAGCAGCTCTCAGTGTGTCGAAGAGAAGCAGGGCTGAGAATACAGTACAAGCGCTTTGTGGTGGGAAGGGATCGTCATTACCAGTATTAAAGGGGAATTACACTGAAATTTTAAAATATCTGTATAGTTCAGTCATTAACGACTTGTTTAGACTGCCAGCGCTTTTGGTATATCCAGATTGTATCTATATTGATTTGATTGGACAGTCTAGACAGCAAAAAACCCCACATGAAATCCGATCTTTGCTAATCGGATCCAAACCACGTTTGGAGGTGATTTGAAATGCGAGTCCTGATTTTGATGGATGCGTCTCAGTTTGAATGCTCCAAACAGTATTTCACAAAGCAGGATTTGTCAGTTTAGCCAGTCCAACAGGAAAAGACCTTAGAGACATTCGTATTTTACAGTTCTTATGTGATCATTATCTGATTAACTGAGAAAATCTTCTTTGTAAAATCGCCCCCTGTTCATTTTGGATAGTAAATAAAATTGCTATATTTGTGTTATGAACATTGTGGCTTCTGGTTGCCACTGCTGTCGTAAAGAGAGCTTCCCTACAATGCACCATTTCACCCAAAGCCGCCAAGAACAGCTTTGTCTTCGCATTTTACCGAAATATGGAAAACGCGGTGGAATTGCCCTTTAATTCGGCATGAATAATACGCGTATAATATATGCAGGAAATCCCGTCTCTGATTGGACGCGAGGAGCGGCGCTTCTCAGTTTGTAGCCAATCGCGTGTGAGTACAGCATTAGCGCTAGGGACCGGAGGAATAAATGGCTTTGTTTACTTTTTGTGGCGTGAATTTGGTGTAAGACTGCGGAGCCCGCGGGTCTGTTATAGTCCGGCCGACCTTTTCTTTTCTTTAGCGTGTTTCTCATGTGACGAAATGGATCTAAAAGACTCGGGAAGCGTCGTTTTGACCGCCTACCATTCATTCACTGCCTCCAGGATTCATCTGGTGGACGAGAGCTATGCGCCGCTCGCGACCACTCACTCCCCCGTTAGCAGGTAAAGCTACACTGACACCCTGACACAGTGCGGCTCGGGTTTCTCTGCTTTCTGCTGAGTTTTCAGGAGGTCTGAAGCCAGAAGTACGTTGCGGTGCGTTTTCCACCAGTCTCCGTTGGTTGTGGATTAAAGGACGAGTCAGGCGAGTCGCTCAGGTTGCCGTTGGATTGTCAAGGAAACTGAACGAGGGCCTGAATGTACCTACCAGACAGAAGGAGCAGTGGAAGATAAAGCTCACATGGTTTAATCGCCACCATCTGCAATCTTTTATATCTCATCACAACTGCGTTATTAATCACTGTGTGTAGTGTGGCAGTGAATATGGCAGTCTTGACAGTGAGCATTCATTCACCGCCCCCCACATTGCCCACCAGGGTTTTTGGCAGTCTGAGCCAGCTGGGCCAGCTGTGTCCTCCAGCAGCTGTCTACCACGGGCCAGCGACTGTAATGAGCGTTATGCTGTCTCTGCAGACAGATCAGCCCTTAGAAATGCGCTGACCTGATTATTTCACTGGTGCAAAATTCACAGCCATGAATTTGCTGCCCTGCTTATCCTGGAAACACCACCACTTAGTGCCATAATCACGTGTTCTCTCTCAGACAGGAGGTTTTTAGATCAGTTCTCACAATGCAGCACACCGAAGAGGTGCATTATTGTGAGACTAAGCATGTGTGCTATATTGAATTTGTATGTACGAGTGTTTTTGCATGTCATCGCTAGCCCTAGAAACATGCATCTCAATTTTGTCAATTTTTATTTTTCTACATTGTTTGAGCCCAGCAGCTGCCGCTTACACTGTGTGAAAATTACATGATGATTGGACGAATAGAAATGCTCCAATATAACAACAACCACAAAGAAAATTCTGGTTCCATTGACTTACATTGAAAGTTAGGACTGCTTTTGGCTTCTACAATGAAGTTGCCATGTTGGAGATATTCGTCTTTCTTTGAACAGCCACTGACAAAAGAATAAGGATCCACTCCTCTGAGGCTGCAGCAACCTGTACAAGCTTAATCACTGCACTGCTCCAGAGTATACAGTAACTGCCCCAGAGGGGTATTAAATCCAGAAATGTGTTCAGATCACATTATGTAGACAGAATTATCAATAGGTCAAATCACAGTATTAAGACTATAGATGACTGTAGATGACTAACAGTGTTGTCGTCCATCCCTGATGGTCCCAGTTAAACGGGTCCCAGACTGGCTGGTCCTACTCTGAGGTGAAGTGAATAGAATGGAGTGAAGATACTCGTTTAGCGCTGTTGTTGTTTACTACGGCCGATGTTTGGGTGAGAAACATCAGTAGTACTGTTGGTCATGTATGAAGACAGAAGGCGTGTGTGTGCTCTGATCTCACTCGGCTCTCACTCTGCTGTCACTCTCTGTGTGAATGAAGCGAGTGTGGTGTGAGAGAGTGAGTGCTCTCAGTGTGTGACTCTCTGCCAGCCCTGATTGTTCAGTGTTTCTCGTACAGCTCATCCAGAGATGACATAAACACAGAGAGATACCAGAGTCAGGCAGTGATAGGGTGGTCTTCTTTCTGTCTTCCTTTCTTTTTCTTTTTGTTTGTTATTCTTTCTTTCTTTCTTTCTTTCTTTCTTTCTTTCTTTCTTTCTCTGTTGATTGTTGGTTTGTTTCTTTTTTCTTTCTCTTTCTCTCATTTGCTTGCTCTCTTGCTCTCATTTTTCCTTTCTTTTCTTTCCTCCTGTCTTTTCTTATTCCTTCTTAATTTGCTCCTCTGTCTCTTTCCTTCTCTCGTCCTTTTTTCATCCTTCCTTTTTTCCCTTGTTCTTCTTTCTCACTCTGTATTTCTCTCTTTTCTCCCAATCTTTCTTATATGTTGGTGCCAGCATATTTCTCTCTCTCTCTCTCTCTCTCTCTCTCTCTCTCTCTCTCTCTCTCTCTCTCTCTCTCTCTCTCTCTCTCTCTCTCAGAGGTACTGAGGGTAATCATGAGTAGTTTTTAAATCTTAAATATTAGCGCTGCAGACAGGACACAGCCGGGCAGTCACTTTTCTTTAGGAATAAGAATAGCATGTACGTGGGAGATCCTGACGATTGTGTTATCAAGGCTAAAGCCGTCGCACTTCATCTTCAGTTGATTTATTTCATCGGCTAAACATGGAACTCTTAACCTTGTGCTTTGTTTTGACAAGCTCACATGACGTGTGGGATCTAAAGCTCCTGGAGCCTGTTGCATGACTGTTTCAGCGCTGAGACTGAAACACAGACAGAAGATAGACTTTTAGTGCTCAAGGGTGCCAGAGTGAGATTCAGGAGATCCAAATGTATATGCTGTATATGTCAGAGCTGAGAATAAAGACAGTATCAGAGGAGGGGACGGTTCACTGGACATATGGAAAGGAACAGTCTGTCTGTCAGCTGTACTATGAAGTGAGAGCCAGTTACCTTACTGGTAAACTCAAGGCTCAGTAAAAATCAGACTCCGAACACCCAAACTGTAATGAGGGTCCATAAGTAAAAGTGGACTGGATTGTCCAGCTAACTTCGTAGGCTGGTTGATTTCTGCTAATGCTTTCTTATTTGATCATGACTGAACGAACTCTGTTTTAGCAGAAAGAAATGCTTTTCATGTTCATTTCATAAGATTGCTCTGAGCAAGAAGTTGTCCTTACAACATCACAAGAATACCATTCTAGTATCGTTTTTGTAATCGACTGTGTCCGTGTTCGACATGCTCTGTTTGACCTCGTGTTTGACAGCTGCGTTCTGTCTGAAGGCTTAAAAAGGCTCTTTGAAGGCTAAAATAATTTGTGTGGTATGTGGTTGGTATGGCTCCTGTATTAATCTTCTTACTGAATGAAATCCCCTAGATGGCAAAAAAGTTCAAACAGCACTGGATACCACACACACACACACACACACACACACACACACACACACACACACACACACACACACACACATATACATATATATATATATATATATATATATATATATATATATATATATATATATATATATATATATATATATATATATATATGTATATATATATATGTATATGTATGTATGTATATATATATATATATATATCCTGTGTGAGGTGACACGTGTGGGAGGTGTTTGGGTGACAAGTTGGATTGTTTCCAATGCTCTCTCTATTGAGTTTTGTCTCACACACAAAGGTGACCCCCGGTACTTGGGTGTCTGTGGATGAATGAGGCTTTTGTTATTTGTGAAAGAAAGTGGTTCACTCTGTCATGGTGCTCACTGGCACCAACAATGACATGCTAGAAGTTTCCTTACACTGGATGTCAACAGTGTCTTTTTGGAGCAATGACACCAAATATCACTGTCATACTATTTATAACTTGATTTCTGTTGGCATTCACAGCGGAAAACAAAACAGATTTTTTCTCATTATTTTTGCAATATAGATCCAGCATCAGTGGTCCTTTTAACCACCATACCTTTTGATTATTATTATTATTATTATTATTATTATTATTATTATTATTGTTGCGATAACAACAACTTGTATTTCCTAAATGGAAAATGTATAGGAGAAGGAAAAGCAATATGTGAGGTGATACTGTGAATATCATATTCCACACAGTCCCTTCCTCCCTCTTCACTCCTTTACCTGAATATATACCAGTCTGAAGAATTTTACTAGCTAAGCATAAAACTTTGTCCCATTACTCGCCAAGAGTGTCTCCAGTGGTGGAAAGCGACGCCTATGTTAACTCTTATTTTGCTGCTGTTTTCGAATTTGGTTTTCTTTCTGAAAGCATGAGCTTTTACCTCATCCACTTACATGGCAGACTCTGTATCACCTCTTTAGGTTCAAAGTGGTTTTAGGAGAAGGGTGGGTGGGTGATAGTTGGTCAGCAGGTTACCGTTAGTGGATATCTTTATTATGGTGTAGAGAATTTTAGTTCATTTTGGAATGTCTTATAAATTGGTTACATATTCATCTTACATATTGCTTCTTTTAATGCAATGTAATATAACATGACATGTCATTTAGGATCATTTCTATCTTGAAACAATGTAAAAGACAGATTAAAATGATGTCAATACTACTATTACTAATAAAAATCATAATGATGATGACAATAATAATAATAACAACAACAATAATAATAATAATAGTGTGTACATGCACCAGTGATCAACAAATACCTTTTATATTAGTGCAGTGTCACCAACTATTGTTGTCATGCCATTCGTATCTTGAATTCTGTTGGCACTCCCAGCTGAAGAAAGAAAACAAAGATTTCTTTTTACTGTTATTGAAGCAAGAGAATTCCAGCACCTGCAGTGGTTGGACCTCTTTACATTTTTTTATTATTATCCTTATTAATTTATTATTATTATTTATTATTAATAATAATAATATACCATAACATAACACGGGGAAGTTGTTGCTCTCCCCATAAACCGTCTTTTGTTTCGCTTCTGATATTTTTATGATGTAGCCTCGTGGCTACTCCCATTGTTCCGAGCAGTGAGAGGAAGCAGAGTGGTGGCTGGAGTGGTAGTTTCTTGGCAGCAGGCTAAGGTATAACACTCGTGTCATGGTTCCTCTCTGAGGGCATTAAACAGTGAACATGCATGTGTTCTGGCAGCTGACATTCCTGAGCTGACAGGCAGAACAATAGTGGGTAAATTCAGGGGACAATAGGCCTCAGATAACCTGTTTGTCTCATTGGTAGATTGTGGAAGTACTGTAAGATGTACATGAGTTTAGGATGACACTAGTATACGTATGGCAGTGTATGGCAACACAAATTCTCTTCCAAATGGAGACAGATCGTGGTCTTAAGAGTCCCCTGGTCTGTCTTTTAAGCCAAACTTTCATAATGCAATAATAGAACTAGTCCTCAACATAAGAATCAAACCCTAACAACACCACCCACCATGTTAGATATTCAATTTAAATAGCGCTTGTAAATACATTTATTTATTTAATTTATTACGTCATTTGTACATGTTCAGTGGCCCTATGTACATCTCCAATGGATTGTCCAAAGTATTTAACCTGCTTTGGGCCTTGATTTTTAAGGACTCCTCCGTTCTTGATAATCTGTAAGATAGGAGACACAACCTGTCAAATTCATACTCCAAACAATGTTGGGTAGCTTGTCAACAGAAAGTTGTGGTGTCCACTAGTATCATAAAAATGTCTCTCCTCCTCCATGTTATTATTACCAGCTGTTTACTTACCATTCTAGGAGAAACATTCTGGGTCTCCAATCGTGGAAAGCATCAGCAATGTTAACTACATTTGCATTTACAAAACTCTTGTTTTCTTCTACTATTTTTGGTTTGTGGCTAAACATGGTTTTTCGCTTAGAGCCAAGAAATGACTCCTCCTTTTACTTGTTAACCATCCTTAAATGATCTAACCATTAGCAAAACTTTCAATGTAACAGACAAGATTTGCCACAGGGGCAGTGCTATTTCTTAATCCTCTCACGCTAGACTGATTCAACTTGAGGCTACTGCGACTCTCTAGCTCTTCTTGAAATTCAACGTATAAAGACATCTTTTAACATATATTTTTTTTTACATTCTGATTATAGCTTTGGCTAATTCTGGGAAATTTTGAGTTAAAAGGACCTTTAAAGTACTAAATTCCACCATGATTTTTGGACCATTGGTATTTGTCCACTCCAGATGAGATGTTAACATAATAATATAAAAGGCAGGTAGCATTGTCAAGTGGTGGGTTGTTGGGTTTGCCTTGGACTTTACTGTTTACCAAATAGGGAGATGCAATTGTAGGCTAAAACTACTAATCACTGTGACTAAAAGCTATCTCATAGAAGTCTTGGGCAACAGTGTACAGCCATAAAGTGTAATAAATAGCTGAAACTGGGCAAGAGTGAACCGGACGTCGCTGTGCCGCAGAGACTGGTGACCTCATGAAAATTAAACGCAAGAGGAAATACCTTTGGCAGGTGCTTTTCATAGCACTGCTCGGCCACATTCCACAGTGGGAGGCAGTTTTCAGGTAGAGAGAGTGCAAAGCGCTCACCGTGAAACCTGCTCAGTTCTCTTCCGTACAGCCATGAGAAAAGGAGGCCAGTGTTTGCAGCGCTCTTATATGGACACAGAGTCCACCATGCACAGGTAAACATTCTTCATTACTCTTCCACCCAGGTGTTCCACCAGACTTGTACATGGAGTGATGTTACAGGTTTCGCAAATGTGCTTTGTGGGTCAGATTTAGCGAGCAGTAGATAAGGAGACAGACTGAATCTCTATCAGCTGAGATCATGACAGTTTAACTAGACTTTATTGGGTGAAGTTAATTGATTTCCTTCTGATAAGGAAAAAGCCATGAACAAACTGCTAGCATTACTCACAGCATTTGAAGCTTTTATAACTGGAATTTATGGTTGCCTCTAATCGAGGAGGAGGAGGCGGCAGGGTGAGATATCCAGGGTTGATCTGATTTATGACTTCAATAATAAGAATAGTAATAATGACTATTGTGAATTTGACCGAGGGTCATTAATCCTGATAAAAGTATTCATTACTTTGCTGTACTTCAAAAAATCGGAGAGTTGCTCTGTCCTCGGTCATGTTGCTCAGATTGTGAGGTGCAGGCGGTGTTTTAGGAATGGATAGTGTTGCAAAGGGTTTGACTAAAAAGGGGTTTTTTTTTTGTTTGTTTTTTTTTAAAGATCTTTACTGAGAATTTACTTAAATGTCATGGAACTGCAGGGAAAGGCCAAGATCTCTTTTGTTTTTTTCTTCTGGTTTTTGTGGATACGTTGAAAAAGCCCAGAGCATGACCAGAGGTTACGTAGCAGTTTCTTTTCTTTTGACAGGCTTTGGAATGCGCATTGTTTACAGACTAGCCAATTAAAGATTAACTGGCCGCTTGATAACTTTGTCAAGAAATCCTGAGCACGCAGGTAACAGCGCCATTCTTTCACATCTGAGTGATAAGTTGGTTTCAGGGCTACGACCACAAGGGCTCGTTTACATACATTAGTAACAAGCTGTATTGGGGAGATGGAATTTGACTTGTAAATTTGTGTTAAGTTGGCACCTACACAGGGAAGAACCTGGAAGAGAAAAAGAGGTCAGGATTACATTTATCAACGTACAGAGCTTTTGATTTACACACTAAATGAAATCTTATATACAATGTTGAACTGAACGGCTGTAAAAACTGGCGCTTTGAGGTCAGAATGCGGAAAACGCGTCCTGGAATCCTGAATTTACATCCAATTCATACCAGTTCTGCTACATGTAACACCCATAGACATATTTGTGTTTTCATGGTCGCCTGTAAACTGGAATTCACACACAAATGTTGAAATGCTGTTCTGGTGTTTCGGCAAGTCCTAGTGAAAATTACGAAATTCAAGGTGTTTTATCCTATTGGTATTTTGTAGACTACACCAAGAGGTGGTATTTTGAGACTTTCTTATTAAGACTGTCTCGTGAACTAGAAGTAGTCCCTGCATTTGTTGTGTCACTGAGACTGACCTTTCAAATCTAGTTCATTTAGTGCTCTTTCTTCAAATTTATATTAGAGGACAATCCAATATATACATATTTAAACCTTCTTGTATGTGAGTTATGATAATCTGTGACAGAAATGCTTCTGCTTAATGTTAGTAAATAAACATTTACATTTAAATCAGTTTTGATGGTAACTAAATACTCATGCTCATTGCACTTCATAGTTTAATTCAAAGCCTGTCTTATGTGAGCCTACATGCATGTGCTCCATGTTGGAGAGCTATTTATTGTATGACTTAAAAAAAAACCCAAATAGTTTTTATTATTTTTAAATGTACCATAGAATAGAAAACTACTTACATTGTCATAGTTGAATAAGGTGTGTTCAGTACATGTGACTAACATATCAGGGACCTCAAATATTGTTGTTCCTCTTTCTTTAAATACAAATCCTACATTTACAAAAGAGCTCAGTGAAATAGTTATATAACAGGCTTGACTTATTAATTCCCCCCCTTAAGATTTGCATGTAACAACATCATCCAGAGAAATGTATCCTTCCTAGCTATGAAAGGAACAACTTCCTATTCACTGGTTTTTAGTTGAATGTTCTGTTCCACCATAAATGCTATGGCTTGTAGAAGCAGTGGAAGCAGATCATCTTAAACTGAAGGTTTCATAGTAGCTTTAATTTACTTGGTATTGTTGTTGAGAGTGAAAGCAAGTAGCTAGTGTAGGAAATGTAGTATAGGTATATGTGTAGTATAGTATCTAGGATATCTTACTACAGAGTATGAGGACTTATTACACAGAACATCATTTTATTTTCCTGTCTGTGTCGTTCTCACTGTGAGCCAGCCAATCAGAGCAGAGCTCATTACATTATTTATAAGCTAATTTCATTCTATGGCCGAATGATAGGCTGTAAATGGGACGTTAAACTGTATCTGGGTATTTTTCACCTTGACCAAAGTCACGTACTTTAGAATGCTGAGCACCTTTTTAAAGAGCTGTTTAGAAGTTAGCTGTTTATAACTGATTGCTCATTACCACCATCATCATCATTATCAAATGTATACGGTGTTGAAGATGGCTGTCTGTTTCAATGTTTACTGTTAGTGTTTTGTTAAACATTGTGTTCACTTAAAGCACTTTTTTTGTGGGTTTCTGTAAATTTAAATGTATGTTGGGCCCATATATCAGCAAAAATGAGTATAAGCAACTGCTCTTAGTTTGTAGCTTAAAATCCTGGTTACAGTTCTGTTTTCAGATCCCTATTCCTGCTGCCTAGACTGATTGCAGTCATACAGCCTATTCAGTCTTGTTTGGAGGTAAAGGTTGTGATCATGTTGACTGCATGTGTTTGCATGTGTGGTTGCTTGGCGTGTTTTGAAGCAGTGGGTTGTCACACTCCAGTCTTTCCTTTGTCTGGCATCAAAACAGGAAGTATCAGGGCAGTGTAGTTCCTTTCTCTAATGTTAGCCAAGGATGCTGCCTAACCTCAGTACAGTAACAAATATGACATAAACCGCACGTTTGCATTAGTATCTCTCTGATGTCAGACTAAAGAACGAGAATGCCATTGGATGAATTCGTGACCAGGACCCTCTTCTAAATAGGATCAAGTGAAGAAGTGTTTATTAAGTGATGTGATGTTGTTTAGGTTTAACAGTTAAAAATAAAGCATTTCTCGGTGACAAGCAGATCAACAAAGATGCCTTTGTGCCGACTCTGACTTCAACTTTTATCTCAGATCACATGAGCTGATCGAGATACAAACAAGAACAGAAAGAACAAGGAGAAGAAAAAAAAAGAACCCACATTAGTCACCAGTGGACTGCTGTTACTCATATCAGCCACATGGATTTGTGTTTGTGGCCGAGCTAAGTGCTGAATTATATGAGCAAAACATCATCGGAGCCACTCAGCTGGTCATTACTTTTCCACCTCTGTCATGTTGAATCATCTGATCTTCGTATTCCTCTATGTGCATCGGATGTATGCTGCTCATATCAGAGTTATTAATCTCTTTGAAGTCCAGCTTCACTCACAGTGCCGTATTGATTCGTTTGGTAGGACGTCCTGTTGTTAATGCGCTGCCTTTAAACCATTTTTAAGCATCAGAATGTGCTGACATAGCGACCAGGGCCTGAGCCCTAATGAGTCAAGGCTGGCCTGTGGGATATCAGACCAGGCTGAATAAATATAGCAAACATGGTGCTGCCATGTCTGACATTAGAGGAGGGTAATTTTTTTTTCTCCCTCCCTAAATCCCTCACCCCACCATCATAAAAGCCACTTGCCTGCAGTTGCTGAGGCCATGTGGGGTACTTGGGCTGCTCTGTGGCTCAGCCTGGGCGAACAGTTGTGCTCGAGCTTCTAGTTTCAAAGGACTCCTTGAGTTTGAAGTTTCCGTAGATACTTGTAAAAAGAGTTGTTTAGCAACTAGATAGAATTAAATCTATGATATATTGGTGACCACATGTGTACTGATTTACACCTCTGACTTCTGAGGTTCTGTAAACGTAAGTTCATTTAAAGAGAATTCCACCTATTAAAAAAAAAAGAAATTTTAAAGCTTTTTAAAAAAATGATTCCGTTGTTGTAATGTCAACGAAGTCATGCTAAGTGATTTGAAGTGAATTAGTAGAGAAATGCTTAGATTTCTTTACCGTGGTGGCGATGGGAACCAGGGGTGCCATGTCTACCACTAAAATATAACCATTTTATTTACTATCCCAAACCGCCAGTATACCAGTACAAGTCTTCTATGTTTTTATATGCAATGTTGATGGTAAAATAGTGGAAATATCTGGGTTTTGAGGCACCATGTTTACTTACAACTCCCTGCATATAGCCATTCATTATAAATGAATAAATAAATGGATTAACAAGACATCATAGACCAAATCTTTTTAACAAAACTATCATAATACAGTAGGTCACAGATATCTAACCATTTCATGTAATAACACTCTGTTGTGTAAGGTTAGAGGCATTCAACTCACTGTGAACAATTCTGACTCTGCAAGATCCTCTAGTTTGATGCATTTGTCACCAGTCCTCTCTGATTGTTTACTTCTTAACCATTTAATTATGTGGAACTTTTATAAGAACTGTTGGAGTCAAATGTGCTTTCGTTTTGGAAAGGTACTTTTACTTCAGATCTTATTTCACCAAAGTAGCAATGCTGTCACCTGAGCATGGGTTTATGCTCCTCTGTTCACATCTGCTTGTGAATTTGATAGCTTTGGTAAGTTTCTAATTCAGCAAGCATCTACCTGTCAGGCATGTCTGAAAGTACAGCTTAAACACTGGGCTGAAATATATGGGAGAAAGTGGATGCTGTGAAAGTGGATGTAGGATATGGGTGGGTAATATAAGCTCAGATTTGTGTTATGATACTGTACACTCTTCAAATAACCTATTAATGTCATTTATTGGGTTTTTTTTTCTTGGTTCTTTGCTGTTCTCTTCTAGGCCCTCACTTTATTCCTCCTCATTCATTCTAGTTCTTGAAAGGTCTCTAACATGATATTGCACTTTCCTGTATCTCACAGAGTCCGTTTGCTAATCCATGTTTGATAAGTTGACTGCGCTGCTGCTTGTTTGGCAAGGTCACCTCTGTCTTTTGAATGGGTTTTATGATCTGATATGCCTAATCAGTTTGAAATGCAACAAAAGAGTGAAAAAGGAAACCGTTGCATTGCGCTGTGCCAGCAAAAAAAGTGAGTGAGGAGAGAGAGAGAGAGAGAGAGAAACATAATACCTCTGCCAAACTTTTCTTTTTTTCTTTACTTTAGTTTTTGACAGTCCTGAGTGAAAAATCTAGACTATTGACATTTTGCACATGCATCTAGTTGCGGGCAGCAGGGCAGCTGGCGCATGTGTACCCAGTGTGTGCTAAATAGAGCTCATGTTTACTTTGTTGTAGGGCAGGGCTATTTGTGGTGTGCCGGTATCCTTGACATGGTAAAGTCCACATCATAAGACAACATCAGGCTAGTATTCCCTTGTGTACTGGAATACCCCTCACCTTTTAATATATGAGGCTGTCTTCAGCTGGGAGTGCTTGAATTACTCTTTAGGCGTGTGTATTCATCAGCGTGTGTCAGTGCTCTGAAATAAGTTCAGTCTGCTTCAGTCGTGATTGATGGCCGTTGCTAAAACCTGCGTTTCGAACTTGAGTGGAACCTGGCACATTCTGCATTGTTAAAGCTCTCTGAGGCATTTTTAGAAACCAGATGTTTCGTGTTTGAGCTGAAGTTTAATTTGGGGGGGGGGGTAAGTGGGGGTGGTTGACATACTTTTCTGGTGAAATCACTTCGAACTGCTGATATCATTTCTGTCGCCCCAAACAGTTGAAAAACTTCCGACACTCGATCAAGATTTTTAAAATTTCGCAGGGATGTGCCGCGGTCAGCAACTTGGCACGCTCTTTTGATTTTTATCTGCGCTGAAGTGGACGCCCATTTTAATCAATAATATAGAAGATGGAAAAGGTTTTAGTCAATTAAATAAATGGCCAGTGAGAGGCCATATAGACGTTGACAAAGCACTTCAAAAGGCTTTCCAGTCACGGAGCTTCAGACTCCCCCCTCACGAGTTGCTTGAAAAGTTGCATTAGGGCGGAAAGCACTAGCCGCTCGGTTCTGTGTAGTGCTGTAGCTTTTGGATGGTGGTCTTGGCACTGTGGTACTTGTGTTGACATTCTTAGAGGAATTAGCTTGAGACTTTTTGAGGTACCTTCAGCGTTCTCCACTGGTTTTAGCAGCATCACAGGGACCTACAACACCCACATGTTTGCAGTTAGCCCTCCTTCATCAATGACCTACATCTTATCGTAGGTTTGCTGTGGACTCGGTGGTGTTGCCGAAAGGTGAACTTGCCGTTCTGTGCCTTTTCAAGAACTGCTTGTCAGTCGTTTATTCTGTCTGTTTATTCTGTCCATGCTAGACGGGAGATGTTCAGCTTCTTCTTTAGAAGAACAAATATAAGCCTTTCTTTCCTGACATATAGTCACTTTAGTTCACCAAGTATTATTCTTTGAAAGCCAGGTTTAGCTGTGTTATGGAATATGGGTCCCAAAGGTGGCTGTTCAGGTATTTCTGTGGAATGTTTGTTTTAAATAAAAGCGAGCGGTGATGCCAGTTTGGTGATTGCGCACATCTGGGACTGGTTTTCTGAAATTATGCTCACTCTACTGCCGCAGCTCCAGAGATTTCAAACCTCCACACGTCGCTTTCCAGCTTGACTGCGCTTGATGGAGGGTTTTAGGAGAAAGCTGGACGTAAACAGAGAAGACAATGGACGTTTAATGACCTCTGAAAGGAAGCGACGGGGGCTACATAGATTAAAGCAGGGAGAGGCTTCAAGCGGAGGCAGAGAGAGGGAGCAGCACAGGATGGGGCAAAAGAAGAGGGAGGGGTGGAGGACAGAGAGAGAGAGAGAGAGAGAGAAACAGAATGAGAGAGTGAGTAAGAATGAATGAAATGCAGAAAGAAAGACAGCGAGAGAGAACGAGCAAGAGAAAAACAAAAAAAGAGTACATAGGAATAAATATATGACTACATAAACAAGAGAAATGTAGAGGGAATGAAAGATAAAAACGAGAGCAAAGCAAACAGACAGTAAGAGAGAGAGAGAGAATGAAAGCCAGAGGATGAGATGAAGAAGAGAAAGAAAGACAGAGGGGGCAGGGAGTGAGAGGACTGTGCGTATGCTGGAAAGTTGCTGGCCTCCTGTGAAGTGGGATGGATAGATGGAGAGAGGTATGTGGGAGGGGAGATGAGTTTAGGTTACACACACACACACACACACACACACACACACACACACACACACACACACACACACACACACACACACACACACAGAGTTCCCGGCGTCACAGGAGGAAATCCTGAGATTGGGTCAGTTGAGCCTCGTCGCTTCTGTTCCTCTCGTGCTCTCTCTGTCTCTTTCTTTCACTCCCTTTTACTGTCATTCTGTCTTTTTTCCAAGTGGCTTTGTTTTCATGATCTACCTCTCAGATCAAAGCAGGCTGCTTTAATGCCCTCCCCTCTTCTCCTCTGCAGCTGGATGAGACACTGAAAGGTAATCTGTTCTTTCCTCTCAAACATTACTCAGAGTCTGTGTTTGTAACGGATACAGATTTTTCTTTTTTTTTTTTTTTAAGGCAGAACTCTGAAAGCATCAGTTACTTTCCATTAACTCCTGCAGGCAGGCTAGATGGATACGCTACATATGCAACTTGCAGTGCTTTCTGCTGGTCTTAGTATTCATTGTTGTGTGGTTGTGAGTTCTGTGGTTTCCTGTTTTAGTGGCTTTGCTAGGATTTGCCAGTTACACTGTAAAGAGACCTGTTCTGTCCGCATGTTCTGTGTACCATAGATTTTCATGCTGTAGTTAATGTACTATGTTTATTACTGGATATGATTTGAATGCAGTCTGCCTGACTCTCATTGCATTACACAGCCTGCTTTTATAATTTTTAAACATAGTTTTAGGTGTTTAAATAGGACCATACCAGCAAAGTTTGACTCTGAATTCTGAAGGATGTTCTTGTTTACATTGTCAGTGTGAAGCACTGAGATCAGTAAGGATGTCCCTCATTCTTGGTCAGATGGAAAGAGGCGTTCTTAGCTGCATACTCTGAGCGTATGCTACACATACTCAGCTAATGCTTCAGCCACCAGGCTGTTGTTAATACCACCCAGTTGTTGTTGTTATTAATTTATTTTTGAGATGGTTTGTTAGTGCATCTGTCCTTACTACACATATTCTATCTCTGGAGTCTGAAGCGGTGAAAAATTTTGCATACCTAAGCTACATAGTCATGATCATGCAAGGTATGGGTTGTCTGAACTTTACATGAGATAAGCCTCAAGTTGGCTCAAAGAGTGATCTTTATTTCATTGACGGTCATTACCTCTCTGTTTGATGGTTTGGTGCAGTGGGAGTGTGATTTAGGTAGGCACCTGAATTCTTTCCTGATTTAATTGTACGGTATGTGCTTGAAGAGCAAGTTTGCCAAAGAGCTTGATACCATGAAAACACATTTTCATTTAGCTGTTTGGCAGAGGCTCTTATCCAGAGCGCCTTAAAATTTGAATTGCACAGAGGGTAGAAGTCTTACCCAAGGTGTGGCTTTAAGGTTTGGAGAGCAGTGGTGTTATACTATGGTATACATACATTGTGTACACCATGCCCCGAAGTATTCCAATATCTCTTCTAATGAGTAAGTTCAGTTACTTTAAGATGCACCCATTGCTAACACTGGTGTTTGGTTGCACACACTCAGCTTGTATAACCACCATAGTAAAGCATTACTATGCCCAATGTCAGGAGCTGGCTGGAGAAGTCTAATGCTGTGGAGTACTCAAACTGCTTTTCAGTGGAGTGATGGAGTGCCATCCAAAACCTTTTGGGATGAGTAGAACTGGATCCGGAACTAATCATCCATCATCAGTACCTGACCTGACAGATGCTCAATCAGATTTTCACAGCAATGTTCCAGCAATGTTCCAGTCTCCCAGAGGTTTTTTATGATGTGTAACAAAAGCAGAACCCTGTGTACAACAGATGTTCCATCATTTTTGCATTCAAATAATTCTGGGGGGTTACCCCTTCGCTACAGTAACAGCTTCTACCCAACTGTAAAGTCAGTCGTTATATATAGCACTGTGACAACTCCAACTTAAGAAGCTCTTAAATGCATTTGATTTCAGAGAAAAACTCGAATGATTAGGTTTATACAAACTGTTGGACATACAATGCATTGTCTTTAAGTGGGAGAGCATTTTTGTAAACTTTTATGATCAGAACGAGTTGGTTTAGTACCTGAAGGAACATAGTAAAGAGCATCGTAACTTACTGTTGTTCATTGTACAGTCTGGAGAACATAAATCAGGGCTTTCTTGACCCTCTATTTTACTAAGCACGTTGTCAGCTGAAAGATGCTCTGGTTGTCTAATTGTCTTCATTCTCTCTCACTTGTAAGGACAGCACATTTGCTATTAGGAGCATAGGGCCTCAATCACCAGTATCACTAAGTTCTTTCTTACATTTGTTCTCCAGAAATGTCCTAATAAATCAGATGCCTGATGTGTTCTCATAGCACATAATAGTTTACATCAAATAAGTGATAAGCAATCATTGGTGAATGTCAGAGTAAGTGCAATTTACACAGCACCACAAAGAAATGTTATTCACAAAGAAAGGTTGGTGAGCGAGGGCCGTAGTTCCTAAGAAGTCATGGCTGGGTCTCCCAAAAGCATTATGACCCAGATATGCTAATTAAAAGTCAGAGCAGGCGTCACACTGGATACTATCTCTACCAGTTAGCCATCTTACCATCTTAACACAAAGATGCTTTTAGGACTGTGCTCAGGTAGGTTCAGCAGAAGAAGCAGTGAAAACACACGCCGAACGATTGGTTGTAAACCTGTTTTTCAACAAGCATGGCATACTTGTTTGGCTCCATAGCTTACAGTGTAGCTAGAGTGTTATCTGCTGGATTGTAATGCATTCCGAAGCGTAGCTGGAGATTAGATAGGTGTCCGGAGAATGCATCTTTGCATTGACGTTTTATTCTGTGTATGTACATGTTTACGCTGCACCCATAGAGTTTTGTTGGTCGCTAAGTGCAGAAGCCCCTTAGAGTATCCGGAGGCTATTAGAATGAAGTTTTGCTCTTAACACACAAACCATCTTGCATGGTCAGGATCAATAACTTCCTCTAAGTGAGGCGTGCCCTGCCTCTGTGCTATGAAAACTGAGAGAGCGAACAAGAGACACAGCGATAACAGTTCATTGTCAGCTAGTTTGTCCTTATCAATATTTCAGTAGGAAATTGCAAATCTAAATTGAACCCACCTTACCTTTTGCCCGACAGTGCTATTTGATTTCATCTTCTTGGCTTTGTTCTCCACATTGCAGGTCTGAGAGAACACCTTGTCCAAACATGCTTATATGGCCTACAGTGAATGAAGGCTGGTAGTCACAGGGGCTGTGTATTGAAATTCAGAGCTGACCAAATTGCTTCAATATTACTGAGTATTGAAAAAAATCTGTCATTCAATACCATCAGCACTTGATCAGTCCGTAATCACACGCACCTCCAGCAACTCTCTCATTGTTGTTTTAAGCCAGACTCAATCGTGGTTTGTAGTTTAAAAGGAGGCATGAATATAAAATATCATTCAGTTCAGTTTGTATTTCCTCAACGATGCCCATCACAACTTTCCATTATGAGAGAGAGAGAGAGAGAGAGAGACCTCTGGCAAAGCCAACATAAGGGGCATTGTCACTGTGCTGCCCATCAGGAGTACCGAGAGATTGTCTGGCCAATGGCTATTTGGTTAGGCTATTTGTCTGGCCAATGGTTCGGCTATTTGGTATCATATAATTAAGAGTGTGGAATCATTTCATATTGTAAATAACAATATTGTATAATATACACTACTGCACAGACATCTCAGGCTTCTGGAAGCTATGGAAAGCTATTTATCTGTGTATTTCTTCTTTAAATTAAAAGTAGTTATCGTATAGGAGTGGCCCAGTAATTGTTTTTACCCATGCGGGGTATAAGATCCTAGTTACGGCACTGATGATGACTGAGAAAGCTTACCAGAGAAAACTTCTATCTGGGAGATTCCACAGGGGGGTTACTCCATTCACCTCTTCACCTCCCTCTCACCTCTGTCTCACAGCTGCTGGGAGAGATAAGAGTGAAGGTCTGTGTGGTGTCGCTGCCTCTTTCATCTGTTAGGACACGGGACAGTCAGAGTGTCCTCGAAGGACTATCGCATCTCATCACATCCCAAACACTGCCACTGCTGCATTTTGGGACAGAATGAAATGTCCAGTGATGTGACCAGGTCTTCCTGTGATTAGAGAGCTAGAACAGCAAAATGACAATCAGTTCGGACTGCGTGAGCCCTGCTGTGGGATCAAAGAGAGACTGTTCCTTTTGATAACAGCCCTGCTCCTATCAAGAAGGCAGTGTGTCTGGTTGTAGGACGCCTTGCGGGGGCCAGACGCGAAACGAGAAAACACGTCTTGGGGAGTGAGTTGTTGACCTTCTGGTGTTGGAAAAGCAGCGAAATCCACTGCTAACGAGGATACGAATCCATGCTCTTTAATGTCTGGGGAACAATCAACAACATGAGCTAGCCATCGAAAATGTTAAGACAAAAAAAGGGTGTGAGAGGTGATTTTCTTTATTTTCTTTGAAAACGGTGATGTTGGAGTTTTTCATTCTTCAACATGTGTTGCATCCATGGTCTAACAGGCCTAATGGACTGTGTTGACAAGCATTTCACCACCCTTTGGGCTTCATTGTCTCAAGAACTTTGGATTGGTCTTGAAACACTCAGTGTGCTGCCGCTCTAATGACTCTATACTGGTGTCTACATTCAGCCCAGAGTTTCTCATGGTTGTCTCAAGATAAGATCACGTGAGACAGCATACTGAGTCTGTTTCTGCAGAGCCATGGATATAATTGCTGGCTAAAGGAGGTGTAAATGTGTGAACGTGTCATGATGCATCTGAACCAGGCAATTTAGCTGCACTTTATATTATTTCTAATAATATGTGATCAAGTATGGAAAATAAAATAAATTAATTAAATAATAAAAACAAGTGATTTTTTTTTGGTTTATGTATAGTTCCTCCAGTCACATTTCTATACTAATAATACAAAGCAGTCCAAAAGAATTTGGTCATATTTGACATTTCACGATGCCTCAAATTATTGTTCAAGAAGAATCACAGATTTAGCTATTCAGCTAAGACACGAGTGAGGGACGGAATAATATATGCCTCGACCACGTCCACTCCATCTGTGCCTGCATCACCGTGGGTGTATGGATGCGGCATTTCTGCTTCTTTTTGCAGTAACGCTAATGTGGTCTCCTACATTCACACCTCCATGGTGATTCACGCTGTGGTATGTAGTCCTGTCATTGTTATATCACAATGCCTCAATGCCTCTTATCTTGTGACTCCCCCTCAGTAGGCTTAAGGCAGAAGGGTTTGAGTAAGCAGGCTCCCTCATTTTATTTATTTATTTTTTTGTTTGTTTGCGGTAGGAAAGTGCACCAGCGGGTCCTGACGAGGATGAGTTCGGCAGGGGCGATGCCTCCCTCACCTCCAGAGCGCTCTCTGTCCAGAGAATCCCAGGACTCCATGGAAGACTACTGGAGCGAGGTGAGGAACATTGAGGAGGATTGCCAAGGAGGCCAGGAGGAGATGATCGAGAGGAGCAGCATGGATGGTGAGTGCAGACCACCCAGTGATTGAAGATCTCATGCCAAGTGCATTTGTCATATATCCATTTTTGGTTAGTTTGTGTGTTTAGACTTGATTGCTAGATCTGTAAAGAGGCGAACAGGCCAGATTAACTGTGTTTAGACTGTTCTTTTGTGTTTACATGTTTATCAGACAGGGGGGAATCAAAAATCTGGTTTGGCTGAGTGTCTGTGGGATTACATGGTTTAAAATAGCTGTAGTTGACTTGCCTCGTAATCATCATTATTCTGACTGCAGTGTTTGTGCAATACCCTGTTTTTAGAAGCGGAGCTGGAGGAAGCGTGGCTGAATGAAGCTGGTCTGTCCACGCTGGTGTCTGGAGCTGTGACGGACAGCCCCGCCGAGGCTCTCCTCTCCACGCTTACCCGCTCCCAGGCCGCCATGGTGAAGAAACGTCTGGACAACTACACACAGACCATGCGCAAGAGGAACAAGCAGCCCATACGGCACGTCCGAGATGTCTTCTCCACTGCAGACACATCGGTGAGCAGAACACACAAAACACTGGAGACAGTTCTGCCCAGATCTTTCTGCCTTGCTCGTTCACATTCTTTTTGATTTGGTCTTACTATATTGTCCTATCAGACATGGTGTCCAATCCATATGAAAGTCTGATTTAAAGAGAATTTGTGCCCCTTCAACTATGTGACATAAACCTAGTGCTAAATGGTTGTTATTTACTCATACATTGATTATGGTGGGTTACTAGGCTGGATTTCCCTAAAGGCATAAGCATAAGGAGGATTCTTAAAGGGTAGAGCAAGCATCACCCTAAACACTTTGTCTACTAATTGAGATGATCTTAAAACTCTGATGCTTTTGGGAAAATGAGCCCTGATTTGTTTAAAATAAATCTGTCTTTTCTGATTAATAGACAGGCGTTATTAAAAACATTAACATGGTTTAATGTGTCTTTTCACATCCAATCTGGAACATGATGGACTGCGGTGCTGCATAAAATTTTAATTGGAGTACAGTATAAAGAATATTTGTACCCATGGGCAGATATTTCATTTCACTTAAGCTTAAGCACAGTTCCTGATGGGGAACAACAAATGGGGTTTGGGGTGTATATATTTATATATATATATATATATATATATATATATATATATATCACATCTAAGGTAATATATCTGTCGAGATCTGCTTGTAAACAACTACACGTGTACTGAGACATAATGAGTTCTGACAATAATATTGCCCATAACTTCCTTATTGCCCAATGGATTTTTAGTCAAATGCTAAAAAATGATGTTAGCATGTACTCTTATAGAAATGCAATCACACACAAGAGCAAATCCATAAATGTGTGAATCAGTTCTAATTTTCATGTGCATAAAAATGCAACAACATACCCAAAACATAATAAATGGATTCTAATCTAATGTAAACATCTACACAGACTAAGAAACGCTGTACATACAGTGATTACTTAACATATGTCATGTACTCAACCTGAGCTTAATAATTCAAGAAAATAAGCTAAATTTTAAATCAGAAGAAAAGCAACCACACAGTCAGATCTACACGTAAATATAATATATGAGTGTCAGTCACTGCATTTATTATATAATCCATTCCCACTTTTTGGGTGCAAGACGATTTTGCACTGTGCATTTTCTGCCACTCTGTATTGGTACTGAATCCAACTTCCCTAAAATGAATGCACCGCTGACGTACCTGGCTGAACCCAGTATTATGTATATCTGTGATTTTAAGATGGAATGGAGTGGAACAGACCATTGTGAAGCATACAAAAAGAGAGCATGCAATCTTTCTAAACTTCTAAACAAGTTTTGCCTTTAATTACTTTCTTTATGCAGGTCATCCAATTATTTAGAATCATTTTGTTGAGATTACCACTACAGTCACATCCTTTTTTTTTTTTGTACTTGTTTTTTTTTTTTTTTTTTTTTTTTTTTGGCAAGGCTGTCAAGGCTAACAGCACACCCTTGACTATTTTAAGTGTTTAAAGCACAGCCGAATATCTTGCAGGATTTGTTGGTTCTTAACATTACTGCCCCCACATGCGTTTCAGCTGTTGGTGACCTGAAAACGTAGGCAGTAGATAGAAGAGGTCCCGGTTCAGACCCTGTCAGGGTGGAGGTGCCAGAGATGCTCCGGTGTCAGTTTAGACACATGCTGATGGTATGAGTGACAGCTGTGTTTAGTGCGGGTGAGGGTAAAGGCGAGGGGCTCCTCAGCGTGCCTGAGACTGCCGCTGCTCCGCACCCCCACTGCTGGGTCAGCTGTTCGCTACTCATCTCGAAACATGTCTGCCTTACTAACTAAGGCTGGAATGTGGAAGGGCTAGAATGGAAAACAGCATAAGGAAGTTTCGGATAAGGTTTAAATTAGCCACCGCTAATGCCTTGTCATCAGTGAGCAGTGACTAATTGTGTTTTTTGTTCAGGTGTATGTGCAAGTCTGCAGTACTAGTTGCAGAACGTTTAGTGGGATGTGCACAGCGAAACCTGCAGGATATCTTGTTTACTTGCTATCTGCAGTTTCAAGCACAATTCAGGAATAATGTTTCAGAATTGGATATCCTGAATGTTTCCTGGTTCAGCAACTAGGGCTATATATTTCTCTGAAGGTTAACAGCTGAATAGAGAAACAACTGTTGGCTACTCGTGCTTAGTTTGGTAAACAAGTGATTGTTTTTCATTGGGCTGTGTGTGAACCGCTGCCAGTTTTATGCAGTTTCCATCAGACAGTCTGTGTGTTTCTGAGGGCAAATATCTGCTGAAAATCTGAAATCTGCTGAAATACAACAATAAAACTCAGACTTCAATGTTTTCTGCTACAACTAGCATCTATTTGCGAGTAACTAACAAAATATATTTTGCAGACGGCCAGAACACTCAACTTTTTCAAATGCAATAATGATGAAGTATTGAAATGTAAGCTTGTTTTGCTGATATAGCCATCAGTCTCTTCTGAGGAGCTGTAGTTTAACTAGACATTTTGGTGCATGTAGGTAAAGCAGAATCCCGGTCACCATTAACAATTTGATCCTCATTTGATTACATGCGTTCATTACATGCAATTATTAAAGTATATTCCTATAGTGGCCATATATATATGCTGTCTTGCTTTCTAGCTATGTTTACTAGGTAGCTAACGCTGGATTCCTTAGAGTGAAATTGAAAGTCCTGGCATGCGTACTACAAACAATAGAATTATTACAGCTACACAGCTTGCAAACAAAAATAGTCACACGGCCTTCTAAACAAGTTGGACCACAAAATGATGTGCCTCACAATTGTGATCATCTCAAACATTAACAATTAGTGGGAATAGTGGGCAGTAATGGGAAGGGGTATATGTTTTGTTTTTTGTTTTTTTTTCAAAGCTGAAAGTGATTTTTGGGGGGCTTGTATGGAATTTAATTGGGGTGCTGCAGAATTTAGACATTTGTTAACAACTTAAACATCAAAAGTCAAATTGAATGAAGACCTCAGAATTGAAACTGGAAGATGTGGTGATGCAGCCCTTCCACTTTTGGGTTTCTCTGCTCTACTCTGACGTTTTTGGATCTAATGACAAGTACCAACAATAGAGACTGATCAAGTTCCAGTTTGGGTAACCACTGTGCTTTAGCTTCAGTGTAGGCTGCATGTCAGCAGGAAGGTCGTGACAATGGTGTGCAATGTGTGTGAGAAACACATCCATAAACGCCAATAAAATAAAGGAGGCTCTTAAGACCACATTGTAAGTCCGTGACTCAGGACGTGTGGTGTGAATGACTAACGGGTCCGGCCAGCCAGGGACTGACCAGAATGAGTGCTGGCGATCCTATATACTTGGATAGTATTAGTGTACATATTAGTTCTTCAGTCTCCTACTGTATTAATATGATATGGCCAAAAATATGGTGAGCTGGAACATTTTAGTGGTCATCTGGCCAACAAATGGTGTTGGAGAGAGAGAGAGAGAGAGAGAGAGCTAGAATGTGTGTCAGTGGGTTGGCACAGAGTGTTGAGCAATGATTCATAGCCAGCTGGACTGGCAGCTGAGACTCATTCTGTCTTGAACACACACAGTGTGGCTCTGCTGTACGCAGGCCTAAAACAGTACACTGATATACCAAACTTCCTTTACTGTGGTCGAGTTAAGAGGCTGACGGCTCTCAATGAGCTATTCTTGTGAAATAAAGGTGAAGTGTGGGAGGAACTACAGTGGGAGGTTATGACGATTATGAAAATAAACCCCAGTCAGGTGTCATGACGTGAATCCTGCTTCTTTGCCGTAGTCGTGTTTTTCACATTGGCGCTGTTATGCAGAAAATCTTCCACATGGTCAGCAGTGCTTGTTTTCCTGGGGCTGTGCTGTAACTTTGTTATAAAGGGAAATTCCATCAATTTTTTAAAAAATGTCTGCATAACTTAGTGCTTGGGATGTAAACAAAGCCATTCAGAGTGAATTGATTTGAGATGGTGCATTGTCTAGACGAATGCAGTTAAAGCTGCTCTGGGTAAGACGTGTTTGTTAAGACTGGTAAAAGTAGGATAACTGAGTCTGAATATATACATACACTACTGTGCAAATGTTTTATGTCCTAGGCGTGCTAAAACTTTTTTCTTAGCAATAGTTTTACAGTCCCCAGTAAGAACCCCATATATCATTAGAGCAGATGGAAATAAGTATAAATACAATACAAAGTAACGTTAACATCTTATTTTGAATGGAGCAGGTAACATCTTGTGCTCTAGTTTGAAGAAGAAAGTTTAGTTCTAGATTTCTCCTGGACACCCCAGACATTGCATGAATTTATTAAATTCCTTCACCAGAAGTCTTGACGTATTGAAGCACTGAGTAGTCAAATTGATAAATGATAACTGCAAATACTGAGTTACCACAAGGAAAAGCTTGGAAAGGGTTAAATAAACACACTGACATATACAAGTAGATATCAACTATTTTTTTCAAAGGAAGCTATTGATGCTACTTTGTATTGTGTTTATGCTTATTTATGCATGTCCTAATGATATCTGGTGGAAATACACTTAGTGCTAAGATAAAGGGCTTTAGCTTAGGTGCCTAAAACATTTGCACAAAACTGTGTGTATAAGAAAGCAGTTTAAAATATGGTTCATGTGCACTGCTGTGACTCACCCTGTTAAGTCAGAGGTATTCATGTAAAAGTCAGCTTTCATGATATGTCTTTATGTACTAATATCACATGCGCAGAGTAAATCTAGCTCAAATGCAAAATCAACATTTATACAGATATAAATATGATGACAGTGGTAGAAGTTCTCTATTAACACACTCGCAAAGCGTTCAGAACCACATCTGACATTACAACATGTTTTTTTTCTGCACATTGCCTGTAATTCCAATTATCCGTCAGAGAGCGCTCTAATTTTCAATACAGTGGTGGTAGGTATATATCTGGAACAGGTGATAGGTGATATCTGCAACACTTACTATTTCATTTACTGTCCCAAACATCCTTGTATCCTCTGGGATTTGATATGTGACGTGTCTTCTGAGTATTTACAGTAGTAATATAGTGGTAAATCCAAAAAATTTTCTCTGGGAGGGATTCTGCTTTTATGTACCCTTCATGTCATGAACATGTCATAAAAATCTCTTTAGGGCAAGACCTTATCTTAGAAGTGTCATGGTTTGTTAATGTCTCAGGCACCAGCCAGCATATTCATATTTATTTCATCTAAAAGCTTTATGTGAGGCAGCTTTTCAGAGGCATTAAAAATGTCTCCGTTCACCACCTCAGCAGTCTCCAGAATGATGCATTTCATGTAAAACCACTCTGAATGATTTTGTGTACATCATAAAAACTTAATAATGCAAAGATTTAGAAAATGTTTAGCTCTGCTGTTGATTGTGCTGAAGGGGCAGCAGTCAAGGACGATGGAGTGTTTTGAGTTGGACTGACAATGAGTTAGCTTTCTCACTGACTTTGCTCTGAAGTAATGCCTATTCACTGTGTGCATGGCAGCTTTTATTAATTGCTTCAAGGCTAGAGAGTGCATATATGATTTAAACCTCTGGGCCAGCGCTATTTTCAGAATGCTTTCCAACAGAGGCCAATGGGTGGTCTTTCAGTGCTTTGAACAGCGAAATGAGAAGCCTTTGTTTGACCTCTTTGTCCTTCTGTTCGTGTTCTCACCATGACCGCTGTCTCTGAGCTGCAGTGTATATCCATATATGGTTCTAATGTATGGAAAGCATTGGCTGTGATTGTGGTAAATGCTAGAATGGAGGGGCTGTACAGATGAGCTCAGTTATGTTGAACAATACCCCTCTTTCAGTGTGCTGGTCACTATAAAAGTGCTCAATGGATGACTTCAAAACATGCCTAATATTAATCACTTGTTCTAAATATGTATTTCCTGATATTGAGGGTACTAAAACTAATATTTTCATTCATCTTGCAGCCAGTTGAACACACACCCCCAATGTCTTCAAATGGCCAGATTGCGCCAAAGCTACCTTACTGGACACCTCCCAAAGGTTAGTTACTAGATTTTAATGGCATTAAAACACCACCAGCTCGGTGTGAAGTAATTATTGTCTCATTTCTACTGTATGCACAGAGTGAATGTTGTGGAGAATCTCTGTTGTGTGTGCTGATGTACATCTAGCCAAACCAAACCATGACAATTACAGACTGTGTGTAAGCATGTGCATATTATATTTAAATTTGTAGTTCGTCAGTCATGCCCAGCCTTCCGGCCTGTGGAGAACAGTGTAACAGAGTGTCAGCTGGAGCCGGATATCTTGTCCTTTGAGGAACCGTATTCCGAGGGAGTGACGGCTCACCGAAAAGGCCGCGACTGCCGCGACTGCCAGAGGATCAAGAAAGGGGACAAGGATTTACCCGTGAGTGTGCCTGCAATTCAGATAAATTTTCCACTGCTCTGCGTTCTCTGCTGCATTTATTACTGAGAGTGTACATCAGTGACAGCGTGCAGGCTAGTCTGCTGTCCAGAGCTGTACAGACTGTACCAGGTATTAAAGCAGATATGCCTTTAGCTTCAATGTTTGAGTATAAAAGTTTGATTTTTAAGATGATGATTCAAAAGTATCCTCTGTCAGTTCTGTTCCCCTCAGTGCAGTTGAAACTGAAACATAATAATAGTATAAAAAATTCAAGTTCATTGAAAGTAACCTTTGGGCCATTTTGCTTATTTTGTTGTTTAGAAGTTTCAGATACTAAAGCCCAAGCAGGGGCTGACCAGAGTGCATGACCTGTCCTCGGAAGACCTCAAGAAGATTGGCTGCATCAGTCTAATAGAGCTAACCACCTTTTATGACGGCCTGGGCATCGAGCTGAAGAGGAACCGGATCGTCCGGAGCAGGGTGCGGGGTGAGTACTGCCGAAGCTGTGTTTTTTATGTTTCTTCGCCTGCTTTCTAGGTGTTGGCTCGTGTGAACGCTTCTTCCATTCTTTTACAGATACAGGCATATTTGGAGTTCCTCTGACTACGCTGTTGGAAAACGACCAAAAGAAATTTCCTGGCTCCAAAGTTCCCCTTGTCTTCAAAAAGGTGCGTAATCTATCTTGTTTTTGCTCCTCTTGCTCTTGTTTTGCTGGGCTGAGGGGTGGGTGGGTGGTTTTATAAGAGAACAGTGACGAAGCTTCTTGGTTCTTCCCAAAGCGGAAAGTTTCAGATAGTGATTCTGAACACTTGGCCCTTTTGGAAAGTTTTTGGTCAGCACTTCTCAGGGTTAGGTCACTGTTCCCTCCCTCATTCTCAGCTCCTGCCCCAGCGTGCTATCTGGGATTACTCTGACCTGCGTGGCTTTTTCGTCTCTTTCTTTAACCAGCATTTCCCCAAAAAATAACTATCAGGACTCCGACTCACCTCAGCAGTTTTGCTGAGTGTAAGGGAGCCTAAACTCTGCTGCAGACCCCCATTGTCTGTCCTTTGCCTTATGGAAATGAAGTATATCCTGCCTGCTCTTTTGGGCAGTATTGTTTTGGTAAGAGAGTGTTTTATTTGTCTGCATTCAGTGATTAAGCCAAATCTGTGACTACATCGATTCACGCTGGAGAATCCTCTTCGATAATTCCATTTAGCCAGCAACGAGGCTTAATCTGTGATCAGGAAAAACAGAGCCAATGAGCTGCAGTGATTGTTGCCATGGGTGAAACGGCATATCGGTTTTCAGATGGTCTGTGTGGGAGGGTAGAAGTTCAATAGTCCATTGAATGGTGAAAAGTTAATGTTCTATATAGATCTCTTAAAGCTTAAGAGCTACTTAATATAGTTTAAAGAAGCGGTAGCTAAAATATTCAGTCACAGAGATGAAATATTAAGAAAGAGCAAGATTCAGGGTGTGTCTCAAAACCTAGTGAGACACCATTTTACGTCATAGTATGTGCTCCTGACATATAGGCTGTCCCATTTCTTAGATACCTGAAACATGCTGTCTACTAAGACACCTTATTATGACCTGATTTTAAGGAAGCATTGAACGCTTCCTCAGCCGCTACGATTGTTTTAAAGTTGTTTAAAATGTAAGTTATTTCGATTCTCTCTGGTGTTTTAATGTGTTTCTTGTCATATAATCACACAAAACAGTATTTTATTTACAACTTTGCACCTAGTTGTTAATCATTTTGCAGTTTTAAGCTCTAGACATTAGCATTTATGCTAGCGGATTTTTAAGCCTTGAGCTATTGTTTTGAATGCCGTTTGGTAGCTTAGCAACCAGCTAAACCACCGGTCGCGTGCTGCAGTGGGCGAGAACAAGCGTGACGCAGTCTCTCTCTAACTAGAGCGTCTCAGTAACCTGTATATGAGGAGAGATGAGGAGGGAACGCTGCTACTCAAACAACTGCCTACCTAGACAGCCTACTTAGACAGCTCACTAGGTTTTGAGACAGACCCTCACAGACCGCCCCCTGTCCAGTCAAAAAGGTATTTATGTATAAGCTGTTTGTTTTATGATGTCAGGGCAAAGCAGTCCTTACTTTCAAGTCAATGCGTAGACATTATATTTAGCAGTTTTGACACACTGCTGTTGGTCCACTCATCATTAAATTTTCACACAGTGTAAAGGTCAGCTGCTGTGTCGAATAAAATAGAGATACATGTTTTTCTGTGGACAGCGGTGACATGTTAAATGGAAAATTACTGCTGCACTGACACTTCTACTAACTTCTTCCAATCCTAAAACCAACCAGTTACGCCTCTGTCCTCTGAACAAAAGCTGTTCAAAAACAAAAAAAAAATCACTGGCATTACATACTGCTTCAAACAGACACTAACGTTTACACAGCTACCCAACCTCACCTCGACTGTCCTTTTTCATCTGAAGCCTTTAAAGGAGATATGTCTGAGGAGTTTAGCCCTGAAACATCTGTCATATATTCAGTTTTCAGCAGCTTCACAGCTGAGGCTAATTATCCAGTTTCTCCTCATCCAAACTCAGACAGCTGTATTTACATCAAGTGCTGTATCAGACATCTGACGCTGCATAGGGATTGTGTGTTCAGTAATGGATGAAACCGCATTAGTGCTGAGAGATGATGAGTGTTTTTGTTTTGGCTTTGCTACTTGAGCAAGAGTCTTGCAATCTGATTTGAAGTTGCTGTATCTTTAGGACAGATAAGCCAATCAGTTGGTAAATGGACTGGAATGCTAAAAAAGGCTCATGCTGTCCACCAAGTTATCTCCGAATGATGAGGTGGTGTCTCAGAGAGCCTGAGAGAGAGAACCAATAAGAAACAGGCAAAAACAAGCTGATCTTTAGTTTATTGAGCACATGAAGAACTGTATTGATTCTTCACAACACATCGTGGATAAAAAAGGTCACATTATTACATAACACAATATCAGTAGCTCTGCTTATGTGTTTATTCAGCTTTTTGTCTGTCTGTTTACTTGCAGCTGTTATCTAAGCTTGAGCAGACTGGGCTACAAACAGAAGGAATTCTAAGGGTCCCTGGCTCCGCCTCAAGAGTAAAGGTAACGTCCCATCTTATTTGCAAAGAATGTTTTTCACAGGAATAAGATCAAGAAACCAGCACAGGATCGAGTGAACACTGCTAACTGTGTTCTAAATGTGGTTATCAGCATTTTGATGTATATGAAACTATCAGTTTGGGCCCATATGATGGAAAACTGGCTTTGACTGACTTTGATAACTTTTGTGAACGTTGTTAAAGATTCAAAACAAGCTGTTCACCTCCAGTTTACACAGCACATACACAAGAACTAAGCTACAAACACATGCAGTTTTGAATCCACTGTTTTTGTGATGTCATAAAAAGCAATCTATTTACATTGAGCCACTGTTTCAGGAAGTATCCACTCTGGACTGCATTTTGAATGAGGTGCAATACAAGAAAGCCAATAAGAACAGAGGTCATTTACATATCTGTCTGTAAGGCACCGTATCTATGTGTTGCACTAATCACTAAACAAAAGAAAAGGAAAAACCCCGCCGTACAGTGGATTTGTCCAAATTTGCCTTTCTTGTAATTCGAGATCAGCTGGTTTAAATCCCTTGGCGCTGCACGTTTCTCAGCCTGATTAGGTTGATCTCACGCTGCATTACAAGCCGCCGTGTTGCTCTACTTTTGCGTCCTGCGCTGAGGTCATTAGATGGTCGTGTGCCATGAATGGAGAATAGATGGCACATGTGGCTGCCTGATGACACACACATTAAGCATTTTAAAGGCGGGCCTATTTCCGCCACTACTTCTGTCTCCTCTCACTTTAGCACCACAATTTATCTTTAAACCCCCTTACACGTGCACACACACACACACACTCGCAAGCATTCCATGTGTAAGCGCTCAGAATGGATTAAAGCTAGCTGTGTTTGCATGGTGTCAGCTTGCTGACGGGTCTCCAGGGAGAGGCTGCTGAGCATCGAGCTTCATTCAGGTGGGCTCTACTCTAATCCAAAGTAGTCCTAGCAGAGATAGATCCTCAAAGGGAATTTTAAAGAGCAGCTGTACCTTTCAGCTCCTGATTAAGACTGATTTAAATAGTGATCCCACCTAGTGTTCTGAGGAAGCCTTTTCCTGTCATATGTGTAGTGATACTTTTAAAACGCAGTCAAATTCCCATATGAGCCTGAGGTAATTCCCCATTGGAAAATTACAGGCCGTCCATGATCATGCTCAATATGTCTTCACTGATAAACTGCGAATACAGATCAGTTTTACAGGAAGCTTGAAGGTGTTTATACATAAAAAATGTAAAAAAAAAGTGTTTTTTTATTGTTGTTTTTTAAAATATTGTCATCAATGCATATTAATTGACCACTAAAATGAGATTTCCACCCATTATGTCAGAATTAAGTCAGCCCTAAATTAATATTCCTTTGTGATGTTCCAAAGTGAACTTATAGAAAGTCTTTAGTGAAATGTTTGCAATCATTTTGCCTGCTGCCATTATTTTACATGCTATAGTGGTACGTGTAAGCTGATATAGGGCAAGGTATCTGTTTTCCAAACGCTGTCTGGACTGAAACACAGTGTGATTGGGTGGGGCCAATGCTGTAGGCTAAAACAAATTGTAAATATTTAGAAATGTGTTGGTTTTTATGACATCATAAACACAGTGATTTCAAAATAGGCTGCTTTCGCAGCTTCGTTTCCATATGTGGACTGTATGGGCTGGGAATGAATGATATGTTTTGAAACTTAAATACTACATTAAACCCTTTTCATTTCAAAGAATGAAGGAAAATGATTAAGTTTTCCCTAATTTGGACTCATTTAAACTATTTCTGGTGTTAGCATATTAGCCTATCAATGTCATGCAATGCCTTTTCCTGACTCTGCTTATTCTCCCACAAGCCATTAGAGTTTCAAGAGGCCATGGCTTTCCTTTTTGTGTGTGTGTGTGTGTGTGTGTGTGTGTGTGTGTGTGTGTGTGTGTGTGTGTGTGGCGCCATTGCAGGCCAGCCTTTTCACTCCAGCATCTGCTGTAAACATGTGGAACTGATTAGCACAGCTAAATGGCATTGTGTGGAGGCCTGTTTATTTAGAGAACGGAGCCTGAAGCTCAGTATGCGGTAAATATGTTCACTTAGGTTTATTTCACACCATGAGGGTTGTGTTTAAAATACTTGAAGACGGCTCCAGTTGAAGGAAAGTGAAAACTCACCCCTGCCCATCCAACATTTATGGTGTAGGTGCAGTGTTTTGAAACCAGAGTCAGTCAGTGTGAGGAAGGCGTAGACCGTAATGTTTTTTTTTTTCTTTTTTTTCGTGTGCAGCATTTGCGGCAGGAGCTGGACATGAAGTTTTACGAGGACCGCTTTGACTGGGAGCAGGTGAGACACAACGATGCGGCTGGTCTGCTGAAGATGTTCATCCGGGAGCTGCCTCATCCTCTGCTCACGCAGCAGCACATGTCTGCCTTCACTGCTGCTCAGAGTAAGCCCCCCGCCCCGACTCATTATCCTTTAATAGCAAAACATACTGCCTTTCCTGTTTCTATTTACACAGTTCACTACATGTGGCGAGGAAGGGTCTTAAGTCTCTTAATGCACAACAGTTTGATTAGTTATTAAGTTTTAATTATTTTTTACATTTTTGAACACGTCAGGACTTGATTGATCAGCTTCCATCAACCTGTACTGTTTTCAGATCTGAATTAAAAGTGGAGCTTAATTTTCTCCTCCTTCTTAAAGAAGCTTTACTGTTTATCAGATGGTGACAGTTTTGGTGGTCTTACAGGTCTTACACGGTTGTTAGGTGTCACATTGTCACAAGTGTTAAATGTATCATTCCCTTAACTTTCGCATTTAATGTTGCTATGAAAAAATTCTCTTGAAATATGAATAACTAGTTTAAGTATTTTTAAGTATAGTTTTGACTGGGATTACGATAATGAAGAATTCTCACCATCTTTTGTACAGAACTGTACTTAATACATTTATAGTCAATTAACATTTTTAAATAACGAAAGTTCTCTACCTTCAGATAAATGCGTTTAGCTCTTGTGTTCCTAAAATGGAATGCTTTTTTCCTGTCGGCCAACAGATAATGTAAAAGCACTTATCACTGAACGCTGTACTATTTTGTGTGTGTGTGTGTGTGTGTGTGTGGTGAGATTAACAGCTCTGTCTCTGGTGTGTTAAGATATCTCATCACCCAAACACCAGCTGCAGGCCCTCCACCTCCTCATCCTGCTTCTTCCTGAAGTTAACAGAGATACACTGAAGGTAGGCAGCCCTATCACAGACTTTCCACCTGCTGACTTTTATAGTGAAGCATCACTTCTGGAGTAATCAGAAGCTTCTTGAGCCAAATACAAATCAGTATCTTTCTGCCCCCCAGGAAAGAGAGCTGGTTAAAGGTTCACCAGTCCTTATGTACATGGTAGTAGTTGAGTTCATTTGAACATCAACAAACTCAACACAGAGATGGGACAGCAGAGATTGACTTTTTTTGCCAAATGTAGTTTAAATGTCAACAAAAATAAAACAAAAGTAGCAATAGATGCCATTTCCAGTTCATACTGGATGAAGAGTGGGGTGTATGCAAGAGAGTTAGACATTGTTTAGGCTCAGTATGAGAGTATGAGGATGTCTTGGGGAAAATCTAGTAGACCCCAAAAATAAAATTATTAACAGTAAAAACGTGCATAATAGGAGGGCATAATGCATAATGTGAAGTATGATGGTCAGACCAATACAGATACAGGTACTATTTTAGGGGCTGGTGGTATTTTAGATACTGATATATTTTGACATGTTTTTATCTTGTCTGTGTCCTGTGTATGATTAAAATCATGACTTTCCCTTTATCAGATAACAAGTTTTAATCTTAGCAATCCCCCAACCAAGGCAGTCACTCATTTTTGCTGCATTGTCAGATATTTTTACAAATACTGGTAGGACTGTGGAGCACAATAGTGGTCAGATCTTGATATTAGACGAGTCTATTAAAAAATCAACAAAAAAAAGAAACAAAAAGGACCAAGTTAAACTGTCAACCATTGCCAGTAATTTGCTATGGCAGATAAAACCTCTTAGGGAAAACGGCAGCACTGAGTGGAAGACTCTTAGTCCTATTCTTTCTGCTTCCTCTTCTTTTCTACTAATTGGTACCCTTCACTGTTTGAACTCTATGGGAGGAGTACTGTGTGATCCTCCGACCCACTTGCAGGCAGTCGCCAGGGGGAAGCGTGCAGTAGTAAAGTAATTATGGGGCGAGTGTAGATAAGAGGTGTGCGTGTGCCCATGTGTTCGATGCAAGGGAGACACATTTGAATGAGCTTTTAGCTGAAAAACCGGTTGGTTGAGTCTGCTATGAGCTATAATTTCATTGTTGGTTGAATGTTTATGAAAAAGAAAGGCTGAAAAATGGCGTTTCAAATGTATGTTTAGGGTTTAAGCATATGGCTTATTATTATTGATTATTATTGAAAGCTGATATTGCCTAACAGGTGCCGCTCTGTTTCGTAACTCCCCTGTTATTTGAAATATTTCAACTCTTTGCCAGGTCATCACTTTAGTCAGTGCTCCACCTGACTCTCAGGAACCAAAAGAGGAAATGCCTCGACTATTTATGCCCTTTATGCTCGTCTTTGCTCATATGAGAAGGCAAAAATGAAAAGCGTGGCTATTTAAAGGAGAAGATACGTGCTTTTAAACAGGTCTCTCTCCGAACTTCAAACGACAGACATCCTGCCTGTAAATGTCAGTGTATTAAAATGTTAGTTTTCACTCAATTTAAAGATTAAATGGCATAACTGACGTTGACGGACTTTTGGTCTGAAAAAAATAGACTTAGACATAGGCGTAAATTTCAATTGGGATAAAGATGCTATTTGCGGTGTCTCTTGTTGGATGGCAACAGATGCGGTGTCCAGTGGTGGCTGGCTGTTTACTCGAAAAATAATAATTTACTTTTTCTACCAGGCTCTTGGGAAATTGTGCATGTTTTCAGATTTATTAATATGTTACAGCATATTTAGATAACTATTTAGAGGCATCCCCAGCATAGCTACAGTTGAAAGGGCCATGAAGGGCCAACTGGCTGAACTAATTTGCTACAGTGCTATAAATATATGTTAAAACTTTCAAAGGGGTTAATAAAGAGGTCCCAGACTCCCCCTCCCCACCCCCACCCAACTTTCAAAGGGGTTAATAAAGAGGTCCTAATCTTTAACGCCCTTGCTATGGGAATAAAACTGAGAAGGGAATGTTATTGCATAGGCATAAGGGTGTTCCATAAACATTAGGTTTTATGTACCGATGAAGTAATCTGATGTGGCTGTCACACAAATCAGTGAAATATAATCCACCGTCAGAGTGTCATGCCTTCCTGAACACACAGTTATGGCAACTGGACTGCCGGGTTCATAGATGAACTTGCTTGGCTAAGATTATTGTGGACGTGTTAGCTCTTTGTTTTCTCTTTTCCTGACACATGGTGCTTGTGCATTGTCTTCATCAGGCTCTGTTGGAGTTCCTCAGGAAGGTTGTAGCCTATGAGGAGAAGAACCGTATGAGTTTGTGGAACGTATCTATGATCGTGGCACCGAATCTCTTCACCTCCCGGGACAAGGCGTCCAGGCAGGAGGAGATGCAGGGGGCAGCAGGGGCAGCTCACTTGGTTCGCCTGCTCATCGTTCACCAGGACCTGCTGTGGATGGTGAGACTCGCTCAAACAGAACTTGCTTTGATGAAATGAAAGAGTTCAGATTTGCTGTTCACTTCATAGTCTGTGTATACACCACAAATACATTTACATGTGATCACCCCATCAGCCTTCAGCAGTTTAGCCCACCTGGCTATAATAAAGTGATCAGGAGTGTTGTTAGTGCAGACAGTCTGTAACTAAGCTACTGGAATAAGTGATTTGGAAGGAAAACAAATGGCTGAAGTCAATGTGTTACTCCAGCCTTCCAAGGGACCCTGACATGCCAGTCAGAACTTGGGTCATTAACATGTATCAGTCTTCTAGGTACAGTGACAAGCACAGCCTGTTTGAATTCTAAAGGTCAAGATTTTGGGAAATGGTCACATACAACTATTTACAGCTGCTTTTGGTACATAAAACCACATCGTTATGTTATAAATAGACTTGACACTAAATAAAATGCAAGGAAATGTAGTGGAATATGAGCCCTTTTAAGATCCCCATGGCACACCATGTAATAAAGATGAAAACATAAAGGGGAAACAATTTAGGTCTAGAAAAGCTCAATGAACTTGAATGAATCCATCAGCCACAAGTAGTATAGCTGATATTTTATGTAGTCTGTTTTATATGGGAATTTGATGCAACAAGCCACAAACCTAACAAACACAGACTACTTTTTAGTTTAGAGTCCTCATTAGTCTGATTTACTACTTTTGCTAATTCCTGCAAAGCCGTCTTGGACTTCAGTGGTGAAGTCTGGGAGATGGAGAGCAGACTAACCCATTTCCCAAAGTTATTGTGCCACACTTCTAACATGGAGATCTTTGCCCACGGGTTTGTTTCAGGTGCCCTGTTTCTTAATCTCTCACGTGCGGAAGATGAACGAGGCTGCCATGAGCAAGAAGACACCAAGCTCGGAGAAGACTAAGAGGAAACTGTTGAGGAGACGCACCACCGATAGGGAGAAGGAGAAGAGTGAGGTGGGCTTTGGGTCCATTCCTGGCCCATTGTTTGTCACTGAATTGTATAAAGAATACTGATCCTCAAGAGGCCGTGCGTTAGTGGGTATGTCAGTAAACAGTTGAATGGTGACTTACAAACATGGTAACATTACAAAGCATTAATAAAATAATAAATCAATAGACGTAATAAAAGTGTATGTACGCCTAATAACACATTAAGCTGTTTTATATGGGTCTATGTATTTCCTCCTTTCATTATAACTCGCACTACAGGGAGAGGGGTCACCTACATCATTAACCTGCTCAAAGGAATGCCTCCTTATCTGTGATTCCAGGTCACTGACCTTCGCGAAGGAGTGATCAGAGTGCAGGCACCGCTTCATGCCAAGGTCTCCATGGCTATTCAGCTGGACAGTGAGACGAAGGCACGGGATGTGATGGCCCGCTTTGATGTGGAGAATGGGTGCGTGTTCAGCCCTTCGTCTCTACACATAGAGAAAGGCAGCTGTGTGGGTCTTTAATTCTTTCTTTCTCTTTTGCAGGCAAGGGTCTCGAAATATGAGTAGACGACAGAAGTGGTTTTTGTTTGAGGTTGGAGGGAACATAGGTAAGCCACCGATATTTATGGAAAGAGCTGAGGAGGTTCCATACACGTTTTCTTTACTTTTACAAAGAGTGTCATCACCAACATCAAACTCTGTAACTCCAAATGATGAAAAATGGACCTGCAGAAATGAATAAAACTTCATTACGTGAATACACAGTCCTGTGCATGACACAGTCAGACACCAGGCTTCATTCAGAAACATTGAATGATGTTTATATATACACTACCACTCAAAAGTTTGGGATCACAGTGAAATGTTCTTGTTTTATTGGAGTATCTTCCTTCCTTAACACAACAATGGACTGACGGGTCTCTAAAGAAAGTTGTTTCTTTCTGGTCATTTTGAATCTGTCAGCAAGCCTTCAATTGCTGATGCTTCAGATACTAAACTAACCTAGAATGTTGTTCCCTTTTATACTCACTTATTAGTAGAATGTTTTTCAGCTGTGCATCACAATTGATCAAGAGTGTCCTAACAACCAATTAGCCCAACAACATCCTTAACTTGGATTGGCGGCCGTACCAGGAGATTTAGACAGAGGACTGAGAATTACTGATAACAGGACTATATGCAAAATAAGCCTCTATACAAAAATAGACTTTAATACAAACATTTTTATTCTTTATAAATAATATGATACACTTATATTAATTGTGACAATATGGACAATATTGTTTGTGAATTGCATGAAATGAAATTCTAAAATGATCCTAAACTTTTGAGCGGTTATATATAATAGAAAATAACACAGAAACCTCAACAACTAAACATAATATCTTCAGTATTTAATGTGTACATTCTTTACCTTCATTATAGTTTCCATTCTTCTTTTGTGAGACTTTTATTTACTTGTAAATGTAATGTAAACTGCAGGAAGATTTTTAGACACCATACGTCACAGACATCATTTGCATTTTCTTCATCTTTTTTTTCCAAGTTTTCCTTATTTTCTTAGTAAGGGCTATTCACAGCTACACATCCTTGTAGACGCACAGCATTGCGTTATCATCTCGCAGTAGAAGGATGAACAGAAACAGCTGTGGATTGTTTCTGCAGCAAGTGCAGAGTCTAATTTTCTCCTTTCTATCAAAGATAAAAGGTTTAAGTACTGTTTATCTAATGCTGACCTGTTTTGGTGGTCTACCAGGTCTTGATTTCACTACAATCTTATGGTGTCATCAAAGTGTGACAATGGCAGGCTAATAGTAAAGGCATTTTCATATATGTTATGTGTTTTATAATAAACAAAACATTCCTATTTGGTCTGCATGTGGTATTTTAATAGTATTGGGCATGTACGCTGTTTTAAGGTGTACAAGTCAAGTGTTCCTTTTAGACTTTTTTCAATGTTAAGTTGTTTCCTGTTTCTGTAAGGCTGCATTATTACTTTACTGTAACGTCTTGATGTACTGATTCTGAATGACTGTTTTTGTTGACACGCAGGTGAGCGCTGTCTTGATCCGGATGCTCACTTACTGGAAGTGTACCGTGTGAATCCTCACTGCGAATGGGTCTTAAAGTCCAGAACAACCTGAGGATGTGTAGACTACAGCACAAGGTCAGCTATGGATCCTACAGCTGCGGCTCCTTTGTGGTCATCCCAGTGCAAGGCCCCCTTGAGAAAAGGACAATGTGTGAGGTGCACCTGTTGCAGTGGAGGCTGAGAATTAAGCGAGAAGCTCAAGCGACGCTTGTTTTTTTCCCTTCTCAGATGGTTTTAGAAGGATTGTGACTTATCCTTTCAAAATATGTAAACCTTAGAGGGGAAATCTGGATTCCAGACAGGCGCTCTCTGAGAAAAGAGGGCTTTTCGTGTTCGTTGTTCTCCGAGGCTTGCGTCACACATGATCAACACAACGCAATGCTGGCCATTGGGATTGTTTTGATGCCAAAACACGTGTGCTCTTATTTACAGAGGCCTTTTCATGATTGAAGGCTCCTGTGGAAGCATGTTTTCCCTTTGCCTAAAAGGTCTCATGGGTAAAAAGAAAAGAAAAAAAAGCATGTACATATAATATTTATACAACTAATTTATCCTGCTGTCTTGTGATTTTACCATGTAAACCTTGACTGGTTTTGTATTATTTGCATATGCTGCATGCTTACAATTAAGCCATCTGAGTTTATCACATGTAGGTACAGTATGAAGACTGGTCATATAGTGATTATTGTTATTACTATTATTACCTCTTAATGAAGGGCAAGTGAACATTTAATGCCAAGTTAAAAAAAAAACGTGCTAAGTGGCTGCATGAGAGCTAAACTGGATTACACACATGCACACAAGCTGTTTTGGGCACTACATTGAAACTTGTTGCACAGTAACCTGTGGATTTGTGGATTTACAGTACATATGAAACTCTTGACCACTTGGCAACTCAAAGGAGAGAGAGCTTACGAGGCCGCCAAACAGGCTCGTTATCATGCGAGGCATTGTGTTTCTGCGCTGGAGCATTTGGTTCACTGTGGCTGGCCTTCGTTTGCCTGAATGAACTGATAAGGACTGGTTTTGTTTTACTCTGTGGGCTGGGTTTCCAGTTAACCTAGAGCCAGGTTAAAAAAGGAAGCCTTATGTAGAGTTTGGTCCAAGACTAGGCTCAGTCTGTGTCCAGACTCCGTCTCCACTGATTGCCAACACTATGATCACTGTTGCTTTTGTAGTGAAGTATTGTTCCCAATGAATTTAAAACAGAGGAACTCATCGTTGCACCTGTATCTCGTTCTTTTTGTACTATGTCAACAAAAACAGTGTAAGCATTAACTTTTTTCTTTTTTGTAAACTGTTATGTGTAATGTACTCTGTGTTACATATGAATGATTTTTTTTATTTTTTTTTGTATTAACATTATTATGACCCTGCCAACGTAGTGACTTGTCTTTTTTCAGTTGTGATCAACACACAGTGCACGTGTTATAGTAAATAAGAGGAGGTAAGATCAACTTGAAGGGGAATTTAGATTTTCTTTATAAGCAAATTAAGATAAAGATGTAAACAAATAGTTTAATGAATTGTGTTGTTCCCAGTGGTGGGGAAACCAGTCTATTAAAGAGTAAATGAATATATATATATATATATATATATATATATATATATATATATATATATATATATATATATATATATATATATATATATATATATATATATATCCTTTAATGTATTAAACAGTACAAATAGTCATACTATTTACTGATCAAAACGTATATCATTTCTTTCATTGTGTTCTATTATTACACTTACTATTACAAATCTGTTGTCTTAGGATCTTAAGCTGTTCAGACTGCAGGGAAATCAGATTAGTTTCTTAAATCAGATCTTCTGAGATGAATGTCGGCACTGTTATTTGCAAATTATCAGATGGAATTTTTGTGTCCAGACATCACAGACCTGTCTGCATGGGTTGCTGTGGTGACAGTATAAGCCTTAGTAACTGTGTAGCAAATCCCAGCACGTCCATCACTCTGGATTTGACTACCTCCAAATGTGGACTGGATCCAATTTGGAGGGGAAAAAATCTGATTTCTATTTTTTCTTTCAGACCAGACTGTTAAAAAAAACTGCACACAATCTGTATATGCCAAACATCAGATTTGGGTTGGCACTTCGAACGAGGACAAAAACCTCCAGCACTAGCGGCAGAGGAAAGCTACTGGCAGGGCACTATGGCCATGCCTGTCTCTGTTTATATCTAAATGAAGGGGTGTAAAAAATCAAAAGTGAAATTATGCCTGTTAACTGGACATGTAAGCATCTTGATCAGAGTCATCACAGTTTCATATTTGTTCATTTTATGATCTCAGTTGAATTAGGTGGAAGGAAAGAAGGAACTGAACAGAACACGAGAGGAATGTATTTTCCTGAGCACTTTATTGCATTTCATTAAGAAACAAGTGAGTAGTGACAAACGTTTGAGTAAACATTTTCGAGGAACCTCAGGATTCTCCAAAGCTCTTGCCATCAGATTCACAAATATAAATTTTACAAAATGAATTTTTAAAAAATATTAAAAATTAATTACATTTTTTTACACAATCATTACACGTGAAAAGGTCCGGAATGTTCTAGAGCAGGTCAGGCGGCGGTAGCAGCTGGGCAAGAGTGTGGTGAGACACCCGGCCGGGCAAAGGCAGAGCTGAAGTCTAAGATGTCTATATTGTGTCCTTTAGTGAGGCGCAGGTTACGCATGCAGCCGTGGAACGATGCTTTGGAACTCAGACAGCTCTGCTTTACATCAGCTGAAAAGAAAGAGACGAATGCAATCAGTACTTCTGTTCTCGCCAGCTCGTCTGCTTTTGGAGCCATAAAAATACTACTACTGAAAATAGTACTACTGAAATTAATAATAATAATAAAGATATAACATAACAGCTCTGTGAAGCATGTTGTTACTGTCCTATAGTAACCTTGTGTGAACATTTGATAAGAAATAACAACTTTTTACATTAACATGAACAACAGTAGTCATACTCCTAAAACTTTAGCTGTAATTATGACTGATTTGTATGTAAATGATCCCTCAATTGCCATAAAACTAAAATATAAGGCAGAGATGGTTGTACCTGGATATCCTCCAACATAGACTGGGTTCTTGGTTTCGGCGGAGGTGGATGATGAGTGGGGGTTCTCTGTACTAATGGTCAAGCCATCCACGGTCAGACTAAGACTGTGCTTCAGCTTTTTAGCCACGAGGGTGTGCCAGCGCCCATCGCACAGCAGTCCCCTGCTCTTAGACACAGCCGAGAAGCGTCCAGCACCATTATTCACATTAAAGACCACCTGGAGAGACAGCACAATCCGAGAGATGTTACTGAGCAGGCACGCAACCTACAACTGAGTCCCCAAAATGTTACCAAGGCACCAACACAAAGACAATTCTTGTGATTTGGATTCAGCCGCCCTATGCAGGGCAGTCAGAGGTCTTATTGGAACAGTAACAGGGTCTTTCAGTCTGATGGGTTAACTGTAAAAGCCTAGACTAAATAAGGGATGAAGACAGACTGGAAAGTGGTGATGCAAAATAGATTATGATTCATTCGGTACATATAACCTCACAGCCATGAGGGCATGGATTTCAAGGATGGTGTCCTCACCTGGCCGTTGAGCAGCTCCAGTCCAATAGCGTCCACCCTTGTGCTGCTCACCCCCAGCAGAACTGCGTCGGGTGTTGTTGAGCGGAACTCCAAACTCACTGTCACATCAGAGCCCACGTAATAGCCCTCTTTCACTGCAGGGATGGAGAAAGAAAGCGTAAGGGACCTTCGAGAACTACAATTTAAATTCATAATAACTGCTGGAGAAGCTCTTTTAAAAGTTAAATAAAACCCTCAGGATTTGTTATTTAGTTATTAATCTTAAGGCTTATGATTCAGTCACTATTATAGAATGTATCTGGTATTATGAGAGTAAACAACAGAAGTCGGAACCAGTTGTTCATGTTTGAAGGGTGACCAGATTAGGCTGAAATCTTAAAGGTAACAGTGTGTGATACTCACTGAAGGCAGCGTATCCTGAACCGTTGAAGAAGGAGCCCTCCTGAACAGACCTGAAACAGGGGCCAGTCTGATAGGAGGACGCCGCGCTCTGCAGATTAAGCTCAGCACTGTTCAGCTTCACCTTCTGCATACAGCCAGCAATGCTGTGAGTCACCTGAAAGACGCACGGAGGCCAGAGGGAAGCAGTGATAGAGTGAGTACATGCAGAAAGAGCGCATATGAATTATGTGCCCTGGTTGTTTTTACAAGACACTTAAGCTACAGTATCAGTCTCTGCAAGACAGAAAGGCATCACAGATCATCCAACAAAACAACTACCCTCCAATATTAATAACCAAAAGTCGATGGAATGTATTTCACTGCCGTGTCTGATCCATTCATACCAGCACTACCATGTCAGTGTCACTACAGTGCTGAGAATGATCCACCATCTAAAATGATACACACTGCTCTGTGGTGGTCCTGTGGGGGTCCTGGCCACTGTAGAACAGGGTAAAATGGTGTATGCAGAAAATCACATGTACTACAGTCCGTAAGTGTAGAACTACGGAGTGCACATATATGATAAGTGGAGCTGATTAAATAGACAATGAGTGTAAAACAGGGAGGTGTACCTAATAAAGTGCTCAGTGAGTGTATATGATTTAGCAAATCAACATTTATAAGTGTTGTAATGTGTTTAAATGCTACTCTTTATAGTGGCAGCTGGACAGTATTGTTGGATATGAATAATTCTGCAGACTTTGTGGAAAGATGTTCATTGTTTTCACAGCAAGGGCTTCTCCCCCTCCTATTTCACCCCTCATAGCTTGCTAGCAGCCCAACAGAGGGTCACAACCTTTCACAAGCAGACAACAACAGGTAATCCTAGTTAATCTGATCACTCAGAGTTAAGAGAAACAGGTATCACTGACGGATCTTTTGAAAACTACAGCTGCTTTATGGTGGATTTTTTTCATACAACGACTGCTGAAGGCATGCTGCACACACTTGTGCTGACTTTAGTATGTTTGATATCTATTTTTTTAATAGCCGGTAAATGCAGATGCCAGATAGCTCAACTTACTATTAATTACCTACTATTAGTTACTATTAATTAACTATTAATTAGGATTTTTTGGGGTATGCTTAATAATGTAATGTCTCTACTTGTGCCAGTTAAATTAACAGAAAAGAAAAACACTAACATTTCCAATCCTCTTGGCGGTGTAGGCCACGGGCAGTCCACCCAGGTACAGCTTCCCCTCCACATCCAGCGTATGGCCTTTAATTGGAGTGCGCTCGGAGTCCACCCCGTCAACGCTGATCAGTGTGCTCTTCTTACTAAAGTCTGTCCTCACCTGCAACACACAAACACAAAGACAATAAGAATACATGACACAGAGGAATTCCACTAGCAATGCCTGAGCTATCTGTCGCTAATGCTGCCCCAGCAGATGTAAGTCAGTCCTTTGTGTGTGGAGCTCACTCACAGTGTGCCACTGTCCGTCGCTGATGTGCGTGTGGGAGGTGGTGACGGCGGGGCCTTTGCCCAGGTCACAGGAGAAGAGCAGCCGGCCGCCCTGCAGCTGCAGCACTGCGTAGTCCTGCTGATTAGCATTAGCCATGTAGAACAGGATCCCGCTGGGAGCGAGTGTCCTGATGGACAGCTCAACAGTAAAACTGGAGAGGAAACAGAAAGAGAACATATGTTCCATTAATATACTGTGATATAGTCATGTATGCTAATATATGTATAGCAAACTGTTTTCCTCAGAAACGGCCAAGATCAGAATCAGCAGATTTATTGCTTCAACAGCACAATTCATTATTTTATCTCAGACGATCTGTGTTGCATTTTTATTATATAAATACTGTGAGGCATGTACAAGCACTGTATGTGAACTTTCGGTTACCAAAATGTTGTAGCAAAGCTACTCTTGGGCTCAAAGTTGCCTTACTGTCAGTGGAGCACTGTATCTGATTCATGTTAAATAAACAGCCAACCAATGTTCCATTTAGGAGTTCAGAGTGGCAGAGTGTATCATTAAGGAGCAAATAAGTTTAATTAAAGGAGCAATGTGTAAGATGTTTAAGGACAGGTAAGTGTCCGTTGAATGCTGTTGGAGGACTGACCATCAGGGCCTCCTCCCCACCCATCACCAGCCAGCTCTCCTAATTATTTGTGTCAACTGCTACACCCTCAGTTACATCATTGTGCCATCCAGATGCACCAGCATTGAGATAGGATGGGACTGTTTCAGCTCACATCCACACCCATGCCCACTTTACACAAAGACTCAGTCATAGTTTAGTTTATTAAACTGTAAATACTGTTTGACCAGAGGAGGAGGGGTCTCCCCTTGTGAGTCTTGGTTCCTCCCAAGGTTTTTTCCTTCAGTCTGAGGGAGGTGTTATTGCCACTGTTGCCTCTGGCTTGCTCACTGGGGGATATATGTTGTAACTGTCTGTTTTCAAAACTCTGTAAAGCTGCTTTAAGACAACATCGTTGTAAAAAGCGCTACACAAATAAACTTGACTTGACTTAAAAGATCAGCCAATGAAAGGAGGTGTAAACACTACAACTGCGGAAGAGGGGTCCACCGATGGCCACTCCTGGCAAAACAACATGTTCTACAGCAGAGAAGTGAATGCTGAACTCAGCAGCAACAACATTTACTCTAGACTAGTAAGAACTGAAGAGGAAGGAGGTGGGACTGTGCCTTTTCTATTGATAAGTTGCCCCCTATTGTTTAGAGTATACATTTGACATGTTGCCTCATCTTACAACTGCTTGTTCGAACTGCAGATCTGGATAATAGAACATACTGCAGTTGTGTTAGTACGCTGTGCATTTCTACTTCGCCCCCGCAGTGTGAGCTTCATGTTAAACTGGAATTAGAATCATCCATAAAAATTCATGACTTGTGCATCCCTAATGTGAACATATTACCTCAAAGTAATATATACACATCTCATGCATGAATTCTGTTAATAAATGATACATAACTTATTACTCATTTATATGTAAATGCTGTACAGTATATATATGTAATCATTATTTTTTGTTCATGCATATGCAGCTGCAGTGGGCTATTTATATGACCTTTTATGCATTTTCTATTGGTTAAATGAATATTCAATAAACTAATAGGACTAAAAACCTTATGAACATTCCGAAATGTAGTGCTCTGTGTTATAAGAAACACTTTAATCAAGCTACTGAACTAAGAATGTATTTCTGGCCAATAAGATTTAATTAATTAAAAAACAACTAAAACTTATTATGTTTCTAAAATGGTCTGAGCAATGGTAACATTGCTAACGTTGTGGAATAGTATGGTATAGTATGGTGGTACGGTATAGTATTGTATGGTATGACATGGAATAGTATAATATATTATAGTATAGGAGAGTGTGCTATGTTATGTTAGGTTATGGTATGGCATGGTATGACACACAGTATGGTATGGTATGGTATAGCACAGTATAGTATTGCATGGTATAGTACAGTATGAGATGATATAGTACAGTACTATATAGTATGGTATGGTATAGTACAGTATAGTATGGAATGGTATAGTACAGTACAGTACAGTATGGTATAGTACAGTACAGTATGGTATGGTATAACACAGTAAAGTATGGTATAGTATGGTATAGTACAGCACAGTATAGTATGGTATGGTACAGTACAGTGTGGTATGGTATAGTATAGTATGGTATAGTACAGTATGGTATGGTATAGTACAGTATAGTATGGTATGGTATAGTACAGTATGGCATAGTACAGTATAGTATGGTATGGTATAGTACAGTATGGTATAGTACAGTATAGTACGGTATAGTACAGTATGGTATGGTACAGTATAGTATGGTCAGATGTATACAGCCTTGAACAGGAACAGTGAATCTGAATGTTTGTTAATGACAGAGGTAGAGGAGTGGTTAGTTAAGCAGGCCTTGCTCTCTGAATAATGCACTGCTGAATAGACGTGCTGGTTCTGGGAATATGAGGTCATGTTCTCTAGCACATGTTCTCTAGTTCTCCACTCTAAATTCTCATGAACACTGAAATATCCTACAGCACTTTTACAGGATGTGTAAATAAAAGGGATTATAAATGAAGGGAACTGGGGCACACAGCACAAACTGTGAAAGAGAAGATAACGAACCCACGCTCAGAGCAGGAATCTTCACAGGGCTTTTTAGTGAGCAGAGTCAGTGATCTGACAACTAATCTGGCATTTACAACTTGAAGCATGTAATGCTCTGGTTTCTGCGAAACCATGTTCGAAATGTAGACGTGCGTTAAAATAAACATTTTAAACTAAGGTGGAAGGAAACAGCATAGTCTGATATGAGACTCTTTCTGTTTAACTCCACGGAGGCACTTCAGTGGAACTGCAAACACTTACCTTGACCTGACAGTCTTATTCTTGAAGCTGATGATCATGTGACTGTTTTTAGAGAGTCCAAACTGGTGGGCATCTGGTACACTTTCCGTGTGGTCCATGGCAGCACACTAAGAGAGTGATGTAGAATAACGACATTCTTATCCTCGTCACTATGAGTCAAAACCCTGTTTTGACAAAGCGTGGTGGCATCTAAAGCATGCTGCACACTGGCTACATACCTCAGATCACTGTTTCTGTACACAGAGCACGCTTTATATAGTAAGCTGTGGGTTTGAGACTTCCTTTCCTTTTGCATTACGTACAACCACAAAATGTTCTGTTCTTACACATGCCTTTAGCATAGTACTATGACTCAATATCTAAAAACTTTATTCATTATTGATGAATGGCTATTACTCTGTATCACTTTTCAGTCATTCTGAAGTTTCACTATACATATATATATATATATATATATATATATATATATATATATATATATATATATATATATATATATATATATATATATATATATAAATCTGACAGCATTAAAACAATTGATTAATCTGACTAAACAATTCAATATACAACATTATTCAGATAGCAGATTTAAGAAAAAAGCACAGTGATAGTTTTGTAATACCTACAATGCACCAGCGTACCAGTGACTATCCCAGTTACATTTTTTAGAGATAAATCATGACATACAGCACTGTGCAAATATCTTAGGCAGCCAATGGAAATAATTCATATTAATAGAGGATATGTAAATGTATCTCTATTAATATATATCATTTGAACAAGAAAGCTGCAACGTACTGTAAAGCTTATTTGTATTCCCTCTAAAGTTAACGACGATTCCTCTAACGTGAAATACTTCCTGCCCGTATAAATATCCAGACACTTTTTCTCTGAAGACAATTGCACAGTGCTGCATATGGCGTTGTGTGTGTTAATAAAAGGACCACCCCATATGGTAAAACATGTTTGTGCGCTCACAGTGGTAGCTCCGGGTGTGACAGCATAAAGCTCAGTGGGGGGTGATAATGGCTGCCGGCTGGGATCAGCAGTGGGCTCTTGCTCTACGTCGCCCTCGTCCGGCAGAAGGATGCGCTTGGGCCGCTCCTCCAGCAGACAACTGTCCATGTCCACTCGCTCGTACCTCACTGCACCGGACAGGTCCAACAGCCTGCAGAGGCACAACCACTAGTGAAGGGACTGGCTGACTATCACTACCTAAACACGTACCCCGGGGGAAACGTTCCAAACCGCTCAGGTAAGTCCCCCTTGAATAGACACAGTGGAATGTAAAGAATGCCCTACAGCAACTTCAGCTGGGTTTGTCTATCTGCACGTAAATCAGTGTATCTTACACAAGACAGACTGTGGTTTCATAACAGTAATAGTTTCTATTTGCATTATGTATAATTATAGAAAGACTCTTTGTGCATGTTACGTAAGGACAGCAGAACAAAAATCTGAATGAAAAAAGTTTTCCTTTCAGTATGTTTGTGTAACGCTAATCAAATAAAAATAACAACAGTTGTGTATTTTTTATGAAAACTTTGTGGCCAACAGACCAACAGGCATTAACTTATAGAAGCTTTTTCCTTCTCCTATATGCTGTATATATATGTATATGTAGATATAAAATATATATAAAACTATACTATGTTATTCATTTTTAATGGTTAATGCTGTGTTTAAGTGCCTTTTATTAGTAAGTACAGGCACAGGAAAATTTAGGACCCAACTCACATGTTGTCCACAGCCATGTTCCTGATGCAGCCGTAAAATGAGTTGGTGGAGGCGAGCAGTGCAGTGGTCTCTCCTGCTGGAACTCCGCCGATGTAGAAGTTACTCAGAGTGAAAACCTTCTCTGCACCAGAGCCCAGCCGTACTATTTCCAGCTGTTCCTCATCCACATACACTGTTAATGTCCTGTATCAACACACAAAACATAAACAACAAAATAACAACAAATCAGACTAATCAAAATATACAGTACAGTGAAAATCTAAAATGATGTGCGACAGTAATACTAACAACACAATAACACTGGAACAGAATTAACATTCGCTAAGATAATAAAGGTTACATAAAGGTTACATATCGCCACTGTCCAATGAAAAACAAGTACAGGAGAGACCGAAAACATACTTTACTTCAATGGAAGTCAATGGAACCAATTTGTTTTCCAAGCTATTTTGAAGCATTTCTATTGGTCCGTTCATCATGAAATCTTCACACAATGTAAACGACCATTGGCGAGTTTAAATGATGTAGAAAACTCAAAATCGTCAAAATTATTTATCATATTTATCACTGGACAGTGATGTTATGTTACATTTATGACAGATGACAGCTACTGGGATCGGCATTTATACATATTTATGTGATACACTGTGATTTTATGTGTGTCAGTATGTTAGCTCAACAATTTCCAAACTTTTCTTTACGGAGGGCCTCTTTTCACAGTTAATATCCAATGCCTGCTTTAGGTAATCAGTCCTTCTTTAGGTATAGTCAGGGGCTGCAGATGAAATTCAACAAATGCACGCAAGGACTGAAGAAGTAAGGAATCAAACTTGTATTATTCAAATCAAGATATTCATATCTTTTTAAGAACTAAATATTCTCCAATTTCACTGTATTTATGGTTATTAGTATTATTATAGTGTTATATAATGGCTTTACTGGCACAAATAAAAAAAACTATTTGGCAAAGTACTGCAAATTAGATTTCTGTGTTTCACATTTCAGACTGCAAGCAGAAGAGATTTAGACTTTCAATGTTTTGTGCATGGTTCGCAGGGAAATCTTGTTCTTGTTATAGCTTGGCTGAAACTAAAATGAGGAAATGCAGATTCTATTTGGTCGACGCAGAATGTTCAAGAAATGTACATGTGACTCGTTTCATAACTATGTAGCAAAGTATGTAACTACGCAAATACATGTACATAATTGTGCAGCGGCAATAGAATCTAGAACATAATCACTGAGAGGGTTAAACAGTCTGAATCTGGGATCCAGTATTTGGTGTGGACATGAGCAGGGCCAGACCTTTTGTTCCTCTGCAGGATGAGGGAGTGCTCCTGTCCATCACTGAATGTGCCATTTCGTGATTTGATAACAGCCTTGTGCACACCTCCTCCCTCTGCCAGGCTCACGTGGACCTCCAGTCGGCCCGCCGCCAGCATAACAACCAGGAAGGACTAGACAGAGCCAGAGTGAGAGAGTGAAGAGTGTTAAGCCAATTTCATCACCTCACCGTTCCACCAGAAAATGAAACAGCAAAAGCTTCGAATAGACACATACGCTGTCTGTCAAAAGTTTGGAGACACCTAGCTTTTTAAATACATCAGGCTTTTTAATACATGCTGTTTAGCTTGTTAAATAGAAATCTGATTAGATCTGTTTCAGACACATTTGGGCTAAAAGATCTTCAGTATATACGATTTTCAACAATAATTTGGACAAGAATATGATCTACTTATTATCTAAAGGGTCGAGGAAGACACTCTGATGAACGTGGTCTGAAAGTTGCAAAATATAGCGGTATGCAAAAGTTTGGGCGCCTTTGGTCAAATTAAGTTTCGTTGAATTTCTGGGTGAGAAAACAAACTTCAGCACATTTTGATGCACCTTCACGGTGTATTTGATAAATATGACCATAACACAGACATTAGTGTAACAGAACAGTAAAGGGGGGGGGGGTCAGTGGTGTAAACTGGAGACTCGAGGTGAGGTGTGGTGGTACCTGCTGTGTATGGCGCCGTTTGCGTCCAGAGGCTGAGTTAATGCCTGCCAAGATGAGGCCACTGCTGTTTCTGCTGGAGAAGCTGCTAAAGATCTCTGTCTGAGGGCCCACAGTGACGGCAGGCATCTGCACAAATCCCCCACCCAGTACGGACACACTCCGGATAGGCTGCAGCACACAAAGCCACACGCATTACTGAATCAGTATCACAGCAGCGTCTCTGGTTTATCATACAGTCAGCATTTCACATGAATCAGATCACTGAAAGTAAAAACATTAAACATTAAACTCCAAATCACAGCTTCATCTAAAGTCATCCAAACACACACTGAACCCTGAACAATGCACTGAACTTACTTTATTCAAATATTTCCACAATATCTGTGTCAAACTGAAAAGCAATCACTACAGTTGAACATGAAATGCAACGCATACATGAATTTTCCATAATAACATGCAGAATATGAGTGAACATGAGAAACAAACCCTTTATTAACCATCTATTACATTATGTTCAATTTACTGGACCTCACTGATAAACAATACATCACAATTTATATTTAAAAAATGTTTATAGAATCTGCCTTGAAATCTAACGAAGGCACGGCTATATTTCTTTCCATTGTGAAGAACTTTAAACTGATTTGCCTCACTGAAATGCAATCATAACAAGAGAAAACAGTGAAATCAAATGTTTAAATTGAATTTGTTTTGCATAGTTGACGTACGGAAAACGTATCAAAATGAAAAACAAAACCTTAATTACTACAATTGTTTCTGTATTTGCCTTTTCTGTAAATGCAGCCACAACATGCTCAAATGAAAATTGCAATATCCATTATATTGACTTAACATTATTTAAACTACTGCACAGTGGAGAGCAATTTAGTCATACCTTCATTATATATTGAGGCATTCATTAAATATTACATTTTTTTTATTTGTGTTTTTTACTAAGAAGGTCAAATGGCATGAAAACAATGCAATAGAGGGAATGTGTTTACTTTGGCATGTACTCCATATGATACTATGAAGAAGTAATCTCATGTATGCATTATTTTACATGTTTTTCCATCATTACTGTTTTTCAATTTGGCACAATTTTTTCTCTTTAGTATATATTAATGAATCAGGTAATATTAATGAATCAGGTAATATTAAAGAATCAGGTAAGCTAAATGGATTCTGTTCATCTACGACAGAATTTTTTCAAGGTAACATAGAAAGGTTCTCAATACTGCAGCACCTCAATAAACAGCAAGTGACTGCCCTCCTGTGGTGAATACTGGTACTGTGGATAAACAGCACTACTACAAAAGGCCACTAGTGCTAAATCTCTGTCAGAACCTGATAAACGCTACACAGGAGATCGTTTTCAGACTCCAGCTTACCTTTAGGATACATCCTTTCTTCACACCATAGGACTCCCTCAGCAGGTCAAAGTTTGTACGTGCAATCTCCACATTCTTAATGCACCCCACATATGAGCGTGCAACAACCTGCCTCCTGAAAGGGGAGAAAAGATATTACTCAACACTACTGAAATTTATATAATAAAGTACTGTAACTACTTAAAGTACTCTAACTGTTTTTAAGTCTTAAGGAGCACTTTGTGGTAAATGTAATTAAAAACCTTCTTAAAAGCTGATCTATATGTTTTCATTGTCAACAGTACCTGATTGGTCGAGATGCAGGTAGCCCTCCGATGTAGATGGGATCCAGATCTGAGCGGTTGAGATCTGAGGCAGTTCCAGGAGACTCTGCCTCCATAACCTCTCTCTCTGAAGGGTTATCAGCAGCCATCACAGCGAGGTAGCCTGCAAAAAATGGATTTAACACCTGCGTTATACAAACTACTGACTCTTCTGAATATGAAAGTGTGGTGCTTTTGCATCAGTGGGTCATAATTATGCTAACAAATGAAGAGAGACACAGACAAAGCCTACCTTTGCGCTTGTTGCGTTGCAGAGCGATTTTGTACCAGGCTCCTGTGTTGTAGGTTTTGCTGGAAGTCAGCGTGAGAGGTCCAGAGCCTAGTTCAAAGGTCAGGTGAACTTTGCCTTCCACCAACTCAATGGATAAGAAGTCTCTCTTTAAAAACACAACATATTAACACATTAACATTTTCATATATATACACATGTAATTACGTTATATATGTGTTTTGTACAATTTAACAAGTTAAATTTAAGCAAAAACAATAAACTAAGAAATATTTTAGATAAACTTGAACATTAGAAAGAACATACAGTGCCATTGGAGGCCAGATAGAGCAGAAGACCATTGGGTGAGAGTGTTTTGAAGAACATGACAACGCTTGTGGAGATAGAGCGCAGGGACTTCTCCACTACTGAATATCCACTGCCATCAAAGTAGAATGAAGTCTCTTCCACCTGTGGGCTTTAGCCACAACACAACAACATCAATGGAAAGGATTTGGTAAACATACTGAAATTTAAATTACACTTAACTATTTGACATGAGTTAATAAAACCAGGTTTTAGTGTTTCAGTTCTATATAATCTTTCAGAGCCTGTTTAGTGTTACACGCTTTCAATCTCAACACATTTCAGACAATACCTCATAAAGCAACCTCCACATCCCCCCTCTCTTTCAGCATAGTTCCACAGGCCAATGTTCTTCTCATTCAGAGACGCTTCACCCATACATCCTTTGAAGTGAGTCATCTTCACTGACGGGGATTTCTGTGAAAAAACAACAACATATGTTTAACAAAACATATGTGAGTACACAGCTTAGACAGCCCACCAAAGCAAAGCATTCTCAGATGTTTTACATTATCATAACATTTAGCTTTGCCATATCAACATTGTTAAGGCTTGCAACATGTATACAGACTCTCAAACACTAAATATTTAATTTCACTAAACATATTAACCAGTTTTCAGTCTTGGATGAGTATGTTTGGATGCCTGGATGAATCTAGTGATTGAAATACATTAAAAGTAGAACCTGATTGGTTGGCTGATAATGATGACCCCAAACCTAACCCTTAAAAAAACTTAATATAAAGGAAACTAATAAATATAAATTATAAATATTTATAAATTCTAAATATAAAATTACATCTGCTAATATTTTGATTCCCTTAAAATCAGTTTTGGCACTGGCCACAAAATCTATGTGTATATATGTGTCGAACCCAAACAATGATGCATACTGCAATATGCAGCAATATGAACATTGTGATATTTTTCTATATCATATGTTGCATCCACTCAGCTTACCTTAACCTGGCCACTCAGGCCTCCCACAAACACCCAGGTGGACTTGTTGACATCCATGACTGTGGATAAGCCTGGGGCTGTGGTCTTTACTGAAGGCATTGGCTCAGAGTCCAACTGCTGAACGGTGAGGGAGCCCTGTTTTCCAAACCTACCAAACGGTAAAACAATAAGCAAACAAAACATAGAGTTATGAGTTTAAAGAACATAAAGAATAATGTTATAATTAATGTTAAGTTCGACACACATACCGAGTGGCATTAATTCTGTGCCATTTGTTGTTGTTTATCTGCACGTCGGGGTACTCCAGCTTAGCATGTCCAGAGCCTGCGTCCCACAGGAAGGACACTCTGCCATGTCTCATCTCAAGTGCCATGAAATCCACCTGGTATTGACATAAGAGGCCAGTTAAAGAGTGAACATAGCTGCATGCTTAGCTGATATTAGGGTTAATGAGGGTAGAACAGCTTACACTGGAACTACTGCCCATGTAGAAGAGCAGGTTGTCCGGTTCAGTTGTCTTAACAGTCAGGGTGAGAGTGTTGAAGTTGCTTGAGGTCACCTCTGGTTTATATGCTCTCACACAATCCCGGTCTGCCGATACAGCAACTTTAATCTGGACCAAAGAAAGATTTGATAGCAGAACAAGTGTTTACAATCTTAAAAGGTGGTTTAGTGAATTATTTATCCCGTTATATAAGATTTGTTTATGCAACAGATGGGACATGCTATGACATGAGAACGGACTGAAAGTCTACTCTGTGTATATGGGTTTGGTGCACTGACCGAGGCTGCTTGCTTGCGGGCCTGGTTGATCATCTCCTTTATTTCAGACAGGTTTCTGCTCAAGTTCTCTCCCAGCGTCTTCAGAGGTTTCAGCCTGTCAAAAAGTTTCTCTGTCCGCAACTGGGCCTCTTTCAGCTTAGATTCAGCTGCACTGGCTGAACAAGAAATACAGTATAATGTTACCAGGCTTTTCAGTAAATTAGGTTTATTTAGTCATAAGTGTGTGACTAAACCAAAGGCCCACATACCATCACTGTCCAAAGAAAAACATTGTATCTCTACTTTTGTCAATTTGCATTTGCCTACATCATGTGAACAAGACAGTTGCTGTTTATATCTTGTGGAAGTTTAATGGTGGATGGACCAATAGAAGCGTTCCAAAATCACATGGAATTAAACATGTTTACATTAACATTTACATGAACACTGAAAGTTCTGTTTTTGGGCTCTCCTGTAAAGTTACTATTCTGGAGATATTTGTCTTTGGACAGCATCCGTATAGGCCCTTAAAGTTTAAAGAAACTTACCAGCCTGCTCTGAGTCTTTGACCATGCTGTTTACAGTCTTAGCACTGCTGTTGGCCAAGCTAACAGCTGAGGAAGACTCCTCTACCTTCACACGGTAGACCTCCAGACTCTCTAGAGCTTTCTGCAGTGAGGCATTAGCCTTTTCTACCTGCTGTTTCACCTCCAACACCTCCAGCTTTCCACCTGTGGATACAGTACTGAGTTAGCATCAATCATAAACCTTGAGCAACATCTTATAAATACAATATATTTATATATTATACAACCAGTCTTGCGAAATAATGGGAAATCGTTTAAAAAAGTTAAGTTTATTTTATGTTTACATGATCAGTAATGTAGATGTATAGTCATTTTAAAATTGTCAGTTTGCTTTGTGATTGATTTCACAATTACATTTTTCACATTCCTGATGAACTACCCAACCTTAGAGAGCAGACAACTATCTTATGCATTGTGAACAACACTGGACAGTTTGTTTGCCAACCTGTTTTTGAATCAGAAGTGCTATTAGCTGACACTGGATCTACACTGTTTTGTTTGACACAGAGGAAAAATTAATATCACTTCTGATTTTTATTTTTATTTTATTTTTTATTAATTAATAGTAGCAGTGGACTTTAAATATCTGTTAACATATACATGGCTGGGCTGATGAGTTAGGGATGGCAACTCACAGGAGAGGACATAGTTTCTGTGTTTAGAGACTCACCAGTGGTCAAGTTGCCCAGGACATTCAGAGTCTCCGGAAACAGCTGGGTGAAGTTGTGCACACTCACTCTGACCACACTGAGTCTGCTATTTACATCACTGACATTCAGGACAAGTCCTGTGGATGGAGACAAACATGAATTACAAATATGAATTAATAAGTATTTGTGTTATTTTCAAACATATTGCAACCGTCCAAACATGGTTATATTACTGGAGAAGGCAAACACATACATTTCTTGCAAGTTCATTTAAAGTTAGTGTAAAGTTACTTTACTTTCAATGTAAGTTAATGTCAATTAATTAAATTCCAATTACTTTTGGAGCATGTCCAACACCAATTCCCAAATTTCCCACAATGCAAATAGAGGCAGCTGCGCTCAAATGAAAGGATTTGGTTTGGATAGTGTTGATGTGTGTATACATGCATGTCTGTCTACTTACCTTCAGTGTGGTTGTTCAAAACCGCACTTTCATTCAGAATTTTGAAGCTCCTCTGAACTGCCCGTTTGCCCAATTCAGTTAAAGAGTCATCAGACTGTAGAGTCTTTTTTTTGGGGGGTGCGGGGGGTGGGGGGTGGGGAAAGAACAAGTCACAAATGAAAGCATGTAATACTGTTAGTAAGTAGCAAACATCATATTAATAAATTAAAAATGTCTCTAAAAAATGCTAATTTAATCTGATAATACAGGACAGTATAAGAGTTTGTGTTAGACTCACCAGGTTAAGGGCAGAACTAGCATTCTGATTAGCTAAATTGGCCAGCTCTTCAGCCTGCTGGATGTCAGTGGTGATGTCGGAGTTGACCTGGGAGGCACTGGTGACATTCTGTGAAGATTCTCTTACTCCAGACAGAGAACTGTGGAATAGAAAACAGAAGAAGATATAACTATATGAAGGGTGGATTGCATGAAGACAAATAGATAGTAAAATCATTCAAACTTTTTATTTCTAAGTGTACAGAAACACACTTGTAGACTGCTTGTGCCTCTTTTCTGAGGGCTTGGGCGTGGTCCTCGGCTCTGTAGACCAGCTGCAGAGCATCTCTCTTAGTCAACTCCATCACTAGAGTGTCTACATGTTTCCTCAGAGTTGGACTCCACTGCACCAGCTCATCCTTCGTCTCCTCTAGCTTCTGATAAGTGACAAACACATATACACATCACAACCAAATCTTACTCATATCAGACATCAGATACATCCTATAATATCAGACAGGTTTTTTGTAGTAACTGGATGTAAATGTTCAGGTCTTACTGCTGTGAGATTATGAATGTCTCCAGCAATGTTGAATGCATCAGTGAGCAGATCCTGAGCGTCCTCCATGTGGGTCTCCACTGACTGGTTCAGACTGCTGACATTGCCCCTCAAGGACTACAAGAAAATTCAGGCATTCTTAATTCACATGATTAAAATTTCTGAATCTCACTCTAATTAAGAATCAAACAGTTCAATAATTATCCAAACTAGAGGTAAACTCTCACCGTGAACTCTCTCAGGTTGGTATGAATGTTCTTCAGAAGATGCTCTGTGTGATTGTTATGGCTTTTGGCTGCGTTTAAGAGCTCTTGCGCCTCCTGGAGCTGCTGGTTATGTCTGGTCAGTGCTGCAGAGATGTTCTCTTTCAGGGTCTTAATATGATTATAGGGCTTCATCATCTCCTTCTGTATGCTCTCAAGCACAGCCACTGCAGCACTGCAAACAGTACAGATATGTTATACACTGAACAGTGCTTATTTAGAGTGCTGCCAATTAAATCTTACATACTCATTTTTCTAACTGGTTCCAGAAAGCAATGAGAGTAAGTAGGCTATAAAAGAATTACTCCATCATACACACTATGTACACATTTATAACACAATATTTGGGGATGCACTGATATGGGAACTGTGGACTAATACTAATATCTGATATTTTTCATGTACAAGGCTGCTGATGCTGATATACAAATAGATCCACCTGGATTAGCATTACAGGAACATTTAAAAATAACAAAATGTAAATATTTAGTGCAGTAGATTTGCTTCATCTAAGCACTCTGCTCCTCTGGAGTACAATAAATACATTATTAAATATTAATTAAATATCAATAATCAAAGTCAGTCTAAATATCTGTATGCAGCTGATATTAAAACAAATATCTGCCAGAATGACTCTAATATCATCATAAATAACTAACAGTATCACTAGGTATTAGAATATTTTTATTAAATTAATACCATAATTAAATTATACTCTTAAAAAAACATTATTATTATTTTTGGCTCCAAACAGAGGCAAAACAGCCTTGTAAAGTAAGTCAGAGGACTTACCTGAGTTCTTCTTCAACAGTGTTGTTAGTGTTGGCCAAGTCAATGGCCCTCATCTTCTCCAACATGGCTGTCATCTGTTCCAGCAGGCTGGTGCTGTTGCCTTCTTCCATCTCCTCCCTCACTGTCTTATTAAGAGTACCAATTTCCTTCTCCACAACTAGACCAATCAGAAAGAAGCAGAGTGAGAGTCTCATTTTACAAAAACACTGACATTCAGGCCTGTGGTGCTTGATCATAACACATTACTATATAAAGCAGAACAGATAAGAAAAGAAAAGAGAGAATGCTTTATACTATCACATCTGGTACATACAGTCTATGCCTCTAAATCTGAGGCTGTGTCTGAATCTGAAGGCAGCAGTCTCGATGCCTTGCTGTCTACACTGTCACTTAAATCAGTGGCTTAGAAGGCAACACTGTCCACTGTAATTTCTAGGGATTTCTGCTTTGGTGCATTAGCGCTGAGGCAGAGGATTATGGGATATGTAAGACTCTATACATCTAAGCTGCCTTTATAAAAATAGAAGGCAGCATTTTAGATGCGGACATGACAGCATGCCTTCCTGCCTGTCTGAGAAGGCTGCATTCATGACGTCTAAACACAGTCATATTTTTTCATTCTCAGCAATTATGTTTCGCATGAAAGATTTATTTCCTTAATTTAATTTAAATTCTAAATATAAAGTAGTAGTGTGAACCATGTACCCTGGATGACAGTGTGAATGTTAGAAATCTGTTCCAGAAGGTCTTTTGCTCGATGAACCCTCTCCTCAGAAGCCTGAAGAGCGTCTTCTCCATCAGCTGATACATTCATGGCCTGGACACAGAAAAATATAAAGACCATGTGTGGTGAGGAAGATCTCAGAAGAAGTGTTGGACACTGCAACCAGTACATCAGATATGAGGTATGATTTAAAAACCTTTTGTTGCAGCTCGTCTAGTTGTTCGCTGATATTGGTCACATCCTCGTCTCTTCTGTTGCTCAGCTGATAAGTTGAGTTTCGCTCTAATGAGAATATGGTCTGGGTGAAAAAGGAAGATTTTAGAATCCATCATCATCCTGTATGCTCATTTAACATAATCACAGAGAATATTAAACAAACAAATTAAATAGTATAAGAAAGAATAAATAACAATGCTATAAACTGGTGTTCTCAGTTTTACTCATCCAAGTGACAAAGCAGAGCATGCAGATACCTGGAGCTCCTGTGTCTGGTTCTCCAGGCTGATCAGCAGGCTGTAGGGGGCCAGGATAACACCACTGAGGTTCAGGGACTGGAACGAGGCCTCTATGGCATCCAAATCATCCAGCAGCACCCCAGTACATTTATCATCGCATGCTAGAGAAAGCAGCCATTAGCCAAAATTAGTCTCTTACTACGTCATCCATCATAACGAGAAGATGAAAGGTTTTTTTTAGAGCTGCTTATGTTTTCATAACAACTTAATGACAAGCTATTCGATCTGCCAAGCATATAATTGAACATAATTGTTAAAGGTCTGCCTTTAGATGACTATAATATGAAAGTATAATCATGTGAAATAAGTCAATTACGAGTAGCAATGAAGTACAAAATGTGTTTAAACATCACCGCCTGCCATCACAGAGTCATTACGGTGGAGGGATCAGGAAAACAGGCACATGAGAGAATATGAGTGTGTGTGCATGTGTGTGTTTACAAGTAATCCAGGATACTCACACACACACTGGTCCCCGGACAGGACGTGTCTGTCTTCACACTGGTCGCACAAGTGACCTGTGACCCCGGCCTTGCACTCACACTTTCCTGTTTGCGGTTCACATACGCTGTGGAGGGAGCCAGTTTCGCTGCACTGGCACACCTCACACTTCCCGCCTGGCTCCGAAGGGTTGCCATAGTAACCCAATGAACACCTGCAGAGACGGGAGAGGTGGAAACTTACTACATGTGACTTTCCTAAATAACAGTTATATTAAAGCGAACCGTGTCTCAGCTCGCTGGTGCATCTGTGCATTGCTTACCTCTCGCAGTATCGGCCCTCGTAGCCTGGTTTACAGGCGTTACAGCGGAAATCCCCAAAACCTTCCAGCACACAGGTGGGACTGAAACTGTACAAATACAACAAGAACAAATAATCAATAAGCTTATCCCAACACGTGTTACGCCCTTCAAGCACTACACACCCAATTAATACTTAGTCCTCCTAGATCCCACATTGCACATACGCCATGAAACCCTCTTCTTACAAACTAGGGCTGTTACTTGAGATTTAATTATTTAAATATTTTAATGATTAATTATTTTAATTTACTTAATTATTTAAGACTACAATACATCTTGCACATTTGTTAGATTTCTGCAACAAGCCGAATGTTAAGTGGGTGTGCTGAGCATATATACTGAAACAAAAGACAGTAGTAAAAGGTACCAAACATGCTGACATGTTTGGAGAGCAGTCCTGACTAATGTTCGTGTATTAGCTTTGTAGTGTTGTGTATCCTAGTGACTGTACAACGTATTAGATATTAATTAAACATAGCTAGCAAGCGAGATAGCTAAGCTGTTCATTAGGCCACTTCTGGCCTTTAATAGTCACACACAATAGTCAATAGCCAATAGTCACACACAATGACCAATGAAATTGTTAATGGTAGTTATTTAAATGACAGTGCATTATCAGCTAAAGTTTCAGGATAGTGACAGGCCTATTACAAGCCTCAATCCAAAAAAGGTGGAATGCTAATAAGAACAGAATGCAGTGTTTAGTAAATTCTGTTTGACCTTAAACTTACTTTAATACAAAAGCTGTGTCAGAAAACTGTTTTAACACAGTTGCACAGATTTTTTTTTTATTCCAGTGTTACTAGTCTTAAACTGTGTGAACTGGAGCATGCTACAGGCATCAATTCAGAATGAATGTACATTTACAAAAACGAAGGTGAAGCTACTTTTTCTTTTTATTCACATTTCACAGTGTCCCAATTTTATAACAATTATTCCTCACTCATCATTCACTGAAAAGAGAAATGAAATTCTGTTGATGTAAACTGATAAACATTTCAATAGAGAATGTACATGCAGTTCATTATAATATGTGGTTGCACATAAATAATTATGAACATATAAGAAAACAACATAAGGTATTAGCCCCTCTGCATTAGCAAGTGTGTCGTATAGCTAACTCCAACAGGTGACTTTACATCATGTTGGTATGTCTAGAAAGGTCCCGTGTTGGAACTGGAGTTGTGTCTGTTACCTGTTGCTTTGCAGTGGACAGGCACAAATTGAGCAGTCACTGATGGAACCCTTCACCTGGCCGTAGTAACCCGAGGCACACACGTTACAGTGCTCGCCTGCTGTGTTGTGCTGACAACCCTGTTTACAATAGAATAAATACGCCATCATTTGTTTGATGCAGCAAAAAACGGAGACTAAAACAGCATAATGCAGTCAGAGTCAAACTGGTTTTCCCAGTTACCACTGGATTTGGTCCTGCATTCTGTGACAACTGGTAGTTAACTGGTGTAACTGATCACACTCATCAGCTAATTATCAAGCACTTAGTGAGTTGAATCAAGGCTGCTGGGACAATCAATGGAAAAACCATGTTCTTAACATAAATAAACATCCGGTTATCACAAAATCCAGAGGTTTATAAGTTAAACATGTCTTCTAGAGTTATATAACAATCTACAGTTCTAGAGTTTTCAGACTCTAAACAACGTGCCACTACATCACATGAGAAAAGCTGTCTTACCAGACACTTGCCCGTGTCCAGGTCACAGGCCAGGCTGTGGTTGTTGCACTGGCAGGGCACGCAGGGCTGAATCAAAGGCCTGTGTCTACCCTTCATATTCAGCTCAGAGACAGACTGCCTGTAGAAACCAGGAGCACACTCCTACAACACACACACACACAAACAGAGTGATACTTAATAAACACAAACTATTCTTAAATGTAATAGACAACATTCCTCCAGCACTCACAGCTCCTACCATGTGAGCTTACAGTTCAACATCACACAGACGAGAACAGAGTTCAGTCACTCAGAACATCTCTAAAAATGATCACAACGTATGCTGACTGCAGTGTGGAGAGATAAGAGAGGGGGTGCTGGTGTTACCTGGCAGGACAGGCCTGCGTAACCAGGAGGGCATTCACATGCCTCCACGAGCCTGGCCACCTTCGTGCCCTCAGGAGCCTCGTCCGCCTCCACTGCTGTCTCCATGGAGATATTTGAGATTCTGGATAGAAACAAAGAAACAAAATTTAATTTACCAACAAAATGAGCAGCAATGATTCTGCAAAGCACAGGGAGCAACTCTATAACACCATCTGAGCTGAGAGAGCTCCTCTACGCTCTCTTATGAAAGGTGCAATTGCAAGCTCGGAACCTAAAATCTATAAAGTACTATAGCAATAAATAAAGGACCCATATCCTATGTTTGTCTTGTATTTTATTTTTTCTCCTCAGGTCCACTTATAACAATTGTGTGGATTTATGTTCCAAAAAATTGGAATTTTACAAGATCATATCTAACCTCTATTCATCCCTTAATAAGCTGTTTTTGTCACAGTGCCATGAAGACTGGCCATCCTGTTCTAAGAGCTAAAATACTTCTTATAACTTCAGTATGACTGGGTGGGGTTAAACTGTGGTAGGTTAGGCACAGATAACTTAGCTAAATTCAAATTTTCTACATGGACGAGACAATAAATGGAACATTTTGAAACATTTAAAAACATAATACTTTAGCTACCTATGATATGTGTCCTTTACTGTGCATATTAAGATTATATTTTATAGTTAACGCATCTAGAGTATGTATATAAACAATATATTACCCCAATTTTATTATAATTATATAGTAAACCAATGGTTCTTCATTCAGTCCTCAAAAACAGGCCACATTTTTGCTTTAGCACTACGTTATGAGCAAAATTCCTGGATTCCCTGAGAATCGGTTTGAGAAACCACTGTTATATGTCCACTAGTATTAGACAGTACTTCCCAGGGCAGAGTGCTGACCTGCTCTGCTGGAGGCCAGTGCCGTATGAAGCTTTGATGATGATGTACTCCACGTTGCTCAGGACGGACATAAAATCAGCATGGCTCACAGCTTTCTCAGACACCGCGTTGAAGTACTTCCACTTGTGCTGTTTGGTAAAAAAAAAACAAGGATCAGCACTTCACTCAAACAGCCTTGAACTGTTCATCAGTAAAGTCCTACTCAAAGCCAAATCCGCCACAATCCACTCCACGTCCACAGGCTTTAGTACCGCACACGCGGATGGTTTATGCATGTGTGCTGAGTAAACATGTCTGTCTAGTTACACTCCTAAGAAATACAGCAGTTTCTAGTGAAAGGTTCAGGATGGCCTTTCAATTCAGATGAAAACATGACTACATTAGTAAAGAATGTTTATATAGTAACATATATTTTGCCTTCTTCTATGAAATATACACTCTGCAGATACTATTGTTTTGAGTGATGTCATGCAAGCCTTTTTCATCACTTCTTAAAAGTTAAAGTTTTATTATATTAATTTTATTTTACTGTGTGTGGTTGGTGCTCACCTCAGTAAGAGACACGCGCTGTGTGGTGCGGACACCATGCTCTGGAGCAGGCACTTCTGTGTAGATCACCAGCTTCCTCAGATGACCTCCCCTCATCAGTACTTGAGGCTCGTGATTGGACAAACCCGACCCATCCAAAGCAGCAAAGACCACAGAATATGAGAGCTCACCTCCATAAGACAGCAGCTACAGTGAAAGATAAGACTTTTGGTCAACCATGTTGCGCACGTCACACAGGAATTACAGGAATTTATTCTGCATAATATTGTTTGAAGCAAGTAAACAGTTGAGCTAAAACCCCGCAGTCTTACCTTGCTGCCCTGGAAGTGCTGGGGCAGTCTCCAGTAGTAAGGTCCAGAGAGAATGGAAGCACTTTGGAGCTGAGCCACATCCAGCAGCATTTCTCCATCTGTGTGGTAAACACCCTCCAGTGTCCCCTGCAGGTCACTCTGACTCACTACATGCAGACGCTCAGCTTCAGGACCCACAGTGATCTAACAGACAAAGGTAGATAATTAGACATTGTGATTTAAATGCCTTCTGAGTCACCGGTTTTCATCCTCACAAAACAGAATGTATCTGCAATTCCAGGTACAGATGTTGTGAAAACCTTCACAGTTCATTCATTTATCGCTAAGATTCTTTCTGGTGAGCATAACATCTACTTTCTACACCACCGATCGTCTATAAAGCTTTAAGAGTGGGAGGTTAGGATTAGTACTAACACTATATTTTTCTATAGGCTGCTTCTGGCTGTGTCTTATAGGAAAAATAGCAGCATAGGCTGTGCTAACAGTCTGTTGTTTCGATATGTACACACTCCTGCTGTTTTTTTTTATTTGTTGTGATAATGTTGATCTGTGAAATGATACTGTTCAGGCTACTCAGCAACAGTCACTGAAGGCTTATGTTTCTTTTGATCCGTTTGGAAAGGCTTATCACATCCAAAAAACAAAACAAAACAAAACAAAACAACCCACAAAGAGCACTGTGTGAACCCCTTTTAAGTTTGCTCACCTGGTCTATCCCCTCCCACAGTTCCCCCATGTGACTCTCTTACTGAGAGCATTCGACTGATACCCTCTAGTTGTGCTTATTAAATATAAACCTTTTGTGCTTGCTTTCCAAGTCTTAAAGGGCTCAGCCTCACACTACCTCCAAACCATGACTCAGAGCTCTAACCTGGCACTGCAACACAGGACGACCTCAGGCTACCTGGCATGTCTTCCCTTAACATCTTTAAAAGGACGCTTGCAGGGCTCTTATTGCTTTAGGGTCCCTGCCTCTAAATAACGGATGAACGTTCCCTCTCATGTCCAAACTGGTGCCTCTCTGAAGTCCTTCCATGGGGTATTAAGACTCACCGCTGATTCACCTGATCTATGAACTATTCACAGCACAGCAGTGTATGTATGTATACTTTGGTATAAATTAATCTACAGAATGTTTCAATATTTATTCATATATATATATATATATATATATATATATATATATATATATATATATATGAATGTCCAAAAGTTTGTACATGTGCCTATCCAACGTTTTCCCTGAAATCAAGGGTGTTATTAGTGAAGTCGTCCTACTTTTGCTGCAGTAACAGCCTCTACTCATCTGTGAAGGCTTTACACTGGTTGTTGGAACATTGCTGTGAGGATTTAAATGGATGCAGCCACAGCAGCATTACTAGGGTCAGGATTGATGTTGGATGATAAGTTTTGGATTGCAAACAACACTCCAACTTATTCTCATAGTGAATGTAAGATAATGTGCAGCAACGCCGGAGCATCCCATTATACTGACAATGCTTTGCAATGGCGCTCATACAAGCTGTGTACATGCTCTGCACCTGTCTCGGTACCTTAAAGTAGCTGGGTGTCCACATACTTTGATATTATTATAGTTTGCTGCATGTCTTGCACTCATGTCTTAAAAATCCCTGCAGATTCTCTCTGTAAATTTTATATAGGTTTAATCATCTATGACAAATGACTCTACATGGGAGTCTAAATATACATATACATTGCTGAATACATTACCAAGATACTAAGATTTGGTGAGCATACATTACATTACATTGCATTCATAATTCTGACTAATATTTAGGCCATAAAAGACAACCAGACAACCTGATCATCCTCTAACACACAGTACATGTTGACTCCAAAATATAAAAAGCCTTAATCTATTCCTTCTCTATTGCTTTGACTACATGTCTTACTGGAGTCAGCAAAAATAATAATAAAAAGACACGACAAGGTCACATCCTTGAGACAGGCACGAATATGTTTCTTATATCCAGGGCCATCACAGATGGATCGGCCATTCTGCTGCTCTCCATACTGCTTCCAGTTCTCACTAATTAATACTACATTACTGTGCCTCTCAAAGTCTTCCCTCATTTGACTCATCTGAGTGCTGGAAGTACAGATGGGCTTGTGACTGTACTCCAGCCAAACGGGACGCCTGCAGGTGTTCCATGCAGTCTTCAGTTCAGCCCTCAGTACTTTAAAAATCAAAATAATCTAAATTGTACCTAAACAACTGAATAAATGAAATTTGAGAACTCGTCATGCATTCAATAGTTATATAAAGAATTGTAATTGTACACCCTTATTAGGCATATAATGTCTCACAATGTTTAGTAACATCACAGTGTATTTTGTGAATTATATATATATATATATATATATATATATATATATATATATATATATATATATATATATATATATATATATATATATATATATAATGGTAGAATCTAAAAACATGTGTACTCACAGGCACTCTAACCAGGCCACCAAGCTCCTCACAGACAGAAGAGGCTCCGAAACAGAAACAAGGGCTGCAGCCAGTTGGATTCTGTCCCCACAGACCAAACGTACCACTCTTACACTCATCACAACCACCACCACCAACATTATCCTGAGAGAGATAAAAATAAAAAGAGAGGCAGAGTATGCAGAACAGATGTGTTAGCATCATTTTTATTAAGTTTTAGTGAATATATATATATATATATATATATATATATATATATATATATATATATATATATATATATATATATATATATTTTTTTTTTTTTAGGTAATCCTATGCTTAGCACAGTTCACAATATAAGGCTTAATATTATGTCTTGGTTGATTTCACCTTTAGCCCAATTATGTCAGCTTATTACTGTTATTATTTAATAACAACAATTTTTGTCAGTTATTTAATGACAATACCTGTAATTTTATTGGAAAGGCTGTAGCAGAATATCAGTATATAGTAATTAAAAATAACCTCTAACTGCATTCCACATCTCTTAATCAAACACAGAGCTGTAACACTACCTTGCACACACACTGTCCGTGATCCTCACAGCCACACACTCCCAGCTCATCATCGCAGAAGTCTTCACGAGTGCCGTTAGTGTTGCAGTTGCATGCAGTGCACTCTGGGAAACTCCTGAAGCCTACAGCGCAGCGGTCGCATTTCTGAGAGGTGAAGTGTGGCCTGCACACACACTGACCGCTCAGCAAATCACACTGAGACGAGATGGACCCGGCCACACTGCAATTACACGGCTGAGAGACACACAGACAGAGGCTCAGTCACCCAGTTAGGTGTGTTTATGCACGCTTGGAAAACACAGGACTAATCTACGTTACCTTGCATCCAGTCACTCCATCATGACCCCAGTGGTCATCTTCACACACTTCACATTTTTCTCCTCTGGTGTGTGGAGGACAGATACACTCTCCTGTCTCTGCGTTGCAGTTACCGTGTGTGTGAGCGCAGTCACAAGCTACACAAAGAAGACAGACTGACTGAGTGAAGCTGACTTTTAGCTCCTTCCTGTTAGGCTGCTGGGTTACTGTTTATCGTGATTCTCATATTTCTGTGGTGGGTCATTTATTAAAAATTGGTGTTTAGCTGTAGAAAAGGAAGGCTTACGTGTGCAGCCGCCATCTGTGAAGTTGTAGTATCCGTGTTGGCAGCGGTCACACTTGTCACCTGATACACCAACAATACACTGGCACTGGCCATCCTCATCGCAAGCTTCCGAGACGGATCCTGATTGGTTGCACTCGCAAGGCCTGCAGCCATCACCGCTGTTAATTCCATGGAAACCAACCTGATGAACACAAAGCAATTTATATAAGTCACATATTAACGCATACCTAATTAAATAAAAAAAAGCTAGTGCACCAACCCTGTACCTAGTATCGATGCTGGTGCTGTGGGAATGGCTGCCCACTGCTCCGGGCAAGTGTGTTCACTGACCCCTAGTGTGTGTGTTTACTAGTGGGTGTACATGTGGGCTTTTCACTGATGGGTTAAATGAATGAGAAGGTCAAATTCCACTGTGTGCAAATAGTTCTAATTTCTAAATTCTAACTGGATCTGTATCAGTATCTGTAAACAATATGTTTAGATTTGAATGATATTTCAGACAGACGGATATCTGATGATGCACTGACTGTTTTCTGCATGAACACAATGCTCACTATTCTGAATGCTCACGACTGTCCCTAAAGAACAGCATGACAGACTGTGAGCAGTTATTGTCTGAACACTAAATGTGAGCTGTGTCATTCATCTTTATTAGACCACTTTGCCAAAAGTCTTTCGCATCCAAGAAGGCCCCCCGTTGGAGCTTGTGGCTGTCTTGACTCGCCTGTCACCTTTTACTCCAGTCCAGGTCTCTGACTGAAGGACTCATCTTTTAAAACCCAAACTGCAGCCAAGGTCCCGACCCTCTCCCCACCAGCCTCTCTCCCACCATCCGGAACAGTGCGTCAGATCATTAAACATACTGGCGCATATTAAAAACCCATTTGACCAGCACCACAAGGCAAGCATGCTGGACCAAACTAAAAGGACGAAGAGTCCTTCACTAACATGTGTCTGTGCCCAGGACAGTCACTACAGATGAAGATTGATAGCATTTGTATGAGAACAGCAATCGCTAATGGCTTAATGGTTTGTAAATGATCTACCATATATGGCCATGAATTGCCAAGTGGTTTTTGATAAGAATAAGCAGTTGTATAGTGTAATAAAAGAAAAATCATGACTGTCATCTGAAATTTTATTTTTATACTATTTTTATACCAACCAACTCCAACTTTCCTTCAAATTATGTGAATATTTTACAACAAAAGACTTCCCAATTATTTAAAGTAACATCTTGTTTCATCATTTTCCCCCTTCTCCTAAAAATTTGACCTTTCTGGTATATAAGTTTTTTCATGACAGTGATGAAATAAATAACTTAATTACTGCTTGATTATTGTAGTATCTGACAGTATGAGAAACCAAAACAAGTAAAAAAAATAAAAAAGCCTCACAGAAAAGCTTAAACTTACCTGGCAGCTGTCACACTTGTCTCCCACCACATTGGTCTTACACTCACACTGCCCAGTTATAATGTTACACACACTGGAGACTGAGCCGTTAGGATGGCAGCCACAGGCTAAAGACAAAACATATGAAAAAAATTAAATCATAGAAATGGAGCGGGGGGCAAAGAAGTGCAATACCTTTTCTTCCCTCTAGATGGCCCTAAATACATATTTTCAAGATTTTTTTTACCATCTGTTATTATTTGGCCCTTTGAGTTTGCAGGCTTGAATTCACAATATACAAATATACACAATATGCCATCAAAACACAAATATTTTACTACAATGCTGAACCACAGGATAAAGTGATTTTAACTGTTTTTACTGATTTTAACAGAAAACTCAAACTTTGATGCTCGCACCTTGGCAGTTCTTAGCTGTCACAGCGTCACCATAGTAACCATCTTCACAGCGTTCACAGTGCCGGCCTGAGGTGTGTCGCACACACTTCAGACACTCGCCCGTTACACTGTCGCAGTGACCCGGCTCAGTGGGCTCCACGTTACCGTTACACTCGCACACTGAGCACTTCTGACCGGGGACAGTGGGGTTCCCATAATACCCATTATCACACCTGAGAAGAACCAAAGAAGAGAAGAGATGACACATGAACTGACTCTTAGTTAAAGATGCAGGAAGGGGTTTTGAAGGTGCTGAATACACATTACGCCCATGGCACTACAGATAACAGCACATGAGTCATTCTTTTGGAGCAATTTACTTTAAACATGTCACTACATGCTGTAATGAGAACAAGAGAAGACAATATATACATATGAGTGACAGATTTAACTGCTGACGCTCATCCTGCTCACTGATCTCTGGAGCTTTAACCAAACAAGCTGAGCGGTGCGGTAGCCATGTTATGTGCTGACAATTTAACACTTAAATGCAAACTGAGTGATGTATTGAAACATGAGACATTTTTCAATAAACGAGTCTGCTTTGGGGCTCAGAACAAGTCTTGAAGCTCTAACACTTTTGTTCTGGACTCTAAAATTGCTTGTATTGAGGTTACAGGCCCCAAAACTTCCAGCAGATGCAAAGGCAGCAATAAAATAAATAAAATGAAATAACATTACAAATACAAAGCATGCATTGGTCTTGATATGCTCACATTACTATTCTCAACGTTTATTATTATTATTGTAGTCTTTTTGGATGCATTCTCTATGATGCTGCACTCCTACCACCCAGCTTTCACAGTAGTTTTAAACCAAACCTTACTCTCACGTCTTCCTATCGTTTGTTTTGATGGTTTTTTTTTTTCAAATAATTTTTTCCTGTTTTTTTTTGTCATGCATGAAGGTGCTGACTGTACCTCTCGCATTTGGCCCCTGTGTATCCCTGCTCACACTGGTCACAAGTGACCTCTCCAGGACCTTGTAGAGAACAGGTAGGACTGAAGCTGGAAATATAAACAAGCAAAAACATAAATGGACTTTTCTGTAGCATTTGCTCCTGCAGACCTGCAGCTCCGTATCCTTCAGTACATTTCCAGCCCACAAAACTGAGGCCTGGGTCTCGCACACACACACACACACACAGACACACACACTCGTACTAACTCACTTGTTAGACGCCAGTGTCAGCGGGCAAGCGCATCGCTGGCAGTCTTCTGCAGTGCCCTCCGTGGGGTCGCCATAGTAACCTGGCAGGCACTGGTCACAGTGGGGTCCTGTAGTGTTGTGAGAGCAGCTCTGGAGGAGAAACAGGGCTTCAGTATTTCAATCACATTCACACAAACATACAGTCACATGTGACAGGCTACGCACCATAGCAACCTGACTGTTATGTGCTGTAAATGACTTCACTCAGCATTAATTTACACAGAGGAGAAACGTCTCCATTAGTTAAATAAACAAAGTTTCCTTTCTTTATCAAATGATGATTTCCATCTGCAACTAAGGTACATGATCCATATTAGAGATCTACTGGGGCCAGAAAAAATATCAAGCATCTGTCTGGATTCAGGTTTGGTATAGTAATTAGTTTTCATTTATAGGATGGTGCTGGTGTAAAACTCTTGAATGCTCTCGCTTTCTTTTGCACACTTCTCATACACTTTCTCTCTCTCCCTCTCTCTAATACTGATATATTGATATAGTCTATAGCTGCATTCAGAAAAGCTCTGGAGTTTGACAAATGTAGGTAAACGTGCCTCTCAAAAAAACAGGGCTTAAGTGTAACAGGGCCTCAGTCCCAGTAACAGCTTGAATGATGTGTTGGGTCGGTGAAAAGATGTTTCCTCTTGCTAGTTAAGTTTGTCTCTAGTCTGTCAGCACTCCCACCGTAGCAGCAGTGACAAGAGGAACTTCACTGCATCAGGGCTAACAGTTCATCAGAGGAGGGTGGATGCTGTTCTCTGTGAGGTTCAATCAGCAATTCCAGATAAATATACTGACAATACAGGTCGGTCGCATTTGGGCAACAATTTCACTCCCCTGCACACCTTTAATCCACATACAAACAGTACAAAGATAAACTCACCAGACACACTCCATTGATGTCACACTCGGTGGCATGATCATTACACTCGCACTGCAGACAGTTTCCTCCAAACAGGATGCCTCCAACTCGATAAAACCCAGAAATACAGTACTAGAGAGAAAGAGAAAGAAAGAGAGAGAGTGTGTTGATGTAAGCACAGAGGAAGAGGTGAGCATATAAAAGACTAGCTTGAATACTTTAAAAACAGAGAGCTTCATTTGTCAAAACTGGAACACCAAAGACCAGATCATACCTCACAGGATGTTCCTGAGTATCCCCATGGACACTCACACTGCTCCACATCTGGAGCTGGAGCAGAGCTTCTGGAGGTGCGATCAGCCACGGCCAGAGACACTGAGCTCAATCTGTACATATACAACGTTATATTTAAAGGTTAAATGAAACAAACATGCTGTTATGTATGTAAATGCAGTGCTATGGACAATTGCAAGCTGCCATGTTGGATAAGAGCAGGCAGTTTGAATGGCTGAGGTCTGAATGTTAACATTTTTACTGATGTTTTTCATTACAGATCATATTACTAGCAAAACAATTTGAGTGAACGTCAGATTTTCTTAAATGGTATATCAATTTTGGCTCTAACAACACACTGTCGAGTTTATCAAATCCACCTGGAAGTGGTCTGAACACAAGCATGAAAATAATCCTTTTACATGGTCAATATAATACATTTGCTTAAATTTGAATAGTGACCTAGAAGAATCATGAATATTTCTTCTTTAATGTACTTATTCTAACTTTTCTTTGTTGAACATTTTTTCAAAATTCCAAAATCTTCTGTTGTTTATTAACAGGTTTAAATGCAAGTAAACCCAGATTTCCAATGTGGTTGTAGACTTTTGGAACCCTGCAGTATGTAAGAAACATAAAAACTCTTCCATGATTTCATAATTTCAACCCTATTTTAAAATGCCAGCTGCGCTGTACATGTGTGAATATTTCATAATGAATACACCAAAAATGGTGTACAATTATTTGGGAAATCTTTGGGAAACCTTTTCAAATACATTCGCATATATACACATGTACAACAAACATACATACCACGCAAAAGAAATAAGATTTAATATGATTATTTATAGATCAACCATTCCCACTAACTGTGGCTACCATCCAGTACCTGTTTTGGCTACTTAATTCTTTACAAATCCATGCATGTCTGAAGGCATCTAGAAGAAGCTTTTAGACATCCTCTTACAACTTTCTACTGTTTACCTTCATTTGTATTCTAAGGTTTTAAAGTATGTTTAACAGCAAAACTTACACTTACTGCTCAGATAAATGTCATTGGTTGGGTTAAAAGCCTATGACTTACTCAGTAACGTCTGTTTTATATTGGACCATATAAAAGGTACTACAAAACAGTGTCTCACCGGAGCACTCCGTCCACGCTGGTGTTGAGATGGGATCTGATCCTGAGGCTGGCCACATCAGCCAGTACACTCATCAGCTCGTCTCTCTGCACCCTCCGCTCTGTGTGCACGTCCACAAACAAGTGTGGCAGGATCTCCAGCGCCACCTGTTGCTCCCTGTGAGGGTTGAGGAGCACACTCCTGGACTGCAGCTGCCTCAGAGTCCTCCCGTTCCCCTAGGGGTACCAGCGAGTTAAGAGACGAGGGATTATTAAGTTCTTGTGGTGAGTTCTGTCTGCTGACACGTTTGAACTGCAGTCAAATATTCTTTCTACTGTTCTTCAGGAGTAAAATGCATTCGTGTAGATTACCTGTACAACCACATCAAAATGAGATGGGAGCGCTTTGTCCACATTACTGTCAACCGATACATCATATGCCACACTGTAGTTCAGAAAGCTTCCATACGCAGTCAGCTGTGGTGAGAAAGAACATGTTAGCTCTCGCCTTTCATAAAAGCAGGTCTATCAGTGTTTGACAGTGGATTTTAACACTCATCTTATTGTGTTATCTTCATATGATGTACTTTTATCATTTTGATATGTACTACACTACCACTCAAAAGTTTGGGATCACAGTGAAATGTTCTTGTTGTCAATGGAGTATCTTCCTTCCTTAACACAACAATGAACTGACGGGTCTCTAAAGAAAGTTGTTTCTTTCTGGTCATTTTGAATCTGTCAGCAAGCCATCAACTGCTGATGCTTCAGATACTAAACTAACCTAGAATGTTGTTCCCTTTTATACTCACTTATTAGTAGAATGTTTTTCAGCTGTGCATCACAATTGAGCAAGAGTGTCCTAACAACCAATTAGCCCAATAACATCTCTAACTTGGATTGGCGGTCGTACCAGGAGATTTAGACAGAGGACTGAGAATTACTGATAATAGGACTATATGCTACATAAGCCTCTATACAAAAATAGACTTTAATACAAACATTTTTATTCTTAAAAAATCATCTGATACACTTACATTAATTGTGAAATGGACAATATTGTTTGTAAATTGCATGAAAGGTGCATGAAATGAAATTCTAAAGTGATCCTAAACTTTTAAGTGGTAGTGTATATATTTTTAGAACTGTACATAATAATCCAACTGGACATGAGAGTCATGTCTCACCTGCTCGCTCTGTGAGAATAATTATTTCATTAAAAATAACTTTTGTTCTAGCATCAGAGTTATTACCTATGGGGTCAGCTCTCTATCGCTAAAGGTGGAATTTTCATTAAAACATAAGGTGCAAGTAACTGGGTTATAAATCATATAGAGCAGTGCCCGCTGAAGGCTGCCTGCTACAAGAATTTTTTGATTAGCCTTTTGCAATAACAATCTAAGGAAACACGAGTTTATAGCCACAGGCAACAGCTGGACACCTGTTGGATATTTAATTTCTGTATTAACATGGGGGCAGGACCCTTAAATGAGAGTCATTTCTAATGATAATTGTCTTCTCCTTCACTTAGAGCTGGTGTTAGTGTGAGGGATAATTACTTATTTCAATTTCATTAATCACCCAGGGGATCAATGGCGACAAATATTAAGAGTCACCCTGGTCATGTGTAAGCTAATTATTTCCAAATGTAATAATGTAATAATGAGTCCGTCACTGATCAGGTGTAATTAGAGGGCAGCGGCTATTAACACGAACATGAGGATGGGCTGGAAGGGAAAGAGGGTGAGAAAGAAAGCGAGAGAAAGAGGAAGAGAGATAAGGAGAGATAGGCAGACAGACCTGATTGCCAAGGAAAGGCTCTGGAGCCGTCCAGGACAACACAGAAAGGTAGCCTGTGCTTGCTGTAGCATTGCTGGCAATGATGAGATTGTCTTCGCTGACGGAGGTGGTGTGGACTGAGGTGCGGTGGTGGGAGGGTTGGAGCCAACCATCTCTGTGCACAATCTGCATAACGACAGAACAATTGTATATATTAATTCAGACACTAGGAGACGGGGTTTGCGCCTGGGCTATACAATTTCTTCAAAAATGTCACATGTTGAATGTATAATGTGTTATCAATTACAATGTGTATTATATCTATTATATCTATTAATGCACACTTCCCTATTAACAATTAACAAGTTAGTAAGTCAACTTTGGTAATGTAGTTTTTGGGGTCTTCTAAAATAGATGTACATGCTTCATCTGTGTTTCACATCTCTGTCTAAAAATCTCTGTTAGAGCTCCTTTGTCTTTAAGCTCCGCCTCCCGAGTAGTATTAATATTCTGGATGAGATTATACAGCTCTTCTAAGAAAACAATGAGATGTTTAAAAACCAGGTTTTCTGTATTTATCAAAGGATGATGCCCATCTTCAGCACATCATCCATATTAGTTGTCTGCTATCCATCCATGTCTGCTAGGGGTGTAAGAAAATATCGAAAATATCAAATCGGGATATTGTGTTTCGTGATGCTGTATCGATTCTCAAAAACACAGTATCGATACACAAATTCCTGGCAGACAGTGAATCATTGTGTGTTGTGTTTAAACCTCCGACCACTAGATGGCAGTGTCCATTTTCAGCTCCACTCCAACATTAACAAGCAGCACAAGGGCGCAATACTATTGTAAGCATTGGCAAATCTGTTTATACAGCGGTGAGTTTTAATTGTAGGATTTAAAAAATCACAATATATCACTTTGCTTGCAGAATCACAGTATATCTCGATATATTGAGTTGTGACCACCGTATCACGATACGTATTGTATCGCCAGGTTTTTGCCAATACACAGCCCAAATGTCTGCTGGGGCCAGAAATCATTTCAAGCTTCTGGCTGGATTCGGGTTGATTCAGAATCAACCTTCAGAACAGCTCTGAAGTTTAACCAGCAGGTAAACGTGCCCCCAATTAAAATTTCCCAAAACACACATTTTTTCTCATCTGTTAGAGCTCATGTGTCTTTTAGCCCTGCCTCCGGATGTGTTCTGATTGGTCACCCATTTTGCTGTGACTGCTTAACTTCCAGAAAAGCATCCTACTATGTATACCACCCCCACACCACTGTCTATTCTTACAGCAGCAGTTCTGATATAACAGTTTGAGCCAGAGTCCGATACTGAAAACCAGGCAGAACAAGTTGATAAACTTGATCCACTGTTATAGAGTGGCGAGATTTTACATTTCCAGCTCTCAGTTATGCCATGCTTGTCGGTGGATGAGCCCAAGGTTGTCTGCAAATTACACCATGTCACTGCATTGCTATGGTGCAAACTTGCTTTAAATCAGTTTATCAGGTTTTATTAAGTATGAAAAGTTGTGAACTGAAGATGGCTCACTGAATCATAAGTCAATCGTAATGCAAAGCAGCACATCACCTTCTACTCGTTACAGAAAGGACACTGCTAGACTGAGGATGTGTGAATATTATCATACCAAAGACGTATTCCAGGTGGAGCTTTCACACACGTCAGAGACGCCGAAGCAGAAGCACTCAGTGCAGCCCTCTGGGTTACTGGCTTGCAGGTTGTAGAAGCCCTGCTTACACAGGTCACAGTTTGCACCCATCACATTGACCTGCAGAAACAAAGACGCAACACAGTCAGTCAAACCAGCCAGGAAGAGATTTGGAAAAGAGCTGCTTACAGAAACTGATCTTTGGCTCCATTTTTTACTACTTCAGTGCTCGTGTGTGTGAGGGTCTTACCTTGCAGATGCACTCTCTACAGGGGTCGATGTTATGGCTGCCTTCTAGATTGCACTCACAGCGTGTGCACAAGGGAAAGTCCCTGTAGCCAAACGCACAGCGATCACACTTCTCTCCTGCAAAACCCTCCTTACACAAGCACTGCCCTGGAAGGAGACCTGCAGAAAAACCAACAGCAGGTCTTACAAAAGGGCAGATGATCAAACATGTCTCGAAATGAACGTAAGCAACCAAATACAGGGGGTCATTTTCATCACACCATCTGGCGCTATTAGTGCAATGTGGAGAGTGGTCACTTAAGGACAGGAGCCAAAGAATAAGCATAAAGCAGAACTGGGCGTTGTGCCAGTATTTATTGTTATCATGATGAACTGCATCACAGTTTGTCAACATATACTTTGTTCTGCATATCATGAATATCATCATCATCATTACTCTGCAATTACTTCCCAGTTTTGATTCAAAAGAGTGTATAATTTATAAGTCATGCCTAATTGGTTTTATTGAAGCACCATTTGTGACATAGTTAATACAAGTAATTGTATTTATAGTTTTTGAGATGTGGTACTAGCCTGTTGTGCCTAGGGCTGTGTATTGGCAAGAACGTTGCGATACAATACATATCGTGATATTGTGGTCACGATTCAATATATCGTGATATACTGCGATATTGAAAGCAAAGCAAAGTGATATCCTGAGATTTTTCAGATGTTACTATTATCACACACCACTATATGAACAGGTTTGCCAAAGCTTACAATAGCATTGCGCCCTTGTGCTGCTTGTTAATGTTGGAGTGGAGCTGAAAATGGATTACAACACTGCCATCTAGTGGTCAGAGGTTTAAACACAACACACAATGGTTCACTGTCTGCCAGGAATCTGTGTATCAATACTGTGTTTTTGAGAATCGATACAGTATCACAAAACATAATGTCCCAAAATTCAATATTTCAATATTTTCTAACACCATTTATGTACATTTATGTACCATGTACATTAATGTTCTATACATGTACATATATACATATTTAAAATTGATTCTGGAAAATGGACCGTGATGTCAGTACAACCCTTTCGTTATCATCTTTTGTGGACACCACTGTCATTTTTATGATTAGCTTACAACATAAAAGGGTGAATAAGGATGTCATGCTAAGCTCTGAAAAGACTTTACTGAAGGACTTTTATAGTAGATCAGAGCTTTGTAAAATCAAATACTTTAAAAAAATGAATCTTGACCACAGAACTGAAACCTGAACCTAATGAAATATGAGAAACCCCTAATAAACAGTCTAAAGAAAAGCATATATTTCCTAAATAGTAACATTACAGGAGTGGACACAAACATTCCTAACTTTCAATTTTGGAGCTTTGCTTTTTGTCCATTTAGTATGAAAGTCTATACAATTTACAGTTGATGTGGAAAAATATAAATTGAAAAAAAAAATGTAGAGATATGTCTATAAGATACACATCACTGCATCATATCAAATCCAACACTGAACGCTGTTTATCGCTACACCCTTAATGTCAAATGATAAATGTAAGCTAGCTGTCACCAAATTAGCTAGACATGACATTTATAATATTGATAATTATTATAATCATCATGTAAACAGAGTGGTTTCTCAGAGAGGGCTGATCTGGAAGTAGACACAATGGTCAGAAGAAAAGCTCATTTAGGATGAAAATAAGGCATGTGAGACTGTATTCTACACCACTGTCACATTTGTCACATTTATAAGACATCAAAATTAGGAGACAGGCTTCATTTACATTTACAATGTGTGACTGTGTGACTGTGTGTGTGTGTGTGTGTGACTGTGTGTGTGTGTGCTTGTCACCTTTGCCAGGGTTAGCGTGGTTGTCGTCTCTAACACAGGCGTGGCTGACTGAGCCTCTCATATCACAGTTACACTCCAAACAGGGCTCATTAGAATATGGGGACACCTGAGAATAACAGATAAACAATCAAACATTCAATTACTCTGATTATTGTCTTTAGTCATGTATGAACTGCTCTGCATCCGAGTCTTTCAACATTCGTTCAAAGTGGAAACAAGCAGAGTATGTAAGCACAAACGATGAATCAGCTTTAGTGCGTGAAACCAAGCACCAGCCTGCCAGCACCTTATTTCCATATTATTCACATAAAGCATGGCCTAATTTGTACAGATGTTTCAGCAGGGAGCCAATAAAACAACAGCATTTAGCAGCAAATGACTGTGCTCATAGAGTTTGAGGAGATAGTTTTAGTGTTAAAGTTACAAAAATTATTTTTTTTTGTAGATGGTAAAGAGATGTGGCTATAGACTGCCTTCCTAAAATTGTAAAGCATCCTATGTGACTTTACTATTGTGACTTTACTTTAAATGTTGTGGTTGTTTTTTATATTTTTCTTGTATTATGTACTAGCACAAGCAAAAGCACACCATCTTTAAATAGAACAAAGAACAGAAGCAGCATCGGTTTAAATCAATGTGCATGTAAAATAAGCACATCCACTATTGCACAAATTACTAGTATTGGTTTTATATCCATATATTTGTATTTGTTATTAGTATTAAAGGTGATATTGATAATAGTTTCAGTTAGTTAACTGCAAATCACATTTTTGTGATTTTTATGTTGTTATTATGTTCAAAAATGTAAACAATGCTTCTGCAAGGGAGAAAAATAAAAAGCTAATGACCTGCAGTAATGAGTCACGATAATATATACAATAAGAGGAGAATACAATCCTCCTACCCTAGCCCAGGTGCTAAAACCCACACCTGAGTGTAGCACATATAAATCCTTCAGTGAAGGCAGCAACTCTACAGTCCTGCTGTGTCGAGTCACACAGATCAGCTTTTATGTTTAAGAACATTACTGCCATAAACAAACTATAAATAAATGACCAAGCTGCTACCATAAACTCTGGGCTTCAGCTGCTGCATGATTACTACTATAACCCTTTTCTTTAACTGCTACAACACTGCCTGTATTACCAGCAATCACGACCACACAAATAAACCATTCAGATGCTATTTGTGGGGCAATAAAACAGGTGTTACATGGGAGGCAGGGGGCTTATTAGGCCACACACATACATGCACACATACGCATGCACACACACACACACACACACACTTGAGGGGCTCTGTACCTTGTGTGGTCTATAGTAACCATCAGCACAAGTCTCGCAGTTAACTCCCGCAGTGTTCTGTGTGCAACTGATACACACACCACCTCCTATAAACTGGCCATGTGTGTTCATGCTCATCTTCAGATCAGCCACGGTCTGGTTGTAATAACAGTCCTCTGCCTTGTTGTGACAGTTACATTCTGATGAATGGAAAAGAACAGAGGGAGGTAAAGAGAAAGAAGAGTAATAATTACTTATACATTTTTAGCCATAAACAGTCTGAATGCATTATACATCTGTGAAAAGCTTATAACAACTTGGCATAATTTCCACAGCACACTGAAAAATAGCTAGTTATGCTGTAACCAATAGTTATGGGCTAATATATATCCCGCAAAGTAAATGGCTTTTGTAATGGAAACCTCTTTTTTTGATGTTTGATATAAAAAAACCTCCCATTTACTATCCAGTCCATATAGTCTGTTTTGGGAAGTAAGCTGCAAAATGTTCCCAATTTGATTTCACAGTGTTTGCGATGACAATTTTGCGATAACAATTTTGCCTATAGCTGTTTAGCAGGAGTGATCCAGTGATCCAGTGTTTCGACAAAAGTTCAATACAGGGCAGCCAATCAAATCAGAAGTCATTTACATATACGTCTTAAATGCACAGTAAGAAAAGCATGCTGTTTAATCCTTAAATCCTTAAACCATTAATAGAGGAGGTGAATAGTAGGCACGTGAATAGTGGGTCTTATTACTCGGTCTTACACAGGAAACAAACAAGAGAGAGAAAAAACCCTCTAGGATAAAAAACTAGGACAGTTGGGATATTTTGAACAGAACTTGAACAGAATGAAGAAAAAGTTGTATTCATGCTGTTGACCAGTTTACTAATGAACAGTATTAACTGGTACTGGTTACTTGTGGTGCTTAAACAATGCAGCTGCATCTGTTGCCATAATTAACAAAATTTCCAATTTCCAACAGTCAGGGTATATAAAATCACATAAGCGTCACAAGTGAAGCTCAGGGAAAAAATGTGGCCTTTTTAAAGCGACTAGTTCATTATTTCAGAGTGGACTGTGGTGTGCCTTACTCTCGCATGTGTTGCCATCAGAGATGGTCCCAGGTTGCCACAGTTCTTGGTGGTAGCCGGGGCAACACTCATTACAGCTCTCTCCACATGTATTGTGTTCACACACACATTGCAGTTTCTGGAGGAAAGAGAGAGACAGTTACACACACACACACACACACACACACACACTGCAGTTTCTGGAGGAGAGAGAGAGATAGTTACACACTCACACACACACACACTGCAGTTTCTGGAGGAGAGAGAGATAGTTACACACTCACACACACTGTAGTTTCTGGAGGAGAGAGAGATAGTTACACACTCACACACACTGTAGTTTCTGGAGGAGAGAGAGAGATAGTTACACACTCACACACACTGTAGTTTCTGGAGGAAAGAGAGAGACAGTTACACACACACACACACACACACACACACACGCACACTGCAGTTTCTGGAGGAAAGAGAGACACAGTTACACACACACACACACACACACACACTGCAGTTTCTGGAGGAGAGAGAGACAGTTACACACTCACACACACACACTGCAGTTTCTGGGGGAGAAAGAGACAGTTACACACACACACACACACACAACTGTAGTTTCTGGGGGAGAGAGAGACAGTTACACACACACACACACACACACTGCAGTTTCTGGAGGAGAGAGAGAGACAGTTACACACTCACACACACACACTGCAGTTTCTGGGGGGGAGAGAGACAGTTACACACACACACACACACAACTGTAGTTTCTGGGGGAGAGAGAGACAGTTACACACACAGCAGTTTCTGGAGGAGAGAGAGAGACAGTTACACACTCACACACACACACTGCAGTTTCTGGGGGAGAAAGAGACAGTTACACACACACACACACACACACAACTGTAGTTTCTGGGGGAGAGAGAGACAGTTACACACACACACACACACACACTGCAGTTTCTGGAGGAGAGAGAGAGACAGTTACACACTCACACACACACACTGCAGTTTCTGGGGGGGAGAGAGACAGTTACACACACACACACACACAACTGTAGTTTCTGGGGGAGAGAGAGACAGTTACACACACAGCAGTTTCTGGAGGAGAGAGAGAGACAGTTACACACTCACACACACACACTGCAGTTTCTGGGGGAGAGAGAGACAGTTACACACACACACACACACACACACAACTGTAGTTTCTGGGGGAGAGAGAGACAGTTACACACACACACACACTGCAGTTTCTGGAGGAGAGAGAGAGACAGTTACACACTCACACACACACACACTGCAGTTTCTGGGGGAGAGAGAGACAGTTACACACACACACACACACACAACTGTAGTTTCTGGGGGAGAGAGAGACAGTTACACACAGCAGTTTCTGGAGGAGAGAGAGAGACAGTTACACACTCACACACACACACTGCAGTTTCTGGGGGAGAGAGAGACAGTTACACACACACACACACACACACACAACTGTAGTTTCTGGGGGAGAGAGAGACAGTTACACACACACACACACACACACACACACACTGCAGTTTCTGGAGGAGAGAGAGAGACAGTTACACACTCACACACACACTGCAGTTTCTGGGGGAGAGAGAGACAGTTACACACACAGCAGTTTCTGGGGGAGAGAGAGAGAGTTACACACACACACACACACACACTGTAGGTTTTGGAGGACAGAGAGATAGTTAGACACACACACACACTGTAGTTTATGGGGGAGAGAGACAGTTACACACACACACACACACACACACACTGTAGTTTCTGGGCAAAAAGGAGGATGAAGAGCTGTGACAAGTAAGAAGCAATGTTAGGAGGACGAAGGAACTCAATTATAAAACATACTTGAATCACAGCATTAGCACAATCACACTCTCAGCATTAGCACAATCACACTCTCAGCATCAGCATACAGTTACACAACATTCACAATCAGCACATCACTGAAAAGAAGCCCTGCTTTCAATGTTCTTGACTCAGATGTTGCTTCCACATGAATAAAGTTATACCAGCACAACTACTAAACTATATTCATATGTTTATAGAATGTATGTATTTCTGAATCAGGCATAATTAAAGCAACATTTTTACAGTGTGTCGTGAGGAGTGCAGCCCTCTGACTGACAGTCCTGCGCCAGGTTAGAAACTTATAGTGCTTCTTTACACACACACATTTACAAGTCAGATTGATCTTTAACTACTACAACTACTTATAACATATTCTAAATGCACTATTTACATATTCACATCAATTTATCAATTTAATCTGAAACCTGTGCTTTATAAGCCCCTCGCCCCGCCGAGCCTTCTCTCTTTCTCTCTCTCTCTCTCTCTCTCTCTCTCTCTCGCTCTCGCTCTTTCTCTCTCTCACACACACACATTCAAGACCCTGATGCCACAAAAGGGGAGGTGGAGAAAACAAATGCCAAGAGGAAATGCTCTCTATTTACACTCTGTCAATCAGCAAACCATGGCAGTCTCTCCCCCTGCCCCCACAACCACACACACACACAAACACACACACACACACACAAAACACATTCTCAGCCTGAAATTCGACCAAGACCCAATTAACACTGTGTGTGTATGTGTTAAATGTAAAGAGTCCAGCTGAGGAGGCCAAGGTTTACCGCTCGCTTTCTCAGCCTCTTGTTAACGTGATTTTTACTGTTAATGAGGTACAAAGAGGAGACAACAAGGTTTACTTAACACTGTCTGGATGGGATCATTTCCTCCGAACTGCAGGGGTCTAACTGTTTTACTGAAAGAACCTGCTGTTCTGAAAACTCTCACTCAAATGTCAGGGGATCATATGATCATCACCAAATAAATTACTAACTAAACTAACTAAAAAAAAGATACAGAGCAGCACCAGTCCGAGCATCATTTAGCACATCATTCTTCCATGCTTTCATTTTCAGCTGAACAGAATCTTAATAACATTAATCTGCACCGTTGAACTACATAATAAAATGTGATTAAAAGCAATATGTCTGCCACGGGTGCCAACAATTAGCCTGACAGTGCTGGAATTTCACACCCCTAATGTAATCTCGTTTGACTGACAGGTCGCGTTCAAATCTCTTGGCTGGGAACTGAAGAGCGTGTTCCGTTACCTTGGTAACAGGGTCCCAGGGGCAGCTCTGGGCGTGGCCATAGCAGATGCACATCCCGCCCACTGAGATGTCCTTGATTGAATAGTAATACTAAAGACAAAAGAGAGAATGCAAAGAAGACCAGCATTACAAAAGGACACTAGACACCAACTGGTTGGTCAACAGTGTGTTAGGTTTTAACATTAACACACAAAATTGTACTCAATGTAGATTAAAGCATCCGTTTTAGCAAAATAAGGCTAACAGACCTGAGTATGCTTGTCACAGTCATTACATAATCGCCTGATGACGATTTAAGAGTCCGCAGTCATATGTTAATGCCGCAGCAGAATGTGAAATGGGTTCGTTTTTATCAGCTGAGTTGACGCAAAGCAGAGAATGCATTTATTAAGATACTTACAGGAGCGCTATAACACCCCTTTAGGGGGCAGCAGTGAGCAATGTTTGTTTCTTTGAGACTTTGAGCTGCCGCCAAATCCTACTCAGCATCAACAGGTATGCTCCAACAGTTGCAATGTACAAAAAACATCACATATGGCAATACAGTAAACATGCCCCGAGGCTAAATTTCTGAATGTCATCCGGATCATGTTATGTAGTCGTATAAATGTCTTTCTGGTTGAAGGACTGACACAAAAAGATAGTAAAAATAAGTCAGAATACAAATGAACAACATGAGCATACTAATTGAAAATGGTAAAAAATAAATGTAAAAATAAAGTAATAAGGGTTATTAATAAGTCAGTATTAAGTCAGCACTGCCACTGAAGGTTTAGCATACCCGGCGGGTGACTATGGGGTCCACATCTTTGGGGTCGCGGTAGCTGAGAGTCATGAGGTCAGCATTGAGTGTGCGAATGCGTTGCAGGCGCAGGCGGATGAAGCGGGCGGAAGTGAACTCCAGCAGTTCAGGGGTCAGATCATCAGCACCTGGCCGGCCGTTTATCAGGGACGTGTGAATCTGCGCAGAGGGAGTAGATTTGTAACACACCAGAACACCAACTGCTACGAAGATCAGGTCTGTGTGGCATTTCCTGTCTGAATGCTCAACACACATTTTCTCGCCAAGCACAAACTGAAGGAAGACTTGTTGTAAAAAGATTTCATGTTGTTAATATCAAACTCTTAAAATCAACTTGCTGCAGTTTTTGATGTGTAGGAAGAGTAGTGCGTTGGGTAAAGCTTTAAAACCTCGTTTTTGATCAATTGTGGTCAAATTTCAAGACAGATAACATAAAAAGTCAATATTTGTATCATTTATAGCACAAATAATAAAATAATAAAAGTAATAATAAAACAATTACTGTTGGTCAGTGTTCTACAAATACTATATATATATATATATATATATATATATATATAGACCTATGGTATGTATTGCTATGTACGTTATGTACTGCAACCTAATTTATCATGATAACGATCTGTACTGTCATATTGTCCAGGCCTATTTTTGAAATATCCTCTAGTGTGTAGCTTCAATTCCACATTATACAAATTATTATTGAAATATAATATATTAGACTGACATGGCAAACATTGTAATGGTGGTGTATGACTAAACTGGGCACTGTGAGGTTTATATATATCCCGACAGTAGTGGATTTATATTCTAGCGCACATAAAGCTGTTGTAAAGCTCGATATTTGAGTCAGTGGAGCAGTTCTTGTTTCAGTGGCTCAGTGGGTTTAGAACTGGACCGGACACACTGAGAAAGCATTGTTTATTGTTCCAACGTCGAGTCAGATCCTCCAGACTGGACTACTGCCAGACTAGCACTCACTGCATGGATCCCCCAAACCACCCCCCCCAAAAAAACAATTTCCCCATTCACAAAATCACATTCCCCACAATTAGAACCATCTGAGCTGACTGGGTTTTCAAACCGTCAGAATTGAGGTCTTAAAAGCAGAACAGCTACACATTCAACAGACCTATCAGTACAATTTCACAACTCTGCTGCCTGAGGACATATCGACTAGCAGCTCCGTACTCAACTCTGGTTCTAAAAAGCCAAAGTCCAGCCAAGTTTGATTATCTTCCCTGCCCAAACATACCTGGTTAATTACCAGGTTCAGTAAACACCAAACCGTGCTGGACTAAAGCTCTTCAGCGTCAGAGCTGAGCATCCAGCCAGAGTCACTGCAGCAGCAATATGCACACAAGTGGTCAGCTTATATAAAGAATGTGTTTTGTGAGCTGCTCACCTCTCCGTGTTCCAGAGGAACCAAGCGAGAGTAGTAGGAGGTGCAGATGACCTCTTCGTCTCTCTTATAGGTGGGAGGGCCGAGGCGGGGGGTGATGTTGTAGCGGGTCAGGCACTCTGTGTCACTGATGGCGTAGTACTGCCAGGGCTGGTAGTTGATGCCATCTAAAGAACGCTCCAGAATCCAGTTTCCCGGACGTGGGGAGTTAGCAGCCTTAATGATGACATAAGCTACCTGGAAGATCTGTTATTAAAAAAAAACAAAAGCACACTTTAGTCACAAGCCTTCAGTACTAGACCAGTTCTTTCAGTACTGTTAGCTCAGATGTTTTAAGAAATTATATCTGCGCTGTCCAAAGAAAAAAATGCAATTTATTTAATGATTTTTGTTTTTCTGCATTATTTGAACATAGCAGCTCAATTTCATAATGAATGGACCAATAGAAATGATCCAAAACAGCTTGGGAAAAGTTCTGGTTCCACTGATTTACATAAAAGTAAGTTTACCCTCTTCTGTAAACTTGCCATTTCGGCTGAGATATAACCAAAAATATTCAGAGCAGTTTAATATGTATTGCTCTGCTCTAGAGGAACTTGCTGAGTCAGGATTGTTCACAGTGGTGGTGACAGAAAGCAGACATAAAGGTTTTATAATTCGTCAAAGCTACCACAGAAGAAGTTTTTACAAGAAATGTATTCATTCACGGCACAGGGGTACATGCAGCAGGTTGTAAGGCAAAATGGTGGCCAAAGAAAGAATTAAGATGTGAAGGTTTGCTGGTGGTTCTGATAATAAACAGAATGGATAGTTGTGTTGTTGACATTGCATCTCCTGGTTTCTGTTACACAGCTGTAAAGAATTTCAAATCAAAACAATATAAATTCTATTATTTTTTGCATTTCATACAAAACTTGCATAAACTTTTAAAGTTTGGTGGAATTCCCCTTTAAGATGTATATGTTGTTACTAATTATTCTCTTACAGCACAGACTGTCCTGTTGTGACTGTGCTAGCTTACAGTGCGACACTTCAGTGAGCTGCTAGCGGGATGCAGGATCTACTCTTTGTGAAAGTTGCTGGCTTTTGAACACAGTTCTCTTTCTGTCTATCTGTCTTTTCCTGGCTTACATCTCTCCACTAACTTGCACCTCCGTGTCTCCGTGTTCATTCTGCTGTTCTCGCAAAGGCAGATCTTCTCTGTCTTCTTCTCTCACTTGTCTCTCTTCTTTTCGCTCCAGCTCTCTTCAGCCCCTCACACAGAACAGGTTCCGACAGGCTCTCTGAACAAAACCCCTCTCTCATGACACTCCTTTCCCCAAAACCCCGGCGGGAAATCTGGACCTGGTGCCTAAACTGCTTCTCTTTTCTCCTCAAAGTCTTCAAAACCTACTTCAGGTGTGAACGCTCACGTTTCACACCTTAACCATTAGAAGAGAGTTTTGTTTGTCTGATTTTGTTCTACTTTTCAAATGTACATTCCTAGTTACAATTTTAATTTCATAAGAAGTTAAACAATAAATTACACTGACAGTTTGTACATTGGTTTTAAGAAGTGTGTTCGCCTGAACTGTTGCAAAAATTTACAAAAGTTTAGAATCGCTGTTCATCACAGTGATTTTACACAGTAATTAAGATGTTGTACATATGCCCAGCATAATAAATAGACTACAAAAATATATATCATAAATATATATATCTAAATTATATATTAAAAAATATTATAAATATAAATATGAAATAACTGAAAAATTTACAGAACATTGGAAATTAAGCTATGATTTAGAATTCATCAGGTTTCAATAATGCAGACTGCGTTTTAAGACAGTTAACACAAAAAAAGGAAGGAAACCAATTCCAAATCCAAAAATTAATCCAAAATATCATTGCTGTCCAATGAAAAACACAAATCTCTATTTTTCTACATTATTTGAACATGCCAGTGGTCTGAAAATTTCATGATGAATGGACCAATAGAAGTGCTCCAAAACAGCTTTGTCCTCTTCTGTAAAGTTGCAATTTTGGATACTTGTTTTTCATTGGACAGCTATGAAATGTTTTATCTATTTATCCCATTTCTTGTTCACAGAGCTCTTTAAATATTGAATAAACCAATGCAATCTATCATGCTTTGGACCTCACTACCTCGATAGCTGTTAGTTCTAAGTGTTCAAAACACACAACAAGCCCTACAGACAACCAGCAGGGATTACACACCTTAATTGGCATGGGGGGTTTCCCCTCCCCAAAAGTCTGGCAGAGGCCAAGCCCCTACGCTGACCTCCGGAATTCACCAGCAGGGGCTGGAGCTGTGCTAGCCAGATACTTTGGACTGATTGTTTTCAGATAAAACACAGGCTTCAAAGTTCACAGTGGGTTTTTAACACCCGCTCTGCATCATGACTGTGTTTCATCCTCTCCTCCATTTGCCCTTTGCTTTGATACCCTGGTGGTCTCGGAGCCCAGTGTTTGCAGGGAGCTTAGCAATGTCAAGGAGATGAGACAAACAAACACTCTTACAACCTCAGCCAAGTCAATACGGGTTTGCTGTCTCTTCGGGCAGAATGGGGATGGAGCGGTGCACCGTGAGGGACTTCCATAAGATAAATGTGCAAGAAAGTGGGCGTGTTAACTGCACACTTATCTTCACATTTGATCTGCAGCTTTCCAGACCCCTGTCGTGACAAGATGTCTGAAGCCTCTCGCAAAGTAGAAATCAAAGGAGTGGGTAACGTTCTATTAGAGGGTGCACTTTCAGTTCATTTCCCAAACCTACAACCTCTGACTTGTTTAATGACTTTGATATGCATATGGTAATCATATGTTGGCTTTACCCACATATCAGAAGGAGGCTGCTATGGGAAACACCATAGATCAGGTTAGAGGTACCAGCCACTGCAACAGGAAAATAAAGTCTGAGGCTCAGCTTGAGCTCGAGAAAGCTATATGAATATAAGAAACAACTGCAAAAAAATAAAAATAAGATTTGAATACAAAGACTTTAAGCGAGCTGTATTCAGAAGGTGAAGGTCGTCTCTGAGCAGGCTTTTGTTTCTCTGATTGTATATTTCGCAGTGGCATCATGGGCCACTTCCTCTGATAAAGAGTAACTTAACCTTGAGCAAAGAAATATTGTGTCTACATCAACAAAATACATTCAAGGGCACTTGGTTCTCCTCCAAAGTAAATTAATGAAATGTGCTGACCAAAAGGAATCCACACCATGTTACACTCGCAGGTCCAGAACATCACAGAGTAAACAGTTCTCGATCGGGGAAAGGTGTGACAATCAGCAAGCTCATTTGGTGACACTGGTCATAGACGCTCTCAACCAGGGAGCCAAGCACTTGATCCAATTAACAGCACCAGGCCAAACAAACAGAAGAGGAAGCCATTTGGGAGTCTCTCTCATCCTGTTAGGCCCCCCATGTTATAGTCCACTGTAAACAAACAGTCTCTGCTGTCCAAACACCTACAGAGAGATCAGGCCAGCTGTGCTGGCTCTCTCACAGACACATACTAACAACCTGTTCCCCACACTCTCTAAAATGAGGCTCTTCTCGTCAGGGCTGTAAACACAGCATATTAGCACGAACCCCAGAGGTGACGACTTAACAATCACACCGCCAGCTAGGCTTCTGGCCTGATTTCCATCATGAAATATTAGAAGAAATACTGTAATGTAGTATCCAGTCATACAACATTTTAAAATGAAATACAAAGTTTTAATACAATTTATGTCTACAATTTCCCAAACCACAAAGCATAAGAACTACTAAATTATATTCCAGAAGTGATGAACAATGTGTAATATTTATATCAGCATAATTCTGTATTGTATATAAAACTACCAAAATTATTAGTATGAGTCATTCTGAGGGTCTGGGCGCTAAGATACCATGAACTAATGGGAAGTAAAAGAGCTTTACAGCTAATTAGATTCATTTAACAGTAGCTTTTCAACCCAAAGTGTCTCGAATTTATACCAGCATCAGGTTACCAACTGCATTTTCCCAAACTGAATAATTAACTATTCACTCGCTCCAGGTGCTTCTATATTTGGTTTCTCGTGGAGCTTCTGCTAATCCTCTATGCATGCCCCCCAGGCCCCCAGGTCTTGGTCTGGCCTGGCCCCTGTGACGCTGGCTTGCTTTGTCCTGCCCTGTATTGTGTCCATCCCCCCTCTGAACACCCTTCCCCCGCTCTCCTCAACTCAACAAAAGCCTGACTCATCTTTACCCCAGATTAGCAAAATGCCTGTAGCTAAACGAATCTCTTTTTATGTGGTCAGACTGAGCCTTAAATTCCAGCTCTAGAATTGTAGTTCAAACTTAACTTTCCTAAACTACAATCCTGAATGTGTAGATGAGGTAAACAGGGTTTATGCATGGAAGAGGACAGACATGAACATTATTGATAATCACTGTGTGCTCACCGACTCACCATTTATCATGCCATCATTAGAAGATTCAATGTAGTTCACACCCAACTGCTTATTCTCATCACTGCTTTTAGTAAATTACTACAAATACAGATTAAGTAAACTTGTGAGCCACTAAATGCACAAATGAAGGTTCCCACATGCACACATACCATAACAGATCATTCCTAGTTCACATGGAAATCCGCTGGAATCACTGAGCAGCTTAGCACATAAGGCACGGCTTTACATGGGCTGTTGTGCCTAGCACTGGCTGGAATGTATCTTGCCATAACAAGCTTAGTGTCATATGGAATTGAAATAGGTCTTGTGATCTCACAGGCAATCAATTACCTGTAAATAAATATCCACACAGAATAGAACTGCTGAAGATGCAATTTCACACTAGGCCTATGTTTATTATAGCCCACTAGGGCACATTTTAAAAAATAGTAGGTTGCAAAAACAGTGAAGTGTAACAGTAACTATGCAGGTCCTAGTTCTTCCCAGTGATGGCTAAATGGAATGCTTTACCCCGGTTTTGCTCTCTGCCACTCTGAGATAATTACTGCATGTAGCAACACGGCTACATAGACTGTTGCAGCAGAAAGCTGTTATAAAGAGATCAAACCACAGCAGGTCACAAATCTAAGCAAATGGTTATCACTCTCACTCCTCATTCCTTTTAGGCTAAAAAGGAGCAAAGTAGATACCCAGCTAGTAATCATACTAACCAACTAATGTTTAGCAAAATGTTGTTATATGTAATTGATAGCTTCAGAAATGCTGAAACTAATGCAACCCATCTGCTGCTTTAAAATCAGTCGTTAATGGATCTAAACAGACCTTATGAGCAAAAGGCCCATTCAAACAAACCACAGGAATACTCACCGCAGGAGCTGTGAGCTTAACAAACAGGCTCCACTAATGAATAATGATGTCATTGAGCTAACACTGCTGCCCAAAGTCATGGTAAAGAGCCTTGCACACAGTGGCTGTCTAGTATCAGAGCAATGAGAGCTCAGTTCAGAGTCACGCTCTCTGATTGGACTTTTATTGCCCATCAGTTGCTCATCTCAACCATGACTACGGAATAAACCAGATATTTACAGAAAGAGAACATGTTTAAAATATCAATCAGTCATTTTCTGCTAGTGAATCAAATAATACAAAATTTGTGAAAGAATCATCATGTCTCAGAGCAGGTTTGGGTGTTTTTTCACTTACACTTGACTCTAATTTTCTAGTTTTTAAATAGTACATTTCACACACTGTTACACATTTACTCTGGTTTTCGCTTCTTGCTTTCTTGCTCTACACTGTAGAAACACAGCATGAGATCACAACCATACTGGTCACAAACAGTACTGTGTGCAGCACTTGAGTTATTAAACTATGATCAACTCAAGTTTTCATTAACAGAGCAAGGCAATATAAAACTGTGTCTGCAGGAATCCATCTCCGTCAGAGCACTGGAGGGGCATGGGTGTCGAATTCAGCACTACCATTTGGAACAGTTTGATTGGGACATGCACTCAGACTAATTTTTATATGTGAATATTAATAAGAGCTTATAAACGAATACCGAAATAAAAAGCAAGCAGAAAAAAAGTGATTTTGTCTGAGATCAGTATAGAACAAAAAAGAGAACAACAAATACAAATGATACATTTAATAATCCATGTTTTGCTTTAGAAATAGCTGAAAAAGTTTTCATGTCAGATGAATAACATTACAGAGGCATCCTGAGATGAGCTCATGAGCTAAAACTACAGCTGACGACAATGGATGCTGATGGACTTTTAGAAGGTGATGTGCTAACATCTTATCTTAGAAATATAATTTCAGTGTTTCTTCATCTTATATCATCACCAAATTAGAGCAAAGACTATGTGAGCACATCCTTTCTGACTCCCAAAGTCAGTTGCAGGTCAGGTTTTGATTTCATGCCTGTACAGATCTCTAATTCCAACAAAGCTAAACAAAGAGGTGTCGCAACTTAGTAAACAGTACAATCTCAATTATTAACAGCAATCAAATAATGTGTCATGTAATTGCAATTATCAACAGTGTGAACACCAGCTGCCTGAACAGAAAGCCTGTACACAATAAAACAGTAAAAACCATTTAACCTTACAGTTTGGGCTGAGAGCACTTCGCTGAAATGATATTGGCTTTGGCAAGCTTAGAGCCTCCTGGCTTTGAACCAACACACAGAGGCTTTGAATACTACATCAGATAAAATATTAAAATACCAAAGTATGCGATTCACCTCGTGGGGTCTAGCTTATTTGTTAGCCTAAACATCTATGGCCTCTAGCTCTAAGCAAACCCTGCCGTTTGGCAGCTTCATGAAACCTTGTCTGACTAAGAGAAGATTTAAAATAACGCCTTGAGTCCCGCATGAGCATATGCAGACAGCATTATGGGGTAAGGTAATGGATCTGGTGCGTAGCTGTAAATCTACAACGCTGCAGTAGCAGGTGTGCTCATGGCCGTAAGGTAAGCTATAGGACCTGGTGCAGCTGCTGAAAGTCAGTCGTTTATGATGAGGAGGAGGAAACGGACCGTTGTGTATTTCCTGCCCCGGGGTCTGATTTCGGCAGAGCCCCTCTAGAACGGTAGCTGCTGACAGCCTGCTTAGAGCTTGACAAGGCAGTGTCGGTGAAGACAGTATTGTATGCTGTGGAGATCAAGACGGCCGTGGGGAGTTTAAGCTTAATGTAAGTGCAAGAGCAGACCCCAGTCTTTACTAGCTTTTGATCCCAATGAATGGGATAATCACTTCTACAGAAACAATGAATGGGGCGTACCGGATGGAATGTCAGCCACACGTGTTAAATCGGACTGTATCTTCAGATGAATTTAAAAGCTGTTGTCTTGCTTGCCAAACGACGTATCTCATGCATCCTGCATATTCGTGGATAACCCTATAGTATGTGTGGGTGGTTGTGGCTTTACCTGTCGTAGATCCAGTGTGATGGTGACCCAGTGGAACTGGCGTCCGTTCTTAATGCTGGGACTCTGCCACCACTGATTGGTGCCATCAATAGCATTGGTGATGGGATGTCTCTCTGTTCAAACAGAAACATGCTTCACTATTACAAGAAATGTGATAAACAGCATCCTTGACAAGGCCAATTATGTCTTAAAAATTCAGTCATGAGTGCTTTTGAAGTAGCGCAATCTATCAGTCCGGAAGAAAGCGGCTCGCGTCAGAAATGTTCTACTGTTTAAGTGGAATGATCTTGACACGCCATAAATCAGATAATGAATTAGGCTGCGAAGAGACCACGGCTCAGGCCTGTGACTCAGAGGCTCTGTCGGTAAGGTATAAATCACATGTCTGGAAATGTCTGGAGACTAAATGCCTCAGATCAGAGGCACTCTAGGAGGGTGTACCTTTGGGGTTAGCGCTGTTAGCATCACACGTCCGGCACTGAGGGTTACGAATGCGTCTTCCAGGAACATGCTCCACTAGCTTGCAGTACATCTCAGGAAGAGGTTCTCCGCATGTGGCGTTGGTACTGATTTCAGCATTGCTGGCCAAGTTTAGAATTGCAGGAAAGAGACCTAAAGCATCAGAACACAAGAGAAAGCACTGTTAGCTCACATGGCCAGCTTTTTGAATGCAAAGAGCTCAATGTAGGTAGGGCTATGTGATACTTTATTAATAATATAAAATACCAACATCATCAATATTTGAAGACATTTTCACAATGCATTAGCTGCATCCAATACTGTCTTTACAGATAGATAGATAGAGGATAGATAGAGATAGAGGATAGATAAATTAAAACAGATAAAGAAGAACCAGTGGTGCTCTTTTAGTAATGGAACTAGACTACTAAAACATGATCTAATTTATCACAAAAACTACAAATATTGTCTACCACCCCTACGTTTTAACTGAGCATCTCCTTCGACACCCATATCCTTGTATACCCTCTTACCGCCCTTCTGAAAGATTAAGATAATGAACATTGCCTATATAAAAAAGAACCAGGGCGTCATCGACAAACCTCAAAACCCTTACAATGCATTACTGTTAAAATCAGGCGTTCTAATTGGAAACAGCCTTTTCAAGCATCAGTCAGCACACACATCCTCTACTTTCCAATTTTCTCCCCTCCTCCCTCTCTCCACAGGGTCTGTCTTTGAAGACTGACCGCCGGCATCCACCCACGCGTTTGCACACAGCCATTGATGGTCCAAATGACTATGTCTTGGGCAATTGACAATGGCAGCCATCTATTCATGTGAGCGAGCCTTTTTGGTGTCTGGAGATAACCCCCATCCCTTTCTAGTCCTGACCACTCATTACCGCAAGCAAAGACCACAGGCCTAAATAAGAGGGGGCTCACACACTGGCACTGCTTCCGCCCAGCGAGTCATGTGCATTTAAAGCGGGATTTTAGCGCACGCTGGCCACATTGTTCAAAACAGCATAAGGGGAGCTAATACCGCAGAGCTTAAGGAAGTGGTGAACTGCTAGAACACAGCGGCAGCTTTTAAATCCATCCTCTGAAGGAGCTGGCACATGGGCAGAGCACCAGCTAGACGCCTATAGCACACAACAAAAAGGTGCAGACATTCACCTCAGTTTCAACTAAACACCTACAGGGAGGATCCATCACTCACGCTGAACTTTGGACAGAGAAGTACAGAGCTCCATTTTCTATCTCAGACACCAAAGAGCTTAGTCAGCAACTAGACTAGACTCTGAAAGTGCAGCTGTAGAGCGGAGCAGACTTCAAAAGCCCGTAGATGAAGAGGGACTGCCCTGTATGCAAGAGCACAGCTTGGCATTTCATTTGCATGTCATAGGCAGACAATTTAGGGGCTGACCAGTTGCTTTCAGTCTCCGTAAATATCCATTTTTCTCTGTGAAATTGTTGTTGTTAAGGGCTTTTTAAGGGGGAAATCCAGCAATTTCTCCAAATGTCTGCATAATTAATGATTAGACGCAAAACAAAGCCATTTCGAGTGGTTTGATTTAAAATGCTTCCTTCTAGGATGCTTACTGAACTCTAAGTATAAGTAATGAGATGCAGAAAGTGTTCAATGGTTCTAAAAATACTATAAAATGGTTCTGAATATACTAAAATACTGCTTTCCATTAGGCTGGAGATAACATTGTGCCTTAAAAACTATCGTTTAAAATCTATTTTTTGGCACCACGTTACATGCCGGCTACGGCAGGACAAAATATTCTCCATAGAAAACATATTTATTTCGATTTATCTCAATTTAACTTGTACCAACACTGCTTAAAACATCACAGAAGATGTCTAAGTAGGTTCACTCACTGTTTTGGACAGAAAATAAAATGCCTCTTTGTGTTGCAGACATTGCGATCTCAGGTTCCTATATACAGCATCAGAGCCAATAAGTTTCTCCACATTTAGACCACTCCGAAAGACTTTGTATATTTCAATGATGAAATAATAAAGAATTGAAAGAATCAATGAAATTACTTCTCCATTTCAGTTCTTTAACAGATTTTGTTTCATTTCGTTTGCAGAGGTATAAAAATCAGTCTTTGCATATATAGTAATGCTTACATATCACATTTATTACACATTAACATCAAAATAGACTGGTTAGAACAGTCTTAAAGCTTAAAACACTTAATAAGTTAGCTCACACTGATTTTAAATAAGATATTTCATTTGTTAACAGTGACACTCGTGTGGTTGTGCATGCATTCATTGAGCTTTCAGCTACTGAAATGAAAGAGATCAATAAAGTATCTCAAACTATCACCACACCTACCACTTCTTAATTAGCACTCTTTTCTTGACCGTCTTGAGAGACAACTTTAAACAGTTCCTGCGAATCCTAATTTACTGACCAAATAACTGCCCTTCCCAGAGGCTTTGTTTGGCACATTCGTTCAACTCAGTAAATTTTAACAGCCCCCAATCCTAAACATGTTGTTTCAGTTGACCTACAGTTTAATTTATGCTACAATCCTCTATGTGGGTAGTATAGGCCCAATACTACACACATCCCACCCTTTCTTTTTAAAGCTCAAGCTAAGTGAGGTCCTTCTTATAAGAGATATTATAGGACAGTAATCACCATTGCTCGCTTGTGAGAATGTCCACACACACACACACAACACCCACAAAAACTATGAAAAGTTTTTCTAAAGTCAGTCCCTAATCCAGAGATGAGCCTATGGCCCCCTCACGCCCCTCCCCACTCTGGAGCCTATAAAGGCGAGCGTTCTTCTGTGAGAAAAACGGGGTCAGGCTTCAGTGTGCAACAATGTTTGAACAACAGCATCCCCATGATTGACTGCTCCGAACCAAAGCGGAGCGCAAAGGTTAACTCATCACTGCGGCCCAGGATTACAGCGGCTAATTCTGTTGAGCTTTCAGTCATCTTTGGAATGTCACTTGTCTGCGAACATGAAAGTGCTTTTCAGCAACTCAATACTTGATAAGATCTCTAATCGACAGGTAAAACTGCGAGCGAGAGACAAAAAGGCAGCATGGAACCAAACATAACTGCAAACGTCTCACCGAATTGAGTTTTAATGACATTTGAAAAAATCAAACTCACTCCTTGATGTACACTACTAAAAATGAAGCCACCAATACAGGTCGACTGAAGAATTCCTGGTTCCATAGAACTATTTTTGTGAACATAATGTGTGAGTGTGAAGAACTTTTACTACATTTTTAAGAACGATGACATACTAGCTTATGAAGATCTTTCCATGAACCATATCAACCATTTAGCAACCTTTAAGCAAGTTCAGAATTTCTTCTTCTGTTTTTTTCATTCATGTGTCCTTTAGATTAGGGGTGTGCCATATCATATCGTACACAACAATATCGCCAACATTTTCGAATATCGTGAACGATATTATACCCTGAAATATCGCGCCATATCACCCATCCCTAATTATCACACCAGGGTACTACTTTTACTGCTTTTAGCAAATGAAAAATTCACACTTTTCTCATTTCCCATTATATATCTAGTAGAGACAGATTGTATCTGTCCAGTATCATTCACTTTACTTCAGTTCTGGATATATAGAGATATTTGGAGTGCATTATTTAGTATCATGACATTCTGGATCATTGACTTCTGTTCCAATCTGATGAAAATGTGTGTATTTCTTAATATCTCAGTTAGGGGTTGCAGTAGTATATTCCTGAAAAATATTTTTTTTAATTTAATGTTTTGTCATATCGCTAAGAGTATCGTTATCGGAAAAATACCATAAAATATTGCAATACTATTGTAGGGCCATATCGCCCACCCCTACTTTAGATAATGTAATGTTTGGTCTTGATGTATCAAAGCGTGCATATTCCCATTTTTTGTGTGCTTGTACATACCAAACTCAGTCATAATTCATCTTTAAATAACTTTTAGTCCTCTATCTATCCTTTTAAATGAACCAATCTGCTTCTGTTACTGGGCTTTCAGGTGAACCGCATGAACTGGAGAGTGAATGATACTTTAAAGAGAGTTTACATACTACTATCAAACTCTTTCAATTCAGAAAGGTGTGAAATGTTTGGTTTTGTAGGATAAGATGGACCCTTAAGTTAAATCTAACTACGGCTATAGATGTAATCAGCTGCAAATGAGGCACTGATGTTGGACAACGTGATTTAATCAATGTGGGCTGGTGTGAAAATGATCACTAGGGATAGAGTATAATCTAGACAATGCCATCAGGCACGGGTCTATTTAAATTAGGCCTCAATTATATTTAATGACGATTCTTTCCATTAAAGTGAACAAAAGCTACAGTCACAGGCTAGTAGCAAAAAAAGAGAAGAAAGCTCTCAGAAATTGGGCATTCAGAGCTTCTTACTCATCAAGACCATGTATGCACACACTGTCTGAGCCTTAATCTGAAGCAGACCACACTCATGAGAAAAAAGATGGATTAGCCTACAGTAGACAAGGCAGAGCAGTCACAGTGCCTTTGGTGGCTTTGGGATCAAATATGGAATATATACCAATAAGCCAGCGGGAATAAAAGGGCTTTGAGTAGCTGTAGATGAAAGTGGCGTCTATGATAACAGTATTCACTTCAAAGCACTCAACAGTTACCAGGCACTCTCGCTGATCAGACCTGATAGCTGGTATTCAGTTGGCGCTCTCTCTCTCTCTCTCTCTGTTTCTCTCTCTTTTACAGAAGGGAAGTGTGCAATCGTACTAGAGCTACAATCCTATTATTGCTGTTGACCTCAGCGACAGTTCGTATATGATAACCACATTAGCTGCTGAGAAATCTCGTCAATGTGACAATGCTGATGGACGCAGGCCTGGCATGTTAACTCCCATTAATTTGATGCCGGGTCTCGGGGGGTTGAGTTCTTTGTTAGGGGACAGCAAAGCAGGGTCCACAGTTTATATGGTCCAAAGGTAATTGGAATGCATGCCAGAGCTTAATGGTAATTACACTGCTGAGGTGAATAAACAGCAAAATGGACACTAAAAAAGCGCAACGACCAGCCAGTCCGTAGTGCAGCTCTTTCTGTGTGGACGTGTTTGAATAAAGAATTTTTTCTCTCTAACAAAGCCTACACTGCATTTATTCATTCCGTGAAATCAGCACAACAAAAAGTGCTTCAATGGCCACATGATAATGTGGCCTTGTGTCTTTGAGATGAGGATACCTCTGCATGTTGCCACTGCTGTTCTTTAGCGCTGAGAGGCGTCAGCCATAACGACCCCCCCCACACCACTATTCAACAATGTTCAGGAATTTCTCTCATTGAATTTCGATGGGCAGCTTTACTAGCCAGGCAGAGGCTCCTGGAAACAAGATTAGAAGTTTAACTGAGCCAGAGAGAGGTTGTTGTTCTGTAGAAGCAATCGATTACTATGAAAAAGGAAAGATAAACACAATTTTTTTTAAAAAGCCTATATTTTTGGGTCTTTTTGGTCCATTCATTATAAATCTGGATCCATAAGTGTTGACCTTAGGTGCTGAACTCATTGACCTTTTTTAATATATATATATATATATATATATATATATATATATATATATATATATATATATATATATATAATTGGGATTTGGAAATACTGAACACAAGGCCACAGTAGAACAAGTTTTAGTCAGACACTTTTCCATATGTATATATGTATACTTGTGAATATACATTTTAGTCATATAATTACAAAAATAACCCACATATACTGTGAGATATTACGTCCTGCTGGCCTCTGGTCCTGCTGTGAGGACACAGAGAGAAAGTGCAGAGTCAAAAGTGGAAGAATTAATTCCAGCTCACCTCTTTGCTGGCACTCGGCGGAGGATGCCCACAGCAGCAGCGCGGCCAGGACGAGCCTCATGTCTCCCACAGCAGCGACGGAGGAGATCTTCAAAACTGAGTTTGCACTTTAACACTTGTGCAGAATTCAGTCGCTTCTCTCAACAGATTAACATTCAGTCTCCTTTCTTTCCATTGCACGTACTCAGCACATCCCCTGCTCTCTCTCTCTCTCTCTCTCTCTCTCTCCCTCTCTCTCTCACTCTCTCACACTCACTCTCTCTCATTCAGCTCCAACTTTTGTCTCAACTTTTCATTCTGTCCCGCTACAAAGTGCCCGGCTGGAATGTACTAATCTGAAAGAGGCAAGAGGGGAGGTGCCGTGTCTGCCCCCCCCCCCGGGTTCCTACCAAATGGACTGATCCTCTTGTAAATCTGCTCTTCAGCTCTGCTGATGTGGAGCGATCACACAATGTAATACATTAACCCGTTCGTGTCCATAGCTGATAATTCACATTGTACTGGGTCTGTATGTTCTCAGAACTAACCTCAGCACTAAAATAAGCTATTTCTCCAAATCGGTTAACCCATGTGGTAAAGAGTTATTTGTAATATTAGATTCAGACTTAATGACTCCAGTGTATGATCTGCATTTGTGTTTTCAGACCTCAGAGCTACTGAAGCTTGTTTCAAATTCACAGCCTCCAGTGAACTAAAGGGATATATTAACACACATAGGTCTTGTCTGTGTCTTCTGGACTACTACTTATTAAATTAATTATAGATAGATAGATAGATAGATAGATAGATAGATAGATAGATAGATAGATAGATAGATAGATAGATAGATACTTTATTGATCTCAGAGGAAAATTCAAGTCATCCAGTAGCGATTCCACATATGCACAAGGTGCAAAACAGGACAGAGGACAGTTGCAACAAAAAATAAAGACAGAATGAAAATAAATAGAATACAAAAAAATAGAAATAGAAAAAGACCAAGCATAACATTGAATATAGTTATTGGACATATATGAAACCTTCATGTACAGCTCTGCTGGAGGCTTATATGGACTGTGTAAGCTTTTAATACATTTCACTGTAAACATCTTGAATGATTTTAATCATTTACCACATTTGCTGTACATAGGGTCAGTTTCCCGGACCCAGATTAACCCTAACCCTAACAGACTTCTTTAATGGTAAAGCACTAGTGGCCTTACAGTCTGTTTCAAGACCAGGCTTAATCCATATCTCAGAAAGAGACCCGTTGTCTTTGGGGTGTTAAAGGAACAATCTCCAAAATGACACAAGCTGCTGAATTCAGGCTCCAAACAATAGAGAGCAACATATCACCAAAAAACACAAAGTCTGCCTTTTCATTCCTTACCAGTCTAAAAGAATTCAGCATGGAACATCCCTGGAGTGTCAAGAGTGTCTCCAGCAGCAGAAAATCAAACCAACATTAATGCTTGTTTTGCTAATATTTATATTACTTCCTTTTTTGCTGCCAAACGTAGTTTGTTGCCAAGGATGGGCTGCAGTGATCATTATGGTTATTTGCCAAGAGCTTCAGCCATTGTTGTGTTTACTAATTCTTTGATTAGTTACCTGTTCTTAAATGATCTAACCAGAAGCAGAACCTTCAACATGATTGTCTGGGCAGTGTTACTTCTTTATCCTCTCATGTTGGACTGATTTGATTCAACACTACATTAACTCAGTTGTTACAGTGACTCCCTTCACGCCTCTCAAAGTACAAAGTGTTATCATGAGAAAGGGCGGACTAGCGAAGTTAGCTAGCTGTTTAGCATGCTAACTTAGTAGATGGCTGAACACAATACATAGATGTTATTGACACACCATCAACTTGATTATTTATTTTTTTTCTTTATTTTAGTTTTACGTCATTTTAGACTGTTGTAATCCTGTAATCATGATATGAAATGTAATCAGTTTTACTATCTGTATTACTAAATAAAACAAGATGTCTAGCTGTTAAACACTGACCCACATTTATGAATTAGTGTACTGTCTTGCAGAATTAGAGGAATATATGTAAAACAGTGAGGTGTATAAGCCTTCCTTTCAATGCCAGGGTCAACATTTTCTTACAGGGGAATTTCTGCCCATTTAAATGGTTGAGATGTCAGCACAGTCATTTAGAGAGGTTTGATGTGAATTGCTTTGTTCCAGAGAAACTTAGAAAGTCAGGATTGCTCACAGTGGTGCGGATGGGAACCAGACATCTAAGGCATTTAATGCATCTAAAAGCTGCATCACAGAAATGTATTAGATGAGACGGTGAATACATTGCCTGATCTCTGAAACCATGTTTAACATGTTTGTGATAAAAGTCTGATTTAAAATATAACTTAATCAATGTATTTTTATCTATTCACGGTTATAAAACAAAACCTCAAAAAAGCTATTTTTTCTATTTACCATTATTATACCATCTTCAACATTACATAAGAAAATCATAAGACGTGTAGGTTCACTGGTGGTTCTGGATGGTAGATACAATGGCTATATGAGTATAGCAGACAACTGGACTAATTCTTTATTTGTGCTACAGTCTTTTTAACACTGAGTAGTTTTTCACCTTTTTTTTGTCTTTGTGCTTATCAGTGGTGATTTCTGGGTCAAGCTTCTGCTCTGCCTCCACCTAGTGGGCAAATGAGAGAGCTGGTCAAGTAATTTCCTTCTCATATCTTACCTTGCTTGTCATTTCCCCGTGAATTATTTAAATGATCCATTTACAGCTCTTATATATCTTGTAGCTACATGAAAATTTAGCTAAACCAAAGTATGTAGATAATCTCTACAAGTATTTCAGTGAATTATTAAATTAATAATTATATTATACAGTGTATTCATGTTTTTCCTGGTTGTGTACTTCATAGTTCAATCCATATATTGTTTATAATAATCTCAGGTTTTCACTTCTACTGGAATTTCCTGGTAGGCTGGAGTAACAATCTGCCAATGTTTCAGATGTTACAGTGGACAGAAACCAACAGAGGGCAGGCAAGTGTCTGTAAGCTACAATCATGATGTTCTCACTGTTTACACAAGTCATGATTTGATTTCAGCTTTCACAAGTCCTGCCAGACACATCGGGACCTGATGAAATGTTGCTGAGCTGACTGGCTCTGAGCACAACTCCTGGAGACTGTCTGACAGGGTGGCAAAGTCCGACTGTGAGTGCACTCTGTCATCCAGTTACTGAGACTGCTTGTCCTCACTAAAGTCCAGTGAATCTTTCTTTGGAACATTAGTAACAGCACCAAGGCCATCTTCTGACTCCAGCTTAGACCACACCAGGAATGACCCCTCTGATAGAACTGATAAGGGTTTAATTGTTATTTGCTCTTTTAGCTTTCAGTGTCACGTAGAAAAAGACTTATTTCAACAACCCGCTTTTAACAGGCTACATGTGCAGAGAAATAAATTCAACAGATGCATTCTAGGAAATGTAGTAATGACTACATTTCAGTACATATTCAATGAAATTCAGTGAGAAGTCTCAGCACCAGAAAAAAAACCTGACAGTTCTAGATTTTACAGTTAGACACAAAGACAAACTACAGATGCATAGTTGAAAGCCGCCATCCATCCAGAAATTATAGACTTGAGCTTGTAAATACCAAAACCAGCACCAGGAATAAAACAATTAAATATACTACAGCACTTTTTGGCATGTAGTGCATCCACCCCTTGTCTCTATTACAGCTTTTATACTCTTTCATACTAAAAAAAACATGTCTCCAACATGACAGCTATACATCCATATCATTAAGTTGTCTTCCCACACCTTTAAATGCTGTTTATCTGCTGGTGAAAGCTTTGGTGGTCTACCAGGCCTTGCACAGTTCTTTTCATTTTTTCATCTTTTTCATTCTTGGAAACTCATGATTTCCCTTTGATGTCCTCTTTTCCTTTGGAAGTGCATCACCTTTTTGGAAACATCTGCTGTAAAATGTGTTTTGTGTTTATAATTGTTTTGGCTGGAAATTACATGAATGAATTATGATCTCTGACTTTTGCACAGTACTGTACAGACTTCTACTAATTTAGACCAGTAATTAATAGACCACTACTATTTTAACAGCGTAATATGGGATGAAATCAAAGTAAAATTTAGAAATATACTGCACCTCTACACCTAAGCAGGACCTGGATTGCGCTCAAGGTATGCCTGTAAGAGCTCCTGAACTATTTAAACTATACACGGGTCTAGTTTTAAAATAAACACTGCCTTGATGATACATCTGCCACCAGCTGTTTGCTTGCTCAGAATAGTCATAAATCTATTAATACAAATGATACAAATTATTTCTTCATATATTGAATATATATTGCATGTTATTAACGGAGACAAGTAGATTAAAAAGTAGAAATTTACACATTAAAGTTAACCCTTTGAAGCCTGAACCATGAAACTATTGCCTGAAAGTTCTAACTCTTTGCAAATCTGTTTATTAGACCTTCAATAAATAATAATAATAATAGTAATTGGTTATTATATGAACAACAATAACAAATAATAATACAATTAAATAACACTTTGCATATATGAGTTTTGTTTTGTATCATATCTGGACATTTTTGCATTGTTTTTGCCAACAAATGAACACAATGATTTAACCCCTTAATACTTAATATTATTTTGAATGTTTGCTAACTTAGAACTTATTTTCCCCATATAGTGTTTTACTCATTCTGTATCTATTAGAACCTGTGGTTCTCTACTAAAATTCAGAACAAAGTGTGGGTTTGAGCAAAGTTCTGGTGTACATCAGGTTTTTTTTTATGAAAACAATGTTACAGTGATGATTTACAGGTCTCAAAGGGTTAATACTAATACTAATACTAATACTAATACTAATCACATATGATTAAAGGGTTATTGTCTTATAACTAAAAAGTGCAACTTTCATGATGTAGCAGCATTTAAGGGCCGTGCACTGGGTCAGGGGCTAGCGTAAAACAAGCCTTGTAACAGCCTCTCTCACGTTTTACTGTGAGAACATCCATCTTTTTGTCTTTGACGTGACATCAAGTCATCTTCATTTCCTTCTATGGCGAACTGTGCAATAAACCTCAAACTCTAATGGAGGAGATGAAGTCCAACACTGAGTCTCCATTAGCAGTAGAAGCAGCTGAAGCCCATTTGCAGATGCTCAAGGCTGGCAGTGTTCTCTCTTCTAAGAGGATCCAGGCCCACCTGGCAGAACACCCTGGCCATTTGGATGCTTGGGGCAGTAATGGGCCCAGCCTCCAGCTGCTCCTCCGCTGCTAACAGCGCCAGGCATGAGCGTGGCTGTGGAATACATCAGGAGCCAATGAATGATGGTGCACAGCCAATCAAAGCCAGGCACCAGAGATAGGAAAAAATTATGAAAGTGATGAGAAGCTGCAGGTGACACATAATTGGGGGATAATCTGGGGAAGCAGCCAGAAAGTATAGTTAGAGAACACTGTGTGTGAAAGATGGGGGATGATGAATGGATCGATGGAGGAAACAACAGACAAAGACAGTCCGACATATATTTGCCATCTATTTTACTAGGTAGGTAGGTAGATAGATAGATAGATAGATAGATAGATAGATAGATAGATAGATAGATAGATAGATAGATAGATAGATAGATAGATAGATAGATAGATAGATAGATAGATAGATAGATAGATAGATAGATAGATAGATAACAAGTGTGCACTGAAGATTAATTTTATTAATTTAGAGATAACAAACCTGAACAATTATATCAAGTTATAACAGGTTCAGGAGTTGAATCAGGTCACTAGAGAGTGAAAAGTGCAATGATAGATGATGTTAACTCTAGACTTATTATTGTGTTATTAGGCTTATTATTTCATTATCATCTTAAGGCTTAATTTAATAACAACTGTGAATTATTCAGTAATTACTAAGTAATATGTAGTTTATGTATTAAATATGATATTAAATACGGGCCCATATACACTACTGCTTCAAAGTTATACATAATAGACATAATTAAATATAATGTTTTGTTATTGATGATGACACCAGCTATTGAAGTAGTGAGGTCACTATCAAACATGAGGCATTGAGGTTATTGTAGAAAGTTTGTTTTCAACGCTGTTCAGATTTCTCAGTGGTCATGAAATCACTTACAGCTCGGTTTATCATCACCAAAGTGTTCCTATAAACTTTTCAAATTTATACGAAATTGTTTTTTGTTTGGGCCCTTAGAGTTACAAAGAGCTAGAGCTACTATTCACAGTTCCTTTTACAGATATTGGCAACCTGTTTTATGACCTGTTACTAGGAGAATGCAGATCTGAAAGCAGAAATTATGGGGTGTTTTATTAGTAAAGTGAGGGGGTCTATGCTGAAAAGTGTGGTGGGGGTTTGCTGTTATGCATTAATTGTGGCTGTAAATGGAAGCAGAGTGCCTAAGAAAAGTAAGACTTCATTCAGGATGTGTTCAGGTATTAGGCACATAAAATACCCCAGAAAAGTGCAAATGTTAAATACATCCCAGTCACAGTAACTGCATCCTGTTACCTGTTACTTTCCACTTTTGGTGGTGAAATTCCTAGAGATTCATGGCATGTTTTGGGGTTTTCAGAGTACAAAGTGCTTTGTTGATACAACCAAAATAATGCAATACAATTAAAATGCAGTTAAAACTACCAGTTCTTTCAATCAAAGTAATGTTTTAGTAAAATAAAACAATTTCAACACATGAAGTCACTTTTGTAGGCTGTACCAACGAAGCACTTTTACAGTGTGGGAAAACACAAGTGACAGACATACATGTCCTGACCTACTGACAGTCGTCCACGTGTAGCTACACACTGGTTCGGTAATGGCTCTTTCCAACCTGCATGTGTGTTGTTTGGCTTTCCTTCAGGTGCGATCTTGTTAGGCTGTGCAGCAGTGCTTCATCACGCGCCCGTGCTCTTGTCAGAAGCCTGATTGCTTTTTATTCCCAGCTGCTGTTTCAGCAGCCCAAACTTGATTTGGGTACTCTGTAACCGCATTAGCCGTCCGCCATGGCAATTCCTCCACTCTCTCTCCTATTCAAGAGACATTACAAATAGCATCTTTATCCTGTGTAATAGTCTGTGTACTGATATCTTCCCGTCTATTTATCATCCTGCTCCACTTCATCTCCAGATTATTTTTCTGTTTACTCCAAGCATTCCATTTTCCCGTTGTAGAGAGAGGCCAATGACGAAATTACAGCTCGGATATTAAATTGTCTCTGTGGAGCCCAGATGCAGAACACAATAGGCCATTCAGAGTTTTCAAGTAAATTACACTAAGTGAAGTCAAAATACAGTTTTTTTCCTACATTCCAGAACAGCTGCTAAAAATAATGAAAGGGTTTCCCGTAATCAAATGCTTATAGCTACTTTTGATTGATCTCACTTTAGATTAGGAAAGTGACCGACGCAGGTTCTTTTGTCAGGGTATCATTTAATGGTCTCACCAGCCAGTTCAACAAGTCCCAGTAAACCCACTACTCTTTGTACTTGCTTCTATCTATCTATCTATCTATATATATATATATATATATATATTAGCATAATCAATTATCATAAATACATCACTCTGTATTGGCTTAATTTTAAGTATGTGCTGTTTATTGTGGAAAAAACTATTTGCAAAGTGTGGACCACTTGAGGCAGGGCAAGTAGGGGGAACTTGAGAAACTTGGTCTGGAGTTCTGGGTGGCTTCAGCTGCTGAGGCTTGAAGCCAGGCCCCCATCTTGCCAATCGAAGAGTGAGTAAGTTGGAAAATAGGGAGGAGTCGGGGTGGTGGGGTGTGAATTTCGTCACGAGAAGGTGAGGGCATAGGAGGGGTTTATATGAGGCATGTAATGAGTGTAAGGAGGAGTTTGGGCATGGTCCTTCTCCCAAACGTAAGTTATTTCATAACTTCATTTAACATTTATATAGCAATATATAAAAATTTGCAATAATTAGCATTACATAACAACTAGCATTATTCTGCAGATTTTCTCCTCAACCTGTGGCTTCATTGCAAGTTATTAATTTATAATGAGTGAAGCTAAACGACTGTTTTGAATGTTTAGCGTAGGCCCATCTTAAATCTATCACAAATCCTCTTCTTTACAGTTTTGCTTACAGGCTAATCATTCATGAAGAGTATTTTCAATGTAGCCCCATCTGTCTGGTCCCTCATTTAGAACTAGTGATGTCCCTCATGCTTTCTACTTCCGGTTCTCAAAAGCAGTGAAGTTTGCAGATAGCACAACCTACTGAGCTTCGTCTCTAGTTATGATGAATGTAGAAGCTAGGAGAAAGGTGGCCCTTGTGTCATGGTGTGTACACTATAGTCTACAGCTGAAAATGCTCAAAACAGTAAACTAAGTGTGGACAAACTTCTGTAAACAGTCTTCTGCTGGTCTTCCCCTGGAAATACTATGGTTGAGTCAGTTCCTGGGAACTGCTATGTGCAACATTCTGAAGTTCTCAGTTGGGCTCAAATCAATTCAAAGAAACACTTGTTATCTCTCACTTGTCACTTGTAACCTCTCCCTCCAGCTCTGTAGTTCTGCTTCTGACATGCAGAAGCCCAATCTTCCCATAGACTCCGATTCCCAGAATGCATTGGGAGATTAGAGCAGGATGTTTTGGAGTGATACATTTTTACTTGCTTTACTCTTTTGTGGAGCAATGCTCAAAGCTTGCTGGTGGGCGGGCAGTGTGTTAGACTGCATTCCAAAATGATGTCACCTTGTAATAGAGAACAGGTTTAGAATTCTTATTAGATGTGTTAGGCTTCAGAGAAAAATAGATTCTTTTGGAGAGAGTTTTTCTTCTGCTGGCTTTATAACTTTACAGACTGTTTACATGCTCAAAAAATCATAACACACTCAATCAAAGTGGAAAAAATGGAAAAGCAGAATGAGTTCCTTTTAAACAGAGCTTCGACTTTGGGCCTCTCCAAGGCTTAGTAGCTGCAGGTTGTTGCTTGCTCTACAGAGAAGGTCATTGGCTAGCCCCTCCAACGGGGCCTGTATTGTAATGTATTTGTCCAAAAGCTGAAAGAGGTCCCACCTATCCACGTGACTATTAAACTGCCACCACAAAGCCAGTTCTGCCCACACAGCACCTTCACTTCCACAGTTGCTTTTAAATGAATAACCTTAACTCACCTCTTCTTCCACTTTCTGTTGCTGTCTTCCGAGTTAAAGAGCAGCCTGCTACAACTGTTCAATGTTCAAATGGATTTTTTCTTTCAATCACATGCTGCTACTTTTACTGTTCTACCATTCATTGCACTTTCAATACCCTCAGGCCGGGTTCTAGTGCCAGCTTTTGTCACTGTGTGTACACAGCAATCTAAAATACTGCACAATTGTTGTATTTTCAATGACCTCTATGCTCTTTTCTGTTACAGTTACTGTTAAATGCCATCGTTCAATAGGTGTACTTCAGAAATGTCACTCATATTATTTATTAGGATTGTAATTATGCCATGTCTAATCCCTGTACTTCACTTCTGTATCTTGTATGAGCTGTTTTTATGTATTTCCTGCCATGCTGCATGTCATAAAAGCAATTTTCTGATATAAAAAGCTGATATAAGTAACTACTTTTAATGTTATGGCTGATAACTATATATATATATATATATATATATATATATATATATATATATATATATATATATATATATATATATATATATATATATATATATGTGTGTGTGTGTGTGTGTGTGTGTGTGTGTGTGTGTGTGTGTGTGTGTGTGTGTGTGTGTTTTTTAAAGTTATTGAGACACATGTACAGTTATAAAAGCTGTGCTACTGTGAACAATCTATAAGAGTATATCACCATTGGTTACAGTATCATTACATGTATTAATAACACTTGTATTAATAAACACACATGTATTTATATCTATTAATCAGCCAGTAAAGACACACGTGCACCCAGTGTTGCTACTTCTACGTCTGGCCACTATATCAGAAGCACACTTTAACCTAGCACAATGTATTTGACCCTAGTTAAGAAAATCCCTAACTTGTATCCCTAACTCGGCCAACAGTACGTGTGACTGTTATGGGATAAAGAGTCAAGGGTCAGAGTTGAAATGCAGGGGCCTACAGAATGACCTGTGCTTCTCAAAATGAAGAGAAGCACAGACATACCATGATTTTTTTGATGTACTGTTTTTAATCTACTCACTGTAACAGAAGACATGTTTCATATCTATGACTTGCTTATTAGAGATAATGTGCACAGCCAGCAATAGCTCACACATTTACAGCCAAATAAACCTAGCTGGGGTTTCTGCAGGTCAACAGCCTGAGGTGCTCCGCGTGCATTAATGCCCTAGCAGAGGCCAGCCTCGTTCATGTGCAAGGTAGAGGAATTAGCAAGTCAAATATTCTGCGTTTATTTTTACCCCAGCCTGCCTCAGAAAGGGGGGGTCATGTTTAAGGCTGAATGGAGGTTGCAGTGCTACAGGTCAAACTGTCAAGTGACTCGCATTACTAGCGCCATCTCACCAACAGCCATGTGCAGAGTCCTTTTACAGCGCAGACGCAGCACGAGAACACAAGCCCAACTTGAACTCCTGTGTGAGGTAAAACGGTGCAGTAGTGTTGAAAAGCTGTACTGTGTCCAGTATCAGAATGAAAAACCTCCTTCTGAGTTGATATCAATTCTTTAATGCTCTCACAGAAAGACACTTAGGTGTAGAAGTGTGTATAGTACAGGTAGGTAGAGTATAATTGTGAGAAATACCCTTGGGTATTTAGGTGGGTCCCATGTTGCCTTACTAATCCAGCATGAGCTGGCTGCTCACTCACTATAGCAGCACTTCAATAGTAACAGCTTGTTTGGTTTAATTGTTCTTCTTCTAGAAATGCTCTTTTCTAGCCTGGGTAATAACTTTCACTCAGTAACTGAGATCTTACACATCTCCTTTTCTATGTTCAGTTTGAGAACAGTTCATTCTTTTCACCAATATCATGGGAAACTGGTTAAGTTACCAGATTTACAAATATGCTACAGCAGACTACAGTTTTTTAAGGTATCCTTAAATAGTTACAGTATAGTTTCAGTTGCTAGTACAACCAGCTGCATGAACCAATTTGCTACAGCGCCACTCTGATTGTGGCCAAGCTTGCTGATTCTGGATGAATCAGTTACACAGTGACACAATAATATCATAATACGTTTTTAGGGACCCCAGAATTGAGATTCTGTGACTTTCAGGGGGTCCAAGAAGTCATTTAGTGGGTCCTATACCAGTCAGGCCCCCCATACTTTGCACCTTATATAGAATCTCAAAAACATAAACATGAGTATGTGCAAAAATCTATATTTAGATTTATTATATTTAGGATCAAGTAATTCATATTCATATCATGTTACATAACATTTACAGTCTCCATTCAGCTTCCATTCTTTTAGAGAAACTTGCTTTCAGCTTTTCAAAGAAATCCGCAGATATACGTTACCATGCCTTCAAGCTTCAGTCTTAAAGATTGGTCGCATTGTCTGCTTCCAAATAGTTCTAGAATCCAGGTTATCTCAAATACATTCTGTGATGCTGAAGTCTGGACTCTGGCATGGTCAGTCCACTGTTGCAGCTTCTTTGTTTGACTAGCAAACATTCTTTTTTGCCAGTTTTCTTTTCTCAGTTGTGGCTTCCTCACAGATAAACATGCCTTCAGATGCCCAGTGTCCACATTCTCTCAGTGAAAGGATGGACAGTAACACCTGTGGATTTTTTCAGATCTGAAGCAAGAGTGGAACTTGATTTTTGCTTCTCTCACAAAGATGAGAACTACTGCTTATCTGATGGTGAAAGTTTTAGTGGTCTAACAGGTCTTGCACAGTTATTAGTAGTTACACTGTTTTTATCTCTTTTATATCGTTTTCTTTCTTCCTGCCAGTGGATCTTCTATATCTTATGTCTAATTATCGGATAACTGGAATATATAATAATAAATGTAAATGTTGCATAGAATAAAGAAAGATAATGAAACCTTGATGAAGGTATATGTTGCAGTTGGATGGTTTACTCACTGAATTTGTAGTATGTAGTCTATTTGTGTGGGTGCACATAGTGCGTGCCACTGCTCAGAGTTTAAAGTTCACACAGCTGAGGTTTCCATGGGCAGTCTTTGATGGATGTGGATACCAAAGTGAGTTTGAAAATTCCTCCAGACCTAAATGTGCACTCCCATGTGTCTAACCATCTTTCTTGCAAGTGCATCAAACCTTTACTGATTCGCGCATGCCACAAGCTGGCCGAGTCTGTCCTTGATTAGTTAAAGTTTTTCCAGACAATCATTTAATTTTTCCTAATCTAGTTGATTTTTGAAACACTGTTCTCGCAAAAAATGTATAAAATCTAAAGTCTTTCCAGACAGTTGGCTGATCAGGTGATTTCTGACCACCTGGGTGATGCTATATTATTAGTTTATATACAGAAGCATCAACAGACGATCAAGAGTTGGATCCAGGTTTGGATTTTGGATCTCAAGTCTTTTACTGTAAACTCTTAACATGAGGGCCAATAAAGTGCCAATGCTATTAAAGATCATTGATAATGATAACTTTACAGAGAAATAAAGTAAAATAAAAGCTAAGCTTGAAGTGTAAGCCAAACCATACATTACTGAATGTCAAAAACAGTATCTATGCTTGAACATGTTCCATTATATAAAGGTAAAAGTAAACATGTATCAAATAAAATTAGGAATTAAGGCATTATCAACATTAATTTAACTTTAATGCTCGACACTATAGCTGATACATAACCAGGACTGCACTTAACCCTTTACAACAAACTCTGTGTGCAGTAATTAAGTACTGGACCACATTGTACGTCACATTAACAGACTCCAAAAGAAGGTCCAGCTCATTGTTCTGGTCTCAAATGCAAAATCAACATTATACTGATGAACATATATGACATTTATTTGTAAAGAAAATTCTGACAAATAAAATAGCCCATATCAGAGTGATGGAAAGAGAAAAATGTGGAAAGGAAACAGGATCCAATTTATCCTCATCTGTGAATGTAAGCATGTATCAGCTAAACTGATCAGTTCTCTTTATTGAAGAGATAAGTTCAGATGGCAGCAGCAGAATGAGTGGTGGAGTGAACTGTCGGCATGTTAACTGCTAATATCTCACTGCATTCAAGGGATTTTCAAGCAACTAAACATTACAGTTTCTTATTGAAACACATTTGAAAAAAAAAACCTGACTCAATTTAAATAGATGGAAACACCCTCAGTTAAAGGTTAATCTAGGTCTAGTTAAAGACTGTCAATCAGGCTTAAACATTACAATTATAATATAATCTAATTTCTGTATAGTCACAGACAAAAGACTCACCACTCCCAGTCAAATTACAAATCATAAGAAAGTAGAATGTGTCTTAACTTTTGCAGAGGCCACATGTTATGTTTATTTATTTTTTCAATTTGTTAAAATCATCTTACAAACTGAAGTGTGTTACAAGGTCTAGAGGTATGTTCTCTTTAGCAGATTTGTTAACTAAGTTATGTAAATAGCTATGAATTAATTAGGCCCACTGTATTTTTTTCCATTACAACAACTGACCCAGAGTTGCTAAGAGAGGTTTTCAAAATAAAGTTGCTAAAAACAAATAGAGTGAAATCATGTGGCCAATGTGAAGCACTGCGTTCATTAAGCCTGTCAGCTCCTGCCAGTTGAGGGTCTATATATAAAAAGTCACACTATTTACAATACATTGTATCCTCAGCGGATCTGACCAGCATAGCTCTGTTGCCTGAGGAACGCTAAAGACAGTATATTAGCTCAGCCTAACACATTAGTAACATTTCTTCTGGATGTTCTAGTCTTTTTATGGTTCGTGGCAAATATTTACTAAACGAATCAATAAAACTGCAGTCTTTTCTGACTAAATATATCTCTGCTGTAAGTATAAAACCAAATGTGCTTTACTTGTAATGTAATGCAATGTATCTGCAATAAGTTTACTATCACCAGTAAGAACACTATATATCATTAGAAGAGATGTAAATATGAATAGTATGAATATCTTATTTGGAAATAAGTAGATAATATCTTGTGCTCCAGTTTGATTAATTAAGTTTAATTCCAGATTTTTTCTGGACACTCCAGACATTGCATGAATGTATTTAATTCCTTCACCAGCAATCCTGTTTTAACTTATGTATTGAGTAGTTAAACCAGGTATTAGATAATAACTGTAAATAATACTGGGTTGCCACAACGAAAAGCTTGGAAAGGGTTAAAGAAACACACTGACATATGCAAAATACTTGAATATTTAATATTTAAATACTGAATATTTAAAAAATGTTTTGCTGAGCAAATAAAAGCTTCCTGTACAGAAATATAGTTTTTAAAAAGAATGTCTCCAAATACCTAAAACTTCTGCACAGTACTATAGTTTGAAAATGCTTGTTGCTATGAAGCTGTGTGTCAGTTCTATGCTGAATTTATCAAAAGCTCATATAACATAATGTAAACATACACTACTTTAAAAGTAGGTCAATGGAGTCAATAGATAATGAACAAAGGACAAACATTAAGATACACACATATATTTGTCAATATAAGCGACTTTATTTATTTATTTTTCAAAAAACAACACCTTTTCACATGACAGGGAAAATCTAGCCAGGAGGTATCATTGAACCGACGTCACAAATGTCTCTGGGATAATGTCTCTGGAATACTGTGCATCTGTTTATTATTTAACCTTCATATCTCTTTAATCCACTGTTTGGAACTGCCTGATACTTTGTCACTTAATAAAAATAACTGATGGAGTGATGAATCGCTCATATGAGGTTCTAGACGTTTAGACGGCAGAAGCTAGATGTTTAATGCATCTTCATAAACAACGATGTGCCCATCGTGTTATTAGTAGTTACACTGCCTTTATATCTTTTATTTTTCAGACGTTTTCTTTCTTCCTGCCAGTGGATATTATATCTTATATCTAATTATCAAATAACTGCAATATATAATAATAAATGTAAATGTTGCATAGAATAAAGAAAGATAATGAAACCTTGCTGAAGGTATATGTTGCAGTTGGATGGTTTACTCACTGAATTTGTAATATGTAGTCTATTTGTGTGGCACAAATGTGGTCTTGCACAACATGTATGCATGTTTATGACCTATATACAGTCCTGCAGACAGCTGGAAACAAACAGCTTGAGCACTCCGTTATTGGAATACAGCTATTAATAATCTGTTATTTATAAACTTATCAGCTTAGATATGCTGCTCAACGCGGAGAGAAAAGGTCTGTAGAGTTAGAACTTGTGAAGCTGGGGGTAAAGAGAATGCAATGATAAAGCATGGTCGTCTCCAGAAGTGCTGTTCCATGCCACCCCACCCCAACCCCCCAAAATCAAAGTTGGTTATCACTGAGCGGGACCACTGAAGTGACAGGGGCAGCTGAACAGACAAGCAGTGAAATATGGTAAGTGTTGTTCTGGCAATGTTGTTGGACACTAGGATATGCTTCAGATCCTTTCTCCCTCCCCTGGCTGTCAGCGCTACTCCTCCGACGTGCCCTGGACAAACACGAATGTCTTTACAGTCACGCGCACGCACAGACAAATGTGTGTTTACGGCTCAACCGGACAGCCACTCCACGCTGGGTATTTCAGGCATTACTGGCCTGAGAATGTTTTGAGCTTCTCTGGACCTCCTGGCCACTGACTCTTTCATTCTAAAGGAATCACAAGCTAGGACGATGTTTTCGAGCCTTTAGCTGGGGCTGGAGGTGAAATCTCCAGGCTTGCAGTAAGGCACTGTGCTGGAGATGGGAGGAAAGCATTCGAAGGAGCTTGCAGGTGAGGAGATCAAGGGAAGAAAGAGTGTGGTCGTTGAGGAAACGTCATCTGAGAAGATCCGCAAATACGCAGTCACACATTTTGGGTACAGCGTGCTGAGCTTGGCCCGACGCGGTCTGGTGGACGCCCCAGAAGAACTGTGGGAGCTCACGGAACTGCAGAAGCTCAATCTGTCCCTGAACTGCATGCAGTCCTTGGCGTCCTCGGTGGGCCTCCTTCAAAACCTAGTGGTGCTCAACTTGTGGGGCAACCAGCTGACCAGTCTGCCTCCTGAGATCGGGCTGCTCACGAACCTGAAGGTTCTCTTTGCGTACCGCAATCATCTCAGCGAGGTTCCCGAGGAGTTGAGCTCCTGCACCAAGCTAGAGGTCTTGAGTTTGGCAAACAACCAGCTCATAAGCCTCCCGAACAGTTTGTCGGCTCTGACGGGGCTGCGCAAGCTCAACCTGAGCCACAACAACATTGTCCATATCCCGACATGCGTCTACGCCATGAAAAGCCTGGTCTTCCTGCATGTGGCGTGCAACAGGCTGGAGAACATCGCAGAGCAGATCCAGACACTGGCTGACTTGAAGATCCTCATAGTGGAAGGGAACTGCATTCACTCTCTGCCTAAGATGCTCTGCTGCCTGACCAAGCTCGAACTCCTTAACGTGGATTACAATGACATCCAGAACGTTCCGGCTGAAATGCACCAACTGAACAGGCTGGGAAAGCTAGCCTGTCACCCCCTGGACAAGGGGCTCCATATCATGCATAACCCTTTGCTCAAACCTATTAAAGAGGTGCTGGACGGGGGTCTCCAAGCTCTTTATAACTACCTCAAGGCCAGCTGAAAGGCCGTGCGTGCCGTGAGCATGGCTTCAAAGCAGCTCGTTGAACTACTTTTGCGATCGCGCCACTGACTGCTATTTAAGAAGCTGCTCAAAGGTCACATTATTGGAGCTAACAGTGTTGCACTGCTTTTTTTAGGAGCTGTAGAAAGCAATTATGCCAACAACTGTAATTTAAGAATAACATCTTTATCAGCATGACATCAATTCAGAGACTTTGAGTCACGCTGTGTTGCACAGCAGTATTAAGCAAGGGCAGCTTCTCATTTATCTGAACGCTGTAGGGACTGATTGTGCAGAGAGGAGTTTAAACAAAAGATGCGAACTTCCCAGCAAGGAGAAAAGAGGAGAGCAGTGTGTAAGAATTTGTCAACTTGGTTATTAAACTGTAAAAAAGATCCCTGTGAGTACACCAAGGTTGCTGATACTGGTATCTTCTCATTCTGCGCCAGCAGCGTCGGGACTGGGGGGCACATTTATGGCTCCCAGGAGCATGTTAAACAAAGGGCACCGGCTTGTGCGGCCGTGCTAAACAAGCATTGGATTTCTTCTCCTTTTGTTTGGTTCAGAGTTCATTTGGAACTGTCGGTGAACTTGCTGACTCAGTCACGTTGACCCTTGTTTTCCACAATCTCTTTGGAAAGCCTCAAGAGAAGAAGAGATGCAATTATAACTCCCCTGCACCATTTTCTCAAGCGCCGAACGTGTCTTGAAGAGCAAAGCAGAGACATTTCCATTACCTCAAAGGAAAGGTCAGTGGTGCATCCCACTGAAAAGTACAGGACCTCTTAGTTAAAGGCCAGCGGACTTATTTTGCCCAATATTACACAATGTACAATTTCAGAAGGAGAAAGAAACAAGTAAGCGAGTAAGATATTTTATAGATTCTGTTTCTACACTGTTACAAATGTAAATGTATCTTTTGATAAAACTGAAAACAGAAATTAAATTAAAAAAGGAAAATGTAGTGTATTATACGTTAGCAGTCAAATGTTTGAAATCACTTGCCAATGGTTCATTTGGCAATGGTTTAAAGAGAGTAGATTGAAATTCTGTAATCAAGATGTTAGAGGCTATTTAAAGACGTTGCTTTTGTGAAATCATCAAGAAATTATTGAATAATAAATAAAATACTCTAATTGTTATTTAAATCTGTAATTAAATGTAAATCTGTAATTTGCCATAATTTCTTCATTTAGAACTTCTTCGAAATTAGTTGGAAACTAAGTCGCAGAGTATTCATTTTTAATAGAAGCACTTTCCAAATGGATCTGCAACAAACTGGTTTAATGTTATTGAATTCTGTGATTGCTATTGAGCCCTGCCTATGACACACCTTTCTAATAAAACATGCCCATGACTTTTATGACTAGTTATCTAGTACTACGCATAAGAAAATGATGATGATGACTTAATTATCCTGTTCTTACACACTCATTCTTACACAACACTAAACCATGGCCATGACTTAATTATCTTCTACCTACACATTAGCAAATGACGGCCATTAATTCATTATCTATGACTTAATTATCTTGTTTCTATGCCTTACTAAGTCTTGGCCACAACTTAGGATTTAGAAGGGATGTCACCAATGGGGCTGTGCAGATTCCAGTATTTTGAGCACTGGTGTATTTTCCTCCTATATTTTGTCAAGTTGTACAGTATAAAAAAATCTATCAATTCAGTGATTCAGTCTTAACTATTAAACTTACTACTTAAATAATTAAATAATAGAACTCGTTAATAACTTCACTGAATGTCTTTAAAGAATTGCACACATCTTTTTTTCTGTAGTAGCAGTGTGTCCAGCCGTCCAGTGCATGTATAATTTTTTTTTTATTTAACAGTATGTGAACCTATCATTTGTATGGACCATCATATGCAAAAGCTTGAACAGCTCTGATCAAATGAAATGTTTTTTTTAATAGATTTTCTAAGTGAAAAGAAGTTCTACAGAAAACACACTTGAATGTGGCTCTGTTCGGCTATTTCTGGTGCACATTGATTCAAGATTCAGGATTCAAAATTCAAGAGTTTTATTGTCATGTGTACAGCAGAACAGACACTTACACTGTACAATGACATTCTTACTTTGCTGTTCCTCCATTCACCAATAGATAAAGATAACAAATGAAAGAAATAATAAAAAATATATACAAAATATACAAAGTGTAATACTATAAGTTGAAGTAAATAAAAGTATTTTTATAGTTAAAGAATACAAAGTAAAAGTAATGTGTGGTTTTATGTGCAAGTATGAAGAGCAGCAGCCATAAAGCACAAGTTTTTAATTGTTAATTGTCAAGTTGTTAAGTAATGTTAATTGTTTAACATACAACATCAAATATATAATATATAGTGTGGTATGACTTTTTCACGGGCCACATTTTATGTTTGATGTTTTCCAGTATGATAAACAGATAAACAGTAATAAACAGTAACTGTGTAAGTGTGTTCTCTGTAGATGATGTTTTAACTTCATTTTACTTAAAAACTCAGAGGTATTTAAGCTTTTGGACTTGACTGAGTTACAGAGGTGGGCTGAAAATGTTTTGCTTTTAGGGGGGTTGTATGTATGTCTGATAGCATATGAGCAACTGTGTTTACCCAGTAGAGAAAAACTATAGCGCCCCCTGTCGGTAGAGGACTAACAATACAAGGTATGTTGTCTTTCTTGCTGGAGTTCATATGAGAATAAACAAATATCTATTTCTATGAATATGTTTTATGTCTTTCTTGTCTCTCTATTTTTTTTAAATTCAGTGTTCCAACCCTCAAAAGACATTTTAATGAATGTCACTTTATGTATTCTCCTTTGATCTTTTTGACAGGTCTTCGCCAGCTCTAAAAATAGCATCGACTTCTCCATTTTGATTCCTCTATCAAATAATACCAGGTACAGAGTTCATGTGGCTCATCAGCTGCTTGTGTCTCATTACGTTTCTCTCTGGAAGGGCTGAATCGCTCTGCAGCTCATTGACTCCGCACAGCCAAAAATGCCAAACAGCTTAGCACTCCTGAGCGGCTAGGCTATTTAGGTAGACCACTGTGCACTTCTCTTTTTTCTGACCACCTTTGAACAGGCGGCTTGTGCTCTATTCATTCTCTGACATGGTGTTCATGACCACAGTTTGTTTTTCTCTTGCTGCTTGAACACTTTTAACCATTTATAAGTCATTAAAAAACTGTACTGAAACAAACTTCACCTTCCTGCCCTTCTTCTTATTTTTTTCTTCTTTTCTGACTCACAGCTTTTACTGTAAGTCACTTTGGTGCCGTGTATGTGGCATCACATTGACTCTGTTCTAGAATTGCTGATTTGAGAAGAAAAACTGAGACTTCATGTTATATAGTTGAGAGTTGCAGAGAAGCTTACTGACTGGTTTCTTAACAGTGGTGGTGATAGGAACCAGATGTCCCAATATCTACAATGCAAATATAGCCTTTTGTTTATTAATTAAAATGACCATGGCAGTGTTATGAGTTTTTATAAGTAATGCGAATAAGACATGAAGTCCAGCATGTACACTTTCACCATAACTGGATTTGTGGAAGCAGTTTTGGGTCCTAAGACTATCGCAAAGTAATGTTTTAGGCACTGAAGAGCATTTTATAATAATTTAATGCAAAAACTTCCTGTTAGGCAGATTTTAGAGATGTTACACACTTTGGATGTGTAGTTCCCATCATCACCACAATCCTTATTTAGTGCTTTTTCTAGAACAGAGCCTTCCACATCAAAGGTCTCAGAATGTGTACTGAGAAATATAAGAAACACAGAAATAGAACATGTGCACATTAATACAATTCCCTTTAAAGCAGTAATGGAGCTAAGCGTACCTGGTTCTCAACCAGCATTAGAAGGTACATCTGGACCTTAAATCTAATATAACCATCTGCGCTAACACACTGAGAGAAAGTGACCTCTGCTGCTCATAACTGAGTAAGACATTTCTGTAGTATGGTACTCCTGAACTGAAATAACTCTAACTAACAACTAATCTGGGAAGCAATTATCAGAGCTGTTAATAAAAACACTTTTACAGAAATGTGCATGTTTGATGTAACTGACAGGCTTTGATATGATCGTAATCTGCAATATGTGCATATCTAAGTCATAAAATCTAAACCGTCAACCGTCAACATCTTAATGTTCTGCAATCACCATGAACACCTCATCCCTGGAGCAGCGAATCACTGAGTTACTGAATTACTGAATCACTATCCGGAGAGAGAAACAGTGGTGCATCGATTCACCTCAATAATGTATGAGATGTTGTATCAGAAAGGAATAAAGAGAAACAAAAGATCTCTCTCTCTTTCTGCCCCTTACTTTCTCTCTTTCTTATACTTTTTCTCTGTCTTCTTGTTACTCTGTTTTTATCTCTTGTCTCTCTTAGACACACACACACACACACACACACACACACACACACACACACACACTGAAACCATCTTTGCGAGTGTATGGACCTGATACACTGGCCACAATCTACTTTGGCAGCCGATGAGAAACTGATTGCATGAGAGCACACATGACAGACAGTGAAAAACAGATAAAAAGATAAAGAGAGTGTCCAGAGAGATGAAAGCGGGAGGGCGAGAAGAAAGAAATACAAAGATAGGAAGAAGAATAAAGAAAAATGAAAAGAAAGAAAGAAGTGATAAGATAGCTTGAAGAATGAGAAGCAGTGCAAAGAATGCAAACGTGAGAAAGATAAAGAGAGGAAGACTGAGAGAGAAAGAGAGAGGGAAAGACAGAGAGAAAAAGACTGTTTGAGAGAGAGAAAGAGAGAGTAAGTGACAAAAAGAGATTGAGGGAGTAAAAGAAGATGGGAAGAGAAGGAGCCAGAGAAAGGAAGAAAATGAAAGTGAAATAGATATAAAAGCAATAGGGAGAGGAAGAATGGATTATTAGAGAAGAAAAAGGAAACAGAAAATGGTAACCAGAAAAAGAGAAGTAAAGGGAAAGAAAGAGACACAAAGAGAGAGGATGGTAAAGAGAAAAAAGAGACTGAGGAAGTAGAAGAAAGAAAGATAGAGAAAGAAAGAGCAAAAGAGAAGGATGGGGGAGGGGAGAAAGGAACGAAAGAGGGGAAAAGGGGGAAGGAGAGAGGAAAAAGGGAGATTTGAACAATGAAAGAAAGAGACGGAAAAAGAGACAAAGAGAGAGAGAGAGAGAGAGAGAGAGAGAGAGTACTGGATCAGGCTATTTACTGGATCAAGCTATCAGAGTAATAAATCATTAATAACACTCCTGACACTCCTGCTACTGGCTCAGGTCTCTTGACTCTCAGCCTTCATTCAGGGATTCTGAGCATCCAGCTCTACAGTATAACTACAGCCACACCGTCAACTCTCCTCCTCCAACAACAGCAGGCATGTTCAGACTGGTCATGACTCTGTGTGTGTGTGTGTGTGTGTGCTGCATAGAGGAAACCTCGAGTTCCACAGAAACACCTTAGAGTCCCCTCAGAAGAAAACGAGTGTGAATAAGAGTGTCAGGCCTGAGCACATCCACATTTACCACCCCATCCCCCCCACCCCCCACTCATTGCCTCTGCACTGCCCTGAGAGAGAGCATTACCTTTCTCTTATCAGACAAACCAGCTCAAGGTTACAGGGATGGCCAACGTTGCGGAGGTGATTGTTCTCTTTTACCGCAGTATGCTGACCGTTACTCCAGCGGTAGGAAACAGAATCTCAGAACACAAAACACACAACCTGTGTTTCCTCTGTTATGGTGCTGCACTAATGAGAGGCTGTGAGCTGGTTCATAGTTAAACATGTCAAACACTGTCATCAATCAAAGCATTCCTTAAAGAGAGTTCATCCACATTTTAGAGACTAACATTTATTTCCCATTTTAAGAGAACAGGGCAGCACAGTGGTGTAGTGGTCAGCACGGTGGTGTAGTGGTCAGCACGGTGGTGTAGTGTTCAGCACGGTGGTGTAGTGTTCAGCACGGTGGTGTAGTGGTCAGCACGGTGGTGTAGTGTTCAGCACAGTGGTGTAGTGGTCAGCACGGTGGTGTAGTGGTCAGCACAGTGGTGTAGTGGTCAGCACGGTGGTGTAGTGTTCAGCACGGTGGTGTAGTGGTCAGCACGGTGGTGTAGTGTTCAGCACGGTGGTGTAGTGGTCAGCACGGTGGTGTAGTGTTCAGCACGGTGGTGTAGTGGTCAGCACGGTGGTGTAGTGGTTAGCACGGTGGTGTAGTGTTCAGCACAGTGGTGTAGTGGTCAGCACGGTGGTGTAGTGGTCAGCACGGTGGTGTAGTGTTCAGCACAGTGGTGTAGTGGTCAGCACGGTGGTGTAGTGGTCAGCACGGTGGTGTAGTGTTCAGCACGGTGGTGTAGTGGTCAGCACGGTGGTGTAGTGTTCAGCACGGTGGTGTAGTGGTCAGCACGGTGGTGTAGTGGTCAGCACGGTGGTGTAGTGGTCAGCACTGTCGCCTCTCAGCAAGACAACAAGGGTTTTATTCCCGGTCCGGGCTGTTCTGTGTGGAGTGTGTATGTTCTCCCCGTGCTTGAGTGGGTTTCCTCCGGGTACTCCGGTTTCCTCCCACACGTCAAAACACATGCATGTTAGGTTGATTGGTCACTCTAAATTGCCCATAGGTGTGAGAGTGTGAGTTGGCCATGCGATGGACTGGCGAACTGTCCATGGTGTACCCCGCCCTTCGCCCGATGACGCTGGAAGTGGCTCCAGTGACTCCGACTAGCCGGAAAAAGCGGCAGATGATGGATGGAAGAGAACAGCAACTGGGCAGGTGAATAAGTATTGTCTGTGAAAGGAGAAATCCACCAACTTTACAAATGTGTGCTTACTTAAATGGTTATATACAAAGCCATTCAGAGTGGCTTGATATGAAAAGCAAAATTTTAGAAAAGCTTAGTGAGTCAGAACTGTTCACAGTGGTAGGAACCAGACGTCTGAAAAGTTTAGAGGCCCTAAAGTCTTTATATCACAGAGTGTTATTACTATGGATCCTCAAGTGTTCTTCACTAAAGGCATGAGTTTTATATAAAGAACTGTGAATTAATTAGAAGTTAAGAATTATTTTTCTGTCACTTGTGTTTGCACACAACAAAATCCGGCCTCCGCATTTAACCCATTCATGCACTGAAACACCCATATATATACACACACACTAGGGGGCAGTGAGCACACCTGCCTGGAGCGGTGGGCAGCCCTATCCACTGCGCCCTGGAAGCAGGTAGGGGTTAGGTGCCTTGCTTAAGGGCACTTCAGTCGTGTCCTGCTAGTCCCGAACCTGTAACCTACCATTCACACAACCAGATGCCTAACCTTCAGGCCACGACTGCCCCAATCGATTGAATGAACCATTGGACTGCATACACTACTGTTGTTGATTAAATGCTTCTCATTTGACTTGTTGGCGAGAGCTGAAACATGATGCAGGACAAACAGGAAAACAACAGAAATCCACCAGCATAGTATACATCCCTGCCACTGTTATTTACGAGAGACTGTGATGTAGACTACACTCTTACTATCTAACTCAAGTGTATAACCTGCAGCATCCATATGCCTGTGTGATGCGTGTGCAAGCGAAGGAGAGTCGGTCTGTGTGTCGGTTGGGTGAGACCGAGAGCAATGCCAGTTTTTACAGAATGCTGCTTTAAAGAACTTTTCAAAAGATGAAATATAATCAGTGAATCATTTTAGATCCATTTTAATAGCAATTAAATAAAATTCTACAACTAGAGCACAGTATTTATTTAAAAAAAAACTCAAGTAGCACTGCTATGTCTGATCCTCTCATACCAGCACAGCACACACTACCGCTGTAAAGGAAAACTGGGTGTTTTAAGATGAAGTTAAAGTTAGCAGACTGGTTGCCTTAAAATATTGAATACATTGAACATTAGACAACAAGTTAGCAGAACTAGACTAGACTGTGATCACTAGACTGTGATCAGGCTGCTGACTTGTTTAAAATCAGATTTTTAGTGGTGTGGTCCTGTGGGGGTCCTTTTCTTCTAATGGATGGGGCAGAGGTGGGTTTATTAATTGTGCAGATGCAGATGGGCTATAGTGTGCATTTATATTGTATGTGTTTCTGATAAAGTGGCCAGTATGCCTGCTTTTTTCATTTGTCGTGTGATTTCAGTTGCATTGTTGATGTGCTTTACTTATTATTGGAGTTTTATGTTGAGTCTGTGATCCATAAGTACAGACTTCCCCCACTTTTGGATTTTTTATATTTTTGACATTTTTCATTTTTATTCAACATAATTTGAAAATGCCAGCTGCTCCTTGGACTGTGCAAAAGGCCAGGACAAATGCACCAACAGTGTTTAAAAATGAGCTTGAAATAAAATCTCTTTACATTACCCTACACTGCTGTGCAAAAGTCTTAAGCTCATTGTTTAAACCCTTTATCTTAATAATAAATGAGTTTTACCAGTAGCAACACCAGATATCATTAGAACAGACATCAGTAAGCATACAAGCATACAATACAAAGTAGCATAAATGTCTTATTTTGAAAGAAGCAGATAATATCTTGTGCACCAGTTAGTTTCAGATTTCTCCTGGACGTCCCAGACATTGTATTAATTTATTTAATTCCTTCACCAACAATCTTCATTAAGTTTAGCTTAGATTAGATGAGAACTGTAAATAACGCTGAGTTACCACAAGGAAAAGCTTGGAAAGGGTTAAATAAACACACCAACATATGTAAAACCACAATTTACTGTTTTAATACTTTTTATACTATTAATATTTAGAAAATTACAAAAATGTGTTGCTAAGCAAATGAAAGGTTCCTGTCTGGAAAAATAGCTTTTTAAATATAATAACGTGTCCACGTCCCCAAACCTTTGCACAGTACTGGCTATAGAAAGTTGAGAATGTTTTTATCTCCTTCTTCTATAAATGTCCCTTTCTGGAGATAATAAATTTGTATAGCATTTTATATTCCTAAGAGAATTCCTCTCCAGTTTGTGTTAGTGGACAGGTAGTGAACTGTGGGTGCCACTACTGAAGGTTTCGAGAATGTCTTTAAGAAATGATCACAGGCCAAGCCCAGACTCTGACACATGAATACTGAAACATCTTGTATGAAAGTAGATTGAATTGCAATATGTTGTCAATGTAACTTGCAATACGTCCAATTGCTAGATTTTTGTAAGGCTAAGACACACATTGTATGTATGCAACCCCGACCTTTACGTATTGCAAGCGTATGCCCCCCTATAAAGCCTGTGTGTGGCCCCGTCACAGATATAGGGGATCTTCTGCAGGAAGAAATTCAGGTGCACACAAACCCAGCGGCTGAAGAGATCCTGCGCATGTGCCTCGGAGCGTCTCCGAAACAAGCTTACCTTTGATAGTGCTCAGCAGTGACCTCACCTCTTCTGTGAGCCGGAGGATATTGTTTCGTCTAAAGAATGCACTTATCTCAACATGCACTAAGAGAACAGAACACCCTTCCTCTCGCTCTCACTCTCTCTCTCTCTCTCTTTCACATTCTCCCTGGATGCTGATTAAACCACTTCATCTCTGTCACCACTCATCTACTTCCACTCATCCAGTCCGAGTGGTGCTGGTCCGGTTAGGACTCGCTCTGTTTTGTTTTTCGTCCTTTGCAGGATAATCCAGAACACGCGCCTCTTCTTTCATTGCAGCAGCGCGTCTGAACTCGGCAGCCCTTTGAGGAGTTTGGGATGTCTCTTTACGGATCTGAGGTTGAACTTTTTGCCTTTGAGATAGAAATTGAGTATTGACTGGACAAGCATTCAGCAGCATCGATTTCCACAAATAGTGTCTGCTGTAGCTCTGAAAGAAGATCAGCTCACCTTTATGGACTAAAGAAAACTTACTTTACTCCAAAACTTGTCAAACTACTTGAACATTGCAAAACTGACATACCTTTAGTTGTCATGACTGATTATTACCAGTAGTATAGTAATATAATCATGTCATGTTACCATTACTAGTATTTATACATTTGTAGTATTCTATGTACTAGTATTTTTTTTTTACAATCATTAATTTGGAGCCATTAATGACGTAAATTTACAGTCCTGCAGCTCCTGTCGGCAGAGGTGTCAAGTAGTGAAGTACAAATACTTTGTTACCTTACTTAAGTAGAAATGTTGGCTCCTTACATTTTAAACATGGCCTCGTTACTCCTATTTCATCTCAGCTTGTTCTCATTCATGTACATTTGCGTTCCAGTAAAGATTATTGATAACATATTTGCTCCATTACAATACTTACAGGCAACTAGTCATCATATCTTCTGCTCCATGAAACACATGTTAAGGTTCAACAGTAAACAGATATGCTTCTTTAATATATTTACATTGTACTAAAATACATTCATTTTCAATGGGCGTATATGCGGCTGAAACAGGAAGCCTAGCGCATCCCAAATTTATCAACATTAACATTTTATTATAATATTATAGTCATTGTGGCTTTTAGAAGAATGATTTTGTTGGGGAGGTGGGCTAGTGCACTATAGACCCCTGTGGTGCAACCTAAGCTTTTGTCTTTAATAGCATTTTTTTCCCTACATTACTTTTACTTTTATACTTTCAGTAGTTTTGAAACCAGTACTTTATGTTTTTACTAGAATAAAAATCTTAAGTTGATACCTCAACTTCCACAGAAGTATTTTTAAACCCTAGTATCTATACTTCTACCTGAGTAATGAATGGGAATACTTTTGACACCTTTGCTTGTCGGAGAGATAAAAATGCTGGATTTTGTAATAATCTCTACAGTTGATTCTACAGAAGTAACAAAAATGTACTAACATAACTGCCACTTTATTAGGTACACCTCTTGTATCTACGCTACTCACTTTCCACTATATCAGCTACACTTACCGTATAGGAGCAGTTTGTAGTTTTACAATTACAGACTGTAGTTTATCTCTTTCTCTGTGTACTTTGTTAATCCTCTTTCACCCTGTTTTTTAGTGGTCAGTACCCCTGCAGGACCACCACAGAGCAGGTATGAAATGGTGGGTGGGATCATTCTCAGCACTGCAGTGACACTGACATGGTGGTGGTGTGTGTTGTGCTGGTATTAGTGGATATGACACAGCAGTGCTGCATTTGATCTACTGCTGCTTGAATTGATCGTCCTCCAGTCCTTTATCAGTTGTCACAAGGCGCTGTCTACAGGTGGCTGTTGTCTGAATAGTTTTGGTTGGTGGACTATTCTCAGTTCAGCAGCGTTTAAAACTCCAGCAGCACTGCTTAGTCTGATCCACTCACAGCACAACACACAGTAACGCACCACCACCATGTCAGTGTCACTGCAGTGCTGAGAATAATCCACCACCCACATAATACCTACTTTGTCGTGGTCCTGTGGGGGTCCTGACCATTAAGGGTGAAAGGACTAATAAAGTACACATAGAAACAGACAAGCTACAAGCTGTAGTCTTAAATACGGGTATATATCTAAGTGTGGATTGTGATGTTCACATGTTCAGAGATGGTGTGATTGATGAATATGTATACTCTATTGTAACATGATGTTCCCTCTAAGCATATTACAGTCTGCATGTACTGGAGAGACTTTCCCTGCTTACTTATATCTTTACATGCTTCACTAAAGGTCCTCTGACAGTCGTGGATTTGTCTTAGAGCACATACAGGCTGTATATTAGAAACACAGGAGTGCAGGAAGAAAACTGCTGAAGTACAGTAACAACCTGTAAAAGTACTGTAGTTATACTGTAGAGTATATATGATGAGTCTGTTAAATAAATACTACATCTCTGGAGAAACTGCTGCCTATAGATTACAGTAATTTTACCCTGATTTCTTTACAGCGTAAGTAGCCAGTGACATGAGCTTATTCTGGTATTGGTCATTACAATGACTGGTAAAGTTAACATTATACTACTGGACAAAATCTGTCCTAGCAATCCCTGTTATGTATCAGGGCTCCAAAATATTCATGATGGTCAGAACTACACTCCTAATGAAAGGTTGAAAGGTATATGGTTCTTGACTTGTACACACAGTTCTAAAAAGCTGGAGACTCTTTATACTTTAGGAAGTTCTTCACACTGACACATCTCATTTACTAACACAGACCATTAAAGATCCATCTACTGAAACGTTCTACAGGGAACCAGAAGAGGCTCTCCTACATCATAGCCTTGCTTTATGACAGTCCTAAGAAGTTTGGTTGCGGAGGGACTGTGGAATTTATGATGAAATGTTATAACAAGTTAAAAATAAAGAAATTGCACTCAACTGTTTCAATTCCATTTCATCAGAGATTGAACTCTATAAGCCTGTATATAATGAATTGATTAAACGGAAATGTGTGATACAACTGAATTAAGTTCATAGGTTACATGTGTTTTTCAAATGTTTCATCAAAGTATCAAATTCAGATTTCCATTATTCTGGCAGAAACCAAAAACAAACAAAGTCTGATTTTACCAAAAGAATTGAATAAGAAGTAAACTAACTACAGAAGTAAATAAAACTATAAAATAAATAAATAAATAAAAGTTATCTTTAAAAATAGACAGAAAAACACACATTTTTATCACATGCTCAGAGTAAATGTACATGCAAAATGTAAGAATTAATTCCATATGAGTGGATTATTTGGCTACCTTTAAATATAACATGAGAAGGCAAAGCTAAAGCGTTTTTATATCATATCAGACTTTCAGTAAATTTACAGTGGCAGTGGAGCGGTGGGAAGCTCACAGACTCTGCATGTCTCTGCATGGGGCACTGTAGGTTCTGGGTCATGCTGGGAAGTGAACTGTGTGGATCGCACAAAAGAAAGGCAGTCGTTTTATAAAATCCCCAGCCGACCCTCGACTTCTATTTCTCTGATGACTGATTGACTGAAGCAGTGAATCAGTCTCTGCAGAGATGAGTTAAATTGTGCGGCCGAAGAGCCTGTAAACGTCTACAGTTGGTTCGTTGAGCTGTAGTTTGATTTAAACCAGGTTTAACAGTCTTTTCACCTTTACTCCATCATTGTCAGTCTGATATGGGATTCAGATTAAAGACAAACTCATAACATTTAGAGCCTATTACCAAGATCTACAACTACAGGGCTGATAGTATGTAGGAGCTTAAAACTCTTGTAAAGTCTGTACAAAAAAAAGATAGTCAGTCTTTAACATAAGAGCCAGTATGTATGTAGTACTAATTTATAACTGCTTTAACTATTAATCAGACTAATAAGATTACCTCAGGACTCAGAAGTGGGTAAATTGAGATCGTATCACTTCAATGTGGATTGTGCCCTCTAGTGGTGGGATAATTGTCAGCATGACAACCACATAACATACTGTAAGCAGAGTTTTTACCCCTGAGTGTGATGAGACAGTAATCAGTATTGACAATATTGTCCTATATACAAAATGATAGGTAACTTTCTTTGCTTTTTAGGGTGTGATTATATGTATTAATTTATTTATTGTTTATAATTGCATATGATTTTTTAAGCATTTTTCCACTTATGATTCATTATTATCATCAGAACTTATTATGCTGAAATAACTGATATATGTAAACGACATCTGGTCAGATTAGCTGCCCATCATTTTTCCTCATAAAAAAAAAAAAGCAGTCCAGTCTGTAACATGTGTTGTAACTGAGGCTGTGTAGGTGGATATATACATTTATTTATTTATTTATTTACTTATTATTTTTATCACATTACAAATGTGAGCTGTGAGAAAAGCAACAAACTTTTTTAAATTCAATGTCTTAAAACACAGAATTTAAATTCTCCTTACGTATAACACGTTCCAATTTGGTTTCCTACTGGCAAATGTTAACAATCTGCCTGACTGGACAGGTCCCAGCTGGATTGGTCCTGACTGCAGTGATTTAGTGGGACCCTGGATCATTTACTTTGCAATCTTTGAGAGTTATAAGGAGAGTAAGTGGGCAGAAAGGGGTGCAGAGACCTCAGATCTCAAACAGGGAAAGCCAGGGTTCGCTATCAACATTTCTTAGGAGTCTAAACTAAGTGTAGGCTGAACTAGTTGTGATGCTGTGTGTTTTGCCACATCTTATTCGCACACGCTCTTCATCATTTCTCTCCAGACCACTGAAGATGACAAACAGACGCTGATAAATGGAACTGCGGGCTAATGCCTGTTTCAGGGAACGATTTTGATTCGCCGGAGTCCCAGAGTGCCGGTGCGCTGCAATGTGGACACTGTAACCTTTCCAGCAGTCGATATATAACATGTCTGTATAAAGCCGTGCCACTGAGAGACATTGATTTCCCAGGAACTCTCTGTCTGGTGTGGTTTTATCCTCTAAATTCTCACACTGGGACTCCATATAAAACTCAAATCAAACTGGAAGTGAAGGCGTTGCGGGACACTGTTCCAGTTAGGCAAATTTTGGGAAAAAGGGGAGAGATGTAAAGAGAAAGAAAAGCCTGCGCTGTTTATCCTGATTAATGTGGAATTGTCCTCGAATTAATTATTTCTTTCTCTCTAATCTGCTACTGAATTACTCTTCTATGTCCAGCAGAGTCTGATTGTTCACGTATCTTAGAAAATTGGATAAGAGAATTTGCATACAGGGGAGAGAAAGAGACGAAGGGAGAGAGATAGAGATAGAGAGGGAAAGAGGAAAGGAGAGTGAATGAGAGAGACAGAGAGAGCACAAAGAAAGAAAGAGAAAGAGAGAGAAGAAAAGGAGAGACAGTTTTAGAGATAGAGAGGGAAAGAGGAAAGGAGAGTGAATGAGAGAGACAGAGAGAGCACAAAGAAAGAAAGAGAAAGAGAGAGAAGAAAAGGAGAGACAGTTTTAGAGATAGAGAGGGAAAGAGGAAAGGAGAGTGAATGAGAGAGACAGAGAGAGCACAAAGAAAGAAAGAGAAAGAGAGAGAAGAAAAGGAGAGACAGTTTTAGAGATAGAGAGGGAAAGAGGAAAGGAGAGTGAATGAGAGAGACAGAGAGAGCACAAAGAAAGAAAGAGAGAGAGAGAGAAGAAAAGGAGAGACAGTTTTAGAGATAGAGAGGGAAAGAGAGGGAGTGAGTCTGAGAAAGAGAGAGAGACGGGGCGAAGGGGGAGAGAAGGAGAGAGAAAGAGAGATGGGGAAAGAGAGCGAAAGAAAGAGAGACCAAAGTCAGACAAGGAAAGAGAGAAAGAGAGAGTGAAACAAAAAGAGAAATCAAGAAAGGGAGAGATGGAGAGAAGAGAGAAAGAAAGAGAGATGGGACAGAGACGAAGAAGAAATAGAGAGAGGATAGAAAGAGAGAAAGTGAGAGAAATGAGAAATAAATAAAGAGAGAGAGAGTGAAAGAGAGAGGAGAGACAAACAAGCACACTAAACTAAAACACCTGAAACCGAAAGAGAAGAGAGGGTTAAAAGAGATAAAGGAGAAAAAAATGAAACGGAGACAGAGAGAGGATAGAGAAAAAGAGAGAGGTAAAGAGAGAGACAGAGAAATAGACAGAGGAGAGGGAAAGACATAGACAGGAGAGAAAGGGAGATAGATAGAGAGTATAGAGAAATAGAGAGAGGAGAGGGAAAGACAGACAGGAGAGAAATAGAGATAGATAGATAGAGAGTAGAGAGAAATAGAGAGAGAGGAGAGTAAACTAGAGAGGAGAGAGAATAGACAGAGAAGAGAGAACTAGAAAGACAGAAAAAGGAGAGGGAGGAGAGAAAGAGATAATATGAAAAGAGAAATAGAGAAGAGAGTGAGGAGAGAAAGAGAAACAGAGAAAAAGAAAGAAGAGAGAAAGAAATTGTGCTAGATAGAGAGGGAAACAGAAATACAGTCAGAAAGAGAGAGTGTGCAGAAAAAAACCATACAGGTTTGGATGTATTAGTTTACATGTGACCATCCATTCAGCCTACAGCAGACTTGCCCCACCCCTTTACAGTGAGGGTGTAAGGAGTGTATTACACTCGGCTGCTTTGAAAATGGGGAACGATGCAAGCCAGCCAATCAGAACAGAACTCATTTCCATATATTGGCCCTAAATTTACAATAATAAAAACAGTGTGTGTGGTTAACAGAGGTTAGAAAATGGTCATGTAGAAATCTGTTATGATGGTTTTTGGTACATAAAAAGTACAGACACATAATAAATAAACCTCAGAGAGAAAAACATACAGATAATATGGGACCTTTAACCCTCCTATTATGTTATGGGTCAATTTGACCCGTCCCCACTTTGAATTGTCTGAAATATTGGCTTCCCTCTCTGAAGAAAATGTTAAAATTGTAAATATACCATATGTTCATCTTTCCAAATTTAAAATTAAGCTTTGCTCAATTTGACACGTACCATTAACATAATAGGAGGGTTAAAAGGCTGGTTTATATAAAAAGTAATATAACACATTTTTTAATTACTTCAAAAGCAAACAACCCGCCACTATCAAATGTAAAAGATGAGCAATAGTGAATGCAGGCATGAACTTGAGATTCATTGGAAGATGCCCTTCTTCATATTGTCGGTCACTTTTCATTCAATGCACAGATTTATATCAACATGACTATGATGAACTGACAAAGTTGCTTTGATGGCGTAAGGTAGCCTTGAGCACTTTCTGCTGCTGAAAACATTGATTGAGTAGTGGAAGACATTTTCTTCCTCCGTCCCCACGAGGTAGGTTACTGCAGAACACATTTCCCAAACAGAAACAACATAACATCATAGCAAACTGATGTGCTATTTGAAAATGAGATATTTTTAGATTTCCTTCATTGCACTTCTTGGTGCTGGTGCTGGTGATGATTTTGCGTTGGTGACTCAATGGTTGGATTTAATCGCTCTCAACAAACCCATCACTCACACTGTGTCCAGGGGCCATTTTCGAATCGATCTGAAGCTCCGTGGGGAGTCGATATGCCTTGAATGAACTGCATAATTATGGAAGAAAATGTCAGAATTGCATCTAAAGCCCAGGAACAATGGCTATGTTGTAGCCGAGCAGTACTGTACACTGAAAAGTCAGAGACCACCCTATGTTTACATCTTCATTTATTTCTAGCCACAATTACCATAAAGTATAAGTTGCTCCTTTTAAGAAGATGTTTCTGCAGAGATTAGGTATAAAAAATTAATCCACCTGGATAGGGGCAAGGAAAATTAATTCCAAAAATGTTATTAAAAGAAAAAGAGCCATCATCTGTGCGAGAGAGGAGAAAACAAGCCCCACGCTGATTTATACCTGAATCAAATCCACAGGTGTTTCGGTCCATCCTCCATCCTTCTGTGAGAAGACAACTCAACTCTGAGAGTCTGAAAGAAAGTTTAACTTCAAAAGCCATTACTGATTAAAGGAAACAGATAAATTTTCTTAATCAAACAAAAAGCTGCTGCTGGTGTTCTCAGAACAATGGACTGACCACCCAAGAGTCCAGACGTCAACATCACTGAACTTGTTTGGGATTAAGAAGCAGAAAATGCAACCAATTTCTAAGAAGTCTTGCTAATGTTAACGCTGGTTTAGTTGATTTGTTTTTGTTTAGTTGAGTTTATTATTTTTTTGTGTTTTGTTTAAGAGGACGGATGTTGTTTTAACGATAACTTGCTAGGAAGAGCTTCAGCTACAGCTGCGCTTGAACTTTACTTCATTGACTTATTAGTCCTAAAACAATCTAACCAGCAGCAGAACCTTCAACGTTCACGAGAAGTTAGAATAAGCTGCTAGAGCAGTGTCACTTCTTCATCCTCTCTAATTGGACTCATTTGACTCAATGCCACAGTGACTCCCTATCGCCTCCTGAGGTACAATGTAGTATTACAACAGAGGAGATGGCGGGCTAGCTGGTTAGCACCGTCAAAATTGTTACTTCTTTAAATTCTGTTAATAATTTTAGTTCCGTTTGGAATGTTTTAAACCTAAAATCATAGATATTACTTCCCTCAGAACCACCAGGTAACCTGAGTATGTAGTTTACAAAGTGAATTTGCTTTTCATTCATTTCCAGTTCTGACATACAGAGTGGAAACATTTCCCTGCAGATTTCTTTGAAAAACTGAAACAAGGCCTCTGAAAAAAATGGAAGCTGTAATAAAGCTATAGTTCTCACAAAATACTGCAGACTGTTATAGTTTTCTGTAAACTATGTTTCATGCTTTTTCTTAATGCTGAAAACTAATAACTTATATTTAATGGCCAATTTGAGTACAAATTAAATAACTGGTATTTAAATGTATAAGACTTTTGCACAGTATATTTTTATGTTCTTTAATTTATTGCTTTTCTTTTTACAGACTGTTTGACTTGTCTTGTAATTTACATATGCAAATAAATACATGAATAAAACCGAGCTATAAAGACAGTGATAAAGAATCAATCAACAGTTTTCTCTGTTCAATAAATCTACTTGTATTCTAACCAAGTTCTCCTTCAGAAAGCCCTCAGTATTTACATAACTCACGTTAACTGAACTGATGCTTTTCATCCTGTTTACAGAAGTACTGCAGGATGTCTGTGCTACATGACTTCCTTTCTAAAGACACAGGGACAAAGGGAACAGAGCTGGAGTGCAATGGAGTCACGCTGCGACATGAGTCCCGCTACTCCAAAGGCAGTTTAAGCCATGTCTTCATAACAGATTATGACCTTCTTACTAAGAGTAAGTACTTACTGCAGATGATGCAATTTAGAAAACAGACTCCAGCTAATGCACTTCAGACAGGCAATTTGTGCATCAGCATTCAAACACACTGAAATCATACAGAGACCTTCATATCATCACTGCCCACAGAAAAACAAGTATCCACAAAATAGTAACTTTACAGGGGATTCCAAAAATGTTATTTACTTTTCAGGGTATATTAGTATAAAGAGCTTTTATCCCAAGTGATTTTGGAGCTTTTCTATTGGTCTAGTCATCATGAAGCTCTCACAGACTGTCATGTTCAAATGATGCACAAAACAAAAAATCGACAAAGATGGAGATACATTTTTCTTTGGACAGTGATAATATCGTTATATAAATTTTTTGTTGATTTTTAGTTTTCTGCATCATTTCAACACGACAGCTGTCGTTTACAATGTGTGAAATGTTCAGGGTTAATAGACCAATAGAAATGCTCTAAAATCCTCAAAACTAAAAATCTGGTTCCATTGACTTACATTAAAAGTAAAGACTGTTTTTGTCCTCTCCTGTAAAGCTGCCATTTGGAAGATACATGTTTTTCTTTGGACAGTGATGATATATTACATTGCCTTTAAAGCTTTTTTTAATATTTGAAACATTTGGCTAAATGTAGTTGTTTTAGTTAGACTTTAGTTTGAATTAAATTTACCGCTAAGATCACTGGCACCGGTGTGTAAAAGCCCTCGTCCTCCAAAAGTGTTAGAACGTCTAATTTGATAAGGTTGTCGTCTCAGACACTAAACATAGCACCCTTTATGTGGCACGCTTGAGAAAGAATATCACCAAATGAAGCACTGTCTAACCACATCAGACTCTGCTGCCCTCTAAAAACCCACCAACATTAAACAACAATCACATTTTCCTCTCTTTATTTTGCCTCTGTAGTTAAATTAATGGAATTCCCTGAAGCGTCTTAAAATAGAGTAATTGTGTGCGCTTAGATAAAGCAATATATAACTGTTTTCTTCACTCATGCCTCGGCTTTATTAGCACCCCTCCTCCCCTCTCCCAAAAGGGGAGAAACTCAAGATTAGAGACTATTTCAGCACACCATATAGAAACTTGCATCTCATGCACTTTTGCTGCAGATGTTGGTAGTTTTCCAGGAAATGTTTATTGAAGCTCTTCTTGGGGTAAAGGTCCACAGACCATTGGTCACAATGACGAAGGGCTAAATCATCCCAGGGCTACTACTACAATAGTTCAGATAACTGTCACATCAGAGATTTCAGGACCCATACTGTTAATGAGAAGGTGAGAGTTGTGCCATGATACTAATGCATTTCTTTAGAAAATCCTTGGCTTTTTTCCATATGCAGCATAAGCAGTCACTTAAAGGTGCGATCATACTCCAAACAATAGGGGGCAGCGTAACACCCCTTCAATTCTTACCAGTCTGTTAAGCAAATAAGTTTAGCAACAAACTTAATCTCTTTACTCACCAAGAGCATTTCCACCGATGGAAAGGGACGCCAAAGTCAACGCCTGTTTTGCTTCTGTTCAGATCATTTACTGCCAAACAGCCGAGAGCTTTGACCATCTAACCAGGATCAGAACTTTCAACATCTCAACATGATTCACAAGAGGTTAGAATACGCTGCCAGCGCAGCATCGCAACTTATTTATCCTCTGATGTTACATTAATTTGACTACAGAGACTACAGTGACTCACAACAGAGTACTAACTACAGTATACTCACTACAGTGTACTAACTACAGCATACTCACTACAGAGTACTAACTACAGCATACTCACTACAGAGTACTAACTACAGCATACTCACTACAGTGTACTAACTACAGTATACTCACTACAGTGTACTAACTACAGCATACTCACTACAGAGTACTAACTACAGCATACTCACTACAGTGTACTAACTACAGTATACTCACTACAGTGTACTAACTACAGCATACTCACTACAGAGTACTAACTACAGCATACTCACTACAGTGTACTAACTACAGTATACTCACTACAGTGTACTAACTACAGCATACTCACTACAGAGTACTAACTACAGCATACTCACTACAGAGTACTTACTACAGTATACTCACTACAGAGTACTAACTACAGTATACTCACTACAGAGTACTAACTACAGCATACTCACTACAGAGTACTAACTACAGCATACTCACTACAGTGTACTAACTACAGCATACTCACTACAGAGTACTAACTACAGCATACTCACTACAGAGTACTAACTACAGTATACTCACTACAGAGTACTAACTACAGTATACTCACTACAGAGTACTTACTACAGAGTACTAACTACAGCATACTCACTACAGAGTACTAACTACAGTATACTCACTACAGAGTACTTACTACAGTATACTCACTACAGAGTACTAACTACAGTATACTCACTACAGAGTACTAACTACAGTATACTCACTACAGAGTACTTACTACAGTATACTCACTACAGAGTACTAACTACAGCATACTCACTACAGAGTACTAACTACAGTATACTCACTACAGTGTACTAACTACAGCATACTCACTACAGAGTACTTACTACAGTGTACTCACAACAGAGTACTAACTACAGTATACTCACTACAGTGTACTAACTACAGCATACTCACTACAGAGTACTAACTACAGCATACTCACTACAGAGTACTAACTACAGCATACTCACTACAGTGTACTAACTACAGTATACTCACTACAGTGTACTAACTACAGCATACTCACTACAGAGTACTAACTACAGCATACTCACTACAGTGTACTAACTACAGTATACTCACTACAGTGTACTAACTACAGCATACTCACTACAGAGTACTAACTACAGCATACTCACTACAGTGTACTAACTACAGTATACTCACTACAGTGTACTAACTACAGCATACTCACTACAGAGTACTAACTACAGCATACTCACTACAGAGTACTTACTACAGTATACTCACTACAGAGTACTAACTACAGTATACTCACTACAGAGTACTAACTACAGCATACTCACTACAGAGTACTAACTACAGCATACTCACTACAGTGTACTAACTACAGCATACTCACTACAGAGTACTAACTACAGCATACTCACTACAGAGTACTAACTACAGTATACTCACTACAGAGTACTAACTACAGTATACTCACTACAGAGTACTTACTACAGAGTACTAACTACAGCATACTCACTACAGAGTACTAACTACAGTATACTCACTACAGAGTACTTACTACAGTATACTCACTACAGAGTACTAACTACAGTATACTCACTACAGAGTACTAACTACAGTATACTCACTACAGAGTACTTACTACAGTATACTCACTACAGAGTACTAACTACAGCATACTCACTACAGAGTACTAACTACAGTATACTCACTACAGTGTACTAACTACAGCATACTCACTACAGAGTACTTACTACAGTGTACTCACAACAGAGTACTAACTACAGTATACTCACTACAGTGTACTAACTACAGCATACTCACTACAGAGTACTAACTACAGCATACTCACTACAGAGTACTAACTACAGTATACTCACTACAGAGTACTAACTACAGTATACTCACTACAGTGTACTAACTACAGCATACTCACTACAGAGTACTTACTACAGTGTACTCACTACAGTGTACTAACTACAGCATACTCACTACAGAGTACTAACTACAGCATACTCACTACAGAGTACTAACTACAGTATACTCACTACAGTGTACTAACTACAGCATACTCACTACAGAGTACTAACTACAGCATACTCACTACAGAGTACTAACTACAGTGTACTCACTACAGAGTACTAACTACAGTATACTCACTACAGTGTACTAACTACAGCATACTCACTACAGTGTACTAACTACAGCATACTCACTACATAGTACTAACTACAGCATACTCACTACAGAGTACTAACTACAGTATACTCACTACAGTGTACTAACTACAGCATACTCACTACAGAGTACTTACTACAGCATACTCACTACAGAGTACTAACTACAGTGTACTCACTACAGAGTACTTACTACAGTGTACTCACTACAGTGTACTAACTACAGCATACTCACTACAGTGACTCTCTAGAGTGTACATACTACAGCATACTCACTACAGTGACTCACTAGAGTGTACATGCTACAGTATTCTCATTACAGTGACTCTCTAGACACTACAGTGTACTAACTACAGCATACTTACTGTAGTGACTCACTACAGTGTACTCACTACAGTGTACTCACTACAGTGTACTCACTACAGTGTACTCTCTACTGTGTACACACTAGTGTACTAACTACAGCATACTCTTTAAAGCATACTCTCTACAGAATACTCTCTACAGTATACTTACTACAGCTTACTCACTACAGTGTACTCACTACAGTGTACTAACTACAGTGTGCTCTCTACAGTGTACACACTAGTGTACTAACTACAGCATACTCTTTACAGCATACTCTCTACAGCATACTCTCTACAGTATACTTACTACAGCTTACTTACTACAGTGTACTTACTACAGTGTACTAACTACAGTGTACTCACTACAGTGTACTCACTACTGTGTACTAACTACAGCGTACTCACTACAGTGTACTCACTACAGTGTACTAACTACAGTGTACTAACTACAGCTTACTCACTACAGTGTACTCACTACAGTGTACTAACTACAGTGTACTAACTACAGCTTACTCACTACAGAATACTCACTACAGTGTACTCACTACAGTGTACTAACTACAGCATACTAACTACAGCTTACTCAGTACAGTGTACTAACTACAGCATACTAACTATAGCTTACTCACTACAGTGTACTAACTACAGCTTACTCACTACAGTGTACTCACTACAGCTTACTCACTACAGTGTACTCACTACAGCTTACTCACTACAGCTTACTAACTACAGTATACTCACTACAGTGTACTAACTACAGCATACTCACTACAGAGTACTAACTACAGCATACTCACTACAGTGTACTAACTACAGTATACTCACTACAGTGTACTAACTACAGCATACTCACTACAGAGTACTAACTACAGCATACTCACTACAGTGTACTAACTACAGTATACTCACTACAGTGTACTAACTACAGCATACTCACTACAGAGTACTAACTACAGCATACTCACTACAGAGTACTTACTACAGTATACTCACTACAGAGTACTAACTACAGTATACTCACTACAGAGTACTAACTACAGCATACTCACTACAGAGTACTAACTACAGCATACTCACTACAGTGTACTAACTACAGCATACTCACTACAGAGTACTAACTACAGCATACTCACTACAGAGTACTAACTACAGTATACTCACTACAGAGTACTAACTACAGTATACTCACTACAGAGTACTTACTACAGAGTACTAACTACAGCATACTCACTACAGAGTACTAACTACAGTATACTCACTACAGAGTACTTACTACAGTATACTCACTACAGAGTACTAACTACAGTATACTCACTACAGAGTACTAACTACAGCATACTCACTACAGAGTACTAACTACAGTATACTCACTACAGAGTACTTACTACAGTATACTCACTACAGAGTACTAACTACAGTATACTCACTACAGAGTACTAACTACAGTATACTCACTACAGAGTACTTACTACAGTATACTCACTACAGAGTACTAACTACAGTATACTCACTACAGAGTACTAACTACAGCATACTCACTACAGAGTACTAACTACAGTATACTCACTACAGTGTACTAACTACAGCATACTCACTACAGAGTACTTACTACAGTGTACTCACAACAGAGTACTAACTACAGTATACTCACTACAGTGTACTAACTACAGCATACTCACTACAGAGTACTAACTACAGCATACTCACTACAGAGTACTAACTACAGTATACTCACTACAGAGTACTAACTACAGTATACTCACTACAGTGTACTAACTACAGCATACTCACTACAGAGTACTTACTACAGTTTACTCACTACAGTGTACTAACTACAGCATACTCACTACAGAGTACTAACTACAGCATACTCACTACAGAGTACTAACTACAGTATACTCACTACAGTGTACTAACTACAGTATACTCACTACAGAGTACTAACTACAGCATACTCACTACAGAGTACTAACTACAGTGTACTCACTACAGAGTACTAACTACAGTATACTCACTACAGTGTACTAACTACAGCATACTCACTACAGTGTACTAACTACAGCATACTCACTACATAGTACTAACTACAGCATACTCACTACAGAGTACTAACTACAGTATACTCACTACAGTGTACTAACTACAGTGTACTCACTACAGCGTACTCACTACAGCGTACTCACTACAGCGTACTCACTACAGTGTCATTTTTAAAGGAAGATGACTGGAAAACATTTTTTCTTAAAATTGAAGTGATATGATTAATAAAGCCTAATATAAAGAGGAACCAACAAGGCAAAAAAGGTCAAAAAAGAAAAGATTGTATTTAATGGTAAATCATTTCTCTTTTTGAACTTCCTATTTAGAGGGGTCACTTAAAGGAACGAAGTGCTCATCTCTTTAAGAGCCAAACAACACAGTAACTCTGCAAATGGAACTCAGGGTTAGCTGTGGTAACTGAAGGGTGAAGGACATTTGATGACACAGTACACAAGACTGAATAGGTGAGATAGAAAAGAGTTTTTCTGTAGAATAAGATGGGTCAGTGAAAGCAAAAGCTTGAAACTGGACCACAAAAATGGATCTGACTGCATGGTCCTTATTGTTCTGCTGAACTTGTTTTCTTACTTTGTTCTTCTTTTTTTCCACTGCAGTTAAAATAAAAAAGTGCGGACTCGGAATACAGCTTTAGTTGAACTGTAGTCAAAGTTGCAGCACAATGTGTGGGCTGAATGTGTAAGCTTTTCTCTTTTTACTAAACTTCTTTTGGAGCCTGTCTAGAATATTCTTCTGCTTATTTTTATTATTGTAAAAGACTATTGTCTCATAATATACACTTTCTTACAAACAGGGAAGACTCAATCTATTAGTACAGAGAGCAGGCATATATATATATATATATATATATATATATACACATACGTGTGTGTGTAGTTCTTAGTTCAAACAAAGCATGTATATATAAGTCATATGTGTTGATGTGCTGAACTGTACTGTGCTGGGTTTAGGGTGGTTTGTGTGGGAGCCAGTATCTACCTTCACTGTGGGATGTGTGGCTGTTACTGACCTGCTATCTCTGCCATTCATTTACCTCGGCTGGTTTTCCCTGCTGCTGCTGCTGCTGCAGTGTTCAGGAAAGAGCTCTCCTGTTTCCTGTATGCCCTTCTTTGCCAAATTATCACCATATATGTTATAATAGGTACATGATAATTATCATACTCTAAATATTAAAATGACACTAACAGTAATGGTCTGGGCACTCGTGGTCAAATGACATGTTTTGCTGTTTTTGTTAATTGCTGAAGTAAAAATGCTACAGCATATTGTATAGTTTATTTTTATTATAAGCACTAAAGTGTCATATGTCATATTTAATAAAAAATGTCATCTTTATTCGTCATATTTTCTTGTAGAGCATGTGTTAATTTGTTTTTACTAAGTGTTCAGACTTTGCCATGTGATAGGATTTAGTCTAACTCTAATGTTCACGGTAGTATATGTTGACTTTTGCATTGTGTTTGCGTAGAAAATTATTATTATTATTATTATTATTATTATTATTATTATTTATTGTGAGGTCTCTGGGACTCTACAGGAGCTATAGAGGAGTATGTGTGTTCACAGAGCAGCTCTGCTGTGTTTAACGGCTCCGCTCCGGAGCTCAACAAGCTTTCCACAACTCACTCTGTGTGTGTGTGTGTGTGTGTGTGTGTGTGTGCGTGTGTGTGTGCGCGCGCGCAGTTATGGCGCTCCGGCACAGCTCCACTCCACTCCACCCATTAAAACACTCGCACACAGTCGCCCCTCCTTCCCTCAGCAGCGCTCCAGCTGCTCCGACACAAGAAACTTCTTCTCTCCGCCCGCGTCCTCCGTTCTCCGTCCTCCGTTCTCCGTCCTCCGTTCCTCCGACTCTGACGGGCAGCGAGCTGAACTGCGCTGAGCTGAACTGCGCTGAGCTGAGAGTGCGCATGCACGTCCGCCTAAACATCGCCAAACATCATCTCAGCCCAGTCCGCTCCGCTCAGCCTGTAGCTGTGGAGAAAGAAAAGAAAGCTCTGGGTCGCATTTCAGCGGCACGTTCCGGTCCAAATCCCCCCACAACCAACTCCAGCAGCCCCACCGTCCCTCCGCCGGAGAGCCCCGGTGACGTCAGCGCCGTCTAGAAGTCAGCGCGAGTGTGTGGAGCCGCTGGACACACACACACACACAGTTTGACCAAGTAGTAGTAGTGTTAGTGGTGGTGGTGTTCGGGGGGAGAGAGAGGGAGAAGAGTTCGTTTCCCCCCACAGTGAGCGAGAGAGTGTGTGAGAGAGAGAGAGCGAGAGAGAGAGAGAGAGAGAGAGCGCGCGCGGAGAGAGCCGGGAGCTGAGAGTGAGCTGCGGAGAAACAGTGCTGCGTTTTTTACCCCGGAGCTGAGGGGTCTTAGCGCCATGGACAGAGTTTTACCTGGACTCCTGGCTCTGGTCACTTTCCTGGCTTCAGCTCGAGGACAAGTATTCCGAGGTAAGAGCGGGTCTGGACGCTTATGGCGGTGTTTTATTTGTTTCGAGGTGAAAAGCCTGAAGTTGCCGCTCTGATCTCGTGTTTGACTAACTGAGCTGAAGCGACTCTCCCAAGTTTCTCGCGGTCCTCGTCCCTCTTTCAGAGGCAGACTCACTTAAAAAAGTAACTTTTTAGTGAGTATATGCTGGTGTTGTACCCGCGAGGGGGAGTGGGGGGGTTGTAACTTTGACTTGGTCACCTCTGTGTTGGCTTTTTGTTTGTACTTCTTCAGCGGTTTGAACTTTTTTTGTTGTTGCTCGAATCTGGCAGCTTGTACAAAAAACAAATCTTCAAAGCGGCTCCTTATGCGAGGACTGTCTTGCTCGGGGAGCGGTCTTTGGTTTGTGTGTGTTTTAAAACAACGGCTGAGCCGTGAATGCATGTTTTCGAAAGAAAGGAGTGAACAGTGTGATGACATTTCAGTCCGTTAATTTCCTCCTCCGTAACTTTTTCCCGTCTCGTTTCTAAACAGTGGAGCGGCCAGCAGGCGGCTGATCCCCACGCAGTGTTAGTACAGTGTTAGTGTTAGTACCACAGGGGCTTTGTGGATGAGCTCTAATCGCCTGGAAGCCTAATCTTATCAAACCAAGCCCTCACTGCTCACACAGGGCTGTGATCTATCTTTACCCAACTCTCACAAACACATGTCTGGAATGGAAGCGGGTTGGATTCAGTGTCTCTAAAGGAGAGAAAAGAAAGAAAGTTGGGTTGAGTTTGGGAATAAACTCAGATTTTGGCTGTAGATTGGGGGAAAAGTAGCTGTTTGCTGTTCTTGCAGTTAATGCTGTGTGTTCACTGCATACATAGGCATGCCGGGGCCACTAGGATATCATTGCTGTCCAGTAAAAAAAAATATCTCCAAAGTGGCCAATAGAAAAAAAAAATAAAAGTGGTCAAAAGAGACATGTTTCTCTTTGGACAGCGACGACATACAACACGAACAAGAGCCAGAAAGCATTTGGGCTGGTTTTATGGCTCTTTTATGGTTTTATAATGTCATAAACCCAGACTTTTACTTTGAGCCTTTTACATTATTTTGCCTCGTCCCTAGTTCAGTTTGGATAAGTGAGGGTGAATTCATCTCCAGCTCTCCAGCTACTCACTGAAAAGTCTAAGCTCTTAACTCAGAACCTCGTTGTCAGCTGTAGGAAAGCAGCTGACATTAACAGTTCTTGTGAGAGTCCTCCAAATTACACAGCGTGAACCCTTCCATCTTCTATCCTGACCATGGAAGACCTCTTTAGTTTAGTCCCTCTCTCTCTTTTAATAAGGAACAAACTTTCCCCTGAAATCAGCAGCAAATGTCCCTCTTTGCTTCCTTCTTTCTATTTTGGGAAACGTCTTTGCACGCCTGCTGGATATATCAGCTATCTGATTTGTAGTTTTCTTGTGAAAAGGCCAGGCTTGGTCCACATCCTTGTTTGGTGTAGTGACCACGGCAGCCTGCTGGTGGCACCATCGTACATGCAGACCCGCAGCAGTCTGGCTTTGAAGCTCCAGCTCTGGAGTCTGTAGTAGTCCAACTTTGGCACCAAGCAGTTTGGTAGCAAACAGGATAAGGACACTATCAGGCCTTTTTATTTAGAGTTGAGACGCTTCTTCTTCCAGCTCAGGACGTGCCTACCACTGAAAATATCAGAGACTATGATTTACAGTGTTGTTTTTTGGTTTATGGAGTTCATAATATGGATCAAAATATACTAAAGTCAGACATTAACAAGTGCTAAAGGTGAACATTCCTATCTCATTCATTGCCTTTTCTGACTAGTATCATATTCATATCCGTAGAAGCGCTGACCCCGCAGCCTGAGGAGTGTTATTTTGTTGTTCTGACCGGTGACGTGAAAGGATATCCTCTCTGGTTCTCCCAGCTGTGTCACATTTCACAGCCTTTTCCGTAGATTCACCGCCGCGCTCGCTATTCTAGCCGCACTGCAGACACGCAGCTCATTGTGTTTGAGAGCCATTGCTCGACTTACACTCTTATGTTAGTGTGGTGCGTCCCTCTAACCGCTATGATTTTCCTAAAGAGTTGGCCTCGAACCCCCTGGAGGCTGTGAAAATAAATTCACTTTAATTTTCAGTAGGCTTAAAAAATGTATCTGTGTGGTACTAAACCCATTTCAGTTCCTCCTCCGTGGCCCAAATATCAGTAATATTTCACATGTGTAATTCTGCGGGCTCGTGTTATCAGTCCGTCGCAGGTTCCTGTGTAATCACAGCGCTTTAGCGTTTTAAAAAAACCACGGCCTCTTAGCAGCTGTCAGCATGCCTTAATTGTACCATATAATGCTCTGAGTTGATCTTTTCGAGTCAATGGAGAATGAAATTGGATCTCGCTTATGTGCGAGTCAGCCAGATTATAACAACTAAAGTAATAACAGTGTTAAAACATAGAATTAACTCAGAATATTGATATCGTGTCCCCTTCTCTACTTAAGAGTTACCTCACGCTCTGTTCAGCTGCTGAGGAGCAGGCGGAGGCTGTGGTACTGTACAAGCCGTGGGGTTGACCTGCCAGTCTGCCCTGAGCATTTTTAGCATCCTGTTGCTACATTCCATTGGCCTGGCATGTGTAGTGCCTATGCTCTGTAAACACCTCTGTCTGAGTGTGTGACCCCCTGCTCTTGCTCACACGCACACACACATTTATTACTACATGGAGATTTCTCATGTAACTATGTATTACTATAGTGTGATACTGCTATGCTAAGCCAAAATAAACTATCCTATTTTAATACCTCAGCTGTTTTAACCCCTCAAACCTCGTAAGCTCATTAAATAGTGAAATATATATATATATATATATATATATATATATATATATATATATATATATATATATATATATATATATATATATATATATAAAATATATAAAGATTCCTGACATTTGGCACTCATTCTTTTTTAGAGCAACTTTAATTTGTAGTCTTGTGAGAGGAGTAGGAGAATATAGCATTAGGAGTCCTGCCCAAGGAACTGCCTCCCTTCCTTACTGGCACAACTAGGTTTGTTTTACATATGGATATCTAAAATCGTCATAGCTTTTGTTTACCTAATTAGGTATTGAAATATGGTATCAAGTACATGATTTCATTTTTAGATGTGAAATCAGATTCATAGTGAAGATGTGGGTTGTATAGTGGGGCTTTACATCAGTGACACTGTGTATCCTTGTTTATTCTTAACCTTATAGTAAGCTAATATTTCCTCTTGTCCTTTAGGCTGTCTGCGCTTTTAAATGTTTTCTTTGCTCCCGACACACCTGATCCAGCTAATCTGTTCATTAACAAGCCTTTACTGAGTTAATGTGGTTCTGTTGAAGCAAGGAAAATATTAAAATGTACAGGGCAGTGGGCCTCCGGGACCAGGGATTACAAACACTAGTCTACCACATACCTTTCATATTCTTTAGAGAAGGAACCAATTCAATGAGTGATATTGGATATTTGAACCGGTATTAGTCCAGTATCAGCCAAAAATCTGATTCGATCCTATAGCAAAACTAGCATTCAGTAGCACACACCCACTGTGCAATGTTAGCTGTGCTTTTTGTTGGGTAATAGAACGTTTGAGCAGAGTGAGCCTCATACTCTACTGTTCGATGCTCAACTTAAATGCACTGCTTCAATTAAAATAGCTTAATGTAAAGCTTAGTAGCTGTTGAAGAAGAAATACCAGACCAGTAGGTATCAGCAACGGTTTGGGAAAATTGGTATCATCCTATCTCTGACATTAGTGTCATGCCATAGTAGTTACTGGATAATAAGGCCGCGGATGAATAACTGAACAGTACGCCTGGAGTGCAGGGGGTTTGTTTTTCAAGGCGAAAGCTCCGGTTTGCAGTCAAACAATTCCACAGTGTCTGAAGTTTTAATGTCTTCCTTTCACTGTGGGGATGTTTATGAGAATAAAGGAAAACACACACACACATACATACGGTGCCCTCTGACGTCCTTTCTAATAGCTTTCTCCTGCAGTCACTGGAGGCCTGGGAAAGCGTGGTGCCCCAGAATTGTTGGGTAGCTGCGCAGGGATCACCGTTACCCATCAGGACCGTGACTTTGTGAAAGATGCTGAGCAAACATGGCCGCTCTAATTAAAGTGGGCCTGGCCCTCGAGTGGGCCAAAGCGAGCATAAAAGCTAATGAATCAGCCGCTTGCCCTGTTCGAGGCCTGCTGAGTAGCATGGGGCGGCCAGGTGGTCCGTTAGCGCCGTCGTGTGCAATACCACCACGCTTCATAAATGACTGCAAATAAACTGACACAGAGGCGATTAAGCACCCATAATAGGATAGCCGCCGCCGCCGCCGCCTCGCCCATGTGCTGCATAAGTGAGTGGAGGATCCTTTGTAGGTGACTGTGTCAGTCCAAGTGCGCTCCAGAACGCGGCTAATTAAACCACAATGGGCCGGCGCGCCCCAATTTTCAGAGGCCGTTTCATTAGCGCTCGGAAAATAAACCTGGGTCATCAAAGCGAGGAGCACTCGTGTTTTTGTGGTGCTGACGTCTCCTTTTCGCTGAGGTGGAACCAGGTGACACACGCCGAGCAGGTGGCTGAGTGCTGGCGCCCCTCCTTTTCAGTGTTCTTCCCCGCACATCACCGCAGGCAAATATCTCCATTAGTGTCAGCCTGTGTCTGCGCACCACCGAGGAGTTGACTATGGCCCTCCACTGCATCATTAACAGTTTGGAGGCCTACTTTAATTCTTCCACCGCTTGCTCGACCTAATTGTGACCAGACCTCATTGTTTCTTAAAAGGAAGCTGTAAACGGGATGAGGGGGGGGTCTCGCTGTCACATATGGGCATGGATTCTGGACAGGAAATTGGCCTGCCTCAGCAGAGTCGGTCCTGCTCAGCGCTGAGGCTAAAGAAAACAACGCTCTGGAACAATAGCCGTCTCTGTGTGCATTCGGCCTGTAGAGAAGAGCCCGCCGAAGCCGCCCCGTGTGTGTTCCTCGCTCATATCCAGTGACATTTTTAATTGTTGCCAAGCATCAGCGCCCAGCATTAATCCCTGAGATTTATTTACGTCTCCACTAAATGGAGGAGGTGTAAATATTTGCTGGTGAACGCGAGGACCATGTAGTGCCAAATTGTTTTTTTAATGACGTTCTAATTATTTCCCCGCACATTTTTTCTTTTTTTTGCCCACGCCGGTGGTATTTTGTTGCAAATGAAGCAGCGGAGACCTTTTCCGAATGGTTCGTTATTAGTAATTTTAATTGGAGGCGATGTTTGCGCGGGACAGCGCGGACATAGATGTGGTCTTTAGCTCAGACATGATTAACTGCTTCATGTTTACAAATGAAATTGCCACTTTAGTGTCGCTATTCAGACTTTGCACCACCCAATTAACACCAGTCTGTTATCCCCAGACTTTTTGGTCAGTATGTCAGCGGGACTTGATTAGAAAGCCTGGACGCTGTGTGGAAATGCACTGCTTTACGCTGAGCTCCTTCTGTGTGTGCAAGCGCATGTTAGTTCATACACTTATAAATGTCTCCTGCAGCTCATGTTCTGAATGAGAGGGCTAATTTAAGAGCATTAATAATCCCATCAACGTCCCAGGGAGCGGTGACGTTGAGCAGGTCTGCTTAGTGGAGTCTGAATGGTGGGAATAGTAACCAGCTGTGAAGACAACAAGGTCCAGAATGGAAGAGGAATTCCACCGATTCCAATTTCAAAGGTCCTGCTTAATTAAACGATTCAAATGAAAAGTCATTGAGAGCAGTCTTCTATAAAATGCTTTGTTGTAGAGCAGAGGTATTTAATTAGAGTTCAGTAAAGTCCAGTTAGAGGAGATTTCCTCAGGCAAAGGTCCGGACCCTCATCATTTCTAACTTATGATTCAGTGCCATTTCCTGTATATTTAAGTTACCTAGTATCAGCATCTTATACCATCAGCAACTGAAAGACAAACTTATTACAAATACCGTTCAGTATATTTCAGTATATTTACTGTTTAAATGCTGAACTGAATTCATTATTTATAAAGCTCTAAATAATTTATTAATAGAGAAAGTAAATAAGTTTATCGGTTTACGTCCGCATTGAACGACGTCTGGGTCTGACTGTGGACCGCCTATTAGTGACCCCTGTTGTAGAGAGTCAAAACTGTCCACAGTGGTGGTGAACCAAGCATGCAAAACATTAAATGTCTTCAAAACTTCACCCAAAAAAGTTAATGCATGAAATGGTTATGAATATGCTGCCTGTTATCAAATACGTTCTTATCGGAGATGTATACACCTGGCATAGTTTACAAGTTTCTCTACAATGCTCCACTCTGAAGACATCTTGTTTTGGGCCTGTAGCTGTTTCAGGTATAACCTTGTACAGATAACATCTGTGCTGATGGTGATAATCACCCTTGCTGCATCCATGCTCATTCCAATGCAGATAACAATGCATTGAATTTATTACCTAAATGATACCAAAATGCAAGCTTGTATTGAACATTTCAGAGATCTTTAAAGAACCAGGCGCAGGTCTAGAATTTACACCCCACTGTTATGCCCACGTACCTGACATACTTAAATAATTCCTAGTAATTACTTAATAATAAACCTTAAGAAGAGTAGTTGTGTAACGGATGTTAAATAGTCTCGCAGGCTTTACTAGAGACCAGAAACACAATGTCCTCTTCCTATGCTAAGAGAACTGATAATGATAACAGCATTACCTTGCCTCCTCACTCCCAGTCAAATTCACCACAGTACAGCTGTCTGTCATCATAAACGTGCCCATGTACCTCCACATTACTCAAATTGTTCTTCGTCTTCATTTTGTAGTTATTTACTTGACCACCAAATACCACACAGTCTCCAGAGACAGGTGATAGAAAGATCTTTGTAAAGAACATCTATGAATAGCTTAGTTGTTAGGATGCATTTTTATGTATTTGCATTTTTGTATTATCTTAAAGCCACAGCGCAGAGCAGCTGCTAGTTAGAGTTCCAACTGATGTGTTTAAGCTAAGCATGAGGGTTCTGATCTAGAATCAGCTTTGCTTTCTCTATACTAGTCTGAGCCCTATAGGCTTATTAAACAGTTATTAATCATAGGACATATACATTACACAGTAACTAGTATGTAACTATATTACTAAGTTGTAAGTGTAGTATGTGAGAGTGATGAATTAAAGTGTGAGCCCATTTCCAGGCTCTTAGAGTTCAAGGGGTTAAGCTACTATGATATGCAAAAAATATACAAAAAGCCTGATTGACTCTGTTCAGTATTATTTTGGGAGCAATTTTTTTTGGAGCCGATTAGCCTGCCGTAGGTCGTGCACTGGATAAGTCTCTGAGCTCGCTAAACATTTTCTCAATGAAGAGCGAGGGTGATGTGAGCGGGAGGTGAAACATGATATTAATGGTTAATATTTTTTTCACTGACCACAGGTGCACAGTAATGTAATCAAAGTGTCAGCATATTTTAATGTGAGAGAAACAAGGTAAAAAAAAAGAGAGATCAATTTTGTTATCAGGTCGACGTTCATGCCTGCTTGCATGAGGTGTTTCTCATAGAGCAAAGCAGCAACCTCCAAAGGAGTGGAAATTATTCATAAACATTTGCAAAATATGTATGTAACTAGAAAATTATTATTGATTTGTGTAATGAGATCGCCGCTCTTCATATTTCTTAGAGGTGCAAGTTTTGGATGAGGTGTATCACACATAGCTTAGCGCCCAGCGGGACATCCTTCCTGCCTTGAATTGATTTCATTATTGCCGATTTAGTAAAGCAACAGTGCAGAGAGAAGAGGGCTTAAATAAGCGTTCAAAGGAAAATGTGTGTAAATATTTAATTGAGCATTATACTGTATTTCTTCATTAGCATCATTTTAATTATCCTAACTGTCCTAGGAGCCTGTCCAAGAGGATCAGTGTGTGTGTGCAATAGACTGGAGGAGATGAAAGCAAGGGCTTTGGGCACCGTAGGCACTAATGTGCAGCAGAGCTCAGGGAACAGCAGGTTGCCAGAGGGGGCTAGTGCTGCTGTACCCTTGAGAAGTGTACTTAACCCATATTGCTACAGTAAATATTCATATTCCAATATGGAACATGTGCAAATTGCAAATAAGAGTTCATGTGACTCCAGTTAGAGAATTCTCACTGGAGAGGACATGGCAAAACTGAGCTTATTTAGAGAGCGCCCACTTTCTTTTTGTTGTCATTGCCTTGACTTTTGTGTCTTTTTGGCCAGGTTTAGCATGCGCTGTGTTTATTTGTGGTGTTACATGTGTCTGTTTTTGGGTTTTGGGTCATTGTTACTAGCCCCCTCCTGTTTCGGGCCAGGGAGGATTTATAGATGTATTAAGCACCCCGGGGCTTGGCCAACTCCTTTACACCCCATATTTCATCTGGTCTTGATTGATGAAGCCCTGTATGTATGTCATCCATTTATACGAGAGAGAGAGAGAGAGAGAGAGAGAGAGAGAGAAAGAGAGAGAGAGAGGGAAAGGGTGTATTTGTAAGAAAGGCGAGAGGAGTCTCTGGTGGCACGGGCAAAGTTAAGTGAGGTTAAGAACACTCTTAAAATTAGAGCAGTTGAGCCTTTTAGGGGCTAAACCTGTTATCAGAAGAAGGACCCTCGCTGAAAAACAGGACACACTGCTTCCCAAAGCCTGGCTTTGCTGTCATTGAAGCCAGCTTAGCCCTTGCAGTAGAACGCATGCATGATGTGAAAGTATTGGTCAATACCATTAATGGAGCTCTAAATATGTCTATCGTCCTATCTCTATTTCTCCTTAGTGTGTGGGGCAATCGCTGTTTTCTAGAAATATAAATAAATGAAGGGTGGTCTCTGACTTCAGCACAGGGCTATATATAAACATGTGTTTGTTATTTCCGGTGATGATTGTGACTTCTAAGGGTTAAATGCTTATAAATACTGTGCTTATCTCTACACATGAGCGGTTTTCACATTTGGAACTTGGAAGTTGGCCACACAATTGCACTTCCTTCTGAGATACAACTGTGTAAGCATGCACAAACTTTATCATCTGATCATTCCTCTGGGCCTGAGAGAACAGTTTGCCCAGTTAAAAAAAAAAGAAAAAGAAGTTCACCCGGGTCAGTACGAGTGCTATTACAAAATGAGACTTGGGGGCTTTGGATCGGAGACAAACTTCTGTTGCAGTGGTGTTGCTTCAAGACATAGTGTTTTCGCTGCTTGAACACAGTGTTGTGGAGCACTTTCCCATGGGCTGGAGGGTTAGTCTTGCAGATCCTCTGAATCGAAGACAGCTTGCGTAGTAGCAGCCTAGCAGGACCACCAGTGCCACAGCACAACTCTCCAAAAGATTCAGCGAGAATGCAACACCATGAAATAAGCCCTCCAAGAAGATAAACGAGGCAAATCTCCAATGGCAAATCCGGCAGATGCCAAACGGGGCAAATCCCGCCTCTGTTTAGATCGTTGTACAAAAGGAAATCATTCTGTGTGGCGTGACTTTCTTCGCTCTTTCTTCAACTTCTACTTCTGACGCCCCAAATCCCACAACAGAGGACAAAAACCGAAGCATATCTCGCTAAAACTGTTGACTTGCGAAGGGTTTGTTTGCTCATCTGCTCCAAGTTCTGGAGGAGCGCGAGGGAGAAAGTGTTAGCATGTGTTAGCATCGTCGCAGACTGCCGTGCTTTAGTTTGTAGCAGTCTTGGTTGATTGTCAGCAGGTGGGCCTCCTTTCTAGCTTACAGACTGACATAGACAGAGCAGACAGGCTTGCAGAAGCGTGAAGCTTGTGTAGAAATCGAGGCAGAAGGGTTCTGAGGAGAAGTGGATGGAGAGGAACAGGGCAGGGAGAAGCGCAGGGACATTCCAGCAGGCGTTCAGAAAGACAGACATTGGGAGAGACAGACAGGGAGATAAAATGACAGGCAGGCGAGTCACAAAGCCTCAGGGTTGTCCAGGGGCGCTACATTAACAGGGACAGGCCCAGGAGCAGCCTCGGAGCCTTCTAGTCCTGAACTAGCACAACTACCACTGCAGAGACCCAGAATATCTCTCTCTCTCGCTCTGTCTCCCTTCACACTGTACTGCACACAAGTGAGAAACATTCAGAATGACCCCTGTATTCCCTTGAAATAAGACACAAGGTGAGGTACGAAGCAGGAGATCCTAAAGTCTAGAGAGTGTATTGTTTATTTCTATGTTTGTATTCAGTCATTTCTTTTAAGGCTTTTTTATCAGTAATTAAAAATTACCCAATAACTTTTGTGAGGCTAATGTATAAGGTATGTTGTTTTGAGGGAGAAGGACAGAGCCGGTGTTTAAAGGGTTAAACTGTCTTTCCTATCTGATACCAACACCACTAATGAGCTGAGCCAAAAGCTACACAAGCTACCTCTGGCGCACAAGCCCCCCTCACCGTATCTCTTCCAACAACCTGCTTTGCAGCATTGTTCTGCACTCCAAACATGCACAGGAGATTACATGACCTTATAAACACCAGAGTGTCCAATAGAACAATTCTGTCATCCTTCCTCTCAGTGAAAACACGAGCAAACGTCTTTTGAAGGGCAACACAGTGCTCTGGACTACTAATGGAGAGCCTTTTCCATGTAGGCCACCAGTCCTAAATACAGTTCTCATCAAACTAAATATAATACCTGTTAATTGAAGGGGTGTATCGATACACTTAAGTATTGCAATATTATGTTATGTGATACCATATTGAATCTCAAACACATAGTATCGTACCTCTGATCGCTAAATATCAGTGCTATTATCTGTCATTATCTTCAGTCCTTAGACTTCTGCTCCAACGCAAACATAAGAAGTGCTCGGTAGGGGTGATATGGCCCTACAATAATATCACGATATTTCATAGTATTTTTGCGATAACGATACTCTTGGTGATGTGTCAAAAAATTGAATTAAAAAATATATATTTCAAGAATACACTACTGCAACAAAATGAAAATTACATTTTTTATTGCATACGATATGATATGGCACACCCCTAACTGAGATATTGAAAAATACAAGAATTTGCACTGGACAGAATAATACTGGACAGATAAAGTCTGTCTCTAGTAGATATAAAATGGCAAATGAGAAAAGTGTGAATTTTTCTTTTGCTAAAAACAGTAAAAAAGAAGTACCCTGATGTGATAGTTAGGGATGGGTGATATTTCAGGGTATAATATTGTTCACGATATTCAAAAATGTTGGCGATATTATTGTGTACGATACGATATGACACACCCCTAGTGCACTGATAACATTAAGATTAGAACATGTATGCTTTGAATACTATGAGAGTTTTTCTAAATTAGATAAATACATATATAGCGCTTTGCTTCGTATCACATTATATCACAATATATGCTGACCTGTAGCCCTTGTACCGCAATATATATGTTTTATATTGGCAGGTTCTTGCTGACACACCTAGTTATATGTGTGCATACATTAGGGTTGAGGTGAGGTTGTAAGAGTTATGTTTGTTATTTAGTTATTACCGCTTTAATGCCCTCTGAGCTGGCCAAGTCTTTCACAGTGATGGGTTAAAATAGCTTTCTCACTGGTGCACAGTGATGTAATGAAAATACAGAAGTTATTTTAGCGGCTAACAAAGTAATTATGCTTATGAGATTATGAGAAAACAGTGAAAAATGATATGAAAATGAAGCAAACAATACATTACTATAGACACTACACTATATACACTAACAAGGTTAAAAAGAACATGTTTCACAAGTTCAGGTTGACTTGTTATCAAGAGTCTTCTGGGAGTTATAAAGTTATTAGAAATTATAACACTAGGAGGGGTGGTTGTATTGTTTAGTGATACTGCCTTTAGGTTTAGTGATATTAGTGAACATGTAAGTGATAGATAATGTTAACTTATCCATTATTTAATGTTTAGTAAACAACAGTTTCACTGTTGCACTTGCAGTATAATGAATAGTTCACTTTAATGTTTGCCATAAAATCCATAAAATAAATGAATGCCATTCTTTTAGCATAAACTAAAATGATTTGATTCAATTTAATGCGCTTTTGAACACCATGTTGCCATGATTTGTTTAGAAAATGTTATAATATTGAATTATATCAATATTGACCAGCCCTCTGAACTACCATGTGGACATGTTGTTGTTTTGACGAGGAAACTTTAGATTTGCTGACAGGTCCTGAGAATCTAAGGGGATATTTAATGATCAATTTAATCAATAAACTGCCAATATCTGATCCATATCCAGGGTATACACAAAACCAGTATGCAGTCCAGGCAATTAGAGAAGACACATAGTTAGTAAGGCTTGTATAATTCTCCTCAAGTAAGAGATGGATTAAATTGAAGCAGTTTGGTTTGTTGTTCTTAAGCGTTGCTTTCAAGCGTGAATGCTGCCTGTGCCCCCATGGAGGGTTTACTTAGTGGAGCTGAATAGGGGGCTCTTTCACGGCTAATAGGACTTCAGCAGCTGACTGCAGCCATGAACTCTTTCATAGCCCCTGTTTAGTCGCTGGAGGGGAGGCAATATCAAACAGCAGGAATCACCATCCTGCCTGCTCAGGGGTGCAGGGCTCAGCACAGACCCACACACACCACGTACACACACAACAAAACACACACACACAGCTCAATAAATAATTCAGAGGCCTGAATGTGGAGACGTGACGAACATTTAGATCCCAGCGGCTTCTTTTCGACGCGCTAACTCCATTCTACCTTTACAAACCTGGTTACGTTTCTCCAGCAGTCCTCTCGCTCTCCTGGGGCAGTTTAGCCCACAGTGACCCGGCACCTCCCCCTCCATTGCCAGTGAAGGAGAGGCTACTGCTGCTGCCGCCTTTCTTAAGACCCCCGGTGAGGAGCTGTGAAAGGTTAGACAGTGAAAGTCTCAGGCACAGCTTCTCTCTGTGGATTAGATGGCCCGGCTTATAAACGTGCAAAAATCAAAATCTCCTTCCTTTTTTCTTCTCCTTCTTCTGATCCAAATCCCACACTTAAGCTCCTGGCTAAAAGTGGGGAAAACTTGGAGATTTCTGGTCTTTCTTGCACCTGACTGTCATAAGACTCCGGCATGCCCGTTCCCTGAATGTAGGATTTCAAAGATTCTTTTTGTGGATTTCATGCTCGGACTGAGCCATGTTTGCACCTGCTGCTTCTATATGGTATATATATTATATATATATATATATATATATATATATATATATATATATATATATATATATATATATATATATATATATATATATATACTAAAAGTGTTTGTCTGTGGGGATAGTGGTTAGCACTGTTGCTTCACAGCAAGACGATCCGGGTTGGATTCCCGGTCCGGGCCGTTCTGTGTGGAGTGTGCATGGTCTCCCTGTGCTAGAGTGAGTTTCCTCCGGGTACTCTGGTTTCCTCCCACAGTCCAAACACATGCATGTTAGGTTGATTGCTCACTCTATATTGCCTGTAGGTGTGAGTGTGCATGAGTGAGTGTTGGCCATGCGATGGACTGGCGAACTGTCCATGGGGTACCGATTGCGCTGGGATTGGCTCCAGCCCCAACGTGACCCTGACTAACGGGAAAAGCAGCAGATAATGGATGAATATTCAGTAATTATGAATTATTCAGTAACTCTTGTGAGTAAAGTTACCCTTGTTAATGTTCATTGACCTGTTGACAGGACTAGACCTAGACATCCGTTCTTCATTCCTGCTAGCTGTTAGCCTTCAAGAGTCAGTGGCTGCGTTAACAAGCAAAGATTTGAAACAGTCCGATTAAATTAATTTAAATTATAGAATAAGACTGAAGCGCGTTTTGTTCAGCAAACGACTTATTCCGTTTACATGCAGTTACTTATTTACAGCGTAACCTGCTGGCCTCAACCAGCTTAGTCTGTGCCCACTGAGGTGTGCTGTACTCCGATTGAGCTGTTGGGTGGATTATTAACGGATGCATGTAAATGTGGCTAATGAGTTCCTCTTTATTTAAGGAGTATATAAAATTGTGTAGAGCTCTGTAGAATGGTGTATCTGTGGTAATAGACCTCTGAAGTTTTGTTGTCATTCTGTACTCAGTCATTCTGCAGCGCTATTAGAAACTCTAAATCGACACTGATTTTCTCTATGGGGAAAATGAATGGCCTCTTTGAAAATCTCTGCTATTGCAGCCTGTGGTAAACAACATTTTCCAAACTTGAAACGATTTGCCTCTGAATGTCACCGTATCCTTTGAATTATAACATTGTTAAGGAGAGAAAAAATGAATACTGCTGCATGTATACACTGCTGTGCCCTAAATTGACATCAGAAGACTGACAACTTCACTGAAATACCCCACGCAAACAAGCAAGCGGTGTCAAATATGACAGTTAAGCTGCTTTGCAGGTAGTAGCTTGCAGTCTGAGTTGCAGGTGTTTTTTATATAGGGTAGTATTGACTTAATGTGCTAGAGTGATCGTGTGCAGAATGACCCAGCTAGGTGACAAATGAAGGTTTGCTATTCAAAATCATCCCAGTCTTTTCATTGTTTGCTGACTATTAAGCCTGAGGATGAATGTGTACACAAGAGCTTAAGGAGTTCAGTGCTTTGAAAAACGATCTCACTGTATCTGCAACTTCTGAAAACCAATAGTTCATTAGTCCGTTGCCTTGTTGCAGATGTTTCAGCCTCTTTAGAGCAATGAGTTCAACTTTCATTCAGTGTCACTCTAGTTGTCTTTTCCCCTCCCTCCTCAACAAAGCCTACATCTAAAGGCATGGATGGATGTCCTATTATCTGTACCCTAAAGAGCAGGCTTAAGCTGATAGCTGATGCTTTAATGAAACTGTGACACCGCTAATTGCTGGAGCGAGGAGTGGAGGGGTGTGGGCTCCTCTATGGCCTGTCAGCAGCGTGGCAGCAGACAATGGCCCTACCGCTCCCTCTCCCCAGTACAGCCCATCACGAGCTGCAGCTTTTGTATGCTGAGGCTTTCCATTTCTGCGCGCTCCCCAGCAGACGCGCGTCCAGCTGATGGTTAAATTGCGAAAGGAGGCAGAGCCGAGCACACCGCGGTTAGTGTCAGAAACACAGCGCTGCGCGGCCTCAGTCTGTTCAGAGTTCATTTCGGCTCTGTCTGTCAGAGTAAGCCCTGTGATTATAACCACGGTCAGAACAGGGTAGTATGATCATGACACTGCAGAGAAGGCATTGCATTTACATTCTTGTTTGTTTCAGTGTGCGTACATGTTGATATGCGCCTGAGGTAGTGTGCTTTTACAGGGGCTTTGTTTACAGCATGCAGGCCTAAGCAATACACCACTGTTTACTTGAGCTGGCATCGCATTTCAGCTTCCTGCGAACAGTGTTGGATTTACATGAATCAGTTGTGTAGCGAGTAGCGAGTTGGGTACAGAAATAAGCAAAGGAGCCATGAAAATATGAAATGGGTAGGGATACATATGGGCCTTGTTTGTAGATTAGATCACATATGGGGGAAATTTTCAAATTTTCTATAGTTTATACAGTTGGCGAAGATTTAACCTCCAGCTTTGCTGTTTTAAATGCACAGTATGTACAACAAACTAGACATTTGCTTCTCACAGTATATCAAAAAAAGAAGAATTCACTGGTAAATGAATTATTTGACATGGTTAAATGTTGGCCTTCATTACTTTGACCAAAATTGTTTACTTTTGTAGGAATTATATTATTCATCAAAACACCCACAGAAATTGCTATTAAGAGCTGGGGTTAGTCAACATCCTAACCTGAGACTTACATTTTGCAGTCAGTAACATTCCTATTTGGGGAAATTTGTGTGGAAGGGTTTTTTCTCTGTAGGTAAACAAAACTGCTCCAATACATTTTGTTGAAAGTGATATTTTCCCTCCAAAGTCACTGGATATTGGTGTGAATATGGCTACATGAAAGCTAACCCTCCTGCGTATTGAACTGACATATTAAGACTAGAAAACATCAACAAAATGCTGCATGTGTGCCTGTTAGCTTTGCCGAATCAAGTGTGAATACATTGTGTTCTTATATAGTAGTGTTACAGTGTAGTTGTAGACTGACTTTCAATGACTTGCAATGTCATTTCAATGTGAAGGGATTGTAGTGTGCTTGTAGCATGGACGTAGCAATAATTTATGTTGTAAATTATTATTCGAGTGTATATTTATGTTGTAAATTATTATTAGAGTGTATTATTAGAGTGTATATTCTTCTATATAACCGGCTGCTACTGTAAAAACTGCAATTTCCCCCCGGGATCAATAAAGTATTTCTGATTCTGATTCTGATAATCATATTCTGACAACCGAACAACCTCATGATTGAGAAGATTAACTGATACTTTGGTGAAAAGTATAAACAAGACAAAACACATTGGCTTTGGAAAATCTTCGTTGAACCACAGGGCTCAATGGGGGTGACTTTCAAAAACAGCATTTGTTTCTTCCATATAGAAAAAACATTTAGCTCTGTAAACAGGCTTGCTCTACAGACTGATGCATACAGAGGGTCTGTGTTGGCCTATCGTAGGTCCAGTCCAAGTGGCATTATAGAGCATTCTGATGGTACTGAGTGCTTTTAAAATGAAAGTAAAATTGAAAACTTGGTAATGTGGACTGTATTTAACCTGCCGACTCTCAATTCTACGTGACTCAAAAAAATTAAACCTTTTCTCTTCCACCGTTGCCCCTCCTCCTCCCGCAAGGCTGAGCCTTGTCACATGTGTGCCATGCTTGCTTGACAACATTGTTCGCGGTGAGGCAGCGATACAGAGGCAGATTCACAATGAGGCTGCTCGGGATGAGACCTTTGTGAATGTGGTGGAAAACGGGCGGCGGGTCTTCAGAGGCTGCCCCTCGCCTGCTGCCGGCTGGAGATGACCTTCTCGCGGTGGGAGAGCGGCAGGAATATCACTCCACCGACAAAAGGCGAGAGAGCGGCGGTTCCCCTGGATTGTGTCTCCATCGGGGCAGGCGGGGTGGCAGCTCTGACCTTTTACAGACATTTGGCGGCGCGGGTGTGCGCGTGTGCATGCGGATGCGAGCGCGTTTTAATGGCACACTGTCAAACCACCTGCTATGAGTTTCCAGGGGTCGAGACCCCATGGAGTTCTAACCCCTCCCTACCCTCTGATGTTTGGAGCAGAAGCCGTCATGACCCTCATTGGCAGATGTGTTCAGCCTGCATTCTGAATGACTGGCACTCCTCACACCCCTGTGACCGGAGCCTCGAAGCATAACTGCATAAACTTCTTCAAAACATGAACTTCTACGCATGCGTGCAACACAGGCTGTCGCTGTCAAATAAAAAAGCAGCTGCTCTTCATTGTGGTGTGAAAGTTTTATGATCATTGGACTAACAGAACTGCTCCAGAATTCCTTCAAATAGGTCTTTACATTGAAAAAAATGATTTGTTTGATTGTTTTTCTTGAGACAGCAACAGTATAAATACTAAATGCTACCCATAGCCCAAAATGCTCTGGTACTTTATTTGATACATATTATTTAAACAATAACTAATTTTTTATAACTTAAAATGTTTTTTAATGCAAGTTATTGCTTTATTTGAGAACCCTACATATCATTTGCATTGTATCAAAAATACATGCCCAATGGACGACGAACATTCATTATATTATTCATTATGAATGGACATTAGGAATGTGTTGCTTCTGTAGAGGTACTTTAGAGGTTAAAAATTGTTTATAGTGTTTTTGTTGCAAGCTCTAAAAACTACTGGTGCTATTGTATGCCATGTGTTCACTTAGCCTACACATTGTAGGCTTCAGTTTTCTTAAACACAGTCAATTAGGCTGAAAAAAAACAATCAGAACTTCAACTAAGAATTCATGACTGCTTCACCTCTGTCATTCAGTAACTACTACTAATTATAATGTAAGTTATGTAGTTATGAGAGTGAGTTCCTAAAGAGTAGGCCAACATACAATACTCAAAAGTTTGGGATCACAGTGAAATGTTCTTGTTTTAATGAAGTATCTCCTTCCTTAACACAACAATGAACTGACGGGTCTCTAAACAAAGTTGTTCCTTTCTGGTCATTTTGATTCTGTCAGCAAGCCATCAACTGCTGATGCTTCAGACACTAAACTAACCTAGAATGTTGTTCTGCCTTTTACGCTCACTTATTAGTTCAATGTTTTTCAGCTGTGCATCACAATTGAGCAAGAGTGTCCTAACAACCAATTAGTCCAATAACATCCTTAACTTGGATTGGCGGCCGTACCAGGAGATTTAGACAGAGGACTGAGAATTGCTGATAATAGGACTATATGCAAAATAAGCCTATATACAAAAATAGGCTTTAATACAAACATTTTTATTCTTTAAAAATCATCTGATACACTTACATTAATTGTGAAATGGACAATGTTGTTTGTGAATTGCATGAAAATTGCATGAAATGAAATTCTAAAGTGATCCTAAACTTTTGAGCGGTAGTGTAGAGCCCTCAGGTTTGAAGCGTTAATTTACAAAATCGTTTGTTTTTCAAAATTCACTAGGAAATGTCTGCATAACGTATTGCGCAACTCTTAATAATCAAGGATTACCAAGGTTTCCTTATGACGGCAATAACATGTAGATCTGTGACTTCTGCTCTCTCTCCGTCATTTTGTTTACCATCCCTCACTCATTCTTCTACCTTTTACTCTTAATTTTCGACCCTGACTTTCTGTCTCTCTCTGTCTCTTGTATGCATCATCAACTGAGTCGGCAATTATGGAGCTTTAATGATATGGCTTGATATTTTGAAGGAAGCCCAACGCAAAGCAACCGACTTAGAATCCAAACCAACTGCAGACTGACAAAATCTCTGAATCTGCTCCTCACCAAGTGGAGAACAAGTAAAGCTTCACAGTCCTAATGATAGTGCCTAATAGTAAGTTATTTTGTGGTGCTGGCCTCAAGGACTTTGGTGCCAACAGCCCACATACCAGATTAAAAACTGTTTGAGGAAATGTGGAGGAATGCAGGTCTGGAAAGGTGGAGGACGAACGAAGTGAAATCTGAAGCCTACCTGAGTTCGTTAAGCATTTGGGATAATTAATTATCCTAAAGTAATTATGTCAACAAACAGAATCAGACAAATACTTCAGGCGTTACTCCCTCTGCTTTTCTATCTCTCTTTTGGGCCATACCCCCTCCTCCCCATCCTCACTCTCTCTCAGAGTTTCCAGCCGTACAGGAAGTGGCAGGGAGAGAGAGGGATAGGGCTCACGCTGCTGCCCGGTGAGATCAGCTCTCGCTCACTGGGCGGCAGAGAGACACAGGAAGCCAGCCAAAGGAAACAGCGCAGCAGCAGACAAACAGCAGTGCAGATCACATCAGGCCATGAGCTCATACAGGGCAAATCAAGAGAGCGACACGGACGGACACGCAGCTTCACAGAAAGGGCGTCGAGCGTCCCCTCCGCTCTCCGCTCTTGTTTTCCTCTCTGAATCAGAATGGCAGACTTAATTGCTCGCAGAAGAGGGCTTTTATGACTAATGTGCAGCGGAGAGAGTCTATCTCAGTCGCTGACAGCCCCAGCCTCCTTGGCACTAACTCCTGACGATGCTTCATTGCGGTTCCCGCAGGGATTCTTTTTAGATGTAGCAGATAGCCTCAATTAGGCTCGCGACTGATACATCCTAAAAACGTGTTTTATACGCCTCTCTGAATTCCTGCCTTGGCGGCCTTAATCCCGCGAAGCTGAGTGGAACCTGCTGGAGGAAAGTAAAGGGAGGTGGGTGACAGGGGCCTTGAGGGAAGAGCTCGCTGCAGGGAGATTTAGTGACAATCTGCTGAAGCACTAAAACATGGCACCCAAGTCCCACTGAATCTTATTTCGTATCGATTAGTACTGGTCGAAGTCTTCTGTTGCTAAAATGGAGAGTTTATAATGATTAAACTCTCTCTGCAAGAGATGTAGAGGTGAAAAAAAGTCTTTATCTCTCTCCGGCTCTTTCTATTATTCTTAAGCGAAGAGAAATCCTACCTTATCCAATGCGCCTGCCTGCCACTCTAGGACCCGACTGACATCAATATTGATTGTACGTGTATTCGTATGCCAGTTTTCTGTTTAGGAATCACTGGGCTTACTATTTTTAATAATCAGCCTTTATTGAAACATTGAGGGACATAAAAAGATGAGCAAATAAAATAGTAAGTAGTAACGCTTTCAAGTAAAAAAGGAAATGAACAGGTGAAACAGTTTTTCTGCAGATTAACATATACAATTATTCCATTATTATATTATTCCATATGATTCTATTTGTAGGAAGCAAGAAAATTGAAGTATTTTTTTTATTAACCATTTATAATAATCAAGAAAACTGTATAGCATTGGGAATACACATTAAGAATAAAAACTAGGGTAAGGAATTTCTCATAGCTGGTATAATTGCTGTTTATTAATAAGATTTTCCATCTGTCCAATCATTAATATGACAGTTGATTGTAGGTGTTCGTTGCCACCCAATACAATGGTTATGCCATTCTCCCTGCTCCGGGAAAAAGCTGAGCCGCACAGCAGTGCATCCTCAATGCAGGGGCTTCACAGGTCAGAGTCTTGGCTGGGAACGCCTGGTAGTGTCCCTGCCTTCCTCACATTAAGACTTGTAATGGGTTTCTAAACGTAAGGTTTAATGATGTCAAAGGCCCCGGTGCTTTAAATCAAATCCATTTAGTGTGAAATTTTAATAATGAATGAATGCAGCGAGTCGATTGTGGAGCTTCATTTATCGCCCTATTGATTGCAGCAGCGCTCAGGCTGAGAGAACAGGAGGCTTTTAGTCCCTCTAGGGGAGAGAAGCCTGTAAGACTACTCGGTGAACAACCTCCCTGGGACATGAGAGAGAGAGAGAGAGAGAGAAAGTGTTGCACGTGCGCGTATGTGTGTCTACATCTGTGCATGCGCGACGCCGTGTTTGGGAGTTCGGTATTACATCAGTGTGATTCCTCTTGGGGTGGATTGCTCCAGGATTCTCTCAAAGAGCAGGGTCAGAAGGCTGAGAGGCCAGTCCCTGCGGAGTCCAGGGCTTTGAGTGTGTCTCGCTTTTTAATAAACCTCCTCCATGAGGCAGAAGGGAAAGGCTTGAGTCAGCAGTCATGCAGGACTGTCCCTGCCGGACTTCTGTTTTTCTCCCGCATCTTCAGCTGCTGTAACATTTCGGCCAAAAACGGCAACCTCTAGACAGCTGCGTCAAAGTGGAGCTCGACTACGGAGGTGTTCTTCTGGAGACGCTCGCAGCATGTTGCATGTTACGTCTGCAGACTGCTTCAGCTTCTTAGGCCTGTTTAATACAGGACAAGGAGGAATACTGTTAGGACTTAAAAATAAAGGGTTCTTTGCAGGGGTCAACAGACAGGAACATGTGCACTAGCCAGCAAGCTAAAAACCGGAAAGGACATATATGTCACGAATGGCAGCTTTACAGGAGAGGCCAAAAACCTTCTTCACTTTTAATGTAAGTCAGTGGAACCAGAAATGTTTCCATGCTATATTGGAGCATTTCTTTTAATCCTTTCATCATGAAATTATTATCACGTTTTGAAGGGACGCTGTCATGTTCCAAAAGTAAAAATCGACAAAACGATATTTTTTAATTTAGCTTTAACAAGCCAATTGCCACCACGTTAGCCCAAATGATGGAATTATTTCACACTTTTCTGTGTGATCAAACCGGCTTTGGATTTTTAGTGGAAGGGGAAAAGTAATGTTATTAATTTATTAAGTATTGTTATTAATGGTATACTCTTAAATAAGATGTTTCTTCAGATGTTCTGTAGTAAAGAACCTGTTTCTGTTTAGAGCTATGAGTTTTATGTAGGAGTATGCCTAAATGGTTTCTTTGCATGGTCAAACGGTTCTTTAGATTGATGGAGAATGTGTTGCATGTGGTTCTATATGGTACCAAAAAGGGTTCTGCTGCTGTTACACGGTCAAGCTCCAACCAGATGTAACACATTCTCCATCAGTCTGAAGAACAGATTTCTTTCCTCAGCAAATTGTTTGATAATATTTGACCCTAAAATAGCTTCAGCTATTCTTACCACCTGTGCAGGCTTGCATCCAGTGACGCTTCTAATACAATTTTAGAATATACCTCCTGCCTTTTTGTCCTATCTGAGACCTTGAAAAGCTCTTAGACCCTTGCGTGGGAATTTGCTGGTAGTTTGTTTTGCATGCTGAACGAAAGAAGAAGGGACAGTCTGTATGAAAATGCTCCCGTTTAATAATTGTTTGCTATTCATGAGAAGCTATTTTCCTCATCCTCCGGCTGTACTGAAGAAGAGCCCACTAGAAGCAGGTCAGGATTAGAAGGCTTGGGATTTAGTCTGCTTGCCCGTGTATTATCTCGTATCAAGGAAAGCAATTTCAAGAAATTCTCGCTTAATCTAATTCCGCGAGCGCAGCCCAGACTGAAGTTTATCATAAATATTCCTAAATGGGCCCTTTCTCGTTGGCTAGAAGATTAAGACAAAGCAGCGTGCCCCCCCATCCCCCCGTCTCAACTCTCTTTCCTTATCTGTGTGAAGACGTGAGCCCGAGGAGGAGTCCGGTATGATAGGCCATGTGGTGCGCATGATCCTCTTTGAAGAAAAAAGCTGACATTACACTCTAAATCGTTCACGTCTTCTCCCAGTTTATGATATGTCTTAATCTGGGGTTAGAGATAGTTGACAGGTGGCAGACACGCCAATCTCTCTGCAAAAGAGGTGGCGCCTTGGGGCCCAGACTCCACTTCAGGAGGGTGAAGGAACCCTGCAGACTCAAGCAATTAGAAGGACTTAACCCATAAATCTATAGTTTGTTGACCCGTGGCCTCATTACCCCATTTTTTCAGATAAGCGACAGTATATACTCTTTTATTCATTTTCGTTGCAATATGGTTTACTGGTATTCTAGTTTGTGCTGGGTCACTGACTATCCAAGGTGTGTACAAATGGGTGACAAAGCACGTGTGCATTTAAGGGATATTAGGCCCAAAATCTTAAATCATATTTACATCATCTATTTTACCAACTCGTTTTATACGGTCCAGAATAGAAAGGCTTTTTTTGCTTCTTTACAGAAAAGCAGCTGCTCTTTGCAATGCCGACCAATAGAAATACATCAGAATTTACTGAAATAAAAACTTTTAACTGTAACAATAAAACAATAAAATAATAAAAGAACACCTTGGTGCTCTCCTGTGACATGACCACCTTGCAATCACAAAACCAACGACTTCAAAATGGGCTGTTTTTGCTGCTTATTTTCCAGCATATACTACAACAGCAAACTATTTAATTGAAAAAAATTGGTAAATGTGTGGCTTTTATGAGCTGTGGGCGTTAGCGTGTTCTTATTTTTGTTCATGAGAACATCAGATTCATGCTGTGTCAAAAACATTGGAGACTGCTGGCGTGTTAATGAAAACTACAAAAGGGAGTTGTAAAAATAAATTTCTTCTTAACAGTGGTTGAGACCCATAATTCTCTAACCTTGGAGACGGACTAATTCTCTGTTTCTGCAGTTATGCACTATCCCTTTTCTCCACCACCAGGCAAGAACATCAAATATGGTAGATTGTATCTCCAAAAGAAGACAGGAAGATATCGGATGGGAAAGAAAAGATAGGCCGGCATGTTTACAGTCTTGGAAAACAAGGCCTGGGGTGATGATTATGAGTGTGAAGCCTTTGTGCTATGTCCCTGTGTGTGCGTGAGATTTGACTGTCACTGCTGGTGATGTACAGCTAGGCTGGGCTTGTGGGGTCTATCAGGCTACTGGCCTGATGCTGTGTGATAATAAGCATGGCGGAGAGAAGCTCTGACAGACCGTGGTGGACAGCAGCTCTGTGGCCCCGAGGCGTACGGGTAGAAAAGGGAGGAACGGAGAGGAAAGAGTGAGCAAGGGGGGTGGGGGGGGGTGCAAGAGATGAAGGGGCTTGGATGAAGGAAGAGAAGGGGGTAAGGTTAGTGGTCGCTGTTGCCTGGGGCTGCAGCAGGTCGTCTCCTGAGGTGGTGCATCTCCATGATGATGACAGATTGGGAGAGACAAGCAGCACCCGTGGGGTGCAAACACACCAACACACCTCGACCGGGCATCGTCTGCCATTTAACAGCCTCTTCTCACTGCTGACATTTCTATCATCCTCCACCCATCCACTTGGCCATGCTCACCAGCAGCTTCTGCTGTCCACTCCTGTGCCTGGTGGGTCAGTGAGCTATGACAGCAGGGTAGAGTTTGAAATGTTTGTCCAGAACTGACAGTCTTTTCACACCAAGATTCGATCAGGTTTAGACTAGAGCTGTATTCAAAATATCAATACAGCGAGGTATACTGAAGAAACGTACACTGTCAAGGCTGTATCGATATTTTCATACTATTCATACTATTTCTTGTATATATATATATAAGAGAAACTGACAACACATTAAAGCCTGAGTGTAATACAATGGGTAAGTACACGCAAATCCACCACTTGAGTAGCAATAACAACGCAAGGCTGGCGGTTGGATAGACATTTCAGTTAGATATTTCAAAAAACACAAGGAGACGGCTGATTGCAGAAAATGCAATAAAGTACTCTTTTGATATCTTGGACTTGGCCGTTGTTGCGTTGTCTGGTTTGCTGTGTCGTATTGTGAACATGTTGCCAATACCTATTGAGAAATGATGTTTGAACTAGGATGGGCTATTGGCAGCAACAACGAGATACATGATTACATATCGTTGCCGTCCAATGAAAAACAAGTGTCTTCAAAAGTGCAACTTTACAGGAGAGACCAAAAACATACTTTACTTTCAATGTAAGTCAATGGAACCAGATTTTTTTCTATTTGTCCATTCATCATGAATTTTTCACACAATGTAAATGACCATTGGTGTGTTTAAATGACGTAGGAAACTCAAAATCACCAAAAATTAAGATACATGTTTTTCATTGGACAGCAAAGCCCTAAAAAGCCCCTCTGATGAGATAAGGTGAAGGAAACATCTGAAAAGGTACAACTGCTTTAAGGTGGATGTTTCAACACTATTACTACCTTGGTTGTGGTTTTCAGCCTGCAGTGGATGGGCAGGCAGTCACGACTGGATGATACCACAGGGATTTGAACGGTTGTACTTGAGAAACAGGTGCAGGGATATAATACTACTCCACAGAACACTGCCTGACACCCTACATAATATCAAACACTAGTTTTAGGTCTGAATGCAACTTTTAACAGGTGCAGTCTTCACGCATGGGGGTCTGTTTTTAGCCTGCAGGTGGTGGTGGGTGAGTTTGGTTGGAATGATGTCAGGCTGTAGTCAGATTTAAATATAGACTTTGATCAGGTTGGGCTGTTGGTAACCTCCACATTGAGGTATGAATCAACATTTCAATGCTCAAGTAAAACACAGGCCAGTAGGAGCAAGTGCAGAAAAACTCGATCCTGTGTGCAGTTATAAATGCTGGGCGTGGTGTGTGTGTGTGGAGGGTGGTGGGGGGGTTAGGGAGGCATTAATCAGCAATGCCTTAGTTCTGCTCTAATAATCTCAGACCAACATGGTTATACGTGGACATGGGGCCACAGAGCAGGAGTGAATGAAATATTAAAAACACTTGCTGTTTTGCAAATTTGCGCTCATGAAATATTTAGCATTTCAAACTGAATCTAGTTTATGTGAGAGTGACTCTGGCTAGCGAGTGTATTCACTTTCCTGCGACACTGGGCCTTGTTAGCACTGAGGTAATTAGATGAGCAGCTCTATTCCCATTGCCTGAAAGCTAGTACTAGAAGCACTTGTTACAGAAAAATGTTATGGCAGTCCAGTTCTCTTTCATATCTAGTTGAGAAATAAGCAGAAACAGTGTGGGCTGTTTCTCTTTGTTTAATTCCACTATGTTCACCCATGTTTACGAATACGTAGGAACAGGGAAGGGTCCAGCTTAGTCCAGCGCAGTTTGGTCTTTTTCCTGCTGAAATACACCTGGGAATCAGATTTATTTGTTATGTGAGAGCATCAACAAACTGTGTTGGACATTGGCCCAGGACTGGAATTGGATGCTGCTAACCTAGGCCAATCATAACCTGAGCGATCTCTGCTACTTGTGGTGTTTTACACAGCCCCCACCGTCTCTAGGAGAAATCATCCATCCTGGCCAGGGCGGTGGAACATCCAGCCAGTGCCCAGACTGAGCCTCAGCCATTCAGAGCCTCCAAGCCGCCCCTAATCTCCTCCACTCGAGCACCAGCAAAATGTCAACCGGCCTTCTGAGACCGCCTCTCTTTCACCCGCCTCTCGTTTTATAACCAGCGGCCGAATATGAGCAAGCTGCTGCCTTCCCCGCCGGCCTCCCCTCGCAGTTTGGACTTTCACTGCCACCGGTAGCCGGCATGTCACGCAGGAAGACGTGTGCCGAGCAAAGGGAGGAAGAGGAGGAGATGAAGGAGAGGATGGTGGCTGTTTCATTTGCATATTATTCAAATAGCAGTGGTGAGTGGCCGTAATGAAGTCCCTCCCAGCTCTAAAACGCCCAGCTGCGTGCCACTCCCATGAATTATTCATACCAGCCCAGAGGCGATAAATCAGCCAGGCAAGAACTAACAAAATTAGCTACCAATTAGTGTTTGTTTATGGTGATCATATTTTTCCCCTTCATCAAATGCTGGAATAGGGGGGAAAAAAAGAGCTAGACTGGTGGAGAGAGAGTAAAATGAACACTGTGTCTCCTTTGCCCTTGAAAATAGTGGAGATCAGAAAGAAAAAGAGGGGTTTGGGGAGATTCAGGAGCGCGAGTGAGTTTATGTGAGTGTTTCTATGCCCACGTGAACGTGTATGTGTGCGCAGATCAGAGGGAGCTGAGAGTGTTATTCAGGCGCACCACAGTCCGATTCCGCTGCTTACCCTCCACCCCTCACAACCCCCCCCAGGCCTTAGATCATTGGATCGCTGGGTAAATAAGTCAGTGGGCAGGAGAGGGTATATTTAAGATGCTTTTGGGGAGTGTTTTGCCTGAATTTATTGATTGCTCAAGGCCGTAGTCAATGGGTTTTCGCTCCTGCATCCTCGAGCTTTATAGTGTATAACTTGTGGCTACGGATGGAAAAACTGTTTGATCGAGCATTTAGAGGATATGTGAGGAGGACCAGCGGAGCAACGTTGTGAAACACGGAAACTTGGACGTGCACACAAGCAGACACAGATACGCTTGTTTTCATACAGTGTCAGGACATTGGCTCATGCATATTATTGTTTATTTTACTAAATCACATTTTCACATTACAGCAGAGGAACTTATCCTAACAGCACAGAGCTCCTGAAATGGCACCCTGCGTTCAGCTTTCAGGCCCCGAAAAAAGAAATGCTCTGAACTTCCTGACAGAAAAACGCCTGGAGCTCACATTATTATAAAAACAAATGCATTTAGAAATCGCAATTAGATGTTTCCCCAGTTCTTATCAGGGAGGTGTCATATTTTTCAGTTATGCTAATTCCGGGGTAGACGCCATAGTTATGCAGCCTTTCCCTCGAGTCTGAAACAAACCTACGAGGGAGCACCATGGGGGGTTGGGCGAGGTTATTTGAATATATGGATATCCAACTTCATCACGGCATTTGTTTATATATCTGAGTATTCAGATAAATAACCAATTAAATAAATATGAAGTCTTACTTGTTTTTCATTTATAGACTGAAGCATCTCATTGATTTAGATTAGACATTGTGGAAAAGAACACAGAGAAAGGGGGGATGGGACGCATGAATTACACTGTGTGTGTGTGTGTATATATATATATATATGCCTAAGCCTGTGGCTGACTCACTAAAAAGATATGTGTTTACTAAAGAAAGAGACGTGTAACTTCTGCAAGTAGCACTTGGAACATTTTGTTGCTTCACAAATTGTAGGTCAGCTGCTTTTTTTACACTAATTTTCCGTCAAAATGTCCAATAAAGCCACGTTACTGTGCGACTGTAATAGTTTTTCAGTTCTAGGTCAGTATAAGGCAGCACAAAGGGAGAACTCTTGTCCTATGTAGCGTATGTGTTTGAGAGCAGAGTGGAGGAACCAGCAGTGAGGAATTTTGGCTCCCTTTCCTGAACTTTGTTCGCAATCAATGTTCCGTTTATAGAAATCAATGTGGAGGGCGAGTGCGGGGGAGAGTGTGGGTGTGGGTTGGACAGAGACACTGCGTGCGCATTACTGTAACATGAACCTCTGTTCCACACAGCGGCCTGCCAACCGCACCGTCTCCATCCAAACACATCTGCAGCAGACTGCACAACACGCAACGGCAGAGACAAGAGCAAGAAGCAGATAAAAGGGAGGCTAGAAAGAAGATAGCAAAGAGTGAAAAAAGCAAGAGAGCTGCAGAGCCAATACAAAGCCAGAAAGAGAATGCGAGTGTGGGCAGACATCAGGGCCGCTATCCTCAGACACTGTATAAAAAGCCTTGTATTATGTAGTCGGGCAAATGCCCTCTCGCGCCCGTTCTTCCGCCTCAGTTTCTCTCTCTGATAGGCCTCTCTCTGTTCTAAGTTTTGCATACATGCGTAGAGTTCAGCTGTAACGGGCCCAGCCTTTTGTCTAACTTCTACACAAATGTTTCACAGTGTTACCACTCAGCTCGTGTGTGTGTGGTAGTGATGACAGGAATATGCAGTAGCTTGCAAAGTATGTCACAACACACATTATCACAGACAGAACGGGCCTCTCAGACTTCAAAACGAATTCCTTACGGCCACCCTCATCCTTTCCTCTCACCCCTTCCACCTGACTCTTATGTTCAGCTGGGTTCCGTTTCCCGTTCATATGGAGCAGAGCTGAACCAATGTATCATTACAATAAAGATAAAGTGTACCGATTATAGAGGTTCCAGGAAACGACCAGCATCGGCACCATTCCAAGGGCTGTACTGACTAATTTGTAGGCTATTTTTTTTTAAGTAGAACAAAAAATGAAGTTCAGATGTGCTCACTGAAAGTTTAGTATTGCATGTACTGGTTATGAAGAGCCCAGTTTTCAGTTTTCGACCCCACGGTCCTCTTATACCATTTGTTTATGTACCAGAAGGAGCCAAAATTCATTGTAACATCACAATTTTCTAAACTCTCAATATCCAGTTAAACAGGTTGGTCAGTGTGCCGTTGAGACTGACACAGCACTGTTCCCATCCTTCTTTTCAGCCGTATTCAAAAAGCAGCCTGGGCTGAAACACTTCATATGAGTTTAGGAAGAAAGGGCAGAGCTAATTTCTTGTTTGTAAATGTTAGACATAGAAATAAGACCTTATTCAGCTTAATTTCCGTATTTGATCTACAAGAACTGAAAGTTTGGAAGAATGTTTACATGCTAAATTATGAGGAAAAATATTTTTTTAATGATTTGCACCATTTAAGTGGCATATTTCTTATTATAATATTTAGGATTCTTTAAGAAATGTAAGAAATATAACAATTGATCTTTGATAATTATATTTGACCATTGACAATCAAATCAGTCAGTAAAACCCTGACAATGTTTCTCTCATTCTGAACATTGCATTGATTGCTGTTGTGGACCGGCATTGTACATGTTCAGTATTGTATAGAATTTGTTTCGCAATTTCTATAGTGATTATATAGTTTATATCTGTATTTATTGCACGTACTTTCTTTTGCACAATGTTAAATGCAGCACCGTGTCCTAGACAAACCTGTATTTTGTCCTCACACATCAGTTGCGAGAAGAATAAAGTTGACTTTGACTTTTACTTAAAAATCAGTATCCGTGACAGATTTCCATATCAGTTGGGACCTATTGCGGAGGACCTGGTCCAGCTCTTCTCTTCATGTCTGCCTATGAAGTGCCCTCACAGTCTGTGGGCCTGCAGGCTATAGCGATTTTCCGGTGCACGTCGGTGGAGAGAGAGCGAGAGAGCGTGTGAAGGCACAGGGCTCCTGCCTCTGTCTGCTGTCATGCTGTATCCACTCCAGCTGCAGCAAGCTTTCCCCCAGGACAGGGACAGGGGCCATAACGCGTGTCACCAGCCATCGCCGTGTCACTCTCAATCTGCTGTCATCAGTGACACTCTCCCAACGCTGCTGTGTGGTGCCCGCTAATTAGAGGAGACCCTTAATGCTGCTCAGCCCTCCTGAAATAATGCAATTATTTTTCTCCCTGGTGCTGGTGTTTATGGATATTAGTTTCTTGAGGTTTCAAGCACCCTCTCGGGCATGCTCGGGCATACTGAGCGCGGCCGGCACGAACAAAAAAAACAAAACATCTCCACAGAAGGCAGCCTCGCTGACTATGGAGAGCTAATTGCTCCCCCTTCTAGTAATAGTCATGGAGTGTCAACAAATATCTATGGAAAACAGGCTGTAGGTCCAGGTGGGTTAGACCTGGTGACCCTATGTTTATTGGGTCTATGCTTTCAGTATCCAAGAACAGTAACAGGAGGTACGGTTTCCTTCCCTTCAGTGTTGGCTGCGGTTTGGTGAAGTCTAGAGAAATATGATAATACAGCTTAAAATGAATGCGCGGTATTAGAGGGAGGTAGCAAATAAATGCCATTTGTGCCGCCGCGACCTCTGGCTGGCGCCACAGATGCCAAGACGAGAACACAAATCTTCAAATAAATTGATGCTCTCCCTTAAAGATCATCTGGATTTAGTAAAATTTAATCCCGTCTCAGTGACTCCTGCCGGGGACAGATTTAATCAGAAAACATGCCTCTTACATATTCATCCGCGCATTCTCCTCACGGATCATCTTAAGTGTTCTCCTTCACTAGCGGCCTCCTCATTTTCATTTCCTTTGCTGTGTTCTTAAATCCGTCTCCTCATAAATCACGGCTCTGCGGCTTGTCCATTACACTGGCGTCCATGTATTACCTACGTTTCGCGCCACTTCATTTCTCGTTCGCCCTCCCTGCAGCGCTCTTCTAACTCATTTAGCGGTGCTGGAGAATGAAAGAGTTAACTGCTCTAGCGTTTTTCGTTAGCTTTGTGTTTATGTGGCACAAGCGTGGTTACGAGTTTTTTATTTGTGAAGGGGGAGAAATGGAAGGGTCCCCCCCCCCCTCCACTTTTGATAAGCTTGGTGTTTTCTGTCTGACTGCACCAGGCTTTTCCCTTTCCTCTCCTCACTGCTGCTGTCCCATGTGGAATATCTGCAGGATGCAGGGACTGGGCCGGAGAAGAATGGGCTTTGTAGGGGGGAGAGGGGGGTGCCCTCATGTCCTGAGCGACAGTTTCGAAATAATGACCAGAAATGACCTAATAACATGAAGCGTCAGCAAGCTAGAGGCACAGGTCAAGGACTCGCAGAGCAGCAGCCGGAGCCGCCCGCTGCCGAGGGCAGTTATTCAAATACAATGATATCCAAACCCGTCTTAGTATTCTTAGTATACTTAACCAAGTGTGCAAATAAGCTGTATGTAGATTAAAAATGAAAAATATTGTGTGTTATTTTATATTTAAGTAGGTTTTTAACTGTGCACCGTTTGTGTGGGTGTGTGAAATCTGGCCGGGAACCTCCTGATCCTTGGAGTGCAGAGAGGAGGAAAGAGATGAGTGCCTGTGTTGAAATGTTGGTGGGAGTGAGTGAGCATCAGGCTGGGATCACTCTGTTCCTCCAGCACTGGCTCTGTCAGAGAGAGAGAGAGAGAGAGAGAGAAAGAGAGAGGTTTCCCACCTCAGCCTGAAGGGCGTGGTGTTTTTACCCTGCAATGATCTCCTCCAGAATGATGAAATGGAAGCTTCTGAAGACAAACATGCAGACAAATGGCTTGGAGTGTTCTTCTTCCATTTATAGTCCATAATGTCATAAGAACAGGAGGTCTGTGTTGCTCGACACAGATTCTGCAGTGTTTTTTCCCCCACCTAGATTATTCCTGTGAGCTTTTAATGAAACCACTGCATCCCGATCCTGCTTCCTCGAGAATCAGAGAGAGAATTAGAGAGCAGACATGTATGTTTCTGGCAGCCCATCAAAGAATCTTTTGTTCAGGTTTGTCAGAGAGTACAGAGGAGTACATTGCACTTAATGACGTTTTCGTAGTGCGGCACAATTACTTGATTGCACATAAGAGCGGCGATTGACTCCCTTTTTAGGTTGCAGAAGACATCTTGTCCACGTTGTCGGTTTCAGCTGGCTGAACAGTGGGCCTTTCATGACACTGCTAGACTGAACGTTCGCACTGAATTTGCAGTTCGGTCACATGAGACTCGGGCCGGAAAGAATCAGAGACGGAGCTTCGGTTTCTGTTGATTTTCTACACACCAGCGGTTTAATATCCAGTCAACACAGAGGCAGGGAACTCGATTGCCTTATGTGATTTACGTTTAACTAAAGCAGGTCCTGTTCTTGCCTCTCAGTTGTATGAATAAAGTAACCCCTCCCAAAAACTATGACTTCATTAGAGAGATATCTTAAAAACCAGCAAACGATGTGGTAGCTTTTCCCTTAAGAAACCTGTTTGACATATAACCTCCACCGCTGGCTGCTGTGGATATGAAGGCGAGCACTGCGTCTTGTTACGGAGTGCTTCATTTTAAAAGCCTTCGTTTGGACTCAGTAGGCGGAGGCTTTCTCTCCACACAGCCACGCATGTCTGCAGCCCCAGCAATGTAATCACTACTCCAAACTATGGCCAAAAGCTCACCGGGGAATTTATGGGTGCGGGGGAGGCTTCTGAAGACCCACTCACTCAGACGTGAGATTTCTCTGGAATGCCCAGGTCACTGGGGTGGAGAGGAAGTATGAGGAGGTCAAGAAGGGAACCCGGGTGATTTTTTAAAAACGTTACATTAACCCTTAGTTGAGAGTTAGTGCTTTTCTGTTGCTTTACTTTCCCGTTCAAACTGAATTGTTTAATTACATGTTTAGTCGCACAAACATGCTCAATAAATCACATGCACATTCTGTGTAGACAGCTGCAAGTCTTTTAATTTTTTATTTATTCAAATTATAATAAATTAGAGACACTGATGTGGCAGTGAGGTTGTTTTCATGGTATATTTTTGTCTTGTTTAATGGCTGTGAGTGTTAAATAATTTACATCCATCAAATGAAATTAAGCTTTGGTTATTGTTAGAACTGCATCTTTCAACAAAGTAAATGTGAGCAACTTCATATGAAAAGTTTCTTTTTAGAGAAAGTTAGGGAGTCAGAATTGTTTATAGTGGTGGTGATAGGAACCAGACGTCTAACATCTTCGTCAAAGCTACATAAAATGGTTACAAATACTCTGCCTGATGCCAGAGACACTGTTTGATGATAGTTTTGAGAAAGAATTTTGGCATAAAACTCTTTTCTTTAAACCCCTTTTGTGGTGGAGAGGTGCCTGTGTGGCATTATAAGGCAACATACTCCCCAAAGAACATTTGTTTTTATTACTGCTCCCATTATCTGTATTAGATTTTGTTGCTGTCTAAAGAAAAATGAAATTTTTTGTGTTTTTTTATTTTTCTATATTATTTGAGCAAGACAACTGATCCTAATAACCTGTAAAGGTTTTATGATGAGAGGACTAAAAGAAATGCATAGTCTCAATGTATGGCCATGGAAACATTTGCAATAAAAAAGAAGTCCTGTCAGTTCTGGAAGATCTGGGGACAATTTTATCGGTTTTTGGGAAGGGAATCATTTAGAAACTTTTTGCGTGGCTAGTTTGTTTAATGCTGATACCCGTGATGACACCAATAGGTAATTGTGTAGCTCACTGCATTTATTATTTAGTATTATTATTATTATTATTATTATTATTATTACTATTTGTTAATTTTATTATTTATTTATTTGTATTATCTACTCTACTGTTTATCATTATTTATTATTATTATATTATTGATTATATTATATTATATTTTATTTTCCTATGTTTGATTGTATTGTACGTATGTGTATATGTAGTATGTATATCGCATGTCAGTTTAAAAAGCAATAAAAAAAAAAGAAATGCTACATAATAAATATCACCGGGCTAGACTAAACAAAACAGGGCAGAAAAAACATTCAGGTCTATCCTGCTCTCAGCAGTCAACAGGTATACACTGCTAGTCTGTACAGGGAGAGTTTTAATTCGGCCCTAAACGCTTTGAGGCAAACCGCTCGCAGTCAGGATCACTTGTGAGTAGCTTCTGTCATAAACTGTTTACAGAACAACTGGGAGATTATTCTTGGCCCCAGGGTCTATTCCAGCACCCCCGCCCTCCTTCACTCCCCTGCACTGCAGCATAGGGGAGGAGGGGCTGTCAGGGATTTTAAGGAGTTCTTTGTGAGAAGAGGAAGACTGATTGAGATAGAAGATCTCAGGCACTGATAACTCAGTTTAGGAAGCCTCTGTATGGCCAGCAGTAGATAACACAGATGCTTAAAGGCTGGACATGTGTTTTAGTTTAGCTCTGGCTTCACCAAAGCAAAGTTGTCAGTGTGCATTTTGTTTAATAGGTGCAAACGTCAGAGAAAATATTCACCACTTTGTATTATTACCTATTAGTAGATAGATAGGTAGACTGATAGAGTTACGCAAAAGTTAAATTAACTAAAGTTGATTAACTACCAGTTGAAACAGCCATGTCTAAGAGTGAGGAGAATATCAAGCCACCCTCTTGCTTTAGATCCACAAGCATTCTTCCACTGTGCGAAAGCAACTCAACTCTTTGGGCCTGAAAGGATGTGTAGCTGTCAAGAAGCCCTTACAGAGAAAAACAAACAGACGAAAAGGAGGAAACGTGGCAAAGTAAACCAACATGCTGCTGGTGCCTTTAGAACCATAGACTGAGCACCCAGACTTCAGCATCACGGAATGTGTTTGGGATTATTTGGATCGTCAGAGGAAGAAAATGCAACCAGCCTTTAAGACTGAGTTTTGGAAAATAAAGGCAAAGGGTGGACAATATATATATATATATAGTCGCTGTTCATTGAAAAACAAGTATCTCCAAAATGGTACATGTAAATTAGAGACCAAAAACTGTCTTTACTTTCAATAGAAAGTCAATGGAACCGCTATTTTAGAACATTTCTATTGGTCCATTCATCACACAAATGTCCCACCATACAAACAGCAGCTGCAGCATTTAACTGATGTACAAAAATAGAAATCGATAAAAAACGGAGATACTTGTTTTTTATTGGACAGTGATATGTTGAGACATCTGTCTTTCCACTTTATTTCTTCATGATGAAAATCTCATCACCGTTTTGTCTGGAAATTGCATCTAGGGTTTGTGCAGCACTGTAGCTTGCTTATTGTCTTGCTTAGAAGAAATTCCTTCCACAGTTGAGGTTTAAGTGGATCACATGACAACATCTACAGCATGTAGTGTACAACATTGCACAACCATAGAACAGACAGTTACATTAACGAGATCCTCCAAGTCCTGTAGCATGGAGATGCTGTTTTTTGTAGTGGATGCCTGAAGAACGCTGATGAAGGCAATCAGTTTCTTTATTTTTTAAATACGTGGTTGATGGCTTTTCCATTTGTCCACTGAAAGCTGTGTGGTGTGGTGAACTGACCTTTAAGGGGATTCCTTTGATTCGGTAACACCTGTCCGTCTGTTTGACCCCTGTAATTTGAACCTTCTCGTGACCTTTGGGAAAAGTTCAGAGCAGTAGAAATTTTCATGCAGCGTTGGCCCAACTGCTGGAACTAGCAGCCTATTTTTAGAGTCAAAAGAAAAGAAATTACAGAACAATTAATAATAAAAAAGCCAGCAAAACACTGGCTGATCTCTCGTGTACTAATCTATTTTGCTCATGCTAATAGCTTGATGAGGCTTAATCTTTTAATTATGACACTATGGAAACTGACATTGAGCCTATTAAAGCGAGATGTGTGCTGTATTTAGCGCACGATTCAGTCAAGGTTTGCTTCTAAAGGATTATGCACTGAACTGCGCTCGTTCCTGAGAACGAGAGCCGGTTTTTATTTTCTGTTGGCCCGCCTGGCGGTGTGACGGACACTAAACTTCACCAATCTAACAATTTACAAGACAGCTCTTCTGCCATAATGATATTTCACAGAAAGCTGCTTTCCCTCCATAAATCCTCAGTTATAATCCCCAAGGATCGCCAAGACGGTGCCTGGAGCTTAAACTCTTGATTGAGCACTGAGAGCAATGAGCAGGAATCTATTACAAATGCACCCGGTAAAGGCAGATGGCTGGTCGAAGGAGTTCAACGAAGAAAGAAGGTCTGTCGCTGCATCCCTTAGATTCATTAGCCGAAAATGGGTCAAGGGATGGCTCGCGGTTCTATAATCTTAAGAAGAAATCACGCTCAATTAATGATCTCGTTACACAACGTGAACTTGGTGTTCACTGATTTTGGCCCATTTTTGAATGTGTGTATAGAGGCGGACGGTTTTCTGAGAGCCTTGTTGTAAAAGCGTGTTCTGATGTGTCTTTGTAAGAGCTGCCCTTGTAATTAAACTCACCCTGACACTCAAATTGGATGTATTCTTTCTGTCAGCGCTACAGACTGAGAGTGATGCTTATAGCTCTTTGTTTTCCGCCAGTTCAACAGCGCATTTCAAGGTTATTGTAGCCGGTGCATTCGTCCCCCCACCCCCCAAACAATATGACAAACTCTCTAACCGTAATACAAGCAGGCCTTTGTTTTAATAAGCTCCATTGAGCAGATTGGTGTAGCTGTACAAGTGCTCTGAGCGACATCAGATGCAAACAGCCAGGCACTGTGCAGCATCTGTAATAGAGAATAGACTTGAAAGAGCAGACAGGCAGACTAGAACTGTGTGGGCTTATAAATCACAAACTGTAGATCAATCCAAACTTTTTCAGCGCTAGCTCTACAGCAACTTAGAGAAACAAAAGAGGAATGAAATGCTGATGTCTGTTTATGTGGCTCAGTCCAAAACAAAGTTGAGGAGAAAGCCCATATGGGGAAACAGGCCCGGAAAGTCTCGGAGGGGCTCAGCTGGGCTCATTTGGCTCTTTTTATTGCCTAGTTAACTGTCGTTCAAGAATTATAGGTGGCATTTATTGCGGCAGTTCATTTCTTGTCGTAGGATAAATGTTGCCTTGTAAACCTAATCAAATTTGCTCCCTCTTAAGCAGATACAACACAGGCATCACATCTATAATGTTTCACTTTGATATTTATGTCTGACCTTTCAGAAAACGAGAAAGGTCAGATTTTTAGGTTCCATTAAGAACAAGAACGGTCTTTTTTTTTTTTGGCATCTGAAAGTTTTGCTCGGCTCAGTCTGCGAATGCGAGAAAGTGCTACAGTGTTGTTGTTTACTTTCTCGATTGCGAGATCAAACATAACGCCTTGGTTCTCTGAACAGCCTTATTCCTCCAAGTAATAGTTGGCGTGCTAACCTGCAGGTTCAGACAAATTAGGCCCGCGTATCAAGGGATAAATGGAGAGAGGGGCATAAACACAGCAGCGGCTCCCCCCTCCCCCCCTCGCCTCCTTTTAACTTGGTATGCTCTGCCATGTCTCTGACTTGTGTGGGTTTGGCTGTGATGGAAGGCGTCATTGCCTCCAGGTGGGAGGGAGGAGATTTCAGCTTTATTCGTCAGGCAGAGGAAAGGGGTCAGCGAGGTGCCATCTCAGTCCCCTCTTGCACATCGCATGCAGAGCGCTGCGCTTATTCGGAGCACCGTGGCCCCAGCGGCCTCCCGGCCGCCCGCGGCTAATCGAATGGGAACGGGCCGGGAATAAATCATCTCGGGAGCCTCTCGATATTGAGCCGTCGCCGCCGACTGAATCAGTCCAGACAAAAATAACCATCCATCACGCTCCTGGCTGGCAGAGCCACAGGGAGGCCAGGGCAGCAGGAAGCGCATCCACGTTGGTGGGACGTGTTGATTTTGTTTGCGCCTGTTTGTTGCACAGCGCTACGGAAAAAAAAAGGCCTCCAGGAGCCGTGGAGCGCAACAGACGGCATCTGGCACACAACTGTGCATGTTTGCGTGCACGGCCGGGCCTTTGTTCCTGTGTGTTCAGGCAAGGTGCTGCTGTTTAAGCACTTTTCTCCTCCTTTTAAGTAGAGGCTGTTTGAAACACTTGTTGTGGCACCCATGGCTTAGAGGCTTCATTGTGCATAGCTCAACGTTTTTCATTAAAGATGAGCAAAAGCACATATTGACTCTCCGTTTTCACAGCAGTCCTGAGCAGAAGCTGCAAAGTACGGAAAGAGGAGGACAGGAACACAAAAAAAACGAGGGTGAACGGAATGAACTTCTGTACTTTTGAGAAGTCGCAGCATTTGTGGATGACAATAGATTCATTAGCCTTTCCCCTCAAACCAAGCAGCGAAACCATAGCAACGAGCTGGTCGGAGCAGACAGGAATAAGAAAACAAGGGAATAAAAGGAAAAGCAGATATAACTCAGAAATATGTGCCAGTCCAAGTGGAAGACAAGTGTCACTTTGCAGGCTTTTTGTTTCCAATTTGAGCTAGCCTCATTTCAGAGGACGTCAGCACAGTGCACGCACTGTAAGAGTTTTGAAAAGTGCATTTGTGAGGGATTCAGAGCTATTTTCTCTTTTTTCCAACATTGTGGGCAACTTGTCCGACTCTAGGCGCACACGTGCAGCCACTCCAACTCGAGAGCAGCGGTGACTAAGAAACACAAGGAACTTAAGGCTGCTTCACTGCACTCTCATTTGAGGAATATCAGCCTATTATAAGGTCATTGAACTGCTGCATGCACTGTAGTTTAAGAGAGGCTTTTCAGGTTTTCTCCTGAAGCCTTACTTATAATAGTAGAGGACAAATGAACTTTTGTTTCCTGTGTATGAATCAACCATGTGTAGTGTATATTGGGCATACAGGAAAAAATATCTAATGAAATTATTATGCTCTCTTTGTAATGAAACGTGATTGGTTAGTATATTTCAAGTACTAACTATATCCATGATATGCTCGGAAAAACATATTGTAATGAAAATTATCACATTAATGATAAATATTGTTATATTGTCCATGCCCTGTATGCACTATATAGCCAGATGTATGTGGGCACTCCTCCTAATTACTAAGTTCACGTCTAGGAGAAACAACAGCTTGCCCATGACGTTAAGCTAAGAACACTGTGCTCAGTGCCAAACATCAGTAATCTAGTAAAACATGTTCTCTGATTGATGAATCACACTTCACTGCCAGTCTGGGTTCAGCAGATCCCAGGGGAACCCAACATATGCATAGTAAAATTTGGAAGAGGAGGGATAATAGGCTGTTTTTCAGGGTTTGAACTCAGCATACAAAGACATTTTAGACAATGAAACACTTCCAACTTGGTGGCTTTTTTTCTGTATCAGCACAATAGTGCTCCTGTGCAGCGAAGACACGGTTTTAATGATGTCCCCCATGTTTGGCCATATAGTATATATTATCCCTTCCCTGAAACTTTATACCTAAGCTCTTAGGTTTCATGCATAAAAGGAACTTCATGGATGCTGTCAAAATGTTTCAGTTTTGCCTCATCTACTTTTCACTTTGTAAAAGAGTTGCAGAGAATATGAATAAGCATGCCAGATGCTTCTTTCTGTTTTATATTCAATCCATTCTATGCATGTTCTCCTTCTAGAGCACTTGTCCTACTTTGAGAGATTTCGTCTAAAGGGTCTTGTAAGCTGTTCAATCTCTATGGCTCAGTAGAAGAAAACTTTTGCTAGTTGTAAATGAATTGCAACACCTGTGCTGAAATGTGTCTGTAAATGGATAAGTTCATTCATATGGAGGTTATCCTATGATGTTTTATTTTTTTTAGACTGGTGTAAAGGAACGTGAGCGGGAGTATTCCTTCTCCTCTGCCACTGTCTTGACTTTAAAATAACAGTGTATCAAAATAGATCTCCCTGTGTCTCCTGAAATCCTCTGTATGTGCAACTTTTTTTGGCATGGAATGCACACTGTACAAGGCATGGGGTCACATTTCAGCAGTGGTTCACCACTACTGTTCACACTGAGGCTCAGCCCATATCAAAGAGCCTGGAGGGGCAGATGTATTGGCGTAAGCAGCCACCCACTGGGCAACCATACCAACCTCTACTCATATACACAGGAGTCACACGAAAGCAAGATGAACTGTGTTGACACATGGCGAGGAGGAGACTAGGGTTTGTACTTGACACTACTGTTCCAGCTGTTCATGATTAGGCACCCTGCTGGATGTACCATAGGTTAAGTGTGTAATAAGATAAATCTCCAACCTATACAGAATAATAATAATTATAGTATAAGAATAATTCTACAAGAATTAATACAGTATAGTCGTAGGCATTTAGTAAAAGTATTTTGAATTACAAAGGTAGTTTTATGTGTAAAAACATTTATAAGCCAGAATTTGATAATATAATTTATCCTAAAATTAAGCTTAATCTATATGTCCCACAGATTGTAGATGCTTATCTGCTTATCTAATATTTGTTTTGAAATTCAGGGTGTTAACTGAGTTTATCTTCCTTTGCTGCTGTAACGACTTCTACTCTTACAAAGGCTACAACAGAAGTTGGAACATTGCTAAGATTTTGATTGCACTGAACCATAAGAGCAATAGTGATATCAGGTACTGATGCTGGATCCTTAGTTTTGGATCGCAAACTTCCTGGAGTGGAATTCTAGAGAATGCAGTTCCACTTTTCCACAGCCCAATGCTGGTGTACGTCACACCTGCTGGCTTGAGCATGGCTTGAGCAGATGATATATTTCGAATATATAATAATAATCATTATATCATATCAATATATCATTATCAACTATATATTCACTCTCTGAAGCTGCAGAGTGGAAGTTTCTCATAGTTTAGTAGACAATGGTCTCACATTGCCACACACTCTCTCACTTAACATGGTCCTACTACTGCAGCAAAGGGAGATCACAAGCCTGTTATTTGGCAACAGACCTGCTGCAAATGTTCATGCAAGGTCCAGAAAGGCAAAAAGTTTCAGTACCACTAATCTATTAAGACATTTATCTCGTTTCAGTGATCTTTATAGCCAGCTTGCATTAGCAAATAGCATCCTTACAGTTTTAAGCTCTATATGAATTATAGTGTGAAATTGTTTATAATGCATGGTTATTGGTTTCAGTATCTTTCACAACAAGCCGTTAAAAGCAGTTCATTGTCTGTGCATTTTTATCGTAAACTGGCTACTACCGCCTCCGTCACATTTAATATGTAGAACGTTGGCCGTCCTGAGCAGCTCACATTGGGCCGTTAGGTGCGTTGAGGCCTCTGGGAGAGCGTCCCTGTTGTTCACAGCATCATCTCAGCTGGAGACCAGCTTTATGATGTACTGCCTCAACATGCTTCCCATATTCACCGTTCTCGTAGAAAACGCTGTTCCTGCATAATCTAATTAGTCACTGTCCCAGGCCTGTCGCTGCCTGCTGCACAGCTGTGCCTGCGTGCATCGTCGGCGGGCTGAAGGCTCACGCTCGGCCTCATGCTGGGGCTGTGGGCCATGCCGCTCGGACGAGGACCCAGATTCATCCTAATTGCACACTGTCAGGTCGTACAAATGGAGATGGATCTGGCATAATTATGGGGTGGAAGTGCTTCATGAGTGCCGTGGAAGGGGGAGCCGGGGAACCAGGGCGGCGTTCCGTGTTAACACCCGCTCTCATCCATCATCATTTATCGGCAAGAGGGCAGGGTAGACGGGCTGCCATCCCTCACCACTTCTTAGTGGCGCTCAGGAAGCCGTCTCGATCGACTGAGCTCCTGCTTACCTGCAGGGTCTCTCACACTCTCGTCCTGCTCATCGTATGTCAGCCTTGCTCAGATTGTCTGATAACCTGACTGTAGTAATAAGCTGTGAGGTGGCAGTCAAACGAGTGTTTAACTGTGTAGATTATGAGGTTATCATGTGGGCTATCTGATTCTCGAACAGTGTCATTGTGACCTAGTCGCAATCAAAGCCATAATTTGGACTTCATGTGTTATTGGAAATGAATGGCCAAGATCTATATTGGTTAGCTCTTAGAAGCCATAGTTATCACTGGTGATAAGAAAAGTTGTGTAATTCCATATTCAGCTCGTTGAAACAAAGTGAAGATTCTGTGAGAAGTACAGAATCATGCCAAAAATCTGAACCTGTTCTCAGAGAATGTAAATCAAATGTTAATGTAATCCATTGCGCAACTTACTGTCATTAAATATGTGATCACATACCATTTGAATGGTATATTAAAATATGAATAGCTCTATAGCTTTATAAGGATAAGGCAGATAAACAGTGCTTTTGTAGGAGTAGGTTATATTGTTGTCTTGATAATAACTTCAGTTTAGCCTGAGATGAACTGTGGAGGTGACAAGTGTACATTAGACAAATAATGGAATTAAAAAGGTGTTGACTGCTCTGTCTTACCTTTGTTGGCTTGATTAGGTTTGAGCCTTTTTTGATGCTAGTGCTGTTTCATCAAAGTGAAACTAGTCAAGTATTAACAACCCAAGTTTTAAAGCCTCCAACAGAAGGTAGGGCTGGTGTGGCTGCTTGTGTTTTCATTCCAGCAAAGCAGGAGCTCATGTAGCTAATCAGCTGTTTAATAATCGGCTGTTTGCTGATTAAACTAAAATCAGATCTGCTTCAGCTTAATTGGAATGATGTCTTCTACTAGCATCCAAGTACTTATCTTCACTTATGTTTGTCTTGTACCGTAAGAGAGAAGGAACCCCACCCAACCAATGGCTATTAGTCCTTTGGTCTTCACTGGCTTAATGGCCAAGATATTTGTGGTAACTTTTTAGTGGCACATGTGACGTAGAAGCACTCATATAGACTCCACAGTGTATGTTTGAGCCATGTAGGAAAGACTGAGCCTGGCAGGAACTCTGAAAGCAAACCATCCTGGAAAGTGAGGGAAGTGCAGCCTTCTGTTTCATACAGTGAGCACTTCTTGGCACGAAGCGGCAAGAGGCTCGATATGAGTTTAATATGATTAATTAAGCATTCTTCAAGGGTCAGCGGGCCTAAGTATATGCCGGATCACAACTCTGACTAATGCGCTGCAGATTTTCACCCTTATTGATAGATACATAATTGACTCATGAATAGCCATGTTCTCTTGTCGATGGCCCAACGATTAGCTTTTCCCACAGGTAGCCTGCAGATGGTGAGCAGCCATTGGCGAGGGTGGGTCGAGGGGGCTTTTAAGTGTGAGGTTGACGGATTCAGTGCATGGACTGTATTGATTTTGTATCGCTGTTCCTTTGGACTTGGGTGGTTGAGTGCACTCTTGAAACTACTGAACTGCATTAAGTAACATCCTGTTTAAAGCAGAGCTTGCTGACCACAACAGCATTGAGTGAATTGAGTAATCAAGTCTAAATACCCTGTACTGTTTTATAACAAAGACACAAAACAAAACACCATTGTTTTACACAGTTGACTTGGTTTAACATTAACATTCACAGTAAAAAAGAGACGTTTCTGCTTATTAAAACATATGTTTCAGTAATAAACCCCATATATGGTGACAAAAAGAGAAGGATAAACACATGCCTCCTAGCTAAACTAGTAGCAGCAGGTATTTTGGAGTCTGTAATTTTGGTTTTGATAGATTGTCAGGAACTACATAGACCGTCAAGATTACTCAACAAGGTGGTTAGAGGTAAATGTGTCATGATTGAGGAACCCAATTTGCATAAAGTTAATTGTTTTGAAAGTAAGTTTATTTCATTTCTAAGCTACATAAGCTCAGTGACTTTTGGAAAAACTGAAAACAAACTTTTAACATCAAACAGTTGTGATTTATAGCCGGATCAGCAATTTAAATATAAAGAACATGCCCCGCTTCCTGATCCTGCACCAAGACTATGTTAGTCTTTTCATCCAAATTATTTTAGGATTATAATAAGCCTTGGCCTGAAGGCTGTGTGAGAACTAAGACTGTTTGCTTTTATGGTCTAGATCCTTCTTTTCTGTTAATTAGGTGCTATTAGCTTACAGCCTAAGAGTAAGAAGGTCAAAGGGGTCTTGTTGTTAACTCAGCTCAGCTCATGATCTGAGGATCCACTTCTGAGTTCAGGTTGAAATTCTCCCTGCTTTATTCAGTGATGCATCGATGGCTACAGATGGCGTCAGTGTGCTCGCAGTGACTTTCTGCCTCTGTTGTTTTGTTGTGTTCTGTGTCTGGAGCTAAATGTTGTGTTAAACCTGCAAGGGGGAAGTTTTTGGATGTTGTAAATCCTCTTGATGTTTAGCATGAACAGCTTATATAAAATGCTTGTTTAAGTTACTGGTAGAAACTGTGAGGCTGTGTTTCATGCACTCGGCTGATTCTTAAGAAGTTTGAATGTGCCTGTGCTGACAGGTGCAGGCGAGCACAGTTTCTCAGTTTCTCACTTTTATGGCATTGAAATTATTTGTTAGGTCTCAGATTTTCACACTTTGTTGTAGGCCTAATGAATTTTTGTTTTTTCCCCCCAAAGTATTTCCCAAACGTGCCATTTTTGACAATTTCTGGCTGAAAATTTTCTATGAATATGGCTTTAACATCAGCTCAGTTCCATGAGTTTAATCAAATGCGTTAGAGTAGGGAGACCCTACAACTGCACACGGGTGGAAAACAGTGCTAAACCACATTTTTTGAGGGCTGATGCTCTCTCCCACTTGAATGCTAAAACACATATTGGGTGATTTGCCTCAGAACATGTACGGCATACCCAATCGGGCAATCGAGAAGCCTTTGGTTTCCCCCTAATGCCTCGTTCTGATGGCAGAGCACATAATTGTGAGGTGTTAATGTGAACCAGTGTGCCAGCTTGTTTCTTGTTTGTCTCGGGGAGAGTTATAACTTTATTTAGTGAGTGGAAGCAGTGAAGTGTGTGGCAGTTTATCGCCGAGACTCAGGAGTCATAAATACATCAGTACCAAGATTGAGAGATCTAATTCCCTCCTGGGCGTTTGTGTGTTTTCTCATTTCCTGACTTGGGCTGTTATCTGTTGTGTATGTGCTGGCTCAGGGCTGGCTAGCATTTCATTTCACTGATACAGATTAGCCGGGGCAGTGTTCTCCTGGTCATGTGATTTGTTTCCCCCTCTGAAGCAGCACTGGTGGAGGGGGTTCCTGTCGAGTACAATCTTTGAAAATAACGACTGACACAGGGCTTTGCCAATAGCAGCGGAGGAGAGCATGTTCTTAATGCTTGTAAGGAGACCTCTGTACTCGGGCGTTGATAAATAAGCCGAATGAGCCTGGAGCGGGGAATGGGCCTGTCACTCTCACGCAGTCCTACCTGCATCCCCACGAGCGCTCGGATTTAGCGGGAAGGATCGCAGGCAGTGGGTCAAATTACCCAAGATTGCTTTTGTGGTTTCGGTCTCTGCAGAAGACAAGACACTCATAAAAGTGCGGCCTGGCCAACAGGACCTGTAATGAAAATGCACAATAGAAGCTTCCTCATTGCTCAGGAAGGGTTCTGGAGGGCATGTAATTGCTGAGTTGGTGGAGAGGAAGGTTATCGGCCATCTCTATTGCATTACCTATTACAGCAGGGCCTGTTAGCGGTGTCAGTGCGACGGGAGAGCAATACTAGCAAGCTGGGAAACACAATAAATAGACTAAATAATTCAAAGGCAGGTGCCGGGCTTGAATGTATTGGCTTCAGCTCTCTACCTCAGACCAATTTAGGCACTGCTTTGGGACAGAAAGGACTGTAAAAGCAGTTTGGCCACCGTAATGTTTAACATGCTGACACACCTCTCCTCAAGCTGGTTTTAAACTCATACTCTTCTCTCTCCCTGTTGTTTGTAGTTCAGTTATAAGTCTAACAAAGAGCTCTAACCAGGGACTAAAAAGTTGCAGTGGGACTTTAGAGTATAAGAGTATAAGAACAGGTACACAAACAAGCTGTTTTAAATCAAACTTACATTTTTACACTTACAAGCCTGAAAGTGCTTCGCCCCAGCGGAGCGGGCGCGTACTCCAGTGGCAGACGCAACAATAAAGGCCTTTTTTAAGTTGGTTCTTGAAAATGTTTGGAAGGAATAGACTCCTAGGTGAGAAGGAAAGTATTGATTGTGGCCACCGGCTTATTGCTGTAAAAAAAGACGGATGGATTTTTAAAAATGCACAGCGCGTCAAGGCTGCGGACAGCTGTGCTCTTTTTTTATTTTTCACACTGGAATCATCTGAAATATTTACAGCATGCATTTTGTACAGGCTTTAGTGTTGGCTTTGTTTGGTAGGCTGTTTTTTTTTTTCTTTCCTTGAGAGAGAATACAGATGACAGGACAGCGGGTATTGATTGGTGAGATGGTGAAGGGAGGAGGTCCCAGAGAGACTTTCATAGACCCTTTCATGTGAAACCCCCAATGTCTCAGAGAGCGCAGCTCAGTCTCTCTCGCAGACATCACTTAAAGCAGCTGTCCATAGTGTTTAGATTTAGTGCTCGCCAAGACGCGGGCCCTTAGAAACCAATACAGCAGGGGCCTCTGATGTGAGCGTGTGCATGTGCGTGTGTGCACGCGCCCGCGTCTGTTTCCGTCGGGCAGATAAGGTGAGGCTGTTTCTGTGCTTTCATCCGCTGCCTGCATGACCACTTCAACTAAATTTAGGGCCAATTGAATTAAACTGTCCAATTACAGCGTGTTTGAGGTGACGAGGCGGTCCGGGCCCGCCCGTCACTTTTACATTGTCCCGCTGGTGTTGACTTTGGCAGCCGACCACCGTGTGTCACCGCCAAGAGGCGGGGATGTATTGATGTGCCACCAGGCCCCACAGCCACGCTTTTCTGTGTCAAAGCAAATCACACAAATGCAACAGAAAGCTGGACACAGTTGGCCTAGTGCAATGCCAAGTCCAAAATACGCAATCACTGAGATTAGGTCTTTGTGTAAGTGGACTGAGAGTAAACAGAACTCTGGTCAGAAGACTGGTCTTCTAATGGAATTTCAGGCAAATGCAGTCGAGCTGGATTAGGTGTACATGGGGAGCTACTCTAATTTAAGTGATAACAGACAAGAATCTTCTGATTTCATGCTGTATGAGTAAACTGTTTGAGTATTAGGGGGTGTAAGAAAATATCAAACTATCGAATATCAGGATATTATGTTTAGTGATACTGTATCGATTCTCAAAAACACAGTATCAATACGTAGATTGCTGGCAGACAGTGAATCAGCGTGTGTTGTGTTTAAACCTCTGATCACTAGATGGCAGTGTTGTAATTTTCAGCTCCACTCCAACATTTACAAGCGGCACAAGGGCGCAATGCTATTGTAAGCTTTGGCAAATCTGTTCATATAGTGGTATTTTTAATAGTAGGATTAGAAAAATCGCGATATATCACTTTGCTTGCAATATCACAATATATCATAATATATATTGAATCGTGACTGCTGTATCACGATATGCATTGTATCACCAGGGTCTTGTCAATACACAGGCTTTCACTCCAATTAATTTGTAAAAACTGCATATAAACTGCATATAGAGATTCATCCTGTCCCGTAATTACCTGAATAACTCCTTTATGTCATTTCTATACCTTAACCAGGAGAACAGTAAACATTTTCATGAGCGCACAGAATAAGCCCTCAGACGATTTTCATCTCCATCTTCTTCCCCATCTGTTTTTCCCTTGAGAGGCTTTCCATTTGATATTAGGCGGATGCTCTGTTCAGTTTCAAGCCGTGCGCTGTCTCCCTGAACAGCCGTGAGGCTTCAGCCGCCCACACGGCTGAATAGAGCGGGCCGGCGTGTTTACGTGCCCCTCGTGGAGATGTAATCATGCGAGGCGCTATCTTAACCTCAGGAACTGAGAGAGATGCCGGCGTGATCTCAGCCCTGACACAGTGGGCCACATCCAATACCAGCCTGTGTCCTCTGATAACTCCATGTGGGATTTTACTGTGGAGCCCCACTCCTGGGTGATTATCAAAATTATACCAACCAAAGCTGTACTGTCGGGCAGGGGGTGGGGCTTCCTCGTGTGTGTGCAGGATAAAATATGTCTTGGATTTGACAGTAGGCTTGGGTGGTAAACTGGAAATATCACGCTAAGTTAGCAGTTATGTCTCTGGCCTAACGGTGAATGCAGTTTCACAATTATTTGATTTAAATATGAATATACATTAAGTAGGGGTGTAAGAAAATATTGAAATATTGAATATCAGAATATTAGGTTTTTTGATACTGTATCGATTCTGAAAAACACAGTATCGATACACAGATTCCTGGCAGACAGTTATTGTGTGTTGTGTTTAAACCTCTGACCACTAGACGGCAGTGTTGTAATCCATTTTCAGCTCCACTCCAACATTAACAAGCAGCACAAAGGGGCAATACTATTGTAAGCTTTGACAAACCTGTTCATATAGTGGTGTGTTTTAATAGTAGGATTTGAAAAATCTACCAATTTGCTTGCAATATTGTAATATATGGTGAAATATTGAATTGTGAACGCTGTATCACGATACGTATTGTATCGCCAGGTTCTTGACAATACACAGCCCTAATATAAATACACTGAAAAATTGTATATTTTTTTTTAACAAAGAGGGCGCAACTAGCTCTGCTTAACCGGTCAAAATATCTTCATGTATTTTAATGTTATATTCAGGTTACATCTAGCTAACATCTGTTACTTTTACTAGGTTTCATGCAGTTTTAGTCATTGTGAAGTATACAGTCCGTCTTAGGTCTCTGTACACAGTAGTACAGTACATCGAGGTGTTAGCTCAAGAGTGTACTGGGTTATGAGAATTTGATACTACCCAAGTGAAAGCGAGAGTGAGAAACTGTGTACATGGTAGAGAGAGAGAGAGAGAGAGAGAGAGAGAGAGAGAGCAAGAGAGAGAGAATGTGTATGATCCTTTTGTGTCAGCTCACTGTGTCTACACACTATGTTTTTTCACTCGGTGGATTTAATGGCATCATGCAGGTCGCAGCAAATTGATTCGATCAGAGCGGCATGGCAGTGCTGGGAGGCAGAGGGAGATAAAGAAAAAAGCTTCTACTGCCGTGCTCATTTCAGAGACGTTACCCACCACACAGACACACGCGCTCCAAATGCCATCCTTCCAGACAGAATGGAGAATCATGGCGTTTCTCTGATTCAGATAACCTGGAGCACCATTAAAGAGGGGAAGTCATCATTCAGGGGATGCTAAGACAAGATAGTAACTTATTTTGGTTTCAAGATTGATGAGTGTTGTCTATTTAAGTCTTAGTTTAACCTCCATCTCCTCTGTTTACTGTTATAGGAGTAGATTTACTGCAGATCTACTTCTGTCATCTACTTTAGCTAGAAAAGCTACTATGCGTATAGTAATATTCGTATAGCTTGCCGCTGTCAGACGAAAAATCATGCATGTCCAAAATGGTAACATTACAGAATTTAACAAGACCTCACTTCCAAGTCAAATCTGTTTATTGTGAAATTGTAAAAGAATGCAAAAATCATAAAAAATAGACAAAATGACAACAATGATACATGACTATAGACATATTTTATGGTAATCGGTATCGTCCAAATTGAAAATCATAGTGTCTAATTATTTTATGATAATTAATTGAGAAATCAAGTTAGATGCAGTTGTCTGGTATGGATTGAGCCGGTTCACTGTCATGTGTGTACACAGTAGTTTTACCAGTACTCAGTCAGATCTTTATAGGTTTCATTAGCTGTGTTATTTTAATAGCTAGATTATTACATAGCTTGGTTTTCCCTGACTTAGAAGCCATATGTCTGTTGGGTCTGTATCATGTCTCCTCTAGCCTTGACCTATGATATATGACGAGTGGGTTTATGGTCTTAACTGTCCTTAAATGTCCGTTACTCCTATAGTAATTCACACCACACTTTAAAAGATACATATTATCACTGTCTAGATAAAAAAAGCCCAGCAATTTTCTTGCACTTCTGGTCCATTCATTATAAAAACGTTCACTTGGAATAAATAACAGTTGTCGTTTATATATGCTGTCTATTTATATAGAAAAATGTATGTGTTTCTTTGGACAGTGACAAAGTTTTGAGTTTAAAATAAAATCTAAACTATGAGTGCAGTTATTCAGTTATATTTATAGTCACTACCAGAACAATCATAACACCATAGGAACTCTACCAAAGCACAAAAACTGCCCTGAAATGGTCAAAAAAGAAATATGTTGAAAATGACAATTGTTTGCTTAATAGCCAGCGTAGGTTTGCAGTACAACTTTGCAGACTAGAGTCCTAGAGTGATCTGGCTTGTCTTTGTGAAACCATTTTTGTGCCACACACTAGATTTCCATCACCAATTACTATCAGGTTTGTTTATGTGTGTTACAGTTGGAGAATAACTGTAACATGTATAGTGTTGAAGCACTTCAGCTGGAGAACTACTGCTGTAAAGGAGTTCTTAAAGGGATTTGACCCACTGGGAAGCCCCATAAAGGGATTTGAACCAGAAAGCATGTTGTTGTGAATCCCTGAATCTGGACTTAGAATGGAAGGAACCCTAAGGAAGCGCTAAGGAACCAAGAAAAAATAATGTTTGACTGACGGCCAGCATCCAAAACACCCAAACCTCATCAAGAAAGTTAGGAGAAGCCTTTTAAGAGCTCACACAGTGAAAGATCGGGGGTAATCCCACAGCCAAATGAATACGATTTGTCAAAGGATGGGAGGTGATATTTGTTCAGCAAAGTCGTTGGTTTTCTAAAATGCTCCATTTCTCTTTTACTTTGGGGAAAAAAACACTCGATGCTGTCAACATAAAAAAAACAGATATCAGAGACCTGCTTTGCCTCTGTTGTGGCAGACTTGTAGGTGATGACAGCTCTCTTCCCAAACAAGGGCTTGAATTACATGCTTCGTGCAGTGATTACATTCAAACTTTGACAAGGTGGTAAAGCCTGTGGGACCTCTAAATATATATACGTCGGCATTATTTGCGAGGAATCATTGCATTGCGCTGAGGAGGGATAGTAAACAAAGTACTGTATACGAGCCGCTCCTGGGTATGTTCATAGCGAAGCTGGAAAAAGAGGATTTATTTTTGCATTTCATAAAGATATGAATATATAGAAGATTTCTGTGCCTTCCAGGGAACAATGTTGACGTTGCTGCTTCAGATCCTCCGTCCAATTCGCAGTATGTCACGCTGAGTTTGAAACAATATTTGAGCAGTTCTCTCAGGCGTCAAAGGAAGCTATGTTTTATTACGGCTCGCTGTTGTGCCCCTCACAACATGTTTATGAGATGAAAATGCGATCGGCACAAACACAGAGCGTAACTGGTTTGAATTCTTCTGCAGTTTTTCATATAAAATAGCCGTGTAAAGCTTACGTTCAGACCAAATCGCATACCAAAGAGAGCAATTATATTCATACTGCCCTGATAGTACTCAAAAAACCATTACAGTAAATCAGTCTATTACCAAACATCAAAGACGAGCTCGAGAGGACGGAGTGGTTCTTGCTCACATTTTTCTGCTCATTTATGAGCAAGAATAGCTGCATAAAATCAGCATTACGGCTTTTGTACACTTTTCTTAAAGCAGTGATTCAGTGAAAAATAACATTTATGCAAGTTTGCCCCTACAGCTAATGTACTTGAGCAGCTAAAACATGTTGGATCTCAAAAGATAAAGCTGCAAATAATAGCAGAAGTCTATGCTGCACACATTAGCTGGCCTAAAGCATCACAAACGTAACTCAAAACACATCAAGTTGAAAAGGAGGAATTCATTAAATTTAATGCAAATGACGCCATTATCGATAAGCCTACCAACTTGCATTACTTTACAGTGGTGGTGTTAGGAGCCAGGGGTCACAATGTCAAAACACAGATATAGCTATTTGATATACTATCCAAAATAAACCAATGAACCTTCATGTTTTGTGAGTTCTCATGAGCAAATAAAGTAAAATACACTGCAAAAATGGTTTATTGGCAAGTTATAAGCTTATTAGAAGATTAATGAACTGATTTCTATATTAACTCAAATTATGACGGTACTGACAGATAACTTGCCTTGTTTTAAGCATATTTCCATATTATCTGCAGTTATAGTGAGATCATTTGGCTTACTAAAATCACTTCAAACAAGTAAACATGTATAGTATTTAGATTAGATTAGATTAGATTCAACTTTATTGTCATTGTGCAGAGTACAGGTACAAAGCCAATGAAATGTAGTTAGCATCCAACCAGAAGTGAAAAATACATTATTATTTACATAAAGTGCAATTTTAAAGCAATTTAAGGTTATTGTACATGTGGTGGTATATAAATAAATATATATAATGTAGGTGTACACAGAATGTGAGATAAGGGGGTGGTATATAAAATAAAATATAAATTACTACACATATATACAGTAAGGAGTGACATGCAAAGATTGCACAGAGCAGCATATGTTGATAACGCTGAAAGCAATAACTACAGATATAAATAGTGCAATATGAACAGAATTGTGAATATAGATAGAACTGTACAGGTATGAAATTACAAAGATAGATGTACAAAAATGAGTAGTGCAAAGTAATAGTGCAGTGCGGTGCAGTGAGTGCAATGATGAGGCTAAAGTGACGGTGTAGAGTTCAGCAGGGTCACAGCCTCAAGGAAGAAGCTCTTCCTGAGTATGTTGGAGCGGAAGTGAAGGCTCCTGTAATGCCTGCTGGATGGAAGGAGGGTAAAAAGTTTGTGGTTAGGGTGAGAAGGGTCCTTGATGTCTTATAATAAGCTTATGACTGGATGCCAAAGCAAGTCAAAATGATCCACAGATAGAGCAAAACCAAGAAAAGAAACCAATGATCAAACTACTTAAACAGAAAGCAAACATCAAGTAGAAAACAAGCTGGAGCTTCAGGGAACAAACAGAAACACCTACTAACAAGAGGGCGGGGCGGTAACCTGGACACGGGTAAGACAGATAACAAGAAGGCAGGACAGACGAAAAGACAGAGACCTAAAAAAACAACAAAGGCACATAGCAAGACACACTAGGGATGGCAAACAAAGGCAGAAATGGACATAACCCAGGAAAGACATAGGCGGGCCAAGGTAGGATGTAAAAACAGCAATCCTAAAGTGGGAATTAGATATATCAACTAGATATATATTTTAAAAATGATTTATATTTAGTTTAAAACGCTCTAAAAACTCATAAATCTAAAAACGTCATAAGAACAGTGCCTCAGGCATCAGGCATAATGAGTAATAGCTTTTAGTGAGGTAGATTTTTGGAAACATAAACACTATGGACGTCTGGTTCCATTCACCATCACTGTGACCAGTTCTGACCCTGCAGTTAAGAACAGAGTTTTTCACATCAGTTCATACTGAATGACTTTGTTTACAACCTAATGATTTAATAATATAGAAAATGATTATACTTACTATAATCTCAATCTCAATGTACTGTTAAGAAATGAACACACATTTACTGCTACTGATTTTAGATGTGCAGTGTGCACTTGTCCTGTTCTCAGAAAACACTGTCATGCAGTCTCAGAAACAGCTTAAGCAAATGTTTTTTACTCCTTGATGTGGTTTGAGGCAAGCATGTGATGATTTAAGCATGCACTGTTATGATATCATGCAACTTGTTGAGATGCGAGATTCCAGTGCTTGTTAGCTGCATTAGCGTCGTAGCTCTGCTGCAAATTTGGTCACTAAAAGGAAAACGTGCCAGTTTTGCTGAACTGGTGCTGAGCAGGGAGAAGTGTCGGTGAAGCTGTGGCGTATTGCTCTTTTTCTGTGTGCTACGTGGCTCTGACTGACGGAAAGATGAAGTGAGGGCAGTAAGCAGTGATTATACTCCACCGTGGGAACCTGCGGAGAGGGAATTAGATTAATTGCTGCTTATGCAGCATTAATACTCCGCAGTGACAGGGCCCCTGTGTTTGAGTGCTAGTGGACCGCTTTCTGTTGACAGTGATTGATGATGACTTTCTGTTAGAACTGTGCACACTCAGTCTATGTAGTGCTGCTTTCAGCCCATCAACACTGAGTCTTCCTCTCTTCTTCTCCGCACAGGTGACTGCAACTTCGAGCGACCCTACTCGGACTGCGGTTACAGCCAAGGCAAAGATGACGACTTTGATTGGGAGCAGGTCAACACCAAGCAGAGGCCGTCCACAGACCCCTGGATACCCGCAGGTCAGTCGAATTGAACCTCAACAGCAGATAGCGGAGTTCTTTAAAGCCCTATTATGAGTTTATTTGCTAGGGCTTCTGGTAGGGCTGCAATATACCTCAGTCTGTGATTGTGATATTGGCCTTCGCGATACCCGTATTGCAGAAGGCTGGAAGCCGTCTTTATTACAAATAAATTGGGGTCTTCATTTAATCTAAAACAGGTGCACTTTCATTTCACTGCACCCCATTTTAGTCCCCCACGCACAGGAACACTGCAGACCAGATATTATATTGGTGGCGGATCATTCTTAGTGCTGCAGCGACACTGATGTGGTGGCGGTGTGTTAGTGTATGTTGTGCTGGTACTGGTGGATGAGACAGCAGTGCTGTTCAGTGTCACTGCTGGACTGAGAATCGTCCACTAACTAAAACAGCCAATAGCAGCCTGTGACCACGGATGAAGGTGACACAACACAAATTGTGCATCAGTAGATGAGCTTTTGTTTCTGGCTTTACATCTACAGGGTGGAGCAACAAGGTAGGCATGTCTCATAGAGTGGAAGGTGAAGGAACACAGAGCTGATCCACTCGTACCAGCACAACACACCGTCACCACATCAGTGTCACTGCAGAGCTGAGAATTAACCACCACTTAAATAATACCTGCTCTATGGTGACCCTGTGGGGGTCCTGACCTTTAAGAAATAGGGTAAAATGGGGCCACAAACAGATAACAGATAAACTACAGTCTGTACCTGTAGAACTACTAATGCACGGATGTGTATTTCAATCTTGCAGGTGCAGTAATTAAAACTGCCTGTGTACGTCTAGGGGATAAAAGAAGGCTGAAAATAAATGACTGTTGTTTTTGGCTTATAAACTTACACTAATACTCTAAGTGGATCTTGGGGGGAAACACAAAATACAAGAAAAATATAGGGAGTGGACCTTTTAAAGACGAAGACTAAAAATTAAACCCAGTCCAGCATTCATGCTAAGAACATCAGACTGCTAATCGTAGATGGTATGGTCTATCTTCCCATTACATGCCTAATGTTTCACGATAGGGGAGGGACAGAAGGGTCTGGTTGACTGATGCTTTGTTTCCTTGCTAGCATACATGCTCGGCCCAGTGCATTCACATCATTACTTCTGGTTTGTTAGGTGTGTAATTCATTAGCACTGTGGGTGAATGGAGTCTCGGTTGTTGTGGCAGTCATGATAAATGTTGTGGTTGCGACTGTCCTGACCCCTCCTAGCAGTCTGCTCCTGCTCCTTGGCTTTTTCCCAGCCTGAGGAGGACAAACGCCAGTATGCACAGTCCGGTCAATATTTAATGGATTCCATGAATATACTATGTAAATTTGTTTCAAGATGGTTGATGGTTTGAGCCCCGTTTTAATCTGTGAATGAGTGAAAGCGTTTTTGCATTGTTTCCAAGGGTACTTTCACTTCAGGGCATTGTTAAATCAATCAGCAGTAAAATATTCATTTTCATATAGCACCGGATACTCAGCAGTGCTTTGAATTCCAGTAATAATTAGCTACTAATCTTTTAATATGCCCAAAAGGTGAAAGACTTTTGGGAGCACTACACAAAGACCTTAAATAAAAATATAATATAAAACATTTACAAGACTTTCTCAAGACGTATGCCCTTTGGACCATTACTGAATGCACAGCAGATCAAAGATTCGCCGTGTCACACTGAAGCATTAAATATGGGCATTACATTGGGCAGCATTGCTCTCTCTTTCATTCCCTTAAGTCTGATGCTTAAGCACTCGCAAGCTGCTCCTCCATTGACTTCCAGGCCAGCAGAGCAGTGGCACCAGCAGAATTAATTGCGAGGACTTGGCTAATTTCATCTCGCCTCCATCAGCACGTACCAACGACCCTCTGAGAAATTACCTGACAACAGAGACGGAGCGGGAGAGAAGCAGCGCAAAAGGGGAAGTGTTTACCTTCCCGCCTTAATTGATTTATGCTTCCCTGGAAGGAGGCAGCAGGAGGTTAAAGCTCATCTTAGCGGAGGGGCAGCGACCTACACGTCTGACGCTTGCTCCATGCATTTAATTGTCCTAACCAAAAGAGATGGTCCGTCGGAATGTGATATTGTTTTCTCAGTGCTTGGAAATGGGTCTTTCTTGATTGGCTGAATTGAGGACAATTAGTCATACTGTCGTGCCGCCCTCCCCCCCTTTTCACTGCGTTTTCTCTCACTCGATATCTCCCGCATGATTTGTGCTGGAGGAGCCCCGAGTCCAGCAAGAGAATGGAAGGCCTTTCTTCATTCCAGAGGTTCATTGACCATGACAATCCTCACCGCCGCTCCCCGCCCGCTCTCGCCACGAAATGCCATGGCAACGTAATGAAAGTGGTTTTTGGTGGTAATCAATACCTGAAGCTCATATAAGCGTGACAAGTCAGTCTGAACTAGTTCATCCCCCCAATATATATGACAGGTCTTATCTATTTAATTCTATTGCACTGCTGCCGAGGTCAGGGCTCTTCTATGATATATTGGTCTTTTTCATTTGCTGTGTGGCAGCCAGGGCTACAAGAACTGGCCCCAGTGAAAGTTCCGCTACCCCAGTTGTGCTGGGCTCTGTGAAGAAACGAGAAGCAGGAGAGTGGTTGCACCCTTTTTAAGAAAAGGCTTTTTTTTTTTTTATTTCTCATTAGTTTCTTGAGGATCGCGTGCCCCCCGGCTGTATTATAAATCAAATGACCCTGCTCGGAAATGTGGGACACAGACCGCGAGGGAGAACCAGGCCAAGACGTCCAGTGCTCAGAAAAGCGCCCTGATTTTTTCTACGCCCTCTAACCTTCTCCTATTAAAAGGGTGGCGATCTCAAGCTGTGTGTGTGTGCTTCTTCGCTTCGGCAAGGCACCGCGGAGAGTTGTCTTTCCTCCGACCCTCTCTGACCCCAAGCTTAAGGGATTTTACAGCCGTTGAACTGGAGCTTAGACCCCGTCTCGTTTTGATGAGGTCACTCCTCGGGGCCTTTCTCTGAATGGGCTGCTGGGGGTGTGTTGTCAGGATCGGGTTACCTCAGCAGCCTGACACGCAAGAACATTCTTGCATTGCTCTCCCGACAGGTGAACACGACCACAGCTACTAGCTGGGCTATGTGTTTTTTGCAGGCCCCAACCGGCATGTTATCAAAGTTCTGTTTCCACACATTTAGCAGCATTGAAAATGGAAATCTTGTTTTATACCCCAATAGAATGTAACAGTCTCTACATCTTTCCACATCTGCATCTTACAGTGGTGCCCATTGCAGTAGAAATCTCTGGAGTGAGATTTTCCTGTTTAGAGTACTAGATCGTCCTCTTCTGATGAGGTATCTCAAGGTGGAAGGGGCTTTCTAAAAACAAGTGGATACTTCAGGGTTTTTGCTGTTGTTTCCACTATCTGGTTAATTTAGGTGGAAAATAGCTAGCTAGCTAACACTACTGCTTGGAATGCAGACAACACGTCTGTATTTACGTCTGCATTTATTAGCCTCTACATCAATGGCCATAGTAGCAGTCAACATTTTTTTATTGCTGTTGGGGGGGTTTCCCAAAGGTTGTATGATCATACACATTTGTGAATTCTGTAAAACCAGTCAAGCTAAGGGATACGGTGCTGTGCTACATAATATTACATAACAGCAGTCAATGTATTTTATGTCTTTGTTTGAGTTTAAGCTTTGTTAACATAGGAAATTCTATATTAAAAAAAAAAATAAATAAATAAATATATATATATATATATATATATATATATATATATATATATATATATATATATATATATATATATATATTTTTTTTTTTTTTTTTTTTTTTTTTTTTTTTTAAATATAGAATCTTAGGTCTCTGTGTGAGATTTTTCTTGCTAATAACATGCTTGCTTTCAACCGAGCCCTGAGTCAGTCTGCTGCTCACTACCTTGCTTGCGTAAGGCGTTAGAGCTAATAGTGCCATAAATCCTCAAGACCTGTTTTTCTCTCTATTAAACAGAAGAAGCTCGCTCAGAGCTGTTTGTATCAAGCCTGTAATGTCATCAGGGGCACTAGGCAGCGTATAGGCTTAAGAGTCTTTATTGTCCCGGGATGTCTAACATGATTTAAGGCCGTTACAGCTTTTATAATGACGATTAATCTCCAGTAAACTTTGAAGTTTATTACGATGCCAGTTTCGAGCCTCATATTCAAGCAGAGTTCAAATCAGATATTATTAATGAGCGAGTTCCAGTTCAGCTCCTATCCGATGATATACGACAGTATACACAGCAAGACTGAGGCCAGGCGTGTGTTCTTTGAAACACAACCCAAAACCAAATCTTTAGGATCTGACAAAAATACAAACCAAAAGAATACAAACACAGCATGAACAGCACAGAAGCAGCACAAAATCAGACAAAAGAACTCTGAAACAGTAGGGCTACTTAAACACACAGCCTAACTAGACATGGCTGGTGACCACTAATGAACAGAACTGAGACCCAGCTTAGAAAAGCTGTGACAGGAAGTAAGTAGCTTACTGCGTCAGTTATCCTTCAAACAGAAACATGCCAATATAGCACACATGTACATAGTTATAATCGGAACAGTGAACAGTAGGAATGCTGGGGAGAACATACAAATATTCATTCATATTGTTATTAAATAAAGAGAAGCATTAAAAAGTATACTAATATATTACCTTCTGGATATTTAATGGTTTTGTAATATCAACATTAATGTTATAGCAATATGAACTATGGAACTATACTTAGCCAAACTGAATATGAATGATTTTGATGATGACTCTCTGATCCCTATCCATAAATGTTCTAGAGACTAGAGTAAACAGCTCAATGGGCTGTGGGCTCATTATCAGGCTGGGGTTTTGTAGTCAGTCACCCTGCACCGGCATGATAACTGAAGCAAGCATGCCTGTCTCCATGCTGGTGAAGTCTGTTGTGGCACAGAAACTGAGAGCCCGGTGATGTGGGAGAAGTCTAAGGGGAGAGGGAGGGAGTGGCTCAGTTTGCCTACACAGCCCTCCATAGAATCTATGGTTTATAATTTGCAACACTGCATGTTCATCTAAGTGTTTTTTCCAAACTATTGTTAGAGAAACATATTTAAACTCTCTTGGTCCAAATGTAGTACCATCACCTAAAAGGGGTTGAGTGCTGATGAGTGCTCACACCAAGGAAATAAAATGTGTGGAGAACAATATTATTCCCAGTAGCCTGGTTCTGATGATCTCAAGCTCCAGCAGTGCTGTCTCTCATAGTCAGATGCTTTGGAAGGCTTTGATTAACTTGATTAACAAAGAACACATGCTTGTTTATTAAAGTCAATGCGAATGGGAAACCATAATTAATTTTCCTTCTGTGCCGCAGTGTATTTTTAGGAGAGCGTTTTGGCTCAAGGAGATAAAGAAAAAAATGATTAGCTGCGATTAATTTTCCGTAGACATCTCTCGTGCACGCTGATGTAATCATAACGAGATGTTTTAGAAGTGGCAAAAACCTTTCGTTTCAAAGGAATGCGCTCAAATTGTTCTATATCGTCACTGTCCAATGAACAACAAGTATGTCCAAAATTGCGACTTTACAGGAGAGAACAAAAACATACTTTACTTTCAATGTAAGTCAATGGAACCAGAATTCTTTCCAAGCTATTTTGGCGCACTTCTATTGGTCCATTTATCATGAAAGTTTTACAAAATGTAAACAATCATTGGCATGTTCAATTGATGTAGAAAACTCAAAATCGACAGAAATGGAGATACGTTTTTCATTGGACAGCGACCATATGCTAATTTGTCTTTAAACTACTAGGGACATGAACAAGCCAGGTAAAAGAGGCAAATCTCGAGTTAAGTTTTAGATTAAAGGTTAAAAGTTTGGATTAAAAGCAGCAAGGTGTCCCCAAACTTATGACAGGCAGTCCAAGTCTACCCATGGGAGTCATGTGAGTGTGCAGTATACTTACTCAGTGAGAGAAACCTCTCTTCCAAATGTGTCTAATGCACTGTTCCACCCTTATATAACATCATTATCAGTTTGAAAGCCTTGATAGCGTGTAACTTAGACTACTGCCCTACTTGCACTACCAGGTATTGCACAATGCATCCTCATAGGATTATAAGAACAAGAGCACAACCCAAGCAAGTTCTTGATATTTAGATTTGATTATCAGCAGCCAGTCATTAAAAGTGATATTGTTAAAGCTTATATATTTATACACCAAACATTTATGATCATATCGGGCATCTACAAACTGTACAGGGACGGTCCCGTCAGGTTTGTATTCTGACCGTCTCCAGTGCATATGTGGTTCATGTGGTGAATCTGAACCTATGGCTGCTTTGACACTCGCTGAACTAAATTAACTACTAGTGACATCCGATAGACCTTACAACCATGCACAGTCTCTCACTGCACTGTGTATATCATAACTACATGTTTGCTATCTAAAACTGACAGCCATCTTAGCAGCTGTCCATTCCAGACCATGACAGGCAAGGAGAAGACATGGGTTCTCACTAGAGCCCAATGAAATATTGGATGGTCTATAATATCGTCCAGTATTGATGCCCCAGTGCTTTATTAGCATTGGCAAAAAGTAAATCACAGATAATTAATAACAAAGACACATCTAATGTACTACAAAACCTTCACTCTAAGAAAAAGGGTACTGTCACTTGGGCAGTACCCCTCTTCATACTAGGGAGGTACCCTCAAGAGTATGTCTTTAAAACCTTTAGTGAGGGAACATGATTCATATTTTATGAAGGAACATATTATATTTTAGACACTTTCTTAAAACTTAATTGACTCTGTACAGTCTGGGTGTTCAGGGTTATGTTTTTTGGATCTGTGACATAAGAACGACATTCATATCATATAATAATTCTAGTCCTAATCATATCATTGACAAAATGATGTTAACCAGTGTTAACTGAACTTGAACTGAAAGCTGGATTGGTATCGTTCACAAAATGTTCATATTAGTTAGGCTCTAATTCTCTCCACCAGCGTTCTCACAGCTCGATTTGATCATTTAGGGCTAATTCCTGATTCTGGCAGCCTCATTCTCGTTGCAAGGAAGCTTCCTCGGTCAAACCAGCAAATGAAAAAGCAAGTGAAAAAAGAAGCGATCTGTAATACCTCGACCCTGACAGCAGACAAAAAAAGCCCTTTCAGCAGAGGCATCTCCTGACTGGTTGAAGAATTAGCACCAGCACTGTGGGTGGACCGTTAAGAAACATACACCATAAATGAAGCTACTAAATAAAAGCAGCATTCACTCTTCATTCCGGCAGGATTCTGGGTTCTTATTTTTGGTTTTAGTCCTGATTTTGGTTGCATCATCAGTGCCATAATTCACTGCACGGAAGCGGCGTGTTAAATGATGACATGTAAATGTGCCGTTCTGATAAAAGCTAATTTGTTCCCTAATGATGTATTCAGGGTAATATCAATTTAAGCCTTGTTTTAATGACACTGGACTATTAATGTACAATGCAGTTTCCTACTGTGCAAACCTGAGCCCATTATAACGTGACCTGTTGGTGTCAGAAAATTGCCTACAAAAGACTTTTCCCCAGCTTTATACATGTTGACATAAATGCCTATACGCTGTAGAAAACTTACTTGTGCCAGAATGTCAGCTAATCTGTTCTGGGAGGCCTGCATGGCAGTGGGGATGAAAATGACTGAAAATGCTTCACGCTTCTGCTCGGAGCGATTCGTCTGGAGCGTAAATGCTTATAATTCGAGCTCAGGGGAAAAACATGGCAGCGTGGCCAATCAGATCTGTGATACCTGGCCAGAAGACACGGTCCTTATGCAAGAAGTGGCGTTAAACGTCTGAGTGGGGTGTGAAACAGAAGCTCAGCTGGGCGTCTGTGCTTATTAATATTTCAAATATACCGTGTTATCAGGTCGAGCACAACTGCCCAGGAGTGAAGAAAGTCAAAGTTGCAGTTCACTGGTCCAACACAGTGGCCCCTTTATGATAACGCCGCCGCAAAGCTGTTACTCCGTCACGTCATTGGCCATTGGTCATTTAGTCTGCATATGAATTCATTCCCTGTTTCCTTTTAGCGGATGTTTGACGTATTACATGCAAGCCATGTTCATGCAACAGCAACCGTGTGAGTGGAGGACCACTGAAGTCATGTTGTGATTCTGTAGTCAGCCTCATTCCTGTATTAGAAATTCCAAGTCTAAGCTGGATGTGTTTGGAAAAATGAATGGGATTCTAGAAATAATCTATATTGCATCCCAAGTTACAAACTGGATTACCCAGGTCAAGTCGAGATAAGTTTTTTTTTATATAGTGTCTATTACAACAGATGTCACAAAGCAGCTTTACAGAAAATCAGGGTCCAAGCTTCCAGTGAGCAAGCCAAGGCCAACAGAGGAAAGAAGAACTCCCTCAGAGCAAGAGGAAGAAACCTCGCGAGAAACCAAGACTCGAACGTGGAACCCATCCCACTCTGATCAACACAGGATAGCACATAAAAACACAAAAGCAGTATGAAACGTAAAAGATTACAGTTATATGCAATACTGAATATATAGAAATGGAAATAAGTAGCCTGTGGTTGGACAGAAGCATTAGATTAACCGTCAGAGTAGCAAGGAAAAACAGATCTGATTATCTGAATGAAACTCAGTCAGTCAGTGTTACCAGTGAAACCAGTGACTACCGTTAGTTTATCATAGTGAAAAACCATGAACGTCAGTAACTGCTGCTGGGAGCTCACAGTGATGATCTATAGGTAAGAATATGAGAAGAGCTCTGTTTATTGTGAGGCTGGGGAAGAAATGATGGATTATCTAGTGAAACAGGAAAAGAAATGTCTGTGATTAAATAAGCAGGATCTTCCGGAGGGCCAGTGGTATGCAGGCAAAGTTTTCCACACAGTACTGGACAGCAGGAAGCTCTATGGTGGGTAAACTAGTCCAGGATGGAGGCAGACGGGGCCACCCAGTCTAGGCAGATGAAGCATCAGCAATAACTGTCTTTGTTATATGTTGTAGTGATACTTTTATGTGTGTTTTATGTATGTGCATTCCAACTACATCATGGACGGATTAGTGGTTAACAGTGGAAAGGGATGAAAAACACAAAAAAGAAAAAACAGATGCGAGTGTTGCACACAAACACAAAGAATGCATTTCAAAATATGTTTGTTATTCAAAAACAGCTGAGACAAAAACACAGGTTTGAGTAACATAATAGAGCCGGGTCCCCTATGAGCCCATGAGCTAACACCACTGCTAATCGCTACAACACAGCTTTAATTGGACCTAAGCTGAGCTATTTCTCTCTTCTTAGTCAGCTAAACAATGCACCCCTGGAAACACGGTAGTGTAAAGGTGCTCACTTTTTGGAGTAGAAAGGTATAACATATAACTTCCTTCAAATACAAGAAGAACTTGTAGCTGAAAACAATACATTTGTGAATATTTGTTATATACTGTAGTTAGTTTATACCAAACAAAGGTAATTCATAAATAATATTGAAAGTTTAATTCTGCTTGAATGTACTTCCGGTTCCACTGCAGTGCATTTTGTACTGTATCCGCTACGTAACGCTGTGTGACGATACGTGATGTGGCACAAGGGTTAAACCGCCTCACTCTTTAGTTATCAGCGACATGCAGGCCCGACATGACAGAGACTTGCTGCTGTGACCTCTGTCCAGCTGTTCCACAGGAGATCATCAGACAAGCCCTAACATTTATCACAAGCTCGCTTTCTCGACCTCTTTCTCTCCATCCTTCCATCTCTCCATCTGTCCCTCAGGGAATCCCTCTGTCCACCTCCTGACTCACCCCAGACTGGCTGGGTGGGGTGGCTAATTGCTCGTACAATGTTTGCTGAGGCGGTAACTCGGCCTTTGGCAAGGTTTCAGTGCAGATTATGCAGAAGAGGAAAAGATGGGTGGGTGATTCAGGGGGTGGGGGGTGTTGGGGAGAGTGTCTGGCGGGGGCGGTGGGGGGCTTGAAAGTCCCAGAACATTCCCCCCCAGGAGAGATGACACGATACCCCACTCAGGGGCCAGAGGGAGTAATTGGGAGTGGCGAGTGAATAAAGATGACTTTATTACATTACGGCAGGTCACGGCGCAGTGTGCGTACAGCATTCAAAGAAGCTGCTTCTCGCCGCAGACACACACACACACACCTCTATGAAAGAACACACTGCTGTTTATTGCTCTCTGTGATTAAAGACCTTGCTTTCAGGAGCCAAATAACTGACATCTGCCATGCTAATGCCGCCATTTATGCTTTTATTACATTAGCTCGGATTGAGGAGGAGAGAGTTGTTCTTTCTGACCTGCTGTACAGAAGCCTGTCCTGAATACAGACGAGCACATCACTCTGACTTCCCAGATACATCACACAGGATATCACGGAGCAGTTAAAGTGTTGATGTTGGACCAGCTGCATAACATTGCTATAAGAAAAGCAATTTTCGTACAAACAGTGCAAATTGGCTGCCACGTGAAAACAGAAACAGCTTTACCCATAGTTTCATAGCTCCACTGAAACACAAGTTTAGCTTATTTTAACCACACCCCTGCATTTAAGAGAGACTGCATCCCTGTCCCTCACTACCACAGGGCAGACAGTTACATTACATTGTTTTGAAGTACATGTGTCCCCAAAGCTAAGAATTTGTGTGTAACATTATATTATATTACAAATGCACTATATTATGCATTACAGTCACTCTAAATTGCCTGTAGGTGTGAGAGTGAATGTTGGCCATGCGATGGACTGGCGAACTGTCCATGGTGTACCCCACCTTTACCCGATTACGCTTGGATTGGCTCCAGCTTATTGGCTTATGATTGTTTTGGTAGTGGTATTAGGTGGATTAGGTGATCAGGTCATTCATTAGGTTTTATTCTCAAGTTCAAGTAGGTTTCAAGTAGGTCCTTCTGTAACAACTTTTACTGGATTTGGCCAGTTTAACAGAACGTTGTTATTATTCCTGTTTAACCCAATAAGAAATTATTTTGCCAAAATCTTGATTTATTATACATATATGTGTTAACCTAACTGTAACTCAGGTCATAGAGCTAAATGGTACTAATCTTAATCATCCTAATGCTGCTGAATATCAATAGGTTTGTAAAGCATAGTTATCTATTCTTAATTAATCTTCATCTCAAATTAATATTTATTTCCAGCCTCTTTAGTTTGCATTAGGTATGTGAGCATAGCTCAGTAGCATAGCATTTTAAACTAGAAACTCAAAGTTAGGTAGTGACTCTAAACTCCAATGGAAAGTGTTACATTGAGAAGCTTTTTTAAATGTTCTGTAAAGATTTTGCAACCGGTTGCTACAAGAGTACACATCTGAGTGGAGCCTGGGCAGTTAATTTACAGTTACTATAGCAAATAACACAGGGACTGAATATATTTTCAGCAGTCAGTGACAGTCATCAAGACAAATACACTCTAAGAGTAATATTGTAATCTATCATCAGGAGACTATACAAATCTAAACAAACAAAACATCTTCATGTTTTAGGAGACATTGCTACATTGGTTAGATTACTAATATAGCTACCTCCGCACTGAGATGTATCACAGTTTCACTGAGAAGAACACTAATGTCAGACCAGCTGACCTTGCTGCGTAACAGTGTTCATTAGTCTTAGAAAAGCCAGTACAACCAAAATCAGTTCTTGTGGGCCGAGATAATTAATGCAACCTTTTGTCTGTACATGGTGCTTTCATCAGTAATGGAAGTGTAAACTATTTATTCAGAGCAGCAAGAATGTGTTTTGTGTTTCACATAATTAGATAGCTAGCATAAATCGTAGAAGCTGTGCACTTCGTAAGTGATTCAGCTTGAACTTCTGTCCTGCTGTCTCCTGAAGAGCTATTAACACAAACTGAATAGCGAACTGAAATGGAACACTGATACAAGGCTACAAAGGGGCCCCAAAGCCTGAAGCCTTACGTGTTGTATATTGCTTTAATGTGTATAAGCTGCAGGTTAGTTTGGTGCTTAATTGTTATACGGACTGGAGAGTGTGCGCTCAGCCAAACCTGTGCTCTTTCATGCTGTTCTCAGGTCAGTTGTCCTCCTTCTCTTGTGAAAGTGAACTGTGAGAAATGGGAATAAAGCTGGTCCTCAATCAGTGTACAAAGGCCTCTACCTGCTGCCTGATTGCATGTGTAATTCACCAAGTTTATAGTAATGGGTGCACTTGCCCCAGTGACTCCATATAACAGCTGGATCCAGGGTTTTACACCTGGGGTTGAGTGAGCATCACTAGGGTCCAACAAACCAGAGCATGAAATCACGAAATCGTACCTTGTTACTAAAACCTGTGTCAACTTTGTGTATATATATATATATATATATATATATATATATATATATATATATATATATATATATATATATATATATGTATATATATGTGAGCAAAGTGGGAGTTTTTTGACTTTCATGTAGAGTTTGTTAAAAATTGACCTTGCGTATGTGGATAATTACATGGAACAGTCGGGCTATATGGGAACTGTTTCGAATTTGATCAAATGAGCATAGCTAATCGTGTTTTTACTCCATGCTATCGTCTTATTGGAATTATATTAAGCCATCTATCCTGGGGATACTGGACCACAACACTGCATCATTCGCGCTTGTGCACAACATTAAAAACCTATTTGCGAGTCCGCTTCGCTGGATCCCGGGAACTTGGGGTTAATTTCCCGTGTCAAGGCCCGTTATCAGAGAGGCTGCATGACGGGGAGGGTGCAGACCCTGCATCATGTCAGTCGCTTTGCCTGTCTGTCCGTCAGGGGGGATTAATTCGCACTGATGCCACAGGCCCGGCCTTTTGATTACAGAGCCACCTATCAGCGCGCGCGTGGCAGTAATTAAAACCCATCCCACTAATTCCACGCAAACAAACAGCGATAATGCGATGAGCGCCCTGTAGGGACTCTGGCACCCCGGCCGTCTTCCTGTCTGCACTGCGTGAGTTTCCACCATAACGGCATTTTCCCTCCTCACGCTCGGAACTAACTGAGCATGTCCCTCTCGTCTCACTTCGAAATGTTGTCTGAAAGTCACCCCGCTCGTTCAAGCAGCTTGCTGCCAGAAGGACAAGCTCTGAGACTGAAGCGAGGGGGCACAACTAATAGTGTAGAGAGAGTGCAGCAGCAGCCGTGCCGTACAACAAACGCCACCATCAGCAGCTGGGGCAAGATTGGCCCCTGACACAAACCTTTCCCAAGTCAGCAGCCAGCATGTAATTTGGGTTCAGGGAGGGTGGGTCCATGTTTTGATTTGATCTGGGACTTGTGAAGTGAACAGGAGAAGGGGGGAAAGGAGGGGTGCAGAGGTGGGGGTGGGGTGGGATTATGATGGGGGGAAAAGGACGAAAAGGCCCACTCAAGCATTTCAGCTGAGATCATGTGGTTTAGTGGACTTCTTTTTTCAGCGTTCCTTTTTTTTAATATATATATTAAATTAGACAATCTACTCATTATTATTAACTTGATCAGCAAATTGAGCCATTGTGTTGTTTCATCTTACTTTGCTGCAGTCACAGTTGCATGACCAGTGATTTCTTCCTTTATGATGTAGTGAAACAGTTGAAGCCATATCGCCCCCAATGCTTCCTGTAGTATATTGTTAGTACTAGTATTGAGAATGACTGTGCATATTGTAGGAACATTTAAAGGCTTTTAGAGTTTGAACTAAAACTGCAATCAACATAGTCAGTGCAGCTCTAGTAAAGAGCTTGTAATGAAAATATTGCTCTCTAAAACATGTGAATTTCTTCATAAATGGACCAATTAAAATGCAGCAAAATCTCTTGGAGTAAAAACTCTTTACTTTAACTTGCATTAAAAGTTAAAGCATTTTTCTATAAAGTTACTATTTTGGTAATCCATGTTTTTTTTGGACAGCAACAAATATTATTTTCTAAAAAGCATCATAAAACTGGGTGAATCTGTGATAAGATCTAGGGCTACTATGCTTGACCTTGAGAATCTAGAAAAGAAATAAAGACCTGTAATGGTCAGTGCTGTTGATGAGGATAAAAAGTGGTGATTATGAAGCAAAAAGAGCCACTAGAGAGGGCACCCACCCGTCACTCTTGTCTCCCAGATATTCTGAAACCCACTCTCTCTCTCTCTCTCTCTCTCCCTAGTCAGAATATAAAACGGTCATTCAGACCCTAGAGCAGAAGCGACAGGAGACATCGCATGAATGATAAGCAATGCTTCCTCCTGCCATTTTCTCCTCTCTTGGAGACGGCTATCTGAATTTGTAAGAGACTTAACCAAAATATTAAACACAGATCTTTTCAGGCTCAGACTCTCACACAAAGATGTCTGTTTGATTCTTGCTTCATTCACACACGTTGCACAGTTGAGCTGTATAATGTCATTCTTTTGACAGTGGAGTTATTATGTGATGGTCAGCTTAGTACAATTATCATGGCTCTGTGTTCGTAGAATGGATTAAATTGATCTGATACTGTTGTACTTGGTATCATGTGGTCAGGCCATCTCATTTTCTGCTTTGCGCGTCCAGTGCAAGTGATGAGCGTGCCAACAGCAGCCTGCTCACTTTTACCGGCTTTCTGGCTCCAGAAGAATCCTGGTCCAAAAGCTCTGAAGAATAGGACAATGAGCATCTTCACTCCAGGACTGGATCTCAGTTCCCTCCATTGCGTGGCTTTAATGATCAGATTATCCTTGTTACTTTGCAGCTCCTCTCATGTCAGATACACATGATTTCCCAGGTGCGTAGATGCTATGGTGATATCCATGCTGCTGATGAGTGGGTGAATGTGGTGGTGTGTGCTGCCTTTCAGAAGTGTGCTTAGTGCTGATATGTTGCAGGGTCACGTTCGCTCTGAATCGCAGTGGCCTAGAGTTACCTGTCAGAGGTACACAGTCACATGGTCAGAAACCAGAGCACGTACCTCAGGTTCTAATGTTTTACCAAGGCAAAAAACAACATAAATCACCCCAGTATTAAACCAGAGCCCTCTAGGCGCTGACCGTGCTCAACAGAGGGATGTGTGTGTGTGTGTGTGTGTGTGTGTGTGTGTGTGTGTGTGTGTGTGTGTGTGTGATTGTGTATGTGTGTGAGCCTCATGTACAGTGACACAAGGTTTTGTTGTGTTTCCTCAGCATATTGGCTTTGAAATGAAACTGTGAGTGTGAGGTTAGAGTGTATAGTCATTGGCTAAAAATGATCCATTCTCAGTCATTAGTATTGTGTAGATAGGACTGCACTATTAATTTAGTATATAGGGGTAATAACTAGGAATGCATGATGTCAGTATTAGCAAATAAGATTGGCATCGGATAAATGTTAATATTTTATATTTGATGACGTTAATAACTGTAATACAGAAAGCAGAATGTTGGTACGATGCTTGGCTGCTGTGCTAACAAGCATTTTATTCTTGCCTTCACTCCATATTGTATCGTAGATATGGAGCTGATGTTTAAAATAAGTGCATAGAGGACGAGGACCAGGAAAAGGTCAATGCGAAACAAATTGCTCTAACCTACAATTATAGTTCAGTGTTTTCACTCTATGAAGAGCAGCAGTAAACACAGTAGGGTGTTTGTTTTAACTGTGCAGAGTTTCTGTTTTAGCCAGAGAATAGAGAGTCTGATAAGTTTCATTTTCATTTTCACCTGTTATGTTAGGAAACATTCCACTCTCTGTTGAAAAAGCCCCCCTAGACCAGCAACATGGCTGGCAACAAGCCATTACCTTAATTGATTCTTTGCATTGTGCAATGTGACCATTTGTGAATGATCCAATTAGAGGTGGGCAATATGGCCGTACAATAATATCACTATATTTCATGGTATTTTTGCGATAACGATATTCTTGGCGATATGACAAAACATTGAATTGAAAAAATATATTATAAGAATACACTACTGTAACAAATTGAAAATTAAATTTTATTATTGCTTATGATATAATATGGCACACCCCTAACTGAGATATTAAGAAATACAAGAATTTTCCCCTTAACGGGTGGTGTTCACTGTATTGGTAGCCTGATAATGATAATACCTATGGTCTCAAATAAATCCGAAATTCAGCACGTTAATATCCTAGTCTTTGTTTCAGTTGAATGTGCTGAAGTAAAGCAAAACTTCCAGAAACACCAGCTCTTTCTTATTGTTCAGTTACAACTGCACCGTTGATGTTGGGTTATTTTGAATGCCATTGTCGCATCATTAATATTCCAAGGCCTATATGGTATAATTGTACCACAGGTGAACAAATGAGTACCTGGACTGATCTGAGCTCATATGCCTTGTTTCCTTTGGTCTCTTTGATTTGGTAGACTTCATATGTGAAGGGGGAGCCACCTGAGGCAATTATTTCTAATCACTTTGAAGAGTGGGATTGTTTTAATGGTAATGAGTGGAGCCAGTAAAGGGAAGACTTTCATCAGAAGTCAGTAACGAGGTGCTGTTCCAGACGGGCCAGCCGCTGCAGCTGGCCTTCACACCGCCGTACGCTCCTGTTAACGTGCCACGGCACAATTACCGGCGATAATTCCACATTTAGCGCTTAATAAGACAAAGATGGATCGAAGACGCGGAGTTGAAAGTGAGTCCTTGGAGGAAAGGAACTGAGACGGGCTTGCGCATCAAAAGGGACGGGACTGCGACTTTGCAGCAGTTCGAGAAACTGTCTCATTACCGTCAGGCTACAGTCAGCCGAATCAAAGAATAGCCGGCAGATGAAAGTGATGAAGCGTCTGTTTCTCTCGCTCTCGCTTCTTTTTCTCCTACCTGGACTCGCAGGTAGTAGTGGAGTGTGTATGTGCGTATGTTTGTGTGTAAGCCTGTATAGGAGATCGGAGCGAAGCGATCAAGCGCCCCGTTCTGTGTGATCCACTTAGTCTTGGAGAGGTGAAAAGAGGAAAGGAGAGAGCCTCAGGACTGAAAGGACGTCAGAAATCGAATCAGAATTTAAATGGAGTCGCAGCAAAAGCGCTGAGATTTAGTTGGAGAGCAGAGCCGCTGAAGGTGAAAGCCGATGCTTGGAGGACTCGTGGCCCTCGTGGGTTCCAGCCCCTGTGTCTCATACAGCCAGAGGTGAGCCCCGGGGGGAGACTGGGACGCTTTTAGAGGATTAAGACTAAATGGAAGTGTTTGCCTATTGATTTTTAACACAGGAGCAAGCTGAAAGAGACGGTCACTTGATATGGAGCCAAAACCTGATATCATGGAGGCAAAAAGTAGCAGTGACAGGATTCACCAGCGGCAGACCTGTGCTACAAGCAGGAAATTCAAATAGCAATGGTTAGAAGACAAATGACAGTATAAACCAGTTCTGGTTTTAGAATCTACATGGATCAGCTGCTTTTAAAGCCATTGTACTGTCTATAAAAGCAATAATATTGTATTGAATTCTATTCATGATGCTGTTTACTGAATAATCTTTGACCGTTAAGTTGCTCACCTATTACAGAACCTACAATGCTTGGCAGAATAATTGTTTATTGGGTTTATTTTAAAGACATCGAATCATTCATTGAACACACTTTGTTACACTTTGCTGCCAACTTTAAAAAAGTAGTCCATGCCTAAGAGCGTTGGTATGCTTTGTTATGGACTGGGCCTCTTTGTGCATTAAGGTTCATGTCAGTGAACTGGAGATCAAACCTTTGCATCAGTCCAACAAGAGTTCTTCAAAAAGGCTTTGGAGGCTTTAAAACTGACACAAAATCATATCTTTCTCTACTGTTCATTCGTTCTGCTCACACTGTAAAATAAACCCCAAACAAAAAATATTACTCTATGTGGTGACAAGCAAATGAACTACTTTTACTCAACTCAACAAAGTGATTTGATTGAAAGAATCATTAATTCAATGCATATATTTAGGTTAAATAAAGCTAGTTAATCTACTTGTTATGCCATGAACGCCTCTTTGACGAACAACGGTTTGCAGCCCAAACTGTCAAATCATAGATATTTATTCAGTTTGTGCCACAAACTACCTTTGTGAACAAAACGTTGAACTCTGAATGATCTCACGCACCCACGCAAGCACCAAAACATCACAGTACATAAAGAAAAGCTATTGAAGCATCTTGTATCCAGTGACAGAAAACACGGTGGCACATAGAAAGCTGAGATTCAAAACATGGATACACACTGCTTTGCACAGAGCTGTAATTCCTCTGGCAGCAGATTTTTGTATAGAGGCGTATTTAGCATATAGTCTTATTATCAGCAATTCTCAGTCCTCTGCCTAAATCTCCTGGGACGGCCACCAATCCAAGTTAAGGATGTTGTTGGGCTAATTGGTTGTTAGGACACTCTTGATCAGTTGTGATGCACAGCTGAAAAACATTCTACTAATAAGTGAGTATAAAAGGGAACAACATTCTAGGTTAGTTTAGTATCTGAAGCATCAGCAGTTGATGGCTTGCTGACAGGCTTTCTTTAGAGACGCGTCAGTCCATTGTTGTGTTAAGGAAGAAGATACTCCATTGAAAACAAGAACATTTCACTGTGATCCCAAACTTTTGAGCGGTAGTGTACATCATCCTTAAATTAAGGTCCTTAAACCTCTCCTGCGGTGCATTTACTGGAATACTTCGTCTTTGACTCATCAGACTGCTCTTTATCTCTGCCGTAATGAGTGAGGCTCGTTGCAGATTTTTTTAAAAGTGCCTGGAAACACACCATTCTTAGCCGCTGTAAGTCATGGCTTTTAGCGGATTATTGCTTCAGTAAAGCATTTCTGTCCCCAGGTTTGAGACCATGCTGCAGAGTGATGTGAATAAAGCTGCTCTACACTAGGATCTTGCCTATTTGAGCTGTGAGATATACAGAGAGGGGTAGAAGAACTCTTTCCTCTCGCAGCACCATGAGATAATGACATCCCTGAAAAGGACAGGTTTGGCTAGGCACTGCTTTGCCTTTAGGCGAACCGGGTCTAGTTTATAAACACGTTCTTTTGTCACGGCCGAGGCTTCTTTCCTGCCCGAGCCGCTTTTCCTGCTATCCTATCAGCAGCAGTTAGGCCGTTTACATTGTAAATAGGGGCAGACCACTGGGGAGACCACTGAAGACATACAACAATTTATACCTTAGGGGCAGCAGGAGGATAAACACACTTTTCAGTTGCGCATTCTTTTTTCTTTTTTGGTTTTTCCTTGCACAAGCGCTACTGTACCTACGGTGTCTGGAGTGAGCCTCTGGCCTCAAAGGAAGCAGATGGTACTTCCCTGAATCTTGGCAACAGAAGTTCACACAATCCACGGAAGCCATTAGACAAAGAAGCTGGGGAGGGTGATAGGCCACCTGGTCAAGAAGAAACGCGTCACAGAAGAAAACAGCTGAATAGAAGTAGAAAAACTCTTAAAATTGCAGAGTATTGACTCATACACAAATTGTCTGTGATGAGCTATTCATGCACAAAAGACTAAATGCTCCCATTTTTCTATGTGTATGTCAAAGGAGGAGAGACATGGCAATTATGTTGTTCTTTGCACTGAGGACCCTCTTTCCACCAATTTCAGGTATTACGCTTGGATTTGTGTCATGTTGACGATCGTCTGATGCTTTCGCATGAGGCTGTTGAATGAGCTTACCTGGAGAACACTGTGTATGAATTAAGAGTAGGGATATCCAGCCAGGCTGAAGACTTGATTTGAAATGGGATTAAAAAAGTATGCTGTAAGCTCTATCAGTTTTTAAAGATTTGAAGTATTTACCCACTGTTTTGCCATCAAGTAGTTTTAGAACTATATATAATTAAAATAAACATTTTCCAATGAGTCATGCAGAGTGGTTTGATGTTAAATGCATCTTAGAAAAATGTACAAAGTTGCTGTTTACAACAACGGCAATAGGAATCAGATATTCTACGTTTTAACCCCCTTGGAACACACTAGTGCATCAAATTTGATGTTTCTCAATGTTCCCATATACAGTTCTCTGTCTTTACGATGATACAGCACTGAAATAGGATTTAAACATTTCCTGAATCTCCAGAATCTGTTAATTCCATCCTATGGGGAGTGAATCACATCTGGAGTTATGAGGCTATAAAGAGGTTGAGATGAAAGTATTATTTGTATAATTATGTAGAATTAGTGGATTTGTATGCCTGTCCATATTTTGTAATGGACACTCAAGAAATCACTTTGGACTTGCCCATCATGTCAGGCGGCAATCTTCATTCATATGACATCAGGGAAATATTTTACAATTTTACAACTGAAGTTGGAGCAGCAGTTTTAAAAAGTAGCAACGAAGATAACAGAGTTTTTTGATATGAATCATAAGAGTATCATGTTGTATGTAAGTACCTTTAAAGACAAATTCTGGATTTGCAAAAATCAAGACCTTTAGACCCCATAGGGTTAATGCCTCAAATGTTTGATTACTGAGACGTTGTTCTGCAATTGAGTTGACAAGCTTATTTGATCAAAAACATTCATTTTAAATCCATTCATGCTGGAGACAGGTATGCAGGAAAATGGATTTTTCAATGCTACCGCTATTGTACAATAATCAACATAACATATAAAAATTCTGAGGATGTCTCAAGGTTGTTTTGGATGGCAAATAAAACAACTATATTTTCGCTGTAAACTTTGCGACCCCTTGTTCCGGTCATGTTTTTCTCTTATTTATGTACCACCTCTGTTCACATCAGTCCATTCCGAACGGCTTTTTGCATCCCACTTTAATGGAACAATGTATCAAACAAAAAAAAACACTGTCAAAAGGAATCATGTCCCCAAAAACAATATCAATAACAATAACAATATCAAATTACTGCAAGGTCAGAGATTTGTAGATCATTAATAAGCAGTGAGGAGAAAAAGTCAAGCGTTTCTGTCTCATTTGAATTCCCTCAGCTCAGCTTGTAATCTGATAGCTACACATTAATGCTTAAAATAGATTTGGTAATCATGTAGACATGCAGAGCTGGGGGGTGGATGTGCCGTTCCTCCTCATTTGAAAGAGCTCGCCTGTCTTCAGGCACACTAAGCGTTTTGACAAAGTGCTGAAGGAGCAGGTTGTGCGTAGATGGGGGAAAAAGTGGATCTAGATAAAGCGGCTAACCCAGAAGCATAAGAACACCTGCCCAAACTTTTCTCATTTACATTCGAGGAGAGCGTTTTAAAACGTCTGAAGGAACGAAGCTGTTGAGCTCTGTGTCCTTGCTACACGTTTGAGAATGTGCCGTGACTTTCACAAGAGCCAGTGAGCTAGACAAAGTGTAACGGGCAGCATTGTTGTGCGTGTGTGTGTGTTTTAGTTTGTTTGTGTGCGTGTCTGTGGAACAGAAAGAGGGAGAGTGTAATGGAGAGACAGGAAGGGAGATAGAAAGGAGTTATGACAGCGTGCACTGCAGAGGTGCAAAAGTGCACTGATGCATTGTGATGCATTAAATGGATTGAAATTCAGCTGGAGGAATGTCCCTGAAACCCTTTCTTCTCCCAGACTAACATCCTACAAGTTCCCATCTGTACCTTCTGTTTGCTGTAAAGTTTCCACAGTCTGTCTCCCCATCTCCTCTCTGTTCCTCTGTCCTATCTGTCAGTCCTACCAACATAAAGTGAAACTCGCAAACCCCCTTTGAAATGATGTAGTTGGTTGTTTTGATTGTAATGAAATTTGCATCTACTTACTGGTTAAAACAAACTCTCTCCAGATGTAAAACCATTGAAAAATTTTTTAGAAAAATGTAGTGGAAATAGTTCCTCTAGTGACATTTGTGTATTCAATGTATATTTAAAGTACTGTTTATTTTTTTTAAAACAGTTCTTAATAATATAGAACATAAGTTCTGAGCAAAATACACATGTAAACAAAATGACAGGATGTATAAAAGTTGAAAACAAGGAATAAGAACTAATATTCTAAAATAAAAGTGAAAAAACCCTCTTAACATTAAGGTTAATCATGTGAGGTTAAGGTTCTTGTTTATAGGGGTGATTTAGAGAACGATTGTTCGAGCGCTCATCCAAAATACGCCAACAAGTACTGGAAACCTGTTTGTCTTGGCCAGCTCTAGAATTAGATCCCCAGTTCAAAATAATCAGACCCCGATTCTGACATGATTTGAAGGCTCTGCACCTGAGAGCGGTCAGAATAATGACTGTGTTAGTCATTACAGCAAATTACATGGCAGCCTGGATTTTGATTAGGTGCTGGATTCACCGTGCATGTCCTCAGCTGAAACACAGCTTTAATGTGATGGAGATCAAGCTCCCTCTTCCTCTCTAATGCTTCCCTGCTCTCAGAAATGTATGGGAAGCCAGTGGAACGGTATTAAATCTGAAGCTCTGGTTTAATGAAAGGAACGTGCATTTTTCAGCAGCTCATGAGAGAAAGATCACAAACGAGAGGAGATGAGCAGCTGATGATGGGATGAGAAGCATTGAAGTTGGGGTTCATGACAGAGAGCGCATGAGATTAAAACTTTTGCGTCTGTCCATCAAGTGTTCATTAAATGACCTTAACTTCTCTGATATGCTGCACCGTAATGTCTCGTCTGAAAACTGGCAGAACAGTAAGATTTGTTCTATGGTGTATAAATGCTCTGTCGCAGAGTACAGTATGCGCCGAGGCTGAAAAAGCAGGCACTTTGCTTTTGAGATTATCCAAATATTTTACGATGACATATACAAGCAGCAGATCTGTACATCCATTTTATCTTTTTCAAGCTGTTATCCTAATTACATTTGTTACTTTAAGTATACATCAGCTTCACACTGACACCGAGAAGAGCTGTTATGGAGTGCAGGCCTCTCCTGCGGTGCATTTACTGGAATAATTTGTCTTTGACTCATTAGACTGCTCTTTATCTCTACTCTATTGAATTAGGTTTCCTGCCCTCTTACTGGGAACAAGCAGGAAACGGTGAGAGACAATATCTCTGACGGTGTGTGTACATTCACCACAGCCTCCATCTCCGTCATACTTCCTTCCGTCAATGAAAGGCCGATTTTAAAAGCAGTCGGTCAGCAGCGCTATTGTGTCAGTAATTGGGGTTTCTCGGTGTGCTAATGAGGCTAGTCTGTGTTTATTCATAGTTCAAGATCTTCTGCCTGCTTCACAGTACCAGGAAGGGGTGGGCGATGTTGCAAAAAAGAGAAGAACATCACGATAATTGTAGACATTTTTGTAGATTGGCATATATTTTGAGGTGAGATAAGACAGCAACAGTAGTATCACATTTAAAAATACTATTAAAGACTAGTGCAACTATGAGTTTCAGTTAACCAGAAAAGATTAGACTCTCTTTGTAGTGAAACACACAGTTGTTCAGAGTTCTGATGAAATTCCCAGTATGTATTATAGTGTATGGTGAGGTATTTGATATACAATACAGACAATACAATAAAATATTAGGCAACACTTTGTTTGAGGGGTACGTTTAAATATAATAGATTTATAAATCCTTAACAAAAAGATACACCTTTATAAACATGATATACCATTGATCATAGTATGACACGAGAAGTTGATGAAAAAAACAATTTATATTTACATAAGAAACCATAAACTAAACTGACATGTGATCTACTATTATGAAACATAATCTTAACTAATTGAACTAAAAGGAAAATACCTATGTAGAATGCCATATATCAGTTCTGGGGCTGTGTTTTGGCAAGAACCTGGCCATACAATGCATATCACGATACTAGTTTTATGTATTTGATATACTGAGATATATTGAGATACCATAAGTGAAGCAATGTATTGTGATTTTTAAAATATGAATGTAGGAACAATGTTATAATATAATAAAGCAAGCACACTACTGTTAGCAGTGCGCCCTTATGCTACTTGTTTACATTGGAATGGAGGAGTCTGGTGGTGAAGAACACTGCTGCCTAGTGGTTGGGGGTTTAAACACAACACAGAACGACCCACTGTCTGCACAAATCCTTGAAAGAATTTTTAAACCTTTGAAAGAGTAATAAATTGTATTTGTATGTATTTATAAATACACAACTCAATGCTTATTCCTGAGTTACAAAGTTTCTATGTATTAGCCATCCCTAGATTTACCAGGTAGTACTCTGTTCGGCAGATCCCAAAGGTTGATGCAAAATTGTGTTAAGTCCTGTGTGTATTCTAAGCACTCTTTAAATGGAGAAGTTAAAACATCTTAATTTACCCAACAAGCATTTCAGTGGGAAGAAAGCAAGATACACCTTTTGGTTCACATGTGTAGCCCACTGTTGTTTGATGTTATGTATTTCAGAATGTTATTCCAAGGGTTCAGTAAGTTCAGAATAGCTTCTCTAAGAAAACGGTGGTCGGCTAGATGTAGGACATATGTGACACAGCAGTTGTGTGACCGTAAGGTCTTGGTGATGAGCTGTGGCTGTAAAAGGCTCTGCAGGTTGCGCTGGCACTCTGGAGGACTGTTGGCACTCTACATGGAGCTACAGCTCCCCCGCAGGCCGAGACCCTGAGCCCACACCACAGGTGTCCCGTAAGCCATGGAGCCTAGCCAAAGCGGAGAGTCGTCGCCGAGTTCCATCAGGGTGCCTCCACAAAGAGCGCTTAGAAAGACCGCCAGTCAGTTGCCCAGAGACGCAGCTGGTGTCCAAGAGTAGGTGGACCCCTCGGTTGTTGCCAAGCGAAATCTACTGGCTAAACGGGCAATGCTATGCAAATTTGACATGTATTCCAACGAATGGCTGAGCAGGTAATTGTTGGCAGGAGACTTCTCCAGCCCCGTTAGTCTTTTGACTCTGATCAACACAATTAAGAAGAGAGAAATTGAATTCACTCGGAGCAACAAATTACAAAGTTTTGCCCAAATTGAAATCGCTTGGATTGCTTATGTTTGAAATGACTCTGAGCACATTAATCACCCTGAGCCCGTGTTTGCTTCGCTTGGAACTTGGGCCAGACACCGGTAAAGGTCAACAGAAAGCCATCCAACCTTCTCTGCATGCGCAGCACTCTGTGTATTAGGGGTCAGGAGCATAGCTGTTCCTGTTTATATTTACACATGGGGTTTGTATTGAAATGAGCCATAAACTCAATTACCGGACGCCCCTTCAGGCAAACAGCCCCCCCGCCTTGCCGATGCTCGACCCATCCGGACAGTCTTATCCTGTGCATGGCAGTGATACATCACCTCGACTATACACAAATCCTATTTCCAATAAGCCCAACTTCAATTTACACAGCACTTTGCATGTGAAGGTTAATCAATAAGCGCAGGCTCTGGTACATATGCAGCGAAGGCCTGGGTGGCGTCTTCACAACCATTAATTCTAACATTGAAAATGGGAAAGAGAACACCCAACTAATTCAAAACAAATACGCTCATCAACATCCTCCTGGGGCAATGGGCCAACTTGGTTGCTCATGTGTTCAGGCTCATCAAGATGCAAGGCTGCAGCGCTGTGTGTGTGTGTGTGTGTATGACTAGTTATGGCAGCTACCTCACTGGAAAAGCTAGCGATTCTCTGTATGTTTGCAGTGTCTATCGTAAGTTATAGATTGAAAAGGACTGGTGAAATGGAGGACAGGGTGATTTGGCTACGCTGTGTCGTGCACCGCATACAGGGATTCACCTCCAACCCTGATATGATTACAGTGGTCTCAAATGGCTGCCGAAGGACCATGCCTGTTGATCAGCCGAATGAAATGTGAGATTGGATTTTTTTCTGAATGCAGTTTAATTAGATTGCAGTCCTTGTCAATGCCTGCTTTCCTTCATGAATACAAGCAGCTGCGCTCTCCTGCAGCATACCAGCCGTGCCAGGCAACGGATCCTTTAACCCTTTGATGCAGCATTTGGGTCTTTATGATCATCTGGCATTATCTCATTAATAGGCATTTGTCCTTGCTCAAATATGCTTACGTTCAGCGACCCAGAGAGATTGCAAATGAGAAAATAAAAAATAAAAAAACTGTAAACCAACAGTAAAGCTTATTTAAAATATAATTTAAGCCTTAAGAACATTATCTTTGCAGACAGTTGAGTATTGTTACTGTCTGAAAAAAATATTTTAAAAGTATATTTACACCATTGTTCTACTCTTCCAGTCATAATGAAAGGTTATGCTTTCCCCTCAAATCCTGTAGAAAAATATTACCCATATACTGATTATTGATGATGTTTATATTTTCTTTCCTTTTATTTTTAGGAATTTCCAATTTTCCAGTTCACTCCCACCCTCTAGCAAGGTCTTCTCCTATCACATTATGCTACCAAGTTTGGGGGTTGCATGTTCTTTCTGCAAGAGAGTCCGTCTCTCAGTGGGCACTAATGCAATGTCATTAGCACAGCATACTTGGAGAAGAACATAAACTGCCAATTCTGGGGTCAAACCGGGGTTAAACTACATGACTTGTGCCCCAAATGTGGCTGCTATTCGTATTCTGTTAGTTTGGCCCTAGTATTCAGATTTTGGAGCAGTCAGCCAATAGTTGGGAGAGAAAATGAAGTAGTAAGCGAAGGGTGACTCGGAACGGCGACTCGGTCTAAATGTACTCCCTATACAGCCAATGAAAACTGAGCCCACATAAGAAAGAACTGCAGCAAGCAACAAGTAAATAAGCAAGTAAGAATTGCTGAAAGACACTTACATGTAGAAAAACTTTTTGATGAGCTGGGATGAAGGCATGAGCAAAACTGAGCGCATGCACATGTACAACTTTAAAAACTACCATGCTAATCACATCTTTACATCCAAGACATTCACTTAATTATGTTTGTCTGTTCCTTCTTCACTGTGTCAGCGCAAACAGCAGCAAAACAAAAAACAGCAGCAGCAGCAGCAATCCCCACGCCACAAACCCGGCTGCGAATTTCTGCATTCCACACATGTTCTTTTTCTAATCTAATGGTGCCGGTGTGCTGTTTGTTGATGTGAGAGTAATCCTTTTTTGGTGCTCGAAGCTTAGTTCTTCCATTAGGTGTAAATATTTAGCCAATAACAATGTGCAGTTGAAGCCTGTAATGTAGGCTTCAAGTAAACTTACATCTGTAGCATCATTTTCCTGCAAAAGAAGGAAACTTTTTTGAGCTGCGTTCGTTCTATTACAGTTATTCGTTTTCTGTTTCCTGTTCACCGTTGTTATTAGAACAGCACAAACGACCCTGATTGTAGCGCACACATTTTTCTAATCCGTTCTCTCTGATGGAGAGTCATTGATCCGTGTGCTAAGTGAAAGCTGGTGTCTCCTCCCAACTAGAGAAATCTCATTACCCATCGTGTTCACTCGTGGGAAGGTGTTTACACGCAATAACAAGTCCGCTGGAATGGAACCAACAAGACAATTGTGCGGCGCGACCAATGTTATCTTCTCTCTCGCACCCGAGCGCGCTCCGTGCGTGTGTTTAACCTTTTGAATCATGTATCTCGTTAAAATATTTAAGTGCACGGGTGAACGAGGCCTGGCAGGCAGCGCTGGGCAGTGCCTTTTTGCATAATGCCTATTTAAACATGCAGCATAACAGCGTCTTCCATTAACCTGAAATCAAAGCCATTATTGTGGACTCGTTCCTACTCCAGTCGCAAGGAGCCACGTAGCACTTTGCCAAGAATCAATTCCGAGAGGAGTTTGTCTGTCAAGGACTCAAGGGGCCTCTTTTGTTCCACATCGTCTTTGGAAATCACTAACGTTTGTCCATTACTAGGATGATTCTGCTTTGTACGTCCTGTTTGATCATTTGAAATATTTTTAATATATTGCTTTATTCATTAGCGCAGTAAAGATATCTGAGCCCAGATGCCGGAGGAAGGATGAAGTTAATTAACTGGCCGCTTCACTGTATACCTTAAAAGCACCAAACTTAACTAGCCGCACTCTAAAGAAGCATTTACCTAATGACCGCACTGTCATGTTTGCATAATGTGTAATGTGATCATTGACTTCCTCCAAAACTGCTAAATCATAACTTTACATGAGAAGGTAAAAACTCCACTTAACTTTTAATGTAAGTCAATGCTGGCAGTTGTGGGCTGGACGTTGGGGAACCAGACTTGTGACTGGAAGGTCACTGGTTTGAACCCCTGAACCAACAGGACGCTACTGAAATGCATTTGAGCAACTGCTCCCCGGACACTGTAGATAGGGCTCCCCACCGCTCTGGGCAAGTGTGATCTCTGCCCCCTAGTGTGTGTTCATGTGGGTGTTTCACTGCACCAATGGGTTAATTGTGATGGTCAAATTCCTCTGTGTGCAAACACAAATGCAAATTTAAATGAATTTAGATGAAAACAATGAATTTCTACCAACAAATTTGGGCCATTTTTTTATCCATCCATCAAACTTACACAAACTGTTGAGGGTGATATGTACTTTCAAATTTGGTCAAAAAAAGATATTTGTTCTGACACCAGCGGTATGCTGTAAAATCCATCCTTACCCTCTGGAGACCAAAGTGTTGCTACCAACATTTTTGTGCCATGTCATGTCACTTAAATGCCTTTAAAGTTTAAGATGTCAACAAATATCGGGCTGTATTACTTTTTCTTTTGCATATTTTTGATATTTGTATCGCTAACATTGAATTTTTGCATAGATACGTAGCATTACTGAAATATAGAGCTTGTGCAGAGGCACAATACAGATCACTTAACAATAGTGTAATATCCACACTTAACAATAGTGTTATATATTCCCAGTTAAAATATAAAGATATGCACAGCCAGCCACTATTTGGCTTAGATCATAAAGGTTTATGGGGAAATCTTTTTCTGAACCCTGCTACACAAATTTAAACAAAACTGTGGTAAAAAATAAAATGTCATGGCAGATGGGCTGACATGAGTTGTCATGAAAGAATATGTTCAGTAATGCAACAGTGTCTTTTTAGCAACTGTCATGAATGTCAGCACAATGTAAATTGCTTTTTTCGTTGTTGTTATGTAGTATGGTTAATTTTAAGTATTATTATATGTTATATAGCTGGCTGCCAGTATGGTCAGATATAGGTCACCTGGGTGACTGCCCAGCTAGAAACATTGACTGCTTCAGAAGAGTTCACAGTTTAAAATAATTATCATCTAGAAACGTAAAACTCTTTTACTTGGCATCTGTTCACACATCATTCATCTTGATAATCCAGCTTGACATCACCACAGTGTACATTTGGTAGACAGGATCACTTTGGCATTTTATAGTGAGCAGGCTGATGCCCTCTCGTAGACATGCTTAAAAAAGGTCTCTGGTTAGGTTTAGATATTCTGTTGAGAATCAACCCCAAAAAAACAAACAAACAAAGCAAACAGTCTTACTTTATTAACAGTGGGTTTGTGGAGATAGGGCACTATAACTTTAATGACCAGGGTCACCACAGGATCTTAATCTGGCCTTGGCTGCCAGGCATTTTCAGAATGACCTCTGTAACCAGCTATCAGTGATATATACGCAATGCCTCATCTTTGGGCTGCTTTTATTGTATTCTATATTTCATGGAATTCTATTGGTTTACTGCAGATGAAATGCTATGCTGTTGCTGACCTGTTGTTCAGGAAATAACAAATTATTCCTTTTTATTTTGTACAAGAATACACCAAAAGCGATTAGTCATCTGTGCTGTTTTAATGCTGCACCCTTTATGGAAATTCACAAACAGCCATTCAGTTGCTTTTGAAAGCCATTTGCTCTTAATAGGTCCTAAATGCTCATTGCTGGGGGGAGATGATGAGTTGCGGGGTGAAGGGGGCACATTTCATAGTGAATGCATTACACCGTTCCATTACAGTATGGTTTCACAATCAGTTTGAAAAGTACCCCGGAATTTGTGGTGGCGTAAAGTGTGAGGGGGGTTAAAACCTGAACTGATGTTCGGGCTTTCGTGTTGACTGTGGGGGAGCCAGACTCACCTAATGATGTTTTTCCTATAACGATGCAAGTGGGGGGCAAAGGTCACTTAGCTCATTGCTTCTCCTCTCGCAGTTTCTCGTCTCCAGTGTAGGCTGTACTACAAACATTTAAAACAGAGTCTCCCTCTGGATACGGCCCGCAGGGGAAAAGAAGTAGCAGGCTACGAGAGTCTGATAGGAATCACCAGCAGTTAATTATCAGCATCCTCTAAAATGTACAGCGAGGGAAATGATACTGTGAGGATGCTGCTATCGCTTTCACGTACGAATCAATTACGTAAGAAACTCCCATTCTCTCAGGAAAGGCACCTGGGACGTCTGTCAGAGGAAAATAAGCAGTTCAGTCACCGCAGTATTTCCGTCCTCCTCCCCGAGTTCCTCTACGCTTCCAGTTGACTTTGTAAATATCACTCACTTTTTGACACGTGGAAAACACATACAGCATCTTATTTAGCGAGAGACTAGTTTGAATGGATGTCAGTATGTTGCGTGGTAACTGCTCTCGCTGAGTGCTGATGCCTGGTCTGGTGGCTGTATATGGTGATATAATGAGGGTGTTCACTCAACCCTCTCCTGTCAGAAGATGCTTGGGCAGTGCCACTCTGCCAGAGCGTGCCTGGCTCACTGTCACCGCACGCCAGCAGGCTCTAATTTCCCCGTTTGAGGAGCACAGAGCCGCTCTCTGTTATTAGCCTTCTCTCTGTCCAGCCTCTCTTCTTTTTCGGATATCTTGCCCTCGCCCGAGCCGCCGAGTTCCTCAGAGCCGAACCATGTAGTAACCCATTCTCCGCTCTCGCCGTTAACAACCCCATGCGCAGAAGTGGTGGCCATGCGCTGAGACAAGCAGGTACTGCGACTTGTCGCAAACAAATCACCAACAGATTGCTTCCTTTATTCCAAGGGTAGCGAGAGGAATGGTTTTGTTAGTCTAATGAGGTGCAAAAATGGCACATGGCAGGTGTGTAATATGCAGCTGATGCCAACTCCATTATTCACAAAGCAAACGCACTTGCATTTTTTTTTTTTGAGCTCTCTGCTTTTTTCCCGCTCTGCCTCATGACGGCAGGAGCCTCTGAAGGCTCTTACAGGCCATCAGAGGCCCCCGGAAAGCAGCAAAAACGCTTCCACTCCACACCAGCCAGAATGTGATACCTGATAGCAGCACTAAAACAGTTGCACTACATTAATGCAGCCGTAAAACAATAAGGAACCAGGAACACGAGTACGTCTGCTTTTGTAATTTAATTTTTACCGCTTAATTTTTATAGCCCGGCATGTCCAGCAAGCCGTATTTCTCACCGTTCAATACGTCGTGCTATCACTATTAGTTTAGTGAGGAAGGTAATATTATACATGTTGGTTTTGTGGCAAGCTGCAGAGCTTTCATGCCCGCCTGAAACAACGCTACGCCGCATGGGGAGAAAAAAGGAAGAACGTTGGAGCCAAGTTAAGCGAGGAGGACACCAAAGAGCTGTAAATATTTAGATTTATTCCAGAAGTTGGGTTAATCAAAATCTCTGCACTTTTAAAATATAGTGCCAGACTTTATAGAAAGACTCCAATGTGGTGGCTGGGCGTTTTGAGATAAGCCGCTCGTTAAACTTTGCATCTACTGCTTGGAGGTAAAAGAACTTTCAAAGGTTTTCCAAACCGAAACGTGTGAATTTTGTCGAGTGGACGAGCGATTTTGGATGAAAAGAGCTTTAATAATTACACTCTGAACACCCTGTTCAGTTTGCTTATCAGGCTCACTTTCTCAAGATTGTGTTCTCCATCTAAAAGTGTGCATTAGTATGTTACGCCAAGAGTTTCTCGAACAACTACAGAAGTATTCAGTGTATCACTTCTTTAAATTATATATAACCAGTTGTCCACTAATTTTAGCTACGGTCAATTACCACACACTGTGGGCCTATAGTGTACTACAGTGACCAAGCATGAGGGCTACAGTGTTTCACAACCCTGGTCTCTGCACTCATTAGCGTTTTGCCCGTTCTTAACACACCTGATCCAAGCAGTCAGCTTCGTAGCAAGCCCTTACTAAGCTGAAGTGAGGAAAACAGCGAAATGTGCAGTGCAGTAGGCCTCCAGGACCAGGCCTGAGAAACACTGGGCTAATACATGCTTCCTCTATAGCATGTGTTAAGGGCTGAGTGGTCTATAGACTTTTTAAGGGATGTCAGTGTACGTTCAATATGTTCAAACGATATACAGGATGAGACAATGCTGTTTATATTGATACAGTCTTCCTCTGCATGCAAACCAAGCCCTGGCCCCCTGTCACTCACAAGTTCTCCTGCACATGGAGGGGGACATACTGCTGAAGAAGACCTGGAGCTTCCTATCTTTAATACTCAGAGAAGATTTTTTACAGAAGCAAATCTTATCATCTAGTATTTCATCTCCAGTTAGGTAAACCTCAACTACTCGATCAAGGTTGATAATAATGCTTTGGGGGCAGTCATGGGCTTGTGACCAGAAGGTTGTCAGTTCAATCCTAAACCGACAGTACATGACTAAAGTGCACCTAACCCCTGACTGCTCCCCGGGCGCTGTGGTAGGGCTGCCCTCCACTCCAGGCAGGTATGCTCACTGCAACCCTAGTGTTTCTGTTCACTACTGTGTATGTATATGTGAGTGTTTCACTGCATGGATGGGTTAAATGCGGAGATCTTGAATTTCCCTCTGGGATCAAGAAAGTATTCATCCATTCATCCATCCATTCATCCAAAAAGCTGAGCCAAGATGCTAAGTCACTCAGACACAAGTTTTTTGTTTACCATGTCTTTGTATTTTATTTTGATCACAATCTGATTTAATTAGGGTGCTTGTGACATCTCACATGTGACCTTGACCTGCATTGCGCATTCAGTCCACTGAAATGATATAGATTGAGATGAGCACATAAATGTTAGAAGTTGTTATTCCACGGATGAAGCCTTATTTTTGCTTTCCATTTTCACTCACACTTAACAAATACCTTCCCTCCATACCTTCTCGATTTTGTTACCCTGCCACCCTCTCTTTCTTTCCCTGCTAGATATAAAAAATAAAACTGATATCAAAGGTGGCTTGAAGATAAAGCTGGCACAAAAAGAAGAAAGGAATCTCTTGAAAAGCAACGTGTGGCTTTTTTCTGCGTGGCGAATGCGTGTCAGGGGGACGTGCTGTTAAGTGGCGCTCCCCTTCTTTTTCTGTTTCACCAGTAAACACGCAGTCAAAGGAGGAGGACACTTGCGAACATCACTTGAAAGACTCGGGCTTTAAGATGCATACAGTGTTTTGCCAGATACTGAAATGAAGGACTGTATGTGCTGATAAACGCGAGCGTTTGAAAGCACATTAGAAAGCAGTTTGTATCAAAAGGACAAGCTTAAACATTTTGTTCAGCTGCTGCAGATAGAACTCCAGAAATGAATAATGAGAGGGAGATTTTTTACTCCCAAGTGGGGGTAGTGTTTTATTTCATTCAGATAACCATGTTGGCAGAAAGCTATGAATTATTGTTACCGGGTACCATCTTTCACGCAGCGCTGCTAAATACAGGGGGATTTATTTGGTGGTTAAACTGCTTTTAGAACTCAGACACATTTCACTGACCACTGTGTTCACATTCAGCGTTATGTATGAGCTAACTTCTACAGACACTGGAGCAAATGCACTCTCTCTCTCTCTCTCTCTCTCTCTTTCTCTCTTTTATTTCTGTAATATTCTCTTTTTAGAAAGTCTTTATCTCTTTCTGAATTTAATTCTCTCTTTTTATCTGTGTCTACTGTTTTCTCTTTCTTGTTCTATCTATCTATCTATCTATCTATCTATCTATCTATCTATCTATCTATCTATCTATCTCTTTTATGCTATATTTTTCTCTCCCTCTTTGTATTGCCCTTTTAAATGAACATCTTTACCTCTATCTTTATTTTTTCTATCTCTATGCAATCTCTCTCTTTCTCTCTCTTCCTTTTTTTATGTCTTTTTCTTTTTCTCTTTCTATATCTATATCTGTCATGCTTTGTATCTCTCTCTAAATATATTTTCATTCTCTTTTTCTTTCTTTTTCTCCTTTGCTTTCTTCTGCTTCCCTCCCTTTCCCTCCCCCCCCCCTCTCTCTCTCTCTCTTTTATTTCTGTAATATTATCTCAGCCATGCTCTTTATCTCTTTTTGAATTTAATTCTCTTTCTATCTTTGTGTCCTCTGTTTTATCTTTCTTGTTCTCCCTCCCTCTATCTATCTATCTATCTATCTATCTATCTATCTATCTATCTATCTATCTATCTATCTATCTATCTATCTATCTGTCTATATATCTATCTCTTATTTGCTATATTTTTTCTCTCCTATTAAATGGACGTCTTTACCTCTATCTTTATTTTTTCTATCTCTATGCTATCTCTCACTTTCTCTCTCTTCCTTTCTCTATATGTCTTTTTCTTTTTCTCTTTCTATATCTATATCTGTCATGCTTTGTATCTCTCTCTAAATATTTTTTTTTCTCTTTTTCTTTCTTTTTCTCCTCTGCTTTCTTCTGCTTCCCTCCCTCTCCCCCTGCCTCTATCTATCCATCTATGCTCTTTATGGATTCAAATCTTTTCCTCTCTCGATCTATATTTCTATTCTCTCTCTATCTATCTCTCTCTCTCTCTCTCTCTCTCTCTCTCTCTCTCTGGAGAGTTTGTAATAATCAGATGCAAATGAATTTAGTTCAGTGAATCAGGCGGTGGGACTGATCAGGATGATAGGAGGCTTTAATGAATGATCTGAAAGGGTGTTGAGTCTGTGCCTTCCAGGAGTCATTTCTTCTCTGGGCAGCTTTTCCACCGAGCTTAACTCTCCCCCACCTCTAGAATTTTATCTCCGTCCTCACAACTGTCTTAAGATGCTGCTGCGTGGTTATGAATGATCAAATCAGCGCTCTCTCCAATTCTCACAAGCTAAAAGAGATCAACGATAACGCTGGCTGGGAAATGAGTCGTCTAGGGGGGGAATTTAACACCTCAACCTGCAATTTCAGCCAGACACCGGAAAAAAAACAGAAACGGACAAGGCTGAGCATGTAGCCATGTGTCAGCTATTGTTTAACAGATATTACAAAAGAGCCCCTGGGCTGATGTAAAGGTGTCTGTTCGCAGCTTCCCCCCCACATGTAATTATATATACATTGCAAACAGGTCCAGACATGCTCACACCAGGTATGTAGACCCCAAAAAAGGAAAGTCTGTGGAGGATTAGCCACTGATGAATGGGTGGGCTGAGGTGGGCTGCAGTGCTGAGATGTATGACGACAGTTTGAGGGGACTGCTGTTGTTTGGAACAAGTTTGGGCAACATGCCAGAATCTTCTTTTTTAGAGTTTGATAAATTGTACTATTTGTATTAACTGCAGGAGAATGCTGACATTTCTTTGCTCAGCTGCAAACTATCGTTGAGAAATAGAGCCTATACAGGTATATAGCCTATGTAAACATAAGAGATTTGAGTGGTCTTTCCTGAAAAGGTCTCACCTGGCACTTTATATGGTACACCATTCGTTTTCTACACTTATTGTCTATTTTATTAGCTCCACTTACCATATAGGTGCACTTTGTAGTTCTACAATTACAGACTGTAGTCCATCTGATTCTCTACATACATTGTTTTAACCTGTTTCTCAGGTCAGGACCCCCACTAAGAGAGCGGGTATTATTTGTGTGAGGGATCATTCTCAGCAATGGTGGTGCTGAACACTTTGATCAGGTACCAAAAAACACAACTGGAAATTTTAGGCTAAGGATCAATAGATCAGACACAGCTCTTGTTTTCTGATGTTGAAGATAGACAGTTGATGTGATGTGATGAAAGTCAAGTTGACGACTAATCACTGATGATGGTTTGAATAAAACAACAGTCGCATTGCACTCCACAGGCACAGCCCAACTCCACAGGCACAGCCCAACTCCACAGGCACAGCCCAACTCCACAGGCACAGCCCAACTCCACAGGCCTGAGATGCATTGCTAAATTCTGTTCAACTCAGGCATCTCCCAGCCCCCTTGCTAAAACGCTTGTCTGTAAGTCCAGAGTAAGAAACATTGGCAGAAATAGAGTGACCGACTCACGTGATCACAGACTAGTCGACATCGAGCTTGACATATCATCGCTGGGCAGTAAAGTCCACTAGTCTGAGGAACCCCAATCCAGAACTGTGTGGTGAATAAAGCACCCTTAGAGTTTTTGACCACTCAAACTAGCCAACGGTAAGAGATAGTAGCCGCTGTAGAGACATTACTGAGATATCTTTAATCTCCCCTCTCCCGTCGTGATGCTGCAGAAGCAGAGCTTTGGTGATTAGAGTTTTATAATCCTGAAATAGACAGACGCCAGGCCTCTGTAATGGCCCTTGACCCAGAGAGAGTGGTGATTGTCAAGGGCTGGCATGGAGCCTCTCAGGCTCAATTTGCCCCTCGCTGCTCTTGAGAAAGTATTGTGGTCTTATTGATCCAGGTCGGCGCTCGAGGCCGTGTCTGAAAGGTAGCCGGGCAGGACTAATGGACTAACTCAGACTAACTCACACTAACCTGCTCCTGCAGCCCGGCTCCACGCTCCCTGTTTCCATGGTACGCTCTGCAGGACGGCACGAGGAGCTCAAGGCCTGAAACTAAACATCACACTGCTTTCACTCTCACTCGCTCCTCATCACTCTCCTTCTCTCTTTTTTCCTTCTTCCACCCTTCTACCTGTTTCCTTCCTTCTGTCGCTCTTTTTCTTTTGCTGGTTTTCTCTGCCTCTCTCTTTCTCTTTCTAGCCTTCTCCCTTCCTTTCTCCCCCTTTCTTTTTTCCTTCTTGTCCTTGGCCACACCCTCCTTTTCTCTCTCTCTTTCTTTCACTTTCTCTTTCATCTGCCTTCCCCTCTATCTCTCTTTCTTGCTCATTCTTTCCCTCTGTCTATCCCTCTCTGTTTCTCTAGTTCCCTGTTCTTCCTCCTCTTCTGTTATCTCTTTCTATAACTCATCTCTTTCTCTCCCTCCCTTTCTCGCTTCATTTCCTGTTGTTTATCCTCCTCTTCTGTTTCTCTCTCTTAATTTTTTCCCCCTTTTTGGTCTTACTCTCTCTTTCTTTCTTTCTACCCCTCCCCCCTGCCTCTTTGTTTACTCTCTATGTCCCTTCTCTCTCCTTCTTTCTCGCTTCAGCCTTTCTCCCCTTTCCCTCACTCCCCCTTTCTCTCTGTCTACCGCTCCCCCTCTCCCTCCTTTACCACTGTCTCTCTGTTCACTCTCAATGTCCCTTCTGTCTTTCCTTCTTTCTCGCTTCAGTCTTTCTCCTCTTTCCCTCACTCCCTCTTTCTCTCTGTCTACCGCTCCCCATCTCCCTCCTTTACCACTGTCTCTCTGTTCACTCTTTATGTCCCTTCTGTCTTTCCTTCTTTCTCGCTTCAGTCTTTCTCCTCTTTCCCTCACCTCCTTTCTCTCTGTCTACTGCTCCCCCTCTCCCCCCTTTCCAGCTGTCTCTCTCTGTCTCTCTCTCTCTCTCTCTGAGTGGAATGTGTGTGAGTGACTGAGAGTTTTATCTCATTACCCTTGTTGATCAGAGCAGCTCTTACACGTGTTCTAGGTTTTGGCACATTTGGCCTTGTGTGTGTATGTTTGGACAAATTGGTGTTGTTTGTTCATAATCAAGTCTTTAACACCAGAATGAATTGAATGCAGGTAGACGACGATCAGAGTTCTTTTATAGTCACTAAGTGTGGAATTTCCCTCGTCACACACGCAGATGTGTTGGGTTACTCTGAGGTGGCAGTTACAATAGAACGCAGTCTCAGCAGTTTCAGTAATGACTTCATTGTGTCACTGGATCTGGCATGTGGAACACAGACTTTGTTGACATCCTCACTTCTTGCAAGCTTGTAAGATTATAGGCTTGTAAGAGGGTTGGGCTTGTTTGTAAGATTGTTTTCTTATAGCACTGAAATAATAACAAATAGTGCGTTGGAGTCTAAGGTGCCGTCAGTGGCATCATTTTTAATAACACACCAGGACTCAGCAACTAAATATAAAAAAAATGGGCTAGATCGCTCAAACAGTATTTCAGCCTGTTCTTGTAGTTATATCTCGACATAACATTTAACAGGCCTGTATGTAAGCCTAATGGAATACAATAGGGGGTTGGGAAAGCTATTACACCCAGCAATTGTGTTTGTATTCATAAGGACATGGTTGCACACAAACAGCCTATGAAATTTTACCAGTTGCTCCAAAATATAGCTGTGGAAAAGTTCACAGTGGTCGATATTATTAAAGCAAGCCTCAATGCAAAGTTTTATATCATCAGTGAAAACACATTCTTGCATATTGTCGCTGTCCAATTAAAAATTAAAGATCTCCAAAATTGCAACTTTACAGGAGAGAACAAAAACATACTTTACTTTCAATGTAAGTCAATGGAACCAGATTTTTTTCCAAGCTATTTTGGAGCACTTCTATTGGTCCATTCATCAAGAAATTTTCACACAATGTAAACGACTTGGCGTCTTCAAATGATATAGAAAGCTCAAAATCAACAAAATTGGAGCTACATGTTTTTCATTAGACAGCGACGATATAATACAAACAAAATCATGTATACAGATGACATTCAGAGTTGTTGTCAACCTATAGTTGTTTAATAACTGAGCGAATCTATAGTCAAAGCAAAAACATTCAAATCAAATTTGAATGCTGTGTAAATCTTGTAAAGGGATGCGCTTAAGAAAATCATGTGAGACTCAATATTGATCTCAAGACATTTAGCATTTTGGAGGCTGACATGAAACAAACAATTACATTATTAACCAGTAACCACGGTTTCAACTGATAGCTTCAGTTCTGAAGCAGATAAGGACAATTAATAAGGACGTTTAATTTTCAGCTGCATTTTTTTTCAAATTTCTGGTTTTCAATTCCATCCTGCATACAGATTTAAAGCTTGAGTTGAATGAATCACAGAAAATTGTTAGGTCCCCCTACCAATGAGAACGTCGTACGAGTGCAGGGTTAATTGTTGATACTGAGTGGCCCTCTATGAAAGGATGTGACAGATATTATGTGGCTTTGCAGATGTGAGCAGTCGTGCAGATGTGAGCCTCTAACAGAGAAAAAAAACAGATCTTTCAGACTGTTGTAAGATACTGTCGATGAGAATTACGTGTTGTAAGGCAAAGCATTGAAGGGTGATGGAATTTTTCCTCTTAATGGCAGGAAACCTTTTTTTGTAAAGACTGCAGAGTGAAGCAAGTTAGAACAATGCCCCCTGAGCTCTTCACCCTAGTGCCATAACAAACATGCCCAACAGAACTATTCATTTCATACACTTAAAATGTGAGGAAGTGATTCTTCATGAGTCTGTCCATTCTCTCTGTCTCTCTCTCTTTCTCCCTCTCTCTGTGTCAACACACAGGCCCAGAGTCAATAGTTGGGTTTCCAGGATGAGAGGCAGATATTAGCGTTATGTAGAGGTTATTCATTAACTGTTCTAAAGACTCACTTCCTCAGTGTGCTTTCAGACCTTCTTGATCTCAAGGTGTTAGCCAAGCAAACTGTTCTCGCATTAGAGCTCTTTAATGCAAATCGAGACCTCACTGCTATATTTGACCACAGGGGCAGATAATTGGGCCAAGAACAGAAAAGAACTGAACAGAAAAGAAAAAAGAAAGGAAAGACTTTAACATAACTGACTTGACTTTGTCAAATGATGGCACAGCTTCATGGCCATATCACTCATAGACCTACATATTTAGAATAAGCATAGGGCGTTTCCAGTGTACCAGGTCATAGGAAGTGGTGTGTGTTTCCGGAGACCTTGGTGTGTCTATGTGTCCATTGAGTGCTGCTTTTCCAGCACAAACAGCTGGCTTGGCTATCCTGTGTACACAAGTGTGCTTGTGCGTATATACTGTGTATATGTAGTCTATTGTGCTTGTAGGCACCTGCTCATCCAATGTTGTTTTATGAAATCAAAGGTATTGTGATATTAGGGAGCCTCTACTCCTGTATATTAGATGTTTGGACACTGCAGTGAGAATTTGATTGCATTCAGCCATAAGAGCATTAGTAAGGGCAGGTATGGATGTTGGATGGCTCCACTCCAGCTCATACACAAAGCTTCACAGAGTAATGCTGGAAGTGCTTTATATATCTCTAGCTGATGCTTGGCATTGGGAATGGTGAACTTTTACTCATGTGTAGCTTCATCTCTGTTCTGCAGAGTGTCTGTATTCTACTGAACGGTACTTTTCTATTGAGATGTGCACGACTGCCAGCAATGTGCATACCTAAAGAATCAGTAACTAGGAGGGGTGTCTGGATAATATACATACTAAGGCCGGGAACCATGAACATCTCAATGCCTAATGTTAGATTGATCTAATAAGTAGCAATAAGTATTGGTAAACTACCATATATATAAAATGTCTATAGATGTAAATATATTAGATGTAGATGTAGTGTATGTTACATTTGTAAATTTTAGTTTTGTTAATTACCCTACATTATTTTTTTTTCAGTTTGACTGTTTCACATTTACTGAAGTCCACACTTTCTTTTGTGCAGGCTCAGCGTTCATGATGGTGAACACATCTGGAAGGTTCCTTCAACAGAAAGCCCAGCTGTTTGTTCCCCAGCTTAAGGAGAATGACACCCATTGTCTCACATTCCAGTATTACGCAGCCAGTGGTGAGGGTTCAAGTCCTGGATACCTCAATATCTATGTCAAAGAGAACAACAGCCCTGTGGGCTTACCTGTGTGGAACTCCTCTGGACCCGCCTTCCATACATGGAGGCAAGTAGAGCTGGCAGTCAGCACCTTCTGGCCCAACTTTTACCAGGTAAGAACTGTTCTGTGTTAATGAGGCCTTCACCAGAACCAGTTGCAGTAAAGTGCATACCCACCACACATGACATGTGCCTGTGAATAAACCTGCGTTTACTGTGAATAATCAAGCTTTTCAAAAGAAAATTACGAGGTTAGTACAAAGCGTACAGTTTGGAAAGTTTTATGTAATAGTAGCAAAACTTTAGGGTTGTTTTAGTGATTCGTAGTATGGGACCACCACTGACCTGAACGAAAACATGAAGCTATTGTCGTCAAAATCTTTGATTTGCCTAAAATCAGATTCCAGCTATTTGCTTTCCCCAGAGCAGCAGGCAAAGTTTCTTTTGGCATCATACTCAGCAGAGCATCTTACTGATTAATTCCCCTCATTCACACTTGACACGGCACACAAGCACAACACAAAACCACACAGGTAGGTTGATTTGACACCTGCCATGCTGAAGTGGCATTGCCTGTTGATCCGCGCAGGGAATCCACCTTAATTGAGAGAGAAAGTCCCAATTATGTCTTGCTAAAATGGACCCCCAGTGGTCCTGCAGATGATTCTAGGCCTTTCCTCCGGGCTCGGCTGAATGGAGGTGGAATAAGAGGCGGCCTTCAAGCCTCAGCTGTCCAGCCAGGGCCCAGTGTGCATCTTTAATGGCTGAAAAGTCATTGTGTAAAGAACTGGCACCTCAGGAGTGCTTTTTGTGACAGAACAGATCTTTCATGGGCTCAACTGGAGATGATCGTGCAAGTGGAAAAGGAAAAAAAAGCAGAGCTAGAACAGAAAAGGCAAGGGAAGGAAAGTGCTAGTATTTTTCTGCAGTCTACAGCTTAAAGCAAGGCAAGACCATCTGTCCAGTGATATAATGTGATCTCTGTCCATTTAGACTAAGCTGGTGATTGTGATGAATTTAGAGGCTCTACAAACAAATAAGTCCTAACTAGTAGTCTAGCAATATATTCATTCTGATCAATGTAGCACAGCTCTGACTAGACAACATTATAATAATATTTGGTAGCTACTCAACATCAGTATATTTAACTAAACTTTTCCTTTATTAAATGTTTACTGACATCTAGATAATGCCCAGTGATATCAGTATCATATAGGTAACTGCAGATAATTGCAACAGCACTATTTAGATTTGAGTAATATCTTAAACTTACATTTGATAATGTAATGTACTTTAAAAAAGGAGAATATTTGGTTAATGCTGGGTTACTGTGCTTAGATATATGCATATTGTTAATATTACTGTGTTTATAACCCTGCATTAATAAATGCTGTGTCTTCCTGTAATGCAGATGCAGCTGCTCCCCAGTTTCTACAGTTTATAAATATTCATGTATGAGGAACTGCATATATGCATCAGTCCACAATTCCCTTGTTAGCACCTCCCTAATGACAGCCATATTTAGGTGGAAGATATTGGCAAAATTGATTAAGAATGTTATGTATCTTCTATTATGATTATTCTTATTAATATATTTGTGTTGCCCAGTATGAATGGTACGTGTCTAACATAGGAGACCCTGAAAGGAGTTAAAGGAAGCATAACTTTTGGTTTGTCATGATGGAAGCCCTTTGTCATGATGGACCTCCTCACCTTGACATAACACCTGACCGTGAGAAGGAAATGTGTCGCCTGGATGATTGTGTCATAGTAACATTTTTAAATATTGTCCAATATTGGATTGTTACTTTGCAAAGCAACATCGCAGTATAGCTGTACAAATCGTTTATCTTTGTACTCCTAGTCCTACAACGCTTGATCAGTGAGTCATTAACAGTGTTTGGTTCACCTGTTTTACAGGATAGAATTCGATGCTGTGTAGATATTGCAGTTGGTACTGACCCCCCTAACAGAAATCCAAAATGATCATGTTGAAGGAAGTAAGCTGAGCCTGTATCTGTAGTGCACAATTAAGCTACCTGCTTCAGTAAGGCTCTGCTTTTAGTGTAATTCTGATTGTTGAGAAGACTCAGAAACATACAGAATATTTCTGAGTGGTGTTTAACCCAGTACGTTTTTCGCAAATATTACGTTGGTTGTTATAGCAACAAACAATTTTTTTTATTTGTGGCCTGATCTCATTATGTCTACTGGTAGCCTTTGATGCTCTGAAGGTTTGTAGAAGATACAACAAGGTCATAATGTTAGTTACCGCCCGCTCTGCTTCAGCAATGCTGTGAACTAAGTGCTTTAGCTGTAACTTTGCCTTTTATTGCAAAGCCTGAAGAGCACTGATGGAGATGAGGTTGAGAGCGTTGAGTTAACCTTCTCACAGTCACAGACAAGCAGCGGTTAGACGTGCTCATCATGTGGCTGCAGCTTTTCGGTGGAATGAAGATGGTAAGCGTTTACCATCAGGTCCACAGAGAAATAACCACCATCTGCTGGCTACTTACAGTGAGTGGCAGGAGACACCTCTCCATCTCCTTGCCTCTGCCACAGCAAAACATAATTGGTGAAGAATGCAGTTACGACTTGTTAATATCGCCGTGATTAACAATAGAATCTGTAATCTGCGTCACTGTAGCTAATTAGCAACGGAGAGGTAATTATGGGTTCCTGTAATTGCACAGTATCTTAAGTGTTTGTCAAAATGAAACCACCTGGTACTCAGAAATTACTTTGTCTCTTATTTTGTAATTACGGGGTTTGTGTTTTTATCTTTTCTCATCTCCCTTTGCTCCTTTCTTTTGCTGCACAATGAGGGAACCATTGCTGGCTCTCTGGTTTGGTCACTTTTCAGAACTTTTCATAGATACATTGCAATTTGAATATGTTAAATCTGCTGGCCTGGTGCACTCTGAACTTCTCTGACATTTTGGAGTTACGCCCCCAACTATGTCATATCATTGTGCTTCTGTTATTAGCTCTCTGCTCATGTGATGCATGCAAGCCTCCTCATCTCAACAAGGCACCGTACCGTGAGAAGGAAATCTCCTACATGCTTTAGTTGTGCATCCCTGAGAAAACTGTATTGCTTTGTATCGGGGTAGCATTTATAATATTGCCAGATATCACAATGTATCTGGGCAAATTAGAAACATTGTCCTGCTAGCCCTACTACACTGGGTCATTGACAGTCATTGACAAAGCTGGTTCACCCATTTTACAGGTTGGATTTTGTTCATCCTCACTGATGCTTAGTCAATTTGGCTACTCCAGTTGGTAAGGCAACCCCTAATGGAAATTAAAAATGATATATCCGAAATTATTATAGTGGGAAATTTGGTCACATTAAAAAAAATATCTAATTTCTTGCAATTTTAATATCGTTGCTGTTGGAACAAAGCCTTGCTTAAATTTTATAATGAATTGATCAAAGAAATGTCCCATAATCACATTTGGGGAAAAAAGTTACATTGAAATTATTGACTTTTTTTTCCTTCTCCTGATACATTATCACTTTGGAGATACAGAGTTTAAAGCTGTGACATGTTAAATCTACTGGCCTGGTGCTCTCTGAACTAGTTTGAAATTTTGGTATATTCAGCCCCCAAGTATGTTAAGTCATTGTGCTTCTATTAATAGCACTTGAGTGGCAATAAGGGATGAGAGAAAAAGAGATACCTAATGATAGGGTGGGTAAAAGAAGAGTGCAGTTCCATATATAAACACTACCAGTCACAATTGCAGACACACCTAGTCTTGTAACGAGACCATCTGGGGACACCCATGAGAAATTCTAGCTTTACTCCACTCTTTAGCTGGGTCCAGACCACAACATCACTTAATGTGTTTTAGAGTACTTAAAGCAACACACTTCCAAGAATGAATTTTGGAGATGTAGAAAAAATATCCCTGAAGGCAAGCGTGCCAAAGGTGCTAAAATAACAGATATTAAACAAGCAGCTCTCCTTCGCTGCTTTGATTGGAAATTAAATAAATGACAGATGGTCTTTGACTCCTGCGCAGTACTTGATACAAATGCTACCCATTCTCAACAAGTGGCTTTCAATAACAACAAGGTCTCAGCAAATCTTCTTCAGTCCTGGTGGAAAATCATGTCGGGCAGCTCTTCATGTTGCTACTTGAGGGAATGATCAAGAGTGTAAAAAGCTGCAATGAGGAAAAGGGGGATTTTTTTTTTTAAATAATCGTAAATAGAGGATGCTTTTGATTCAATAGAGTTTTGCGGTTCTCCACTTTATTCCATATCCATTACTTTATAGATTTGATGTCTTCACTTAGATCCAGCCGAGCTCCTGGTGATCTACCGTCCTACAGATTTCACCTCCAACCCAAACCCTAATCCAGGACTTCTGAAAGCAGGAATTAGGTGGATGAGGGGAAGTCTCTCACAGTGGGAGCTGAAGCCTGCAGGAAGATAGATCTCCAGGAGTTGGAGTTGGTGACCTCTGATTTAGATATAGTATAAAATATGACAATCACTCACTAAAAGAAATGTCTGTGTGAGCTTATCTTCTTTCCAAATGATTGCTTGCACATATAATGTAAGTTTTCCTAAAACGCCACAACAGCTGCAATAATTAAGCAACAGTGAATTCAGCTAATGAAAACAGTCCAGCAGCGGAGAGCTGGCGGCTCAGTGGCCGTATTTAGAGGCCTCTGGGGAACAGAGCTTTCTTACTGTACTGTGTGGTGACAGACATCAACACTGCAGATTCGATCTCCCTCAGGCTCTCTGTGACATTTAACATGGCCAAGACTGGCTTTTCATTTCCTTTAAATTAGCCTCTCATAAAGCCGTAATTAGTGGCCAGGCCGCTCACAATTGTTCCTCAAAAGGAAGCGAAATGAAAATCAATTTAAACCCATTTGAAAGGCCTAATAAAGGCATCTCGTTTGAACGGGCTCACAGTGTTATCTCGCGCTAATGAGTCATTTGGAAGGGCTTTGTTCAGCAAGCATTGGCGTGACACACTCGAGGCCTACTAGGCAACATAAACTGTGGTAGATGAAAATTGTCACCTGCTGATGGATTCCTCGCCTGCTCTGGACTCCCTCCTGCTTTTAGTAGTAATGGACGTTTAATAAAGGAATGGAAAAAAGCTTGCCAGCTCACCTAATACCTTCCTCCCTCAAACTGCTTCCTTCTTGCATTATATCAAGAGCAAAGCCTGAACGGTTGTCAAACAATTTACTGGCGTATTCAGGAGAAAGGAAGGAGGAGTGGAATAAGAGGGCATGTATCATTGCACAACAGATTAGCCACATTTTTGAGCTGCTTATGGTGCGTTCTTTATCGAATGCATTTAAGGAATGTGAGTAATATCATCAGTATTCCTGAGATACGAAGCGATACGCTTTCAAGTGCAAGGCTCCGAGACACCGAGAGCGTAAATGGCTTTCGTTGTGTTTACAGTCTGAGCTTCTCTCTCTACGCGACGATCTCCAGGCCCACATGGTTGCGTTATCTTATTTTTGTGCTCCGCGTTCAGCAACCATAACAGTTTATCTAGCCTCTCACGGTCACATTTCTTCTTCGTGTTTTGCTTTCAAAGCACGATCATATCAGGACATTTGACCTTTAGAACCAGCTAACGTACTCCTGACCTCCTACTCTGTCCTCTCATGAGTTGGCCTGCCGTCGAGGAGCTTTCAGGAGTTAGTTGGAGACTAGAGTGAGGGAAAAGGAGAGAAAGAACTAGGAGAAGATCACAGGAGAAAAGGGGTGCTGCTTGCATGCATCCCTCCTGATGTAAACCATGTTCCTGGCCGGCCGCCAGCGGTGCGAGACTGCAGGAAAGGCTCCCCGTGTGCTTAAACCGGTCGGTTCCTGTGTGATAGAGCCTGGGAGTGCGCAGCTCCCTCCCTTTCCCTTCACTTCTGTCTTGCTCTGAGTAACCCTGTGGTGTATTGTGGTGGTCCATGAGCGAGAAGTCACGTCCGTGGAAAGGTGAGCTGATGTACAGCTCACAAGCGCCAACACTAGTGACACGAAAACAACAGTGCAAGCTGTTGGTCATGGAAACCTGACTCCACCCTCCCTGAAAGCCGGGGGGAAATGTCTTTTCTCACACCAGCAAAATGTGTCATTGCTCTGGCAGGAAACAGGACTCCGGAGAATTTCTTTCCAAAAATATAGTTTTTTTTTTCCACAGAGTTACTGAAGGTTTAAAAGAGCATAGAGGAGGAAAACCAACAAACACATATACAATTAACACACATTGAATAGAATACCAGTATGTCATTGTCTCATGATACAGTAAAATCTATATTTTGTAATCTTTGTTCATTTTAGAAAAGCATTTATCTTACTAATCATACAAAGAAATATCCCACCTTTTAGACCCCCCACCCATGGCAACCATACTAGGGGGTCAATTCAATACAGTTAATATAAGGTATAAAAAAAAATTAGAATCAGTAAATAAAATAGAATAAAATGGATTTGACTGTATTGTGGATGCCATGAATAGTTTGAACACAGTGAACCACAAATAACCCCAATTGGTTTGGTTTCATAGTTTCTGAGCTTAAAGAACTAAGAGTGCTTCCCAAGTTATGTTACCCTGGCAACAGCTCCCATTGATGATAAATCCTCGTCTCTTATTTATTAATATATTTCACACAAACCATAACAAGACTTTATATTCCTGCTTGCAATCATAACAGATTTTTTTAAAAACATGTTGGCTGCAGTCATATACCAAACATATCCTACAGTCATATACCAAGTTTGGGCTTTTGTTGGTTTTCTAAGTGACAATAAGTTACACATCCTCTACAGACGTCACACTTCTGCACATTTTGGTGAACAGTGACTGCTTGTTAGCTGCAGAAATTGTGGCCTCTGCAAAAGTTATGACATTTTGTTTGTCCAATGTGTTTAATGTCACAAACAAATAGAAATTGCATCACAAAACTGAAGAAAATGTAACAGTTCATGGAAAGTCCCTGTTTAACTGTTAATTCTGGAATTGCTTTTATAAGGTCATTCTAATAAGAGGATATGTAGACACTCAATGTAGCTAGATGTGGAAAATTTAATTTTTTATCAAAAAGTCTGTATACTATTACTTCGATTAGTAATGATACTAATAATAAGAAAATGAAGAAAAATGTTGTGTCCTAACATTTCACATCAGAATTCATATTATATTATATTATATTATATTTTATGAAATACAACCTGGTTTGGATTTGAGAGTAGATCAGTGAAGAACAGAAACCCCACATACTCTCGTTTTTGTTAAATCTATGGAAAGTACTGAGTACATTTACTCTCCCCTTGAGAATACAAAAACACAGGCATCAGCAGGGCCCCTTAAACTTAACCAGCTGTTCACTTTGCTCTGTATTCTGCGACAGTTTCTCACAAATGGAGAGGAGCCTCTCTCTGGGGTTCAGGGCCTGAACCTCTCAATCATTCCTGCAGCACTATTTTAAAGAGTGTTACATCACGACTGAAAAGTGTTTTGATTCCATATTTTCAAAAATTTCATATGTCTTCATATTTCTGCCTCTCTTTCTGTAGCTCATCTTTGAAGCTGTGACCTCGGGGCATCCAGGGTTGCTGGCCATCAAGGACATCTCACTCCAGGGACATCAGTGCAGTATGTTAACTATTTATTTATCTCCCCCTCCTTTTTACTCATCATACTTCACTCTCCTGTGGCCAGTGAATAATGTATTTAAATGCAGAATCAGTCTATTTTTTTAATGTGTTGTGTCCAAAACTGTTTGTGCACATGAGGAAAGTAGTGTGTGGACGAAAAGAAGAGTATTTATTTAGTATAGCAGTATTTAATTTTATTCGATGGAGTAAATAGGAGTAAAATAAATATGCACTGTCTGGTGCATATGTATACTTTTCGGGGCTATTATTTGTCAACGCTGATATGATTCTGAAGTCATAGTGTGTCCCTAGACAGATCATTTAGTATTTTTCTTTAAGCCATTAATATGGTCTAATATCTCTTATGATGTTTCCAATTATGTCAGTTTTTTTTCCTGGCAGCCTTACAGTAAAGAATTTGGCATACTTTTAAAACTAAATCCTAACATTACAAGAGAAAGAAGAACTTTAAATCTAAGTTTATGTAGAAAGAACTTATTTCAGTTCATGTCTCTACCCTGTGATGTTTTAACACTTTGTAAAAAGCTGCTGGCATTTAAAAATAATAACAATAAATTAGTAACACCCAACGTAGGCACACGGCACAGCTAGTAAGCTATTAGCACTCAATCATGTGTCCATCATGTCACCTTGAAAAACATTTTGTGTGTTTACTTTGAGTTGGGCTTGAAAACAAAGTTAGTGATGCTTGAAAGCTGTTTAGCTGTTTCTCCTTGCCATCTCACTTTTCACCTTCTCCCTCTTTCACCTGCTAATCCACTTCTCTTTTGACTCCTCGCCCCTCCATCTTTAACCTTCATTCTCGTGCCCTCTTTTATTCCATCCTTTGTTCTGTAATTCCTCCAGCTTTCTGTCTTCCATCTTCCATACCTCTACCTCCTCTCCTTCTCGCTCTGTTCTTCACTCTTCGTTACTCTTTATCTTCATCTCTTTTTTCTCTTTTTCACCCCCTCCTACGTGCACACACTCAAACAAGCACCTGTGTTTTACCTCAGCATAAATAAGGTATCAAAGTGTTTGTGTACGTGAAACTGGGTTAGTTAATAAACGGGATTAGATATGCAGCTGTTTTCCGTGCCGCCACGTCGTGATGAGCAGCTACTCCCCATTAACTTTCAGTCGTTTTCTTTTAGAAGGTGCAAACTGTCTGTATTCTTCTTCACCTCAGAGATTCATAGTAACACTTCAATTCTGGCGTCCATATCCTCAACACTAATGAAGTGCTAAAAGACTTATATGTGCCAACAGGCTAATACATTACCGCTTAGTTATCAGCGTGAGTTACAGCACATGGTTATGAATACTACTGCATGTAGTCACACATTCCTAGTATATGGGCACCTGAAATAAACTGTAACCAGACGCTCAAGCGCTTTCTACATAAGAACATTCTATACAAGATGCTTTCATATACTGACCTGTGAGCAGTTTCCCACAGAATGCAGGTAAAGAAAGCTGTTATGTGTGTTAAAGCAACTTTTTATAACGATTTTACTTAAAAATCATTTTGATGGCACCGACACTGACTTATAAAGAGACAATGTCCTCTCTGTCATTGGCACCCCAAGCCTGGAACATCTACTATAGCACCGGGTAACTATAAAGGAGTGGGCACGAGACCTCCTTATGGCACCATATCACACACTAACAGCTATGGGTCTTCAGCGAGCTTTAGGAAGAAGCTATCTCAGTATTCCCAGCATGGACATCACAGCACAAGCTGCAAAGAGTCAGAAGAAGTAGGAATTAAAAAGAGAGTGACGAGTAAACATTAGACTGGGTTTTACTAGTTGGTGAGAGCTAAAGGAGATAAAAGAATGTAAGACCATCTCACAGCTATCAAGAAAACATCAAAAATCTACATTCATCAATCTACAATCTACAATCATACCTGGGAATGATATTTATAAAAGATAAAGGCTGTATCCTTATCTCTTTCATCCTCACCGAGTTTTGAGGTTTTCCTGATACCAGAAGTCCTGTTTCAGTCCTGATAAAGGCCAGCATGCAAAATATTCATTTATCGTTCATTGATTTCATGCCAAAGGGTTTGATGAGACATTCTCTTTCTCACTCCAAACTCTCTGATACTGTCTTTGCTGATGTTGTGTCAAAGTCAGACTGCCTTACCTGTACACACACATGACACAGATTACATCTGCTATCTCGGTTGTTTTATGTGTGAACAATCAAAATTTTAAGTGTAATATGTAGCATCTGTAGCCTACATGTACATGTACGACTGTCCATGAGGTGGCCAAAATCTGAGACCACTTGATTTGTGTTCATGACTATGGTTTAAAAGTAATTTACAGTCCGCAACTGTAGGGGGACCCCAAGAGCAAAAATGCCAGTTCTCACATAATGCTGCTTTTAGGTACAAGCTTTCATTTTTCAATATTATTTCTGGGAAAGATATATATAACATCATTTCCTTGCATAAAAAAGAAAAAAATAGTGTGGGACTCCTAACAACCACCTGCAAGACCTGGCAGACCACCTAAAGTGTCTTCATCAGATAAACCACACTTAAAGCTTTTGTTTTTAAAAGACAGGAGAAAATCCAACCCCCATCTTACTTTAGATCTGAAATAATCCACAAGTGTTTTTGTCCATCCTTCTATTGTGAGAAGACAACTCATTGCTGACCTTCACACCATCATTTATTGTCGTTATGAAAATACTGTCTGTCTGAGTTTCAAAGCTATACAATTTCAGTAAAACAGCTATAAAATATACTCCCAGATATATTTACTGTATATTTACAGTACTTTACTGCCGATTTTACAGTAAGCTTAAAAGGTCAAGCTTTGCTCAAAGCCATGGATTTTGATATTGCGAGATGTTTTGTGAGACGTTAGGAGATGTTAGAGAGCAGTGTAGTAAAGAAAAAGACGAAAGCAGTCCAGAACCCTGTGAAATGCCCTGAAGTTTATTACTGTAGGGTGTAATGTTCAGAAGGCACTTTATGGGAACACTTTATAGTTGCCTCATTTCAATCATTATACATTGTGTCTTCTCTTGAGTGCCAGTTGTGATTCAGTCTCTACCAGTTTACCAGAGTGTTACGCGCACGCTGACAGCGAGAGTACCGTCCATTAGCCAAGGTGAAACCAGCTATGAGTGAGGCGAAGCGGCAGTGCAGGGGTTTGTTCTGAAGCCTGCTTTAATTGCCTACCACAGAGTCGTGCTGAATGCCATGTACCAGACTCAGATGTAGGAATCAAGGTCACGACAGCTTGCTTCATCTGGAGACAGGGGAGCTAATTAAAAAAACTCCTCCCCATAATTTGATAAGCATGGACTTTCATCCTCATCAACTATCCCACCTTCCATTATACATTCACATTGACCCAGATTCCCGCTTCACTTTGTTGTCAGTTCTTCTGCCAAATGTATAATAACGTAATAACAAAGGTACAGTCTGCTTTTATCAGGGATATGAGAGGCTTTGTTTATTCAGTGCTAATGGTGAGACCGTAGGAAGGGAAAAAACAACATGGACTGAAAGTTTGCACAGTAAGGTCTGACCAATAAATTGTTTGGCTGATACAAGCAGCTGTTAATGTTCCACAGATTAATCGAGATCTGGCAAAGATCTGTGCATATTTCATCACAAGCCTAATGGTTTACAAGCCGTTCAGTTAAAACACAAAACATGGTTTAAAAAAATGGGCCAGTCATTTCATCTGGTGTGAAAATTAACTTTATAATACAAAAACCTAGACATGAACACTGCTAAAAATAAAACCAATAGCAGCTAAAAGCCGCCCTTAGCTGTGCTTTTTTTCCATGTGAAAATAAGTCACATTTTCTCTGCAGGGAATGCACTTGTGCACTGTTTAGTACAGAATTCTGTTTTTTTATTTGCTGAATTGAACATACATAGACTCTGTTCCAATATCTGGTCTGATTGTGTAATTCAGGCTTGTATACAGCTTTTTGATCAGATGCACAGATTCCGGATAATTTTTCCAATTACAGAATGAAAAGGATGGAAAAATGAGTGCCCATCTAAACTTCTGCTCAACTGTCAGACACCATTTTGCATACACTGACTTGAGGCAGACCGCTGACCATGAATGTAGTGTTAGTTTGTTTGTTTGTCATATTATTTTTCCCCATAGAGTCGCATTCTAACCTGCACTTATCTGTTTATCGTTTTTTTTTTCAATCAATAACATTTTCCAGTCCCATTCATTTTCATACCCACCCAAACATTATGGTTTCCTTTACCCAACAGTCTCCAAACTACATGTACTCCCTCATGGCAGGTCCTCAGGCTCTAATCCACAGACATACCCACCTATACTGCTCCTTCTGTCATGTATTCCTCCCATCAAGTCCTATTCATTTTCTGCCTAACATACATATTATCTCAAGATTATCTGATACACTTCTCTATGTGTAATTTTTCACTCCTCACCACTCCCCTCAAATTCTGCGTTTGCACTTTGCTATCACCTGTATCACTCTGCTAGCTCCACACCCCAGGTGGGACTCGAACCCACAATCTCTGGCCTAGGTGGCCAGTGCCTTAGCCATTAGGCCACCGGGGTATTGGGGAGCTGGACTCCCCACAGAACCGTGACGCGCGGGAATTTTCCAAATAAATAAATAGGATGGTAAAAAGTAAGCGGCCATTTGGGCTCCTTCTGTTCGACCGACAGACACCATTTTACATACGCTGACTCAGGGCAGACCCCCGACCACGACTTTAGTGTTGTTTTGACCTGCACCCGCCTGTTTTTTTTGTTTTTTTCATCCCTCTTTTTTTCTCCATACAGACCCATTAATTTTTTAGCCCACCCAAACATCGTGGTTTTGTTTAACCTTCAACCCCCAAACTGCATGTACTCACTCATTCTATCCATAGAGTCCCATTTATTTTTATCCAAATCTAGCAACACACTGTGAACCGTTAAAGTAACCACTGTATACCATGGCAACCTCCTGGCAATACCTTAGCAAGCACCTGGAATATCATAGCAACAGCATAGCGAACCCCTAGCAACCATTGTCAAGCTGCTCATGCTGTGCAGTCATCCCAGGTTTCCTTCAGGAAATGCACTTTTCTAGTTGAAAACTGTGCAGCCGACACAGAAGACAAAAAAGATCCATTTTGTGAATAAACCTCCGCATATTCCGTTAGCATGAGTCGAGTTTAAATGTCCACATCCAGTGTTTATATGTGCTCAATTCTTTGTCTAAAAATAATTTCTCAGAATGTTTTCAAATGTAAAAACCCCAAAAATGTGTTTCAGTCATTGTTTCTTTTTAAATACAGCATGCTCACATACAAGAGCCAAAACTAAATGATGATAAACTGATGCCAGATGGCACAGGTGAACCCTTGGAGGCTTTCAGGCCTTTAGAGAAGGCGTCAAGATTTTGAGAAACAACACATTTTAGTTCATTATTATTTAATGTGATCACCTTGCCTGTTGTGTTTAGACTCTACAAGTAGTGTTGTAATTTGATTGTTAATTTTGGTTTTAAACTAAAGTAGTAAAGGAGTAAAATCTTAAAATATTAGTACTCTCCCATTGAGTAGTAGCAAAGGTAAAAAAAATTATATATATATATATATATATAGAGAGAGAGAGAGAGAGAGAGAGAGATAGTCTATGTGCTTTAAATGTTTTTGTTAAATATAGAATAAGCAAAGAAAGGTTTATGTGAATTGCTGTTAGTTGTTAGTGCTAACAAACTACTTGAATCCCAAATATTAGCTTTTGCATAGAGTTTTTTCCCCCTTTTCTGATCATGTTTGGACATGTACGCTGGCTCTGTTGGACACTGTTAGCCACTGTGATGTAAAATAACGGAAAGTTAAAGGAAACGTGTAAAGAATGTGTGAAAATGTAATACGAAAGAGAACGCTAACAGCTGTGTGTGTTTTGTGTTGCAGTGAGCACTCCACACTTCATGCACATTAAAGGTGTGGAGGTCAATGCCAGGCAAACAGCGACGTTCCACTGCACCATTAACGGCCAGCCCAAGGACCACCTTAACTACAAACTGTGGTTACAGGTAACACATTGCTTCTGTCCAGTGTCTCACAAGGAACTGACATCAAGATCCATAACTGTGTTGACAATATTTACTGGAGAAACTTATTGATTATTGTTAATAAGCCTCTGATTGGGGTTTGTTAATGGCAAAGATGAAACACAATCATTTGGGAGACAGTTTGTGTGACAGTAATGAAGAAATATTCCTAGGGAACAAATGTCCCATCTGCCCACAGCATGTGGATACACGCAAGCAAGGGCACACGTTTATGTGTGTGTGTGTGTGTGTGTGTGACAGCTGTAGGGAATCAGTGGCGAGCGAATGTGTGCCCAGAGAAGAATAAACAGCTCTCTCTCTCACTGACAGAATCTACCATTTCACTTCATAAACAGAGCAGGAGATGACACAACAGAGCAGGAGCGCAGTCAGACTGAGCAAACACACACACACATATACACACACACACACACACACACACACACACACACACACACACACACATACTTTGTGTCAGACTCTTGATTTGGCTGAACAGTCTCATATTGAAAGTCAGTTTAGATTAGAGTTTGGAAACAATGGACGGATGTGGCTCATATGTCATGCTTTGGCCTCTTTATTGTCTGGCTTGGACTGAATTCGCCTCTGAAGACTTTTATACACTGTGAAGTGCCTTGTCCGTGACCCCATCACGACTGGCTGTGTGTGTGTGTGTGTGTGTCTGCGTGCTGTTTTCTCAGAGGATACGAATTTGCCTTGCTTCTGCGTTCAGATAAACATCCCTGAGGAATGTCTAAACCTTATGGTTAGACGCCTAATACAGGTCCTTAAAGAATCCCCCAGTGAATATCCGCCTCTGAACCTAAACCATTCATGTTTGTGTTTTGCATTTTGGCTAATGTTACAATAACGTTGCGCTCTGTCCCAGATGAAAGCTCTGAGGAACAGTTCTAGCAGGCAGGAATGTGTTTGTTCACTGTATTATTATGGGCATATTTGAAATTCCTATTATTGTTCTCAGGGTATCGGAGGCCGGGAGGCTCCAATGAAGGACACCAAGCCAGTGAACCTTAGACGCTACATGGCCACGTTTGACGTGGAGAACACCACCAAGGGGGATTCGGGTCGTTACCGCTGCATCGTCCAATCAGACAAAGGAGTGGGCGTGTCCAGCTATGCTGAGCTCATAGTAAAGCGTAAGTGTTTACAGCCACCTTACAAGTCTTTCCTCTTTGTCTAGCATATATGTTATAGCTATTATAGCTGGTGATGCTATCTAGTTTTAGCTGAAGTTTTAGTAAGTTGAACACGCCAACAGTCGTTTACATTGTATGAAAATTTCATGATGAATGGACCAATAGAAGTTCTCCAAAAAAGCTTGGAATAAATTCTGGTTCTATTGACTTACATTGAAAGTAAAGTATGTTTTTGTCCTCTCCTGTAAAGTTGCCATTTTGGAGATACTTGTTTTTCATTGGACAGCAACTATATGCTATATAAACTACAGACTAATCAACCATTTCAAGTTGTAATGCTTCTTTCCTTTAAACAGTGTATTAAAGAAGGGCTGGCCTGAATACATTTGCTAGCTAGCTAGGGACTAATACCACATTGGTGAATATGCTGAATGTGCAGATAAGTAGTTGTAAGTAGTTTTTTGTAAGTGAGGAAATGTTAATGTTGAGCTGTTTAAGGTTCCTTTCTTGCAATGACTTTTAGAGCCTAAGTACGGGTGGAGTGGTGGGTTTTCGGGAGTGAATAAAATTAATAAAATGAAATAAAACTGTATTATGGACCATAACCTTGAGTTGTCTAAGATTCACCAAACAACCTCTCAGCATTTTGAAGTTTGTCTTTATTGATAGTCTATATTTTTCAGAAGAAAACCAAATATCTGAATATCCAGCCAGTGAATGAATACTCGATTAGTGTAATATTTGTATCCAGCCCTAATGTACTGCATGTAGTGCATCAGTTTTGTTCTTCAGTTTCTATATTGAAAGGCCAGTTACTTGTCAGGTGTTTATTAGGGTTTCATTTTGAAAAGTTCAGCGAAATTCCAAACTAAATTACAGTCCTCTACTAAAGACTCATGACGTGACTTGCACTCGCTCCCCAGAGCCTCCACTCAGACTCGCATGACTTGACTTCTGAGCATCTCAGCCTCGCGGATTGCTCGGGAACAAGTAGCAGAACTCTTGAGAAGAGGGAAATCAAGTTCAGTGTGTTTAGGAAAAGGAAGGACAGTGCCAGTAAACTCATTTAACGTCCACCAGCTGGTCAGCTCTGCAGAGCTGATTAGCCAACCTTTCTCATTTTCATTTGATTCAATAAAGGCAATGAGCCTCTGCAGGGCTTTCCAGCAAAGTTTACTGATTTGAGTTTACCTTGCATTTTCTGTTGCCTATTTTGGGTGGAATAAATATTTCTTTTCGTTTAAAAGTTTATACTGCAACACTAGTCACAGTGTGAGGGAGAGAACAGAGCTCAGAAAACTTGCCAAAAGCCAGCCTTTAAATGAGGCTAGCACAGTTCAAGCTTATAAAACCTGACTAGTTCACTTTTGCAGAGTTTAACCTAATGAATTCAACTAATGAGGTGACCCTCCAGCGTACAGAGTGTAGAGCCACTTTAATTGGCGTGTATGGAAAGCTTGGAGCTGTGGTTAAAAGCTGTTTCTCAAGCCTGCTATCCAAAAGCTCCTCTGTTAAGCTTCTTGTTCTGACACAGCAACAATGCAAATCAGTGGGTGCCAAACTCGAATACTTTTCCATCCGAATGGGAATCTCATTTGGTAGTAAATTCTACAAGGGCAGTTGGAACATCCGTCTCCCTCCAATTAAATACCCTACTGTATTTCCTTAAAGAGCTGACTGTGTGTGGTCTGAGCACACTCCTTAGTTTTCCAGCGTTTTCCGATGCGCTTGCCAGAGGTTGGCCTTCATCATTTCCATAGCTCAAGTTCAGCACTCTGATTTGAATGGCCTTAACTGTACAGGGCCTGGATGATTGATGGCTTCTATCTGGCCTCTCTGGATAGAGGGCTGTCATTCAGGAAGACAGGGCTGCTGGGAGTCCATGCCCAACAGGCCCGAACACACCATCTAACATGTTTCAGAGGAGTGTGTCTGTGCGCGCATGTGTGTGTGTGTGCAAACGCAGCCACTGGTGTGTTTGATATATATGAGACCTGTCGATGTAAATGAGCTGAAGCGTGCTGGAGTGTTCAGCACTAAATCCTGCTATGATTTTTCACGCGCAGCCGAGCCTGCTCCCTCTCCACCGTCTCATATTATTCATCACTATTTAGGCGGCATTACAGAAGGTGGCACTTCTATGAGCCTGTAATTGGAATGCATTACAACGGCAACGACTTCTTCCTGTCATTTGCCCAAATTCGATTCAGTGTGTTTATTGCTCTGGCTGCACTCTAGATTTAACAGCAGCCCATTTTCCCCGACGAATATCCAGCGCACTCTCTGAGCACGACCTGTTCTGTTTCGAGGCTGCTATTCAAAAGTTTGGAAACATATTGTCATGTATATGATGCTTACTTTGTTCAATAATAACTCATACAGTGCAGAATCAAGCACGGCAGGAAGGTGTGTTTTTTGTTAACAAGAAGAAGATAATATAGATTTATGTGTCTATTTATAGTAATCTGTGGAGATGACACAGTACCCTTATTGTTTTTCAGTAACAATACTGATAACAATATTAAAACCTGAAGAGTACTGCCTACTGAAGAGGTACAGAAGAGTATTTTGCTGATATTTTGCTTTGATAGATGGAGCTTCTTCGCTGAAGTAAATCACTTAACATAGAATTTGGGCGATTTAGATATGCGTAATCACACACATTGTCCAGAGTAACATTTTGTAACATGGGTTGGGCTTGGATTCATTCCCTGAGCATCTGAAATTGATGGTTACGAGCGTGTTGGAAGAGTATTCAAAGATAACTCATGTTAAAACTTGGTGAAGGACATGTCTTCTGAGGATGAAAGATCTATTATTGTAATCATATTTTCATGGATGTCTTCTTTCTTTTTCTGCCTGAGCTAAGCAGATACTAATTTGTAACGATGTATGACGTGGTTCAAAAATCTCTGAGCCTTTGACTTTTACATTATTTATAGGATGACTCACAGTGCATGCCAAATTTGTTTGCTTTTGTCTGCTGACTCAGCAATGCTCCTTCTTTCAAATTGATCGGAGACATCTTACATAGTGCCAATTTAAAATAGTCAACTACTCAAATTCGGTAGTAGCCCACAGGAGGAAATACACAGCTATCAACGTGACATCACGTGACAGCTATTACATAATCATCCAGTTGCAAACATATGATCTTATGAAGCATATCATGTCAAAATCGTGTTTGTAACAAACTAAATATCAATTGTGGGCTGTTTTATTAACTTGCATGAGGCATATACGTTAAAGAAATCAGGAAATGTGTTCTTGACGCTTCTTGGGTTTTACAGAAGCAAATGTTCTGACTTCTGACTTAATAGAACAACTTTGGAGTGCAGCGGTCAATAGGTTAGCTAATCAGCAAATTGGCTACTCAACATAGTAGTTTAATAGTTTTAAAGAATGTGCTAGAAAAGACAGTTAAATCATTAATCACAATGTTATATATATAATTTTTTTCTGTCTACGATATCCAGTCTCGCGTTTTCTGTTGGTTTTGTCCTGATACTGATACCTGTTATCAGATCAGTTTTTTCTTTAGTGGTTTTTCTTTTATCTGCTTTAGAATTGCTGGCCAATTTTCAAATTGGTATTAATTTTGAAGTGTTTTTTTCCAAAACAGTAACGTTATAGACCACTTCCATGATTTGTATTTCTTTTTGAATATGATATGTTGTTGGGAGTGAACTGTACACTGTCAATGCTATATAACGATTATTAGAGAAATAGAAATGTGTTTTACATTATACAACAGATGTTATATCCAACTGGATGTACAGCATTTTGGCATGTAACTCTTCATAACATTGTATCAAGGGCAGCACCGCGTGGAGCTGGAGAAGGGCAGCAGGAGACCACAGCGTCCCCTGGCACCTCCAGGAGAAAGCTCGCAGGTTAACAAGGCTGACCTGCTCTCCTGTGGCAGCACGACGGGGGTCATAAATCATTCACACTGCGATGCCGGCCCATGTTTCACACCCTGCCCGGCCATTATGAGCTTCCGAGAGCTGCTAGCGCACATAGTGACATGCTAGCCTACACCTGAAGCTGTCACAGGTGTGCAGTTTGCTGCTGCAAGAGCAGGGGATAGTTTTAATGTTCTGTGTGGCTGTGAGAGATAGTAAAGGAGGAAAAGAGAGAAAAGTGCTTAACCTTCAGCCAGGGTGACCGTGCGGTTGCCAATGGCCCATGAATCTGCTGCAGCCTCCAGCTCACTGAAATAGCCACAGGCCAATTCTGAGAACTAGAGTTCACCTGAAGTGAAGTTGGAAATCCTTGGGATGTCCTAATCACTATTATCTCCCATGCATGTTAACCTTTAGAAGTAACAAAAGCCATGCTTTTGTTTGGTGATTACAAAAGCATGGTTCAATTCAAGTTTTGCATTTCAGTCATTGACATTAAAACAAATAGAAAAAGAAATAGTAGTGCATGCTCAAAACTGTGCAAAGCTAATGTAAATATGACTCATTACATAACTCCATGTAATTCCACTACTCTATTGTTTGAATAGTATTGCAAGAAAAGTGACTTGTAAGGGTTAATTATCACTGTCAAGCAAGTCAGGACCTCTGTAGGAAGTTTTCTAGCACTGTGTAAACCCGAAGGCAACCTAACCAAGAAGCAAATACACAAATAACAGAGCAGCCAAATAACAGAGTCACACTCACCATCTACATGCCAAAAATAGGCCCCTTAAAAGAAACCAACAAACTGGCAGTGTCAGAGAGAAAAGCCTTTTGGATGCGTATCAGAGAGATGCAGGCGTAGAGGTCAGGTTGCGTGATCGTGTCCCTCTAAATATAGCAGAATGCAGAGTGGGGTGTAGTGAGTGGGTGTGTCTGCCAGGTGCAGTGGCATCGAGACACGCAGCTGCACTTTGGAGAACACACACTTAAGTCAGCAGAAGCAACTGAGTGACAGCAATCATGCCGGGAAACCCATAGCAGGATGGCCTGGACGTACAGACCCCCTCTCTGTGACCTCTGAGCTTAGAAAATATATTATAGAAGGTAGCTGCTATTACTTACACTTACGCTATTTATATAAAAGTTAGCAGCAATCGTGAAGTTCATAGTTCATAGTATACATAGCAGTATGTCATACACCAGAGTGCCAAACCGCCGCATGCAACTGTTTTGACAGACAAGTAGGTTAGAGGAAGACTACTGCTACACATATGATTAGTCAGTGTTTCACCACTGCTGAGTTCTCTAGTGTCTCTCCACATTTAACACCATAGTTTTGGCACATTAGCATCGCCAGTGGTGTTAAATCTATGTTTTATATTACAGTCATCACATTTTAGATTATACCTTTTTCATTTTGGTATCATTGTTTGTTCTTTGATGTTTTTCACCCCACTTAAAAAGCTCTATCCTTCCACCAAGCGCAGGCAGTTGCAACCCGCACACACACTATAAACAAAAAAAAGCTGTTTTAAATTAAAAAAGTTTGTGTAAAAAGTGCTTTTAACTTTTGAGTTGAATTGAACAAGAATCTGTGTTTTATAACCAGAAACATATGATTTGTTTTAAACATATTAAAACATTATTTGGCTAGTGTTTTCCTTTGTTTGTTTGTTTGCTTTACAGTGCATGCATAGGCTTGTATCGAGTGGCTGTTAACCAAGTCACCACAATGACAACCCCAGTAATGGTTCTCACTCACCACTAGTTTGTTCAGTTACTGGTTTATCGGAACCAAAGCAAGAGAATTATGTTCCATAATAAACATACAAACAATTTAATTATTGTACACAACATAAATTACAATGTGGCTATTGAGCTGCACTAGTTAAATATGTTTGGTGCTGCATGCCTGTACAAAAGCCTACTTATATGGAGCAGTGCACAGTTTAGCACATCCTCAGACGACAGCAACAGCTTTCAGACATAAAAAAAAACAGCTCGAGGCCAAAAACACAGTCATGTCTCAGCACTCGCACAATCATGCTAAGCTAAGTGTAATGGGTGGAGCTGAAGGAGACAAAGAAGCAGGATGCAAGTGCAAGCTCATAAAAAACAGGAGCTAAACTAATAACACAAGGATCAATTCGGGCCTAAAACAAAGAACAAACCGACAGAACAGAGTACAAACTACTTAGGATAAAAAAGACTAAACCAGAAAGTCAAAATCTCAACAACAACAAACAACTTAAAAAAACAATCCATGACATTTGAATACAAAAATACAGACAAAGACAAGGCCAGACAGATAACTACACCAAGTCACTAAAGGCTCCTTGGGATTGGAGTGTAATGTTCATGTGACATTTGCAATTCTATTTATTACTGAATTAACGTATTGCTGCTACATTACAGAAGACAATAAACTAAAACTGCAAATACTGTTATAGTAATGTTAATTGCCCTAGTATTGATAATAACACAATAGTTTAGTCATTGGTAACTCCTGTCATGTTACAAGCCATAAGCCACAAATGCTCAACACAGTTTGAGTCAGTTTGAATCATAATCATCATCGTCGTCCCTTTTATTAATATATCATTGCTTTCCAAAGAAAAACAACTATTTACAAAATAGGAACTTTACAGTAGAGGACAAAAACTTTCTTTCATTTCAATGTAGCTCTGTGGAACCAGACTTTTTCCAAGATATTTTGGAGCATTTCTATTGGTCCATTCATCATAAAAAAGTGTTTAAAAGAAAAAAAAATCAATTTATCAATACAGTGCCAGTCAGACAATTTACAAAAGTATCAAAATAATAAACAATAAATAAGAAAATAGCACACAGGATTCCTATATCTGGCAACGATAAATGTCACTTTTTTGCTAGTCTGGAAAGAGTCCTTAACTCCACAGGGGAGATCTCATGCTGCGACTACAGACTACATCACACAGGTGACCAGCCCGTAAAGCCTCAAAGGCCAGACATGTCCTTAGCCGTGAACGTACTCATGCAGCTGAACACCACCAGTCCAAGCAGCTTCATAGCTTCAAAGCAGTGTCACCCAAGCAACCAGGCAGCCGCAGAGCTGTGAAACACAGTTGCTCAAGTACTCGGTCTAGGTAGCCATGTAGCTGTGATGTAGTGTTGTGTAGGCCCAAAGCTCACCGTCGCTGTGGTGGTCACACATGTAGTGGAACAAAACTGGTCCCAACAGCGCCACAGCGGTCCAGCCTGCCCTGATAGACACGCAGCTGTAATCTGCTGTCACTCACACACCCAACCCTCGAAGCCTCTGGACCACGGGTGGAAAAACTCTCTGCATCTTTGTGAATGTGATGGCAGACTCCTCGGCTAGGGGGGAACATCAAAACATACACACAAACAATACAAAACAAACAAAAAGCGTTGTCAAGCAGCAGCCACATTGCAGCAGCATACTTACAACAAAAAAACACTATTTATGTGATGACTTAGACAAGCAGTTTGCTCAATGCTACAAACTTTCTTTATTTGCTAGACATATTTTGTCAAATTGCTGACATTTTGGAAGAGATGAAAATGAGAGATGGAAATGGGAAATGAGATTTTGGGTAGAACTGAACATAGAACACTGACAATTGGCTCTGTCCAAGCTGTGCTCTGGCCTTGTAAGACTATTTCTAAAAGTTTTGTGTAGCTGTTGTTTTCCAGGGTACGCCTTCGCCAGGGTCACGGACCACTGGACGCTGACAAAGCTTTTTGTGAAAATATCCCTGATAGGATCGATATTCATACACATGTGTCAGTGAGCGGGTATGATATGTCGGCTCGTGGTTAGATGAGGCGTCACAGGCTTTGTTTCCACATCATGGCGTGAGCCGGTGGCTGGAGAAAGGCCAGATCAACAAGATCAGTTTTGAAGCCGTCTTGGCGATTCAGCCCAAAACTCAAACGGCCGCAGTGACAAAGGGACAGAGCGGAGCCGCTGATGCATTGCCTTCTCTGTACGATCCTACCACTCTGAGACCTGTCTCTCGGCCAGATTGGAATGTCACTTTATCTCGCGTAAAGCCTGCACCGAATGAATGTGGCGTGAAAGCTTGTTACTTTTGGAGACAATACCTCGTCCCCCCACCCTCCTCTGCGGGTGTCTACACCTGTTCTCTGTCTGCTGGGCTGAAATTGAGATGTCAGACAGGGCCACAGGGAGTGAGCTTACAAGTGTGAGTGTGAGAGAGAGGGACATATAAATTGCCACATGCAATATTATACAGCAGTGTGGACAGACACGCTGCTGTTTTGGAGGCTAGTGTTTTGACAGAGGTTACAGAGAGGCCATGTCTTATATGTTGGCTTGCAGACAGAGATACACGCTGAGCCTCCAGAGATGGCTTTTTTTTCCCCCTCACCTTTGTTCTTGTATGTGCAAGGCCAGTTTCCTCATGAGGGCAAATTAAACAGGCTTTCAATTCAAGATCAGTCAGTTGTTGAAAGAGAAACTGTAACCTTAACCAACCAACAAACTTAGATAGCTTTTTATTTAGAGCTTAGAGTCCACAAAACAGAAAAATACAGCATCACACATTCAAGTACTTGAAAGCATTTTCCCAAACATAGACCATGTGTATTAAGTACTAGTAGTACACTTAAAAAATACTAAAAAAAAACCTCTTAAGTATGTTTTTTACTCAACATTAGCAGTGCAACGGTAAAACATTGCAGACGGAAATAGAAGAAAACAAACCCATTGCAAACATTACAGGCTGCCATCCAATCAGCTGCTTGTTTCATTGCAATGTATGCAGTTACTATACACTGTTTTGTTCAGGCTTTCAATAATTGTCTGTCTACAAAATTATGATAGAATTTAGATACTAGATACTGTTACGCCTGGTGTAGTAGCAATTGACATACTGGTGCTGACAGATTAAAAAGTTCAGTAACACAAAGAAAACACGGAGGAGTATGTCTGAAAACAGTTTAGATTCAAAAGGTTAACTAGCTTTAGTTGACCAAACATTTATGTAGATCAAATTAAAGCATATAAAAAGAATACTGCAAGCTGGATTCGGTTCATATTAAAGCACGTTAAAAGGGGCATTCCTGGCACCCCTTAAAGCTAAGATAAAGCTAAGACCTCATATTAAATTGAGTGTCAGCAAATGCAGCAAACTGTTAGCTTAAACTGAGAGTCTGTTAATTGTTGTGATATTGTGTTCAAACACTGATCCTTGAATAACCATAAGAGACACTTTCTCCTTCAAACATCTGCATTTATGTGTCCTACATGTTTGGACAAGGGGATTTTTCTCCCTTACTGTGCCGCATGGGAGGCCAAATCCATCAGGCAGAAGAATAGAGAGAGACATTGTTGTTCTTTACCACCGTCCAGTAGTGCATGGCTCCAGTCACACCTGGACAGGACTGTCAGGAAGACGGATGCCCCATTACCTCCACTGTAATTGGCGCTCTTCGTGACTCAAATCAATATCATATCCCATGTTTGCCGCTGCCTTATGCTGTAAGGGATACATGCAGCTTAGTGGAAACCATTCCTTCTTGTTATTGGTTCACGGCATGCAGCACAGTGCAGAGTTTAATTTCTAAAGTATTCCATACTCCAGGAAGGACGCTTACACAAAGTGAAGAAACTCAGTGGCTTCATGCTACAACTTTTTACAATAATGACAGTGCAGTTTTATGTTAGTCAGAGACCTAATGTCAGAAATTCCAAAGGTTTCACCAGATATGACATTAAATTCTGTAATGCTCTTTAATCCTTTAAATTCATTAGCATTCTAAGTCTTGCTTTCTAGTAACTACATGAACCACAGTGTAAACTAGCAATCTTAAATGGGAACCGCGGTCATTCACAATATCCATATGATCCATTAAGCTGTAAAACAAAGTGATTCAGAGTGATTTAATGTAGAAGCTAGAGAAGACTTAGAGTATGAGTAAGACAGAGTGTCACTGAGTCAGCATGGTTTGCAGTGGAAGTGATTGGAATCAGGTGACTGAAGTGTTTGCCTGTAAACCCTCCCTTACAAATTGCTACTACACTAAATGATTGCAAATACACTTCCTGATGCCTGAGACATTATTGTGTCATACTCTGGAGATGAAGGTGTGTCTGATAATATATTGTCGCTGCCCAATGAATAACATGTTTCTCGATTTCTATATTTCTACATCAATTAATTGCAGCAACTGCCGTTTACATTGTGTGAACATTTCATGTTGAATGGACTAATAGAAATGTTCCAAAATAGCTTGAAAAAAAAATCTGGTTCCATTGACTACCATTGAAAGTGAAGAAGTTTTTGGCTGTAAAGTTGCCATTTTGGAAATACCAGTTTTTCATAGGATGGGGACAATATAGTATAATAGTATAAATAGTATTAAAAAAAACACCCTGAAAGTCTTTGTATCTCGACAAATCGCCCAAATTCCGCTTTAAGTGTTAAGTATGTGTCTGGTTTGACTCGCCAGTGGGTTCTGGCCACTTATTATTAACAGATGTTTATGTTCTAATAGAGTGGTTTCCAGCCCTGGTTTTGAAGCACTCTTACTCATATTTTGGTGTTTCCCTGCTCCAACACGCGATCCAAGTAATTAGCTAATTAAGAAGCCCTCCCTGACTTGAAATGATCCTGCTGCTGCACGTCAGAGGGTGTACCCCAGGATCATGTTCGGTACCGCAGCTCTAATGGGTAGTCAAACTCTTCTCAGTGAGAAATTGTCCATATGTATGTGTGTGTGTGTGTGTGTGTGTGTGTGTTATAATAAACCGCCACTAAAATAGGTCAACAGTTAAATGGAGCAGGACCATAGGGGTGATGAGTAATGAAATTCAGCTCCAAATCTAAACCGATGAAGGTCAGAAAATTAATTGGTTTAAGTCATTACCTCTGTGTAATCCGCCCCCTATCACTGGCTCGCACTCCGAATGGGGAGTACAGGCTTTGTGCGAAGTTCACACACAATTACTTAATTGCATCCACTTAGATTAAACCCTGATTGCAGTTGAAGTGAAACACCTGCATACTTTGCCACAGTAGTGTGCGTTTTCTGATACAACAGCGCCATTTGGTATCAGAAAGCTTTACATCAACAAGCCTCCAGTTCAGTGGCACCTGCATGGAGTGTACTGAGGTAGACTTAGGGCGTGTTTAGGCTTGGCAGATTCGGTTCGATTAAAATGAACCCTGGTGTGATTTCTCTGTTAGCGTAGTTCTTTAGAACATGTCGGAACACTGACATTCAAACCCTGGTGCGCACCAGTTAGACCTTCCCAGCTGGTCTCTGTCCGCTTGCAACGGCGGTATGGTTTATTTGAAATATGAACACGAAACCAAGCGAAGCTGTTTGATTGGACCAGACCAATGGTCATTTCCACCATGCATGTATTCTTTAGTACCTGTCACACACAAATCTGTGACCTGTGACTTTGTGACTTAGTGTTTTCATACAAGACCCCAGTATTTATGACTCAGTATCCTGTCATGGGGTTTGACGCCCATTCTCAGGTGGGATAAAGAGATGTTGACGTCATGCCTGAAAGACCGTCAACTAGTGCAAGACAAGCTGAACAAAACTTGTCGGTTTGCACAGAATGTATGTACGTATATACCTGATGCTCACGTGGCAGTTTGTAGAGACCCTGTTGACCTCTTCATTTCAGATATTGGCTCAGATATTGATATTTTTTTTCTGTGCAGAAAACATGCACCACCAGTATAGTGACTGTCAACTGACACGTTTGTTTAGTTGCGGTGCTAGAAATTCTTTACTTTAGCAGTTTGTAAGAATCTCCTGCAAGGTTTTAAGAATCGGAACTGTTGGACGCCATGTTTGTTTGTGTGGCTAATCTGAAAGTGTGTGGTGTTTCAGTCAGGGCAGGGTCATAGGGATTTTGATGACTAAGAACAAACAAGGACAAAAGCTAGTTTTATCAGAACACATCATAAGACATATCAGAATGCTTCTCACAAGTTCAGACCACAAGACCAGACTACAACATGGTTCAGGGGATTTGTTGGATATTATTTTAATTAATGTCACCAACTGTACTTGTGAATTTCCCCACTGTGACTAATAAAGGATTGTCTTATAAAATCTACCCTGTCAGTCATTTATCATTTATATATACAAACCTGAACTACAAATGCAAGTGCACCCTTAATAACTGCTTTCAGGAAGTCAGTAATGATAAAATTAAGCAAGATTTAACCTGTGATTGCATACGTCGGTGTGTAGGTCATCTCATTCTGCCCCTCTGTCATGTCCCTTCCACACCTCCGTGACGTCCAAATGAAATATTACATTAGAACAAATTGAGTTTTGCATCACTATGTGGTCAATAAAATGCTGACTGTTTTACATTTCAGTGGCAGTTTGTAGATCAATTAGTGTTAGATATGAGTGTTGATTGTTCAAAATGACTTGATCACATGATTTTGGTACAGTTCAAAATTGTTTTTTAGAAAAAAGCTTGAGAAATTATTGCTACTTGCTGGAAACAGAAGCATGGTCACCATGGACTTTTAAACAAGCAGTTATAATTGATTTTATCATTCTGAAATCAATGCGGTTCAGTCACCACCCTCGGATGCGTTTTTACACCCCTCAGTAAATACAGTTCACACAGCGCCCACCGTTACAGCGGAACAGCCTATTTTAGAGATGTGAGTAAATAAAATGCCTTTCCTTTTTTTTCCTCTCAGAACCACCTATCCCCATCGCGCCGCCTCAGCTCACTGCTGTGGGTGCCACCTACCTGTGGATCCAGCTTAACGCTAACTCAATCAATGGAGATGGGCCAATCATCGAGAAAGAGGTCGAATATCGCACCATGTCTGGAAGCCTGATTGACAGCCAGCCCGTGGACAAACCAAACCACAAGATCGGTCACCTGGACCCAGACACTGAGTATGAGATCAGCGTTCTTCTGACCAGGCCCAATGAAGGAGGCACCGGAGCTCCAGGTCCCCCACTGAAAGCCAAGACCAAATGTGCTGGTGAGTCCATAAGCCTCCCTAAGGTGTTCCACAGCCACTGTGCTTTCATTCATAGATATGACTCTGCTTCTATATCAGGGGTGATTAGTGGCCTAATGAAAAAGACCACCCTCCTGTGAAGTTTAAATCAACAGGAAATTGAAAATTATGTGTCTCGCTAGGCTGCTTATCCGCTGTGTGGGTGGTGAGAACGTTTTCTTAGACTACAACAAGTCTTTCATTGCGCCTTCATTGTAGACATAATAAGAGGAATGTGTGGTGGCACTTCTTATGATCATCCTTCGTTATGAATCATACATTTGTCGTATCTAAACAGCTCAGAGACATATGTTGCAGGCCATGACTCAAGATTGTAATCATTCATACAACACACACTGCCGGTTTCCCAGTGTGAGTTTTGCTTAGTCATGGTTTTTTATAGCCGGGCCAATTCTGATTCTTTGATATTTTTTTTTTTCATCTAGGACTAAATATTGTCCACCCTCTGACAACACAGTGATTGTTATCGAATAAATGCTCTATAACCCTGAGGGTCTTCAGGGCCAGTTTGATGGAAGAAAGAGTTTATTATTGATCTTGTGTTTTAAAATGACTTGGTGGGTTTGGTTTGTGTAGAAATGGCAATTGAGCTTCAAATTTAATGCATGTGTGGAAGCAGGAAGCACGTGCCTGCCTTTTTTTCAGTCAGCACAATCTAATGAAGTTTCTCAAAGCACTTGCTAAGCTTTTTTGGGGGGGGGGTTTGATTGTAGTTTGCCATGAGGGATCAACTGCAGGTCCCCCATCCATAACACTTGTCTAAAACAACATTAGCAGTGAGCAATGAGGTGTTTAATACAAAGTTCATTACAGGCGAGTAAACACTGCCGTTGTTTACTTGCTCAGTCTTCTCCCTACACAGTAAGTAGAAGTAAGACCCCCATCTACCACCTCTGTCCAGCTGGATGTATCCCACCTGGAGGGGGGAAATGCGTCTCCCCTAATGGCATGGAAACATTAGCGTTATTAAGGGCTCGTCAAAGCACTGGGCACATTAGCGACACGCCGCAAGACCCCCTGGGCTACAAACAAACGGTGCGCAATTATCACAGTAATTAAACAGGTGCAATGACTCTTCTTTTAAATGACTGCAGTGATTAGAGCAATGGCAGCAATGCAGGAGGGGAGCTGCGGCACTCTCCCACGCCAAGCTAATCGCTTTTCCATTAGCTTGTGCGCTAACCAGCCATTAGCACACCTTGTGATTCTTCAGCCAATGGGAGAAGAGATGCTGAGGCCATCCATGAGTGCAATGGCAAAATCCAATTTACATAAATCACCATTTCATTATTTAGTCACTAGCCTGGTCAACATTAGCTTGTAGCCCCTCCAGATAATGCACAGCGCTGAAGCAGATAAGAGCCACTCATCAAATCCAGAATAAGCCATACGGAGCATGTATGATATCTAGCCAATGGAATGACGATAAGGGGTATGAAGTCATAGTTTCGACTACAGGGAAAACACCGAACCCTTTCAGAAGCGGTTAATCTTACGTGTCTCTGTTTGGAACTGGTGAAGGGGGCGAGGTGTAGCGAAGACAGATCAGACAGATAGCAAAGGGGCACTGAATCTTGCGCGGCGTTGTAAGGAGCGAGCGGCACTTTCAAAAAGCCGCAGGGGGCGAGCGCAGATCAAACGTGCAGGAGCGTGCCGCCTTAGAGCATGCCGGCACCTGCCGTGGCCTCTTCCAGTCTGCCCCTCTCACATACACTAACTAGACAGACACACACATAGCAAGCATGCTGTTCATTCTACATGCCTCACAGGCCACCTCTGCTCACCGACCCCTTCTGGGGATCAGACTTACCTCAGGTCAAAAGCTAATTACCAAACATAGTACATAGTAAAAGTCAGAGACCACCTATTATTTATTTCATTTACAGTCAGAAAAGCTGTTTACACAGTTACACACTCTTTCAAAAAAAAGTTTGTTAGAACATTAAACAGAAGAGCATTTTCAGCATTTATTGTGCCAGTCCTTCGCCTTTTTGGGCAGTTTCCTTTCAGCAGGGTATTTTCAGTATACATTACGGTCTGAGTTATCAGCATTTTATGGCTGAGGAGCGCCTTCGGTGATCTTACAGTTTGGGTCTGCATTGAACAACGTCTAGGTCCGGACCTTGGTCTACCTATTAGTGACCTCTGTTTTATGGTATGCTTTAAGACTGTTTTTTGGGGTTCAGTCCTAGAAGATGATTGTATTTTCTGCTTCTTAGCAATTCCTTACACATCTAGTGATCTTGAGTGGCACATTCATTTGTATTAGAACAATAATTAGGGTAATAATATTAGAACAATAATTTTATTAAGAACAATAATTAGTTTCCTTTTGTCAGTAGTGGCCTTTAGATGACTACATTGTTCCTGATAGCCACATGTGGAGCTTCATTTTCTCCTAAACAAAACTTTAAGCGTTGTTTATCTGAGGGGGCAGTTTTGGTGGTCAGCCAGGTCTTGCATGGTTGTTGGGAGTCCCATTTTCTCTATATGTATTAACAATTTTTAAACTCCAATTTTGGAAATGTCACTTATTGTCTTGGACTTTCATTTTGCTTATGCAAGTGGACTATCTCATATCTTTATATAATTTGTATTTAGTGCCTGTTTTGATGGAAACAATCAATTTATGGAAGTTGGTTGTTGTGATTGCTTCTCAGATTTCACAAAGTAACAGCAGCACAGCCATTTTAATCCACTGAGATCCACAATCTACGTTTTTTCTCAAATAGAAACTTTCAGTGACAACCACAATTGTGTTTGTAAGTAGAAAGAAATTTGAGTATGATTTTGTGTCTGTCATCATTTAAGTCACCAGTTATATAATGATGTAATGGTATGTAGAGAACTGCACACTCTAAGAGAGTTAAAGTTTGAAACAACAGCAATTAATGATCCTTGGCGATAATATGTGACCTTACTGTTATAACTATGAAACTGAAAGTGTATTAAATGGATTGCACTGTACAAGAACTATGTTGGGCCTGTTGATTCAACTCTGTGTTATGGACTCATCAGAAGATGTAATTGCAGGTGTGGTGATAGGCGTAATTACACTATGCCCCATGCTGGCGAACCATTATAATGAAGTGTGTATATTTCATTATGAGGGGTAATGTGAGATCCCCCTGGCTCAGTAGGCTGTTCAATGCTAAATGCTGGCCATGTTTGTTTGGGGAAGATGAAAGTGTAAATGCACCAAAATCAGGATGTTTCTTCAGCAGTGGTTTCGTTTGCAGTTGACCATACTTTAGTCACAAAAGTATTGTTGCTATCTTAGCAACCTTGTGACTCATAACTTTTTTTATATATTTATATTTTTTAGAATAACAACTAGCTCTAGATTCTGTGACAAATGGACTAATGGAAAGTTACTATTTTAGAGATATAAGCATTTGTTTCAACAGCAACCATGTGCTTGGGAAGTCTTAAGTATGAGCCTTCTGTAAATATCACCTAACCCTCAAGCTCATACCTGTGGCCAGCCTCAACCACCTGTCTGTGTGTGGGGTGTGAAATGAGTAACAGAGAAATGATCTAGTTCAGCTGAGCAGTAGGCACTGTGGTTGTTGGCGTTCTTGTGGTCTGCAGCAGTTATTTTTCATGCAAAGGGTCAGAGATTACCTGAAAGATTGTGAAGAGAAAGTTAGAGATTGTTCACGGCTGCCACAAACTAAGTTTCAGGATAATAGGGCTATAACGGTTCAGAAAACTTAGACGCTTGTATCATATAATAGAGCAGTGCCTTGACACATTTTATGATATAGCAAAAGTAAGCTGTGGCTGAAAACTTGCCTGACAGTTTTAATTAATATTTTCATTTTCAGGTCATTACAGCATTTAACCATATAAAACACAAGATTTGAACAAATTTGTGCCTCACGGTGTATGTTATATTGTTATGTCCTTATGTGATATATATATTGTGTGTTGTAAAAAAGGCAGCAGTTATTGCGATAAGTTGTGTCAATGAAAGGGTTAATAAAATGTTAGCACAATAAATGATTAATGCCACGTATTAGCCCTGTGGAGCACTCACTGTATGTTACTGCGATAGAATCTGCGACTCTGGCCTACTTGTTCAGATGCAGCTCTGGGATGGTAGATTCCATTAATGGCTCTCTTGATAAAAGTTATAAAGTTATTTCTGTGGATTTGTTTATCACCGAAGTACGTCAAGCCTGGAGTATAAACACAGAGCTGTTGCGGACAATATCAGTGATATCAGCAGTGTTAGCACAGGAGGGTGCCTTTGGCAGCAGATTACGCCGGACAGTGGTCACAGGAGAATTATGGATACAAAGTCGAGCAGCAGTAGTAAAGTGGGAAGCTCCGGTTTCCCTCACAGACCACCAGACAGCAGTAATGAAAATTGGAAACCTCATGCAACTTATTGTCGTGTTCAGCTTGGATTTCGCTGCCTTTGGAACAAAAATCTTGTTTTTCAGTTTTTCAGTTTTTGATCAAATCTAAGAGTACCTGTTACCCCTGACATTGTGTGTAAATTTCATGATGAATGGACCAAAATAATAGGTCCTACATCGTTTGGAGAAAAGTCTGGTTACATTGACATTACAAATAAAGCATGCTTTTTTCCTTCTCCTTTAAAATTCTGAAGATAATATGTTTATTTGTGACAGCACTGATTTACATATAGTTATAACAAAATGCACTGTATTGTAAGTCAGAAGTGATTCATCATGATTAACAATAAACAAATATGATTCATTGTGATTCACTATTTGAATGGTTTGACTGGCCTATTTTTAAGAAAAATACAAACATTAGAAGCTTTGCATTTTGTTTGTTGTTTTGTAGCTGTTGCCATCCGTCCTGCCCCGTGTTGTTCTGCATGTGTATGTGCGTGTGCGAGACCCAGACCAGCAATGCGCTTTTTGTAGATGTCATGTTTCTCGTATGAGGTAAACAGGATAATAAACATCCAAACTGATTACGGTAGAATCTGTTCTGCTGAAAGCCTCAGCACTGCGTCTCCTCCCATTCCATTTACATGCTTGTTTGGCAGAACCAGAACAGGCCTGCTTTGTGTAACGTGACAAACTTGATCAAATCAGATTGGAGTTTGGCCTTTTCTTATTGTCAGAGTCTTCCAAAAGCTTTCACCTCTATTCTCCTCTTGGTTTATTTATTTACTGGAATTGGCTGAATAATTCAGCGCATGTCTGTGACAGTCTGTAGTTATCATTTGACACATGAGCGTGTGTGTATGGGCGTGTGAGTTTGAGTATGGATGGCCCAAGAGTGCCCGTAAGATGGTCTATGTTGAATGTGAAAGTATGAAATGGTACACTGAGGTGTATTAGGCTCCAGATTGCTCAGATGAGACATGCTGGATTATGTCTATGAGACTGCATTGCTGCCTTTGTAGGCAAAGTTCTCAATCAGCATGCTCAGTCCACTATCCTAGCCATCTCTTCCTGTCTTTCCATCACTTCTTTTTTTATTCTGTTTGTGTGAGAGTGATAGGCTCTATAGGCTCGTTGCTCAGGTTAATCCTGGTCATTTGTACTGCTCTCCCAGTGCTGTGGCTCCTCTGACTGTTAAACAGTGGTTCCTCAAATGATGACTGCTACAGACATTTAAAGTAGAATTTGTTGTTATAAAGACATACTCCATAGACAGTTAGCACATTTATAGTATTTTATTGCAGACAGCACAGAAATGCTAGTAAATAATAGCAGGTATTGACATGGTTATTGGCAAGAACCTGCAGCAATCACGATTCATTATATCACAATATATTGCGATACTGCAAACAAAGTGATATATTAGATACTAATCCTACTATTAAAACACACCACTATATGAACAGGTTTGCTAACGCTTACAATAGCATTGCATCCTTGTGCTGCTTGTTAATGTTGGAGTGGAGCTAAAAATGGATTACAACACTGCCATGTAGTGTTCAGAGGTTTAAACACAACACACAATGATTCACTGTCTGCCAGGAATCTGTGTATCGATACTGTGTTTTTGAGAATCGATAAAGTATCACTAAACATAATATCCTGATATTCGATATTTTCAATATTTTCTTACACTGATAGCTACTTGTATGCCAAAAAAAGAATAAATCTGGTCAAATCCTGTAACAAATCCCTCCTGGATTGGGTCTACCAATTTGTTCTACTTGACTTTCAGAATCATACTCTGGCTTAAACTGATACAGCAGATGTCATTATAAGAATAGCTACAGCACTGTAGAGGCAGAACATGCAGCAGGATGCCATTCTAGTGGTAGACGAGCTGACTGATCAGAGCACACTGGACTCATCATTGGGGGATTACAGATGTACATTAGAAGTAAAATATTGTGTTTTGGGAAAATTAAAGCATGTAAATCTATTCTAGTATACCCAAACATGAGATTATAAACACTGAAAATAAGCTTAATACCGCCGGTTTAAAAAAGGACTATCATATTGTTATCAGCCCATAGGCAAATACTGGTAAAGATAGAGCAGTATTGTATCATATCATGCATCATCTAGTCTCACCTTAGTTTCCTGCACTTGATCTTTAAAAACTGTAGTCTAAAGTATGTATGTGTATGCTTATATTCAGTAATGTCGTTTCTTGGCCCAAGGCTATGGAAAGTTCTCATCTGTGCTAGATGTTACGGGATATTCACCCATAGCAGCAGTCTTAACTTATCTTTACTCCATAAGCTGCACTGCTTTCCGTCAGATTAAGTTAAATATGTAGCAGTTCTGAATCCGATGCGTGGCTTGGTGCAAAGAGAACAGGCAGGGCACATTAAAAGCTTGTGGTGTGGATATGTTCTACATCTCCTCAAGGGCCTTTAATAGTCTCTTGCAAATGTACAGTCTTATATATCTTCCACTTCACTGTCCCATAGCTACATTTTGCTTTCTCTGGTCTCTTTTTTTCTCTTCTCCTCTCCATTTCCTCCACCCAGCCTCCGCTTCATATCCTTTTCTCCTAACACATCTGATTTTCACGCTCGGCTCCCCTCAAACCATTTCTCTCTCCTGCTCCTGCTTTATTGTCCCCTCACTGTTTCTCCCCTGGGTAACGAAGACAACTGCACACTGGATTCCCTCACCGCCTTCTGAAAGGCTTCCTTTGCAAAAGCTTTATGGCTTTTTAGCATAATAGTCTCCCAGTCCGAACTTCTGTCCTGCCCATATTAATTGGACATACACTCTCCTAAAGAAGCCACTAACTAGAGTTTGGTTATTCTAACTTTTTTAGGCATTGCCAGTATGATCTTGGTCTTGATATCTGCATGTTTGCTGCAAGACATGTTTATTTAGTAGGGCTGCACAGTACATCATCATCATTGTTATTATTACAGGTTTGCTACTGGAATCACAGCTAAAAGTTTCAGGAACTCAATTTTTGCTTGTGTACACGCTGATGGGCATATAGATCGGTATTGATGCACTGTTTAAATTCAGAAATGATTTCCTCACTGAGATCTATACCACAGTTAATAATACCAGCAACTAGGGGTGCGTCAATAATGAATTTTGGTGGGGGATGGGTATTTTGGATTCTGATTTGTTTACTGTTAACTTGGTGAAGTGTCTGATTTTTACACATAAACCCACTAGTACATTTTCCGTACCTGCTGTTACCTAAAGTTGCAGCACAAGTAACATTATTTGGCAAACTGGCATTTTAAATAAAAATGTGAAGAAAAAAAATAAATTGTCCGTAACATAAATCAAAGTAAAAAAGTTGGATGCAACTGGCTGTTTAGTACAAAGGATCATACATAATTATTCTGAGAGATTTCTGTGTTGCTAAGCCATTTTAGATATAAACCTCTTTATATCTCTGTATTTAATCAGAGTTCAGTAAGTTCCAGTAAGGTCCAAGAGTTCCTAAGGCCAAAGTCCAGACCATCATCATTACTAACTTGTGTTATGATTCAGTGTCATATCTTGTATGCTGAAGTAACCTAGTTTCAGCATTTGATGTCATCAGCAACTGAAAGACAAACAAATTACAAATACCTTTCAGTATATTTAAAATTATTTACTGTTTACATGTTGAACTGAATTAATTATTTATAAAACCTCTCCAAGCTCTCCAAGTAAAAAAAAGGGCTACCTTAAAAAAACAAAACATCTTGACCTGTTGGTTTGGGGAAGAATAAACATATACGTCACTCCATTCCTGCTTAAAATAGTTGGTCAACTTTTTTTATTCTTTCTTCAACTCGCTTTATTCTTCGACTCCCGAATCTGCATGCGATTGGTCTGTCAGACAAAGCCCGTATACTGGAAAGACAAGAAAAGTTCCATCGCTTAAAATAAACACTGTCAAATTAAAATAATTTTCAATAGTCTATCAGTTTGGGTCCGGACCCGGATCTCAGTTCGCCTGTTAGTCCGACTGTTGGTGACCTCTGCTCTATGGGGAGTAAACTTGAATTGTTGAAATGAACATTTGCGCAGGACACATTTGGACACAACTGTGCAGGAATGGGTTCTCTGTGATAACTGTACAGGAGTGGGTTCTCTGTGATAACTGTACAGGAGTGGGTTCTCTGTGATAACTGTACAGGAGTGGGTTCTCTGTGATAACTGTACAGGAATGGGTTCTCTGTGATAACTGTACAGGAGTGGGTTCTCTGTGATAACTGTACAGGAGTGGGTTCTCTGTGATAACTGTACAGGAGTGGGTTCTCTGTGATAATTGTACAGGAGTGGGTTCTCTGTAATAACTGTGCAGGAATGGGTTCTCTGTGATAACTACAGGAGTGGGTTCTCTGTAATAACTGTGCAGGAATGGGTTCTCTGTGATAACTACAGGAATGGGTTCTCTGTAATAACTGTGCAGGAATGGGTTCTCTGTGATAACTGTACAGGAGTGGGTTCTCTGTAATAACTGTGCAGGAATGGGTTCTCTGTAATAACTACAGGAGTGGGTTCTCTGTAATAACTGTGCAGGAATGGGTTCTCTGTGATAACTACAGGAGTGGGTTCTCTGTAATAACTGTGCAGGAATGGGTTCTCTGTGATAACTGTACAGGAGTGGGTTCTCTGTAATAACTGTGCAGGAATGGGTTCTCTGTAATAACTCTACAGGAATGGGTTCTCTGTAATAACTGTGCAGGAATGGGTTCTCTGTAATAACTCTACAGGAGTGGGTTCTCTGTAATAACTGTGCAGGAATGGGTTCTCTGTAATAACTCTACAGGAGTGGGTTCTCTGTAATAACTGTGCAGGAATGGGTTCTCTGTAATAACTCTACAGAAGTGGGTTCTCTGTAATAACTGTACAGGAGTGGGTTCTCTGTAATAAATCTACAGGAGTGGGTTCTCTGTAATAACTCTACAGGAGTGGGTTCTTTGTAATAACTGTGCAGGAATGGGTTCTCTGTAATAACTGTACAGGAGTGGGTTCTCTGTAATAACTGTACAGGAGTGGGTTCTCTGTAATAACTGTGCAAGAATGGGTTCTCTGTAATAACTCTACAGGAGTGGGTTCTCTGTAATAACTGTGCAGGAATGGGTTCTCTGTAATAACTCTACAGAAGTGGGTTCACTGTGATAACTGTACAGGAGTGGGTTCTCTGTAATAACTGTACAGGAGTGGGTTCTCTGTAGAACTGTGCAGGAATGGGTTCTCTGTAATAACTGTACAGGAGTGGGTTCTCTGTAATAACTGTACAGGAGTGGGTTCTCTGTAATGACTCTACAGGAGTGGGTTCTCTGTAGAGGAATAAACTTGAATTGTTGAAATGAACATTTGCGCAGGACACATTTATGATTTTTTCCTTATATATTTAATTCAGCATATGTGCAGGAGTGGGTTCTCTGTAATAACTGTACAGGAGTGGGTTCTCTGTAATAACTCTACAGGAGTGGGTTCTCTGTAATAACTCTACAGGAATGGGTTCTCTGTAGAGGATGTGTTAACATATTTTCACTCTAGAATATGCTTTTTAACCAGGAGTGCCAAAACTTTTGATTACGACTGCTTTTAAATGTTGCAAACTCCTCCAGTAGCTGGCCAAAGCATGCAAAGCAATGGTTAGTGAAACATTAAAATTCTGTTTATAGAAGACAGCATAAACTTTCTCTCCTGCTCTCTCTCTCTGTGTGCAGTATCCTTGGGTACTCTGTTCCTCCTCTCCTTCGTGCTTCACTCCTCCCAGCAGGCAAATTAAATATGATGATCCCAGTGGAAATGAAATACTAAATCTCATATAGGCCCGGCTGCAAGGGACACAGCCGGAGAGACGCAGAGAGAGGGTGGAAGAGTGAGAGAGGGAAACAGTCTTGAAAGGCACCTTCAGGATGACACTGTTCCTCACTGAGAGAAAAATGATCAAAGAAGAGAAAATACCGCAGGAAGAAGTATGGCGCTTTGCTATCTGAGCTCCATAGCCGGCCAGACCCTTATCAGCTTCTCTAGCGCCGCCGCGCCGGGCCCTGCTGTATATCTCTCAGGGGCGGAAAGCACCTCCACTCTGAACGGCATAAATTGTGGAGCAGTTGTGGATGTGAATGTGCTCTGAAGGCGAAACATGTTAAGAGTGAAGGTCCTAGTGAAAACCCAAGCCCCTGAACAAGGTCAAAAAGGAAGAGCATGCTGTGTGTGTGTGTGTGTGTGGGTGGGTGTGTGTTAGTAATGTCTAGGCCCACAGCATTCTGACCGCCAAAGCACTGGAATGATTTCATTTGAATAAAAAAAGTAGGTTTCTGGAAAAATTCAATTTACAGAATTTTCTAGCTGCTCTAGATGTAACTGATTAGTCTGCTATGTTTGGAGTCCAAATTTTCTTTCTTTAGATTAGAACTGGAGCTGTAACGTTTTTAAAAAAATACTAGTAGTCACCCACATCGCCCAAATTATTTAATAAAATAAAACATCACCAAATGTCACTTAAGGCTGCACAGATAAAAAAGTTTTTTCTGATAAAGACTTTCTGACAACACCAAGGCTGGTATTTGCAACACAGTAATAAATTAGAGGACTGATCTTGGATCAGGTTCCTCTGTATTTACTAATACTAAATCAGCAGTCCGACTGCTGAAATGGCTTGTGTTACTCTGATAGACCCAAAGTGTCTATTGCTTTTTTATTACTATTTTTTATAGTTCACAGTTAGTCATACTGTGTCCTAAACCACATCGACAGTCATCAGTGCTGAAAGAGTGCTCAAACTGCTGCTAACATAGCATCACTGTATGCTCACATTGGCTAACATTGCACTGATTGATGGTGGGAAAGGAAGCATCATTATACCCACACAGAGAGAGGCTCAATCACGTATGGCTGTGGCAACACTGGGGACTGAACTCACAAAGATCCAGAATTATTATTAAAAAAAAAAAAAACTACAGCACTTTTAAGTAGTGTTCTGTACTAATGTGTAAGTATGATCTGCATAAAGACAATAAAAATGACAGCTCTCAGTGTTATTAATTATATGACTGCATAATAGTCTGGCTTGAGATTGGCATTTTTAATATGATTTATTATTAATCAATTAATATCAATCAATTATAATCAGTTCCAACATTTCAACATCGATAGACACCTTCGGATCAGTGCACCACAATGCATCAATACGCTGTATTTTTACACCCCTGGCGCGTGCGCGTGCATGTGTTTATCTCTGAATGTGTCGGATTTTGGAGTCCTATCATAGACTGGCTGTCTCAGTGGGAAGGTATTTTTCAGTCCCCGCCGGGCACCATGGGAGCTCGCCACTTCGCTGCCCGTCAAAATTTGTCAATTACAGACTCCCGCTCACATGCTCTGCTAGTCAAGTGCTTCTGACGAGAGTGGGAGAGAACGAGAAAGGGCGAGAGTGTAAGAGAGAGAGAGACACACAGGGAGAATGAGGGAATAATAAAGGCAGCCTAACTCGCTAACTTGTCACTATTCGTCACATTTCATTTTGCGGGAGTTTGGCAGGGTTTAGTGTGGCGCGCTGTATTCCCCCCTGTTGAGGTGGAACAGATTGTCTCCTCTCCATAAATTCATGTTCTTGTGTTTCAGCCCTCCCTTGTAACAGCTGGAGCGACAAGGGGAGTCACAGACATGCACGCGACCCTTTCACACAAACACACACGCATGCAGGCTCTGACCCCAATTGCTACCTAAGGGAGCTCTTCTTCACTGACAGATAACAGGTTGGCAGACAAATGAAAAATTGCCACTTGCTTTCCGATCTTCTCTTCCCTGCGGCCGTCGCAGGCTCCACCTTCTCCTCTCCATACAACCTCTAAGCATAGAGCAGATTACCCCACGATCCTTCAGCGTTAAGAACAACAGAAACACTGCAGGAATATCTGTATAGACAGTCAATTCAGACAGTTGCTGTAGTTTACTATTAGTTTACTGTTAGAACTTAATATTATGGATTAGTATAAGGGAGTAGACTTTAGGTGAAACTTTATAGGTGTATTATATAGTTAAAGGTTTCTTGGTGTATTACCACAGCTTTTGTATTGAACTACATAAGACTATAGTCCAAACTTTAGTGATCGACCTCTCACACATGGCTCTTTCAGTTTCACCCCTAACCAGGTGTAAAGTTGTGCTTGTGGCAATCTGCCTCACTTTTAGTGCTATTATATATTATTATTAATAATAATATATTATTATATATTATATTATAAATATATTTTATATATTATATATAAGTAAAATGCTCCTGCAATATAGCTTTGAGACAGGCTAGGCGTCATATCAGCTAATGTGAGCTAGGTGTAATATCAGCTAATGGTAGATACACAGATTAGCTTGTCTCTTTGTTATACACTCTCATTTTGAAGAACTGTGAGTTGTCTCTAATGAGAGGCAGTGAAAAGGCTCTTACATAGAAAGACTGAAGGCTAAAGGCTACGGCCCTCCTTATGAGAAGAGCCTTTGTTTCTATTGTCAGGTAACAGATAGTACAAAGCCCAGCTATAGCACATAGGAAGCACAGCAGCAAAAGATAAACAAGACACCACCATGATTGATATCCACTAACGGCGAACACACCACATCATGTCAAGCAGTGTTCAAAAATTAAAAGCTGTTGTTTTTAATGGAAGTACACACAGAAGCGCCATCACACTGCTTTGATATGCGGCAGCGCTCCGTGACTCAGTGCAGTTCAATTCCTTAGCGCGTCATAGCGTGCCATGCTGCATTTTACGATTACTACATTAACTCAAAGCTATATTTAGACAGAAAGCCATATTAGATGACATGTGACTTCACATTTACGCAGAGAAAGGCAGCCTGTCTTGTAGATAAACAGATGAATGTTAATGGTAAGTTACCTCAGCTAACATAACTAGCCTTGCCATTCTCAGCTCCTACCTTTCAGCTCAAAGACAGTCTGTTAGTCTGTTATATGAGAAGAGTGTAAAAAATTACTTAAACCTGTTGTTTGTTTTATTGGCTTCTCCCTGCTGGCATTCTATAGCAGCTCTCTGCATTGGGCGATGTGTGATGTGTCCAGTGTGTGAGCCTTTACTCTTTACAAATTCACAATTTTCGAAGCTGAAATGTATGAGATGAAACAACACGTGACTCCAGCCAATGCTTTTTGCAAATGTTGAAAACAGACACCTTTTTCTATATAGCCTGTGCTCCCTATTTTACTCATTTTCTAATGCGTTAGAATTCAGAGCCTTAAATACATACTATAGGCATTAGCTATGCTGTCTGGCTTACATGAACGATAATGATAGATAATGTTAGCTAACATTAGCCGACTAATTATCCAAGTCACAAAAACCTATTAAGCTCATTTATGTTCGTCTTGATAGACATAAAGCAATGACAAAGTACTATGTTCACCATCTTTCAGTGTCTGTGCAAAGGGGTGCGTGGGGGGCTTGACAATGTAGCCTGGAGCCATATCATACTACAGATTATTGCACTACAAGCTGCTGACTGTGGCCATTCTCATACGGGGGAGGTGTGCCGATTGCATTGTAAAACCATTGTGGCCCTAAGTTTTTAGATGGACAGCTGCTGTTCCTGTGGACTGTTTTCTGGGTAACCAGAAAATATATGCTGAATAAGCAAGAAATTTCCTCCACCTCATTGGAACACATTCATGTACTTAAGCACGGGCTCTTTGTTTCTTCTGCAACATAAGACCAACCCAAACAGATTGCCTTTGCAAAGCCTTTAGGATTATTGGATTATAAAGCACAGTGACATCTCGATTACTGTATCACCAATCTTTCCTGTAGCTGTAAACACCACAGGCCTGCTGGAGATAACACTGGCAGGGCACCTCTCTCTAGCCCGTATTTATTAGACCTCCTCAATGAGAGTGCTGATCTAGGAGAATGTAGTTTTATCCACTGTTTTAACTCTACAGGCCCGTATGTGGGTCAGCGGTTGAGTTCTTTACTCTAATAACTACATGCTGACCATATTAGTTTTATAGTAATTACAGGATAATGACTAATTACTGGATAAGAGACCTTAAAATTATACATAAATAAATAAATAAATATTGTTTGTAAAATAATAAGTCTTATTACACCATAAGATTCTCTACAGTGCACCATTTAATTGATTACGAATGTAAGTCAACTGATCTGAATGACTTTAAAATATCAGGAGTAATAATAGTTTATTTCTGTTCTTGTTTTAATTGTAAAGACCAAAAGAGTAAGATTTTTTCAATGCCAAAAACAGTGATATACATCTGGATCGTGAGATTTGATCTGTGTGGGGCTTCCTACACACACACAATACTGTGACTATTGCTGTCAGTGCAGTGTAATGAAGAATGTTATTTTAAACAGAATGAAAAGCCATTTGACTCTTCAGGTCATAGCAATGCGTCTAAAAACATATTCCATTATTTCAAGATCACGTAGTCCTATAAAAGTGCCACAAACTAACACTGAAATTTGGATTCAAGAACTGTTCTGTTGGCCAGGTTTACCTGCATTTCCAGAGAGGAATTATTTGTTTGCTCAGCAAAACACTATGTTCGAATAGTATAATAATATAGTAAGTAATAATGTCAGAAAGTTTATTTAACCCTTTCCAAGCTTTTTCTTGTGGCAACCCAGTATTATTTGCAGTAACCATCTAATACCTGCGTTGGGTGCCCAAGACTTTTGCACAGTAGAGTAATAATCCTAAAAAAAAAAATTGAGAAAACAGTGCAGTACAAAATTGCAACAAAAACACTGGTGGTCCCCGACAGCTGTGGAGGAATTTCTCTTAGAGGATATACGGAACAAATGCTCTTTTTCATGTGTACAGTATCCAGCAGACCTGCAGTGTATTGCCATTTGTATGGCGTGTCACGAGTAATATATCCGAGCTAGGCAGCATAATAACTTTGCAAAAACTAGGAAACTGTGAACCCGTCCCAGCGGACTAGCACTTTTTTTAAAACCATGCATTTCATTAATGAAACCAAAAGATGATTTTATTGTGTCTTTTACTATTTTTCCAAGCTCCAAATACAATCAGTTCCTTTTTTCTCCTGACTAGGCCTCAGTTTTGGGCCTGAAACATCATTTCTATGGTAATTTTTTCTTTCTGCCTAATCTCATTGGCCTATTGAACAGGCGATGCAATTTCCTGTTCTTTTTCCTCTTGTCTGTCCTGCATCAGCTCCTCTGCATATGTTGTACAATAGCTGTTACTGCTGGCCAAATGAGAGCTGACAAACTCATCTTCTCGTGCTTGCAAGTGGAGTGTTATGCCATTATTTATTGTGACAAAAAGTACCCCAGATACGGAAAAACAGAACCAGTTAAAAAGGGGGAATGGAAAAACGGACAGAATTTGTTTCTCGTGTCTGAATTTTGGACGCAGTAGGGCCCAGGGCGTCCCTAGGCTGCCGGACACAAACTCGCTCCTCGTCTCGCTTTATTACATTTAGGGCCGTCATCGTCCACAACATCGTTTATCAGAACAGGATGGCTCAATGGAGCATGAGCCCACTTTACCCTCCACACTAAGTGCATTTATGGATCTGCCCCAGGTCAAACAGGGGCTGGAGCTGTTCTGCAGCAGGCATGCAGAACCTCGCTGCAGTTTATCGCGGGTCTGATATGTACGAGCGAGAGATGTAATGCAATATGGATGGCTTAGGGAAAATGAAAGTAACATCTGCTTTGTCACTGCTGCCTGGACGGAGCTTTATTATTATCACAGAGCCCGCGGTTCTCCTTCGGCCTGCGCACGGCTTCAGCCTCACCTCGGCCCTTATTACAGCTAATTCCTCCCATCCTGCCAGACTGCAGACACTTGCATTATTCAAACCTTTAATACCAAGGACTTTTATTATGCTTGTGGTATTAGCAGATTATTTAACAAAGAGACCCATAAAGGCAAAGAAATTTGCCCATCTTCAAACTCAAAAGGACAGTGCCGCTAGTCTTTTTTTCTTCTTTTTCTGTCCTCCAATCATTAAGGAATTCTCCGATTTTTTTGTTTTTCAGTGTTTTTATTGGTGAGTTAATTCCAGTGAGGTGAACATGAGCCAAACGTTATCAGCCTCCATTTTTGAACTGTTTGGATCTGCATTTTTTAATAGATCCCTGTGATCTATTATACATGAGGAGGCCGGTAAATAAAATAGACCTGCTTTTTATCCTTAAAGTAGGCCATTACTTGCAAGCTCCCACCCCCCATCGCTCTGCACCAAAACAGCATGTGCCCTAGGCAGCCTCGGCCAAAACACACACTGAGTAATTGGTTTGGTGAACATGGCTCACTTCCCAAATGGATGGCCTGTGTTCTGACTTCTTTATCGTCACTTAGCCTGCCGTGTCCTGGTGATATGTTGAGGAGCTGCTCTAATAACGATCAGGTCTGAGTGTGGGTGCTCCTAGATCTGCAACAATTAGTTATGTCAATTATGGAAAAAATTAGTAATTTCAATAGAGGTCACTCTGTAACGCTCTGTAATGTTTATATGATACACAAGATCTTCAGGACAGTATGGCGTAGGAAGCTTTGGGACAGTACATTTTTGCACCAGAGAGAACTTGGAATGCTGGTAGTGCTGTAATTGGAGCAGTAACTGTTCGATTAGAGTATTAATCAAACAGTAGTCAAAATGTAGGGCAGTATGGTGGTGTAGTGGTTAGCACTGTCGCCTCACAGCAAGGCGATCCGGGTTGGGTTCCCGGTCCGGGCCGTTCTGTGTGGAGTGTGCATGTTCTCCCCGTGCTTGAGTGGGTTCAATCGGGTTTCCTCCCACATGTCCAAAGACATGTATGTTAGGTTGATTGGTTACTCTAAATTATCTGTAGGTGTGAGTGTGTGTTGGCCATGCGATGGACTGGTGAACTGTCCATGGTGTACCCCGCCTTTGCCCGATGATGCTGAGATTGGCTCCAGCCCCCCCTTGACCCTGATTAGTGTGATTACATGGCAGATGATGGATGGATAGTCAAAATGTGCGTTTATTATAGAAAGTCGTAAGTTGCTGTCAGTCTACTGTGATGTAAAGGTATGTCTTCAGTACCTGTAGTTAAGAAATATCTTTTATTTTATGCTTCATTGAATTACAAATACACAAATAAGCAATTAAATACCCTAGGAAAGTCTGTATATTTTACCCTAAAAATCCATTTAAGGGACTTTTACCTGCAATGTAAACAGCATCACTTAATGTGAAATCGATTGTATAGAAATGTAATGACTTCTTAGCTGTGGTGGTGGGGTCACAAAATCAATGTTACAAATATTGCCATTTTACTATTTAAAACAATCAATTAATCTACATGTGTCTATTTATTTTTTATAGGTAAATATTACTGGATACTGTTTTTCCTTAGAGCACACCGCATTTACCGCTTAACATTGATCAAATCTGTTGTAAGACAATGAGTGTGATTATATGCACTTAATAATCCGACAACCTGAAAATATGAATTTACTGCACATCATCTAGAAGATTTGGAATATTTACATCAGTCTGCTTTCACACATTGAAGTAAGGGTCTACAAGCACTTAGAAACCTGATTACTTGCTAAAATCCAGTTCTCTTCATTGGATTTCTGAATCTGATTATTGATTATTAGCCCTAATCAGATCTAAGAAATAAGAGTATGCTGTTTACATGACCCTGTTAGTAATCAGATAACTGCAGAAATATAACTGTGATTGGATTACTAAGCATTTGTAATGTCTTGGCATCAAGCCACTTATTTGTAACCGTTTTTGTGTAACAGGTCTCTGTGAGGTAGCTTTTAGAGACATTTATTGCTTTGGACATCTGGTTTCCACAGCTATGAAGAGACTTTGACTGGTTCTGTTATTATCTTGCAATTTAATTCTGCAGATTCTTTTTCAAACCAGTGAAATTCCCTTTTAAGGATGATACCCTTATGTAGTTTGTACCTTGGGGGCCAGAAATGCAAGCGGAGATTAGGACAGTGTTCAGTGTGACTAGAGTAATTGGATTTTCTACTTTAGCACATCTGTCTACCAACAGTGACTTCTCTAAAAGAAACCTGTTAAAGAAATCACATTTTCCTCCCTCCACAAGTGATCGCATGGTCATAAGAAAAAGGTCTACAGCCTCAGACCAGCAGATGGTAGTGAACGCCATGGTCATGTGTAATTAGATAAGGGTGAGAATGCTACTGGAACGCTGCACTTCAAACAGTGTTCACATGATACACCATGACCTACTGTAGTTACAAATCACTAGGCGACATGCTTCACTGACCAGGGGGAATGGCGCATGCATTGAACTGAGTTTCTGCATGTGACGACATGGCTGTCCCCAGTTATTTCCTGTACACCAAAGTGTAGTAGAAAACGATGCTGTGTGAATGTTTGTGAGTGAGAAACACTCCCTCAGGAGCCTCCTGATCTTGCCAGCGTCTTTGAGGAGCTTTCTCGCCTCTGGTTCTTGGGAGGAGATAAGCAGCTCCCTTAGAGTTGAAACTCATTTTCCCAGAATCCCTGAGCCTTTCTTGCCCTTTTCCTCCCGCCAAAAGCCTCCCCTATTAAATCAACAAATGTGGGCATTCAGAGCTCCCAGCAGCGATGCTTACGTCACTGGTCTCCAGTCGTAAGCGGCAAGGAGCCGGCTTCTTAAAGCACGCTTCTACGCGAAAACAGAGCGTTACGCCTCGCCCATTTAAAACTCACAGACTGCTCTCTGGAGCCCAGCCTGCCGTGACCCAAGAGATAGAGGGCTAAAAGGTCTCCTGAGCTTTCACGGACTGCTTCTTGGGCTAACACCTCCGCTCGCGTCCGCAGACGGCCCTGCAGTCTGACCCGTTCACCCTGCTGCTGATGAGAGCAGATATGAAACATGTTCCTGTCCGCTCGAGCAAAGCCTCATCAGCCTGGAGCCCTTGGAGAATGAGCCCGGCTGACGTTTTCTACCCTTCCGTCTCGCCTTTTCACATGACCGGGCATCGTGTCGTTTATTTCACCCGCGAAAAAAAAAAAGAGGAGAAGACAAAGCCTTGCTGGCCTCATGCGTTTGACTGCACGGATGCCCCCTATTTGCTTAAAAGCAATTGTAACTGAACTGAGATGCTTAGCAGAGCCCTGGAATCTGATCGGATACATCTGATCTCTCTAAGTATCAGCATTATAATACATTATTCAGTCAAGGAATCCCCTACTTCTCCTTCCCTGAGCGGGAATACGGATGAGATTAATAATATATCAAACCTTTGTTGCCTAAAGTGGGTTACAGTCTGGCGGATAATGAGTGCAGTCACGAAATATTCTCTTGTTAACTTTGCCTCTCTGAGGGCGAAGGCATGTTGAAGCACCAAGCTCTTAAAAAGCCACTCAACTGCAGCAGTGACATCAGCTTATAATGGTCACCACTCTTGTCCACTCTTATAAATGTATCTCACAGGTGTGAATGGCACACAAGCATGCCAAACTAACCAAATATTGGGCCTGTATGCTGATAACTACCTGGAAAACAACACAAAATGATTGATTTGCTATCATGATATAGTAGCGCATTTTAAGTAGCACTAATAAAGAAAACAATGGACAGAGACAAATCATACAAACGTCCAATATACTTCAGTACATAATTAGATTTGTCCCTATTTTTAGCTTTTAAAAGCAGGGGAGCTGTGAAAGTAGTATTAAACCCAGTGAAGGAAAGTGAATGCATAGCACTGCTGGCTTGGGGCTACCATAACATAGCAGTTCTCATAGAGGTGCTGTTGGACATTAGCATTATCAGAGCTCTTAATAAGTAAAGGCTAATGTGATACTTTCATGATTGAATGCTGCAATAAAATGCAGCTGGTACTTGTTCATGCATTCATAGAGTGGTTAAAACAGCTCTCAGAAGTAATACGTAATCCTATTGGTTCAGCACAGCCTTACAGTCAGGATCCACAGGAAAGTCCAATCTTTGTGACGTAATGCTGAAGCCCTGTCCCGAATGGTGCTCTTGTGGTGCTGCGGTCCTCATTTGAGTGTGCTCGTAAGACCATAGCGTTCACCTTTTCTCATTTAGGTGGTTAGGTGGGTGCTCACCAGCGCACCCTTATTGTGGCCTTTGGAAAGGACCACATCAGTGAGGACTCAGCAGCAGCCTATTACCTGAAATACCTTGAGATGCTGGTGAAGACCACTTTACAGCTGACAGCTTATAATATATATATATATATATATATATATATATATATATATATATATATATATATATATATATATATATATATATATAATGAGAAATATGTTTTCAGATGGTAGTTAAATTGCATTGGTTCATTATTCAACTCCCCATTTTATTAATTATGCAAGATGAATCCATGACAAATAATAACAATACACCTTTAAACCTGGAGTCCTCAACCTCTCTCACCCTCCATGTCCACATGTTGATGATGTTACCTTAAAGGAGGGTCGTAGGGTTTATTGCATCATTTGGTGCTGGCCTTGATTTATCCTGCAGTAGTGAGAACTAGGAACCACCAGCAGGTTGGTGAAGGTTAAGGGATTAATTTTATGTCTCCGGCGAAAGGTGAAAGGATGTCAATCTCACAAACTCACTCCATGGCAACTGTGACTTTGCTTTCCTGTCAAAGAAGCAAACATGAGGACAGGAAGTCCCTGAGTGGAGAGTCAGAAGAGCCCAACCTTCTTTGGAATGCCAACAAGCTTCTAAACATGTGGTTTGAATTTGGGGTAAAAAAAACATTAATGGCAGATGTGTCTCAGTCTTTGCTGTTTTTTCGAAGGCGTGATGAGCTCTGCACCGGAAGAGCGCGTCTGGCTGTGACATGCGCAATCTTTGCAGCAGCGCCATTGTGCAGCAGAGCCACTCTTAGTAGCGTAATTGAGTTTTGATTGTCGGTTGTCAAAAGCCATCATTATTGCTCGGCTTCCGTCAGCTACGAAAAGGCCTTTGATAAGGATGAAAGCCTTGTCATTACCCAGATGGCAGTGTTGATATTGCATAAATCCGCTCACTGGCCCTTTTTTTTTCACGAAGGGTTTTTTAAAACAATGCAAGAGAGAAACTGGATGCTGGGAGTGAATCTCTGCTGTTCTCTCTCTACCAGCTGGCCCAGTTGGTGAGTGGCTGCATAGTAATGGAGCTGAGTGACACAGATCAGACTGGAAGCACTCAAGACTCTGACATGAACATGAAACACACTCTCGAGCGATGCTCTGTCTTTGGTTGTGTTTTCAATAGCCACCCCCCTCCACCCCTACCCCTCGTCCCTCATTCCTCTTTTTTCTCTTTTCAATGAAAGCATCCACTACAGGCCCGTATGATCAGAGCGGTAGAGTTTTATAGACATGACTGACATTGGACCTTCAGTCAACATGACGCGTTGTCGCACGTCCGCATTAAGAGGCACATCCGCGCTGTCACCATGCGGCTCGAAATACCTTGCATCTCCAAACCAGCCAAACAGAGACAGGCGAAACAGTTTGTAAACAATTTTGACCCGATTATTCCGAAAACTTCGAGGCATTTGGAATTGCAAAAATAACATAATGATGAGAGAGGAGGTAAAGTGAAATAGGTCTCCTACAATAGCAAGTACATGCAGGTATCACACTGCCAAAAGAAAACCAAAAGTAACTTTATATAAGAAAAAAAAAAAACATTCAGCCTGAGACGAGTCAGCCTGAGACGAGTCAGCCTGAGACGAGTCAGCCTGAATGCAAAATTGATCTTTTATACCATGTTAGTTCAAATCCTGGTTATTTTGTCATTTCATACTATTTAAAGGACAAAAATTCTTGTTTTCTTGCAATCTTGAAAACGTAATGAGCACACCTGTAAAACATCATCTGATTTGAATTGTCTCCGTACACCATTAAGAGACCAGTAATATTATTATTCACCTCACCTCCCAATTTAGCAGGTGAAGATGCTCACTAGCTTTTGATGCTCTCTAATGTGGTGTTTCACTTTGCATTGTAATTTCCAACTTATGTTCATTTCATGTTAATGATAACAGTTTCATTTTGAAAATGTCTGTTTGTCCATTGATCATATATTCATCATATAATCTAAAAATCAGTTGGCGTTTTCAAACACAGCAGCGTATGATCAGCAATACATCACTTGAAAGGAATTTAGTCTTGTTAAAATCAGGTTTTGCTAAAAAGTGTTGTAGTGTTATATGTGTTCCATTATTTAACAGCCATAGTTACAACCCTAAAGATGGGGATAGGGGTTAGGTATGGATATGGTTGTAAGCCCTACACCGGTCCCTCTGATATGGAACAAAACACCCTCGTATTTCTTTATATTCATTAATTTCAACTTCAGTATGCTAAAAACAACAGCTAAACGATTAACAAGCTAACCAAAACCTAGTGGACATTCAAATTTATATGGATCGGATTGTACCCTGCAATGCTTTTAAAAATCTCAGTTTGTTTTGAAAATGCCTGAAGTATTTCTTCATGTAACCTTGTCAAATCAATGTAGAACTGTTTGTCGCAGTGAATCTCTATGCATGTCTAACATACAGCCTTGGACTGAGCCTTTCGATATCCTTCCAGGACAATTTCTATCATTCTAGAAGTGGTAGAAACACTCCATCTTGTCCTTGTTTTATTTTGTATAAAGTAAGGATCTTATTTAGTATTTGCTTTGGCAGAGTGCTTTCGCTGTAGAAAGGCATCGTGCAGGCAGGCATCGATCCGCCGGACGACCAGCGTTGCTCTGTCTTGCTGAAGTGGACGAAAAAGACGATAACATCTCTCTTCGTCTCTCTGCGTCCGTTTCATCACCCCTGCCTGCTCAGGGGAAAAAAGTATGCTGCCTTGGCCATGGGCAATTTGTTCCCCTTCATCCGGGACTAATACCTTTATTCTGTTCCAGCGCGCTGCTTGCATCAGAAGAGGCTAACTCTGCTCACGCAGCCAGAGCAGGTAGAGGCAGGGACACCAGGGCAGTTGCTCTTTGTGTTATAATTGGACTTTTACATAGGCTTACTCATGCTTTTATGTAAAAACAAGTCAATAGCACACTTTACACTATATTGTGAACAGTGAGACATAAATAGCAGCATAGTTTAGTTTTAAGATGGTAAAAAGCAGATTTAGGCTTATAATGTACAATGTGTTATATGTAGGCTTGTATTCAAACACTATTAAGCCAACACTGTGCGAGTTAGACAATGGACCCCCTCCAAATTATGACCTTTCTAATAAGTACTAATATAATATATGGCTCTCTAGCAGTAACGTTAGCTCCTTTTTCATTAACTAGTATGTATCTGCCCCAAAGCACTTTAATTTTCCAAAAGCTCTTTCCACCTTCAGCATATATCATCAGAAAAGAGTTTTTCTAGTATGTGAACTAGAAAATCTCACTCTAGAGACTGCTGTGACACCACTGTAGGCATGTTTACAAAAACATGTAGTTATATATATATTTTTTTATTATTATTTTGGCCAGAGTTACCCTTTAATACTTATTTTATAACACATCCTAACACTATTATTCAGAATCAAATGGTGGAGTGTTAACATATTGCTACCTACAGTATGTGCTAATTGGAGGAAGCAGTGGTGTTTTCCTATTTATGAATTGGTATGTCTGTGGTGGTGGTGGTCAGTGTAGGTGACAGAGTGCAATGAGAAGGTTGCCCATGCAACCCATTAACACTGTCCAACAGGCAATAATGCAATGCTAATGACAGGGAGTGTTATTTAAATGTCAAGTCTTTGGTAGATATGAATAGTTGACATCTAAATGTCAAATTAGAATTATTTGATTGCGCTGGCAGGACTCGGGAGAAATGCAACGTATCCACCGGATGGAATACAAATGGGGTCTACGCAGAAGTGGCTTTTTTACCTGAGCACAAGGCTTGAAAATAGCTGGCGGCAGCAAATTCTGTTATGAAGCTTGTGATGAAGACAATCTGCTACATTGGCCATGCCTTCTTGGTTATAAGCATTTCTAACATCCATCTTCAGCAAAGCCTGGAGGCCATCGCTTGTCACCCAGGTGTCCACCTTCCCTTTTAAGCACAAGGTAATTGATAAAATGGCCAGTTCCCTTTGCTATCTATTACAGAATTTATGATGGGTGTCAGTGCAGAGCCCCTTAGCTGAGACTTAAGGCATAATGAAATTCACTTGTCTTCGCTTCGGAGTCCACCTTGACCCCTCACCTTCAATTTCCATGACGGGGGTGTGTCAGAGACACTTGAAGCTATTATCTGGAGGAGAGCTCGGATTGGTCCTTTCCTGATTGAAGCCATTCACGCTCCTCTGTGAAGGGTCTTAAGTGTCCTCTCTGAAGAAATATAGAGGGGTTCAAACCACCCATCTTGTTGCGAGACCTGACATATAAATTGCAAAGAAAGTGGCGTACGCGGTTTTGAATTACTTTATGCGCAGATATTATCATGTTCCGTTGCTTTGCCACCACATTTAATGGGCGAGGTATGCGGTCCTACAAAGACAAGGAGCCGTCACTACACCAAGTGTTTTATAATAGTCTGGATTTTATGGTTACTGTGATTTTCAAGCTTAATTGAATCCTAAGATACAGCTGATACTTAGACACTTGATTTTAATATATATAAAGTGAAGCACTCATGGTCATGCAGGGTCATTGCTGGGTGTGTGGGTAGTGGGGTAGTGTACAGTGCTACCACACAGCAGAAAACAGGAACATACAGTGTAAAACATTATCCTTTTACATCAAGCAACATGTCATCACACTCAAAGCTTAGTTTACTTCATTTTTTTGGCCCTTGCTAATTTAGAAGTATATACAAAATAGTAGGGTTAGTGTGGCCCTCTGAATGATCCCTTGTTGGAGAATAGCACTACTGATGATTTTATGATCATACACAGTACTATTCAAAAGTACGTTCGCAGCCACACTGGCCGCTTGCAGTATGCCACCTCTAGTGTGCGCCAAAGGGAGGAAGCAATGACATACAGGACTAGCTTACCAAATGAATGTTCTACTTTTCCTTGGATTTGTATTGTTGACAGCATTGATTCTAAACTCTTTTGAATTGTGGTCTGTCTGATGGACCTAATGGACACTACACAGTGTCTACAAGCAGTTAAGAATGTGCACATGTGTAAATAAAGATGTTTACTTATCTCCTCCTTTGCAGACTAGCCACAGTTTTCTGTTTATTGGTCCATAATCGCAGAACACACTATCATTCTCTTTCACTTATACTCTCTCTCTCTCTCTTTCTCTCTCGCTGCAGAAACAGATAATCTGTGTAAATAAACAGTGATTTTGTCTGGTAGAGTGTTTTTTTTTCTTTTTGCCACACAGCTGAGGCTAATCAATAGGCTGTTAACACTCTGTTCTCTTTCTCAGTGTGAGTTATGACCAGGAGCAAAAGTGGTGGGAAAATCAATGGTTAAAAAATGTAATGCAGGTGTTCTTCGGTACAGGTGGATTGAGAACAAGCATGATTCGAGGGACAGGGGCTTGTTGAGACAGCGGAAGATGTACTCATCATCGGAGGAAGGTTATGATCAATGAACTATTGTCGTTCATATGATTTTTTGAATCATTTTCTTTCATTTCCGATGTTCCGATGAGATTCAATGACTCAAAGCATGCCTTCATAATAGTAATAAGATTGCTGGTAACCTGTGTAAGGTTACTGCTCAATAAGGTTAATTGAGTTGAAATTGGTTAAAAAAGCTAGTCGCCAGCAGTTTACTGCTTCACAGCCTCCAGACCATCTTCATTTTACAGTCAAATTTTCTCGACCTTTTTAAAGAGTCATACAAAAACACCCCCTACACATGCAGGTTAGTGCTCTAGATCTACCACCAGGTGTGAGCAGCAATAAAATGCATATTGTGGGTGGGTCTTACACCATTATAAACCTTATTGTTGAGGCCTGTTTTTAAAAGCCTGACATGTGCTAGTTTGTTGTATATTGACTACATAATAATGTATTAGAGTAATTTCAGCCTATGTTTGTATTGTTATGAGGAAAGAAATAAGAAAACTTTATAAACTTGGAGTGAAGTCCTAGTTATTAAGCACAACTGCTTACAATATTACATAATTTCCTACAGTCTTTTAGTATAGGTGTAGCAGCAGCATTCAAATGAACTATGAGTGCACAAGCAGTCATATGCAACAATTGGACAAGTGATAATAAGTTACACATTCTCTACAGAGAACCCTTCTGAACATTTTAATGTACAGTTACTATTTATTTAATACTATTTATTTATTATTTTACAAAAAAAAAATTGACCTGCCTGCTTTCCAGCCATTTCAACCAGAGCTGGGCGACGGTTCTACTGCTCGATTAATGAAACAGCTTTTCTCCAAAGTACAATATTTTCTACTTCTTCTCCCTTCCCTGAAATGGTTTGACATGGCAGCTGCATTATATGTTTTTCAGGTATTGGTTGTTATCAGATTGACTCTGGTGTTTACATTAAGAACTGATCTCTGAGCTTTCTGACCAGTCACGCTTTATGTGTCTGACATGAAAAGATATTTAGTGCATGTGGAAGTCAGGCAGATCTTGAAAGGACTTTGTTTCTTTATTATATGTATAAAAACGATTCCAAAGAACCTCTGACTGCTTTTCTGCATCCTATGTTTTTCCTGTAGTCTCTGCTGGCCGGAGCATGCCCTCCAGATAGCCTTGCTTGTGTAATTGCGATGTGCACCTCGTTTTAAAAACGCCCGTGACTGACCTCTTTGATGTATTTTAATAGAGATGCCCTCATTGGCCTCATCGACAGCTCTGAGAGGTCAGAGGTTATCCTGCAGGGTGGTGTGAGTTATTGTTACCTCTGTGCTCGGTGTGCTGGGAATTTGTGAAGGAGGGGGATAAAAAATGTGTTTGTCAGAAAATGTGTGAATAAAAGACTCTATTGACTGAAATCACACACATGTGGGACCTTTGATTTATGAGCAAGCCTCCAGCAAACGTGCTTTCTTTTCTTTTTTAATATTTCTTATAGAGATATTTGTTTCATAATAATGCACATCTGACAGCAGAGTTGAGCTTTATGACCAGCAAACGTATTATTATGTTTTTTTCTATTTCATCTCTCTAACCTGTTGAACTCTACAATATATTTATTCTCATTTATGAGTTTGAGCATCTTTTCCTAAACCCGCAGTGTTATACGTTATGAGCGAAAGGCTATGAGTTCTGTAGTCCTGCTATGGCTCAGTAAATGGAGGTCTATAGTCAGTCTGTACTGAATGAGAATGACTCACTTCTCCACTACAGCAGCGAGCTCTCCGTCGGTTCTAGTGAGTTTGAAAATGTGGCAAGTGTTTTGCGCTTCTCTCCACCTTTCAAAATCGGCAGTTGAATTCCACCTGCTAGCTTTCAGATAGCACTTTCCTCTCCGCAAGACACCTCTCAATCAGACCCGTTGCCATCATCTCACAAAAAGTAGCCGGCAGTCATTACATGGCCTGACCTTTTCATTCTCCCTTTCACATTACCTCGGTCACCCTTTCTCACCTTAGCACAGCATCTATGGGCATATGAATGGAAAAGCCCCAGATTCCCCCATTACAATACTGAGTTTAGCATTTTAGAAAGTTTTGCATTTCTTTGTGTATATATATATATATATATATATATATATATATATATATATATATATATATATATATATATATATTCTCTTTTCAGTAGTACTGTACTGAAGAGATGTGATTATGGGCTCAAATATCTAAGTGCTGGCTCTATGCACAATCGACACACAACGGGAGTTGGCAGCAGTCAGCCTTAGAAATGCTCCGTTTTTTTATACTCTGATTGCATTTGGTGAACCATTCTCTGGGTTCCTGGCAGTCATGGGCATAAAGAATCAAGATCCAGCTGTATACCTGCTCTTATGGACTCCTTTCTGTTATTGTGGGAAATATATGACGACACCAGTGGAAAAGTCTCATAAAATCAGGCTACATGACAGTGATTTTAGAGTTTTCTGTGCAAATGCTGAATTAGGGGTGAGTGAAAACGTGATATCATGATAGCTGAAGACATTTTCACAGTACACAGTATGCATCAGATGCTCAGATACGTTAGAGCAAAGAGAATGCACCCGTGGTACTAAACAACCCTATCAAAAACTATAAATACAGTAAATTTGGTCTCTCATACTTACTTTCATACTCTCATATTTTTAATTATGCAGGACTGATTCTGCTGTCTTTGTAATGAAACATGCAGTTGTATGTTCTTTGGGTATTGATGAACCCCCAATGTGTTGGGGAAAGCCTTTGTGGCTCAATTTCTAATAATAAAAAATTGTCATATTCCCCACCATCACTCTTTGTAAGTTCTCAGTGCTTCTCTCATATAAGCAGTGATTAGACATATAAACACAAACACACCTAGAGACATTTCAATGTATTATTGGTTCCTTGCATAATGGGGAACCATTTGTATGTGGTTCTTTAAAGAACACTTTTTGTAAGGGGGGTTATTAACCTTCTTTCCTGTGTTCATAATTAAATTTTGGGGGTCTGTTAGAATAGATTTATGTGCTTCAGTTTACACAAAACACATTATGTTTCTCATGCTGCACATCAGCATTCCCCCTCAGTTAGAGCTGATCCAACTCTGTGATTCGTTTATAGGTTTTTAACTCTCTGTGTGCTGCGTGAGGGTATACCAAGCTTGCCGACAGGCAGGTATTATGAATTATGTTCTGAGATGATGTCATCTTGTAACAGAGGCAAGAGCTGGAACTTAAAAATAAGGCAACCTCTTTGGGCTTTATAGCTTTGTAGACTGTTCATATGCACAAAAAGCTATAAACACACCAAAAGAAAAGATTCTATGAAACATCTGTATAAAATTTCGAAATGGTTCTATATAACACCACTGTTGACACATCTATTTTAGTATGCTGAGTGTGTGAACCTCAAATACTAAAATCTAATCTTATGTATTTAATCGTTTAGTGCAATCAACCAAGTTGCATGTCTTGGCTTACAGAGCTGTGATTGAGTATCATACAGCCTGTCTCACTGTTATAGCCGTAGTGTGCATAATATTTTTACAACAGGCATAACCACCTCCTCATTATTGTCTAGCAGGCAAAAAGCTTATTCTTATTCTTTGACATTGTCTTTAACAGCCTATAATCTATGATTTGTTTTTTATTTTGGATGTTTGCAGACACAAGTTTTTGCTAACATAACATTTAATGAGCCTACATCAATAATGATTTTTATCTAATCCTAAGAAAAAAGTTGTGCCACAAAATAAAACGTTTCTTTTGTGGCGGGTCTAATGGCACACTGCTTGCAGTGATCAATTATCATTTGCAACTAACCAGGCCAACTTTACAGTTTCCCATTTCTGTTTCCTAAGCTCTCAAGGACACCGGGACTCTGGGATTTTGGATATATTGGGCATGCATGACAAGCACGTACTTGCAGACCATATAGTCATATAGTGAATGTTGTAGCCCCTGTACTCAGAGCTGACCTTGATACTAGCCAGGTTTTTGTTGCCATTCTGTGCCGAAAGCATCTGTAAAAGCACAAGGCCTGGCTGTCATTGGCTCAAAAATGTTCTGATCCTTCATCAGACTGTAGACATGGGCTCTTTTGGAGAGCCATCAAAGGCTGCGGGAACAGAAAAGACATTGTTTGCATTTTCCTATCGCACACCTGTTCAGAAACCATCTCTGTTCTTTCAGCGTCATCTCTGTTGTGATGGAAGTGGCCATAAACCCAAGGATGCTCTCAGTTCAGCTGAGGCGCTCCTTTCTCAGTGGCAAGCATCAGCAGGCAAGCAAGCTTTGAGTTCCATTGTGTGAGAAAATTGCTCCTCTTTGCGAATTCGCCGAACTCGGGCCTCTCGAGAAAGAGACGTAGCCGCACTCTTGGGATTGTCATTGTTGATTACTGTGCTGGGAATGAATTATACCATGTTCTTTTTTTCTGCTCCATGTGAAATATTATAATACATCCTGCTCAAAGTGCACAGACAGACGTGTGCACCTTGTTCCACTGCTATACTGTGGCAAGGGACTGAGGTTGAGATGTTCTCTCTCGTCATTCTTCCTGATCAAAATAAACATAGTAATTAAGCTTTAGTATTCCATTTTAAAAAACAGATGCTGTAACGATTCGTATCCTTGCCTCCTGTTTCGTTTCGCTCAGTCCTGCCTTTTTATTGATATTTGTATTTATGACTGTGAGTTTTCAAATGAGTGATTTATGACTGTTGGCTTCATGACTGTCCACATTTATCACAGTGTCACGTTGTCAGATCATATTTAGGTTTACATTAATGAAGTTAATGACCCCATGTGTCATGAGTATTTCACTTCATGCCAGAAGAATATCTTAGAAATGTAACAGCTTGCCTGATTTGACTGTTTAGTTCTGTTTTCCTCTTATTATTACAGATTGTGTAATTCACAAACCAAATTTCCAGAATGGAAACTTATTTTAAAACAATCCAAAAGCCCAGCAAATGACTTATGTGAAGCATGATTAAAGGGAAATTCTACCAGCTTTTCAAAATCTCTGCATTATTTAATCAATCACTACAATGTAAACAGAGTCATTCAGAGTGGTTTAATGGAAAGTGGTGTAAATAAACAGTGATGCCTTTATCACAAATACAGTCATTTTATTTACTGTTCAAAATGAGTGAACCTCCATGAATGGTTTACATAGTTAAATAGTTATAGTGTGTCAGGCATCAAGCAGCATAATCATGACATTTTGCATAATATTGCTGTGATATAGCTTTAGGAAGTTTTAGAACATTAATAGTCTGGTTCCCATCACCAGCACTGTGAACAATTCAGACTCTGCAAGCTTCTCTAAAACAGACCATTTCGCATCAAACCACTCTGAATGACTTCGTTTGAGTTTGTCTTAAGCATTTCATTATGTGGAAATTCAATGGAATCCACGCTTAACTGTCAGGCCTTGATAGAAAGATAGAAAAAGTGCACAAAATAGAATATGTAACTGAAAAACACTGCTTGGAAATTGGGACTGCACAGTGATATCGGAATTTTATCAGTACCAGCATAAAAGATATATTTGTAACAGTGCAGGCGGATACACACGCAGATGAGGATTTAAGGGTTTAATGACATCCATGATGGCAAAAACAGGCAAACAAACGGGCATGAACACACCAACAGCATAACAACGACAAAGACAGACTGCAAACACAAGAGTTTATTTAACAAAAGGTAACGAGAGGAAGCAGGTGACAGGACTCAGGACGAACGAAAAACAGGTGTGACAGGTGGGGGTAGGGCGGAGACAAGGAGCCTGTGACCAAAACAAACACCATGTGGACATGACACGACATAAAAAAGGACTCAGGCAGGGGAGGACGAGCAGGGCGGGACAATATTATTGCTGTTGGACTCAAGGGAAGCAAAGTGTTTGTGTGATTTAGTTACAGCATTGGCATTTTACTAGTATATATGTATTATAGGTGATTTATCATGAGCCCACAGTTCCCATATATATGGAACTCCCACTGTATCACTGTATCACTATTTTATAAGCATCATATCACAGATATACTATGCATTATTTAGCTAATAAATATCATTTTAACTGAAAACAGTATGTATCAAAGTAAAGGTGATGTAGGACGTTCACTGTAGCGACTAAAAAGCACCTTTTCGTTCAAAATGCATTGATTTAATGATTCATATCGCATGTCCATTATCCTCTACTCACACAGCAAGTGCAGTAAAACACTCTCCTTCAGAGCTTTATTACAAGGCCACTGATTAAAGGGTGTTTCCAGACCCTTGTTTTAATCTTCATCCTTGCGTGCCCTGAATAAAACATAAAATACATTTTATCTCTGACTCTAGGACATTCATACAAACGCTGAGAGAAGCAGGCACTTCACATCTAACACTTTCTTGCTGTTTGTTCTATATATTCATGCCAAGGCCTTCTTAAAAAGCCTGTGTGATACTGTATACCCCCCTGTGATATCTAGGCATTTCAAGAGAACCATGAAATGCACAGTGAGTTGTTGTTCGTTTGTCAAGGTGTGTTGGGAAATGGTATAAGATTGGTGTGATTCAGCTTTACCTTGATGGTTTGGTCTTCTGACTGTAAAAGAGAAAAAAAAGCTTTAAAAAGAATTGTCAGTCCTCATGAGGGTGCACACTGGCACATGGGATTGCCTGTCCAGGGCATCCTGTGGTCTTTTGAAATGGCAGCCTATGTGAGAACTTTAAGGAGCTCAGCAAGCATAAAGTGCTTCAGAGCTGAATTCCACAGAAATGGTCCACAAATTGAACCCGGGATGGAAATTGATCCTGTTACCAGTCCTGGAGGTCCTCTGGGAGTACAGGAGGCAGCATCTTTCTCTGATTAGACCTGATGGGGGACTAAACCTGGGGGGCTTGTCTGGTGAGCAGAAATTCCCTACGTGTCAAGGCTGAGTCCCATCAGGAATCACGCGGCAAGGCTGAGATGTGGGGAGTAACTGACGGTGCAACAGCTTAAATTAAACCTGGTGAAAGGACACTGACTATGGTGTGGACTGTCAGGTTAACCACCAGTTTCATTTGCATGGTGCAAATAATGGTGCATGTCAAGCATCACATTCTGAATATTTGTCTACATTTTATTTCTCATGAGGGTAACTTACAACACTTGTGTAGTTTTTAATATACCGAGCGTGGCCACAGTTTATTTTACATTACAATTTTATAGTCGCTCTTTATTCCTTAGAATAAAACGGGTTGTTATTGTTACTGTGTCTTTAAGACTGATTGGCAGTGCTGTATTGTCCCTCATTCAGAAAAACACTCAAGGGTGGAACATTTCTTAGAATGTCAGCATGAGTGGACGGCGATGAGCCGCTATAGGTGAATAGGTGGATATACATACAGGTTGCTTAAAAACAGGCCTTTTCTGCAGCTTAATTTTTATTTATAGACTGTATGAACTGGGGAGTGAATAGCAGATGTTCTTACAATGTTTACTTCAGACTTCTTTACTTCAAGAATGTGAGACAAATTTGGTTTTCCTGTGTGTATGCCTTGTAGCAGACAATAACATGGAAGTCTCATCCACTATATATATATATATATATATATATATATATATATATATATATATATATATATATATATATATATATATATATATCAGTGCATGTTCACTGCTTTTTAGTGTGTGCTGCTTTGCTACGTCTTCCAGTGTTGTCAAGAGGTTTGATTTCAGTTTTTCAAGGAAAACTCCTCCAAAGCTTAGTCTTAGAAGTGGTTGCATTTTCTAAGTAATCCCGTACACATTTAATGATGGTGAGGTCTTGGCTCTGGGTTGCCAAGTCTATTGTTCTGAGAACACTGGTTTCTTCAGTGAGTTATCTTTTATCTGATCTTCTGTGTACTTATTGTTTTGACTGGAAGATAAAAACAGGTAAAAAAAAATGGTATTCTCGTAACCTTTACACTGTAATATATGTAATAAATGAATGTGTCTAGACACGTGACTTTTTTTTATTACCACTGCTAACAATTGCTTAAGGCTACTGTAACTCACATATTCATTAAGGTTCAGTTCAGTTCAGGTTCTCTCTGTGAGCACAGTTCTGAAACAACAGTTATGCTGCTCTCCAATGTTTTGTTGTCTCTCAACGTAAATTTAGTTCCTTTACCTCACATGCCTGCTCCTCTGTCTCCTCTCTCAGATCCCATGCATGGTCCGCGGAGACTGGAGGTGGTGGATATCAAATCCAGGCAGATCACTGTGCGCTGGGAGCCATTTGGCTACAATGTTACCCGCTGCTACAGGTACAACCTGACAGTGGAGTACCGCTACAAGGTGAACGGCAAGCAGGAGACACAAGAGGAGGAGATCGACTTCCGCAACGTGATCTCGCAATACACCATCCACAACCTGTCGCCCTACACCAACGTCAGCGTCAAGCTGGTGCTCCGCAACCCAGAGGGGGTCAAGGAGAGTCAGGAGCTGGCTGTTCTAACCGATGAAGATGGTGAGGAGTTTGTTCAGCCTGTTTTCTTCAACATTTTTAAATGTTTCACGTTTGTTTTCGGCCCCTATCTTGTTAATTTGTGAATATTCACTGGAACTGCTGCTGTGAGCATCACAGTTCTGTTTACACCGTTCTGTTTTGGAGGCTCTGTAGCCTTTAATCAAGGCCAGCGTGAGCGTCAAGACTAAATTTTCAAAAGATAAATAGTCTCTGCCTCGACTAATGTAATTCATATTGATTGAACTTTATTCACTGAAGAGTTTCAGAGGGTATCGCGTTTCTGTCTAATTCATGCGTGGACGGTTAAGTATTTTGAATATACGAGCTGCAATTACACCAACAGCTCCCTCTCGAGCGCGTTAGCATCCCGCATAGAATGAATGGACTTGACGCCTCTGACCCCTTCCTTTGATAGCGGAAATGAAAAATTCTGCACGGCATTTCATCCTTTCCTTTCTGCCGCTTTTGTGTCCGTTGGAGCCGTCCTTGACCCGACCGCTAGTTTGTTTTGCCGCGCAGCATACAATGCGCAATCAGGCCGCCGTCTATCAGTTTATTTCCACCCAGACGTGAAACTTGATAAGGAAAAATAAACCGTGTTTGTTTAGGAGTTTCGGAGAGGAGGAGAAAAAAGCGAGGAGGACTGTTTGTCTGGGACTGTTTAACGAGACGACTGACCAGATTATCCCAAGGCCAGAATAAATGCGTCTTTTTGAGGTTCCGCAGAGCCTGGCCCAGTTTTTGTGTATTCTCTTTGACTGTGGCTCGTGCAATATTATGTGCAATCACACCTGCATTTGAAATCGCTCATTTAAAGTGCAGAGTTGTTTGCAGAGCATGCGAGTGTGCAAGAATGTTGATTTAGAGCAGAGAAGATCAACGCTGGGCTTTGGATGTAGCGGAGAATCAATACGGCTATGATCAAGCGAATACGTCAGTTTGCTGAAAAACTCCACTCCCTTCCTCCCTCTCTCTCTCTCCCTCTCTCCCTCTTTCATTTAAACATTTGTTGTTTTGTTTTTTTTTGTGTATTGCAGTGCCGGGCGCCGTGCCCTTGGAGTCTATCCAAGGAAGCACCTACGAAGAGAAGATCGCCCTCAAATGGCGAGAGCCCATTCAGACGTTTGGAATCATTAAACAGTACGAAGTAAGTCTCGGCTGCGGCAGCCCTTCCCCAGCCCAGCCCGCGCCCCGCCACGCATTCATCTTCTGCCTGCCATGCTCCTTCAATGCCTCCATCTTTCATTCACTCCAGGCTCTTAATTGACTAATAAATCTAACCTAATAACCATAAGCCCTCAATGCTCAGGAGCTTGTTAACACAATCTATTACCAGCTGAAGCTCCGTGATAGGGCTAATCCCAGCCTGGAACAGCCAGTGCACACAGCGATATAATCTCCATAAACTACAAAAAGTGTCACATCCTCTGCTACAATTACACTGTCGGGCTCTTGTTAATATCTTCCTTGCACCCACACTTGGAATGTTTCCTGGCTATCTCGCTCTGAGCTTGTTCGCTGTCTGCGTCTGTGAAATGCCACTTAGGGTCAGAGCAGTATATCACCGAGAGGTGGAACCATCAAAGTTTATGGAAAAGAAAGTTTCTACCTCCTTGAGGACGTTGAAAGGACGCATGAAAGAAGACTGTTTTTACTGTTCCAATGAAAGTAGGTATGGGTCGGATGCCGTCGCCGGGAGAGATCTCCAAGGAGACTTTTAGTGTTTCTCCGCAAACGGAAACATAAGCACGGAGTGCATACCTGAGCACTGTGGTCACACGCACCGTCCTGCGCCGGAATGTAGGCAAATTTAGAGCAAGAGAAAACATGTTGCAGTTACTATACAGAACTAGCGTCTGTACACGTGCATCTCTAGCACACGTTAAACAAAAGATCACTTCATGTAAAGCATTCTGTAGCTAACTTAAAACTCCACAATAGTTGAAAAACTAACTTTGTCAGCTTTGCAATACACAGCTTTGCCTGTCAGCTTTGCAATACACAGCTTTGCCTGTCAGCTTTGCAATACACAGCCTTGCCTGTCAGCTTTGCAATATAGTTTCCATGAAATAGGTGTCACATGATCGTGTGCATCATTGTAAATGGCGTGCATTATTGATTTCAGTGCATTAATTAAAAAAAGTGTGTCCGATGACTGAAATTAAGATCCTCCAACTTTGTGCTGCGTTGGTAGTTTTTTAGTTTTCATGTTATTGAGCCACAGCAACAAACGTGAGTTTCTCAAACTTTTACTTTTATTCCTATGTGCTGTTAAAACATGTGGTGTGTGCAAGTTATGGCATATTAACATGTTCAATTGTTCCAATAAGTTTTTTCTCTGTAGAGAATATGTTTAGTTAAACGATCAACCAAATATGTAATTTGGTAATTAGGAAAGTTCAAACTTTTGTATGTGACTGTGTATAGACTATAACCAGAATATAGACTAATGCAGTATAGGTAGATAGGTAGACAAAAGATGCCAATGAGTTTTCAATGAGCATGACCAGGGGCGTAAGAAAATAACAAAAAAATTCGGGATATTATGTTTAGTGATACTGTATTGATTCTCAAAAACACAGTATCGATACACAGATTCCTGGCAGACAGTGAATCATTCCGTGTTGTGTTTAAACCTCTGACCACTAGATGGAAGTACTTTAATCCGTTTTTAGCTCCATTCCAACATTAACAAGCAGCACAAGGGCGCAATGCTATTATAAGCTTCGACAAACCTGTTCATATAGTGGTGTGTTTTAATAGTAGGATTTTAGATAACGCAATACATCACTTAGCTTGCAATATCGCAGTATATCGCAGTATATTGTAGTATATTGAATCGTGACCACTGTATATGCATCATATCGTCAGGTTCTTGCCAATACACAGTCCTAAGCATAACACAAATGATTTTAGCAAGAACAATATCGTCGCTGTCCAAAAAAACATGCATCTCCATTTTTGTTGATTTTTATATTTCTTCATTATTTGCATGCAGCAGCTGCTGTTTACATTGTGGGATAATTTAATGATGAATAGACCAATAGAAATGCTCAGAAATACCTTATAATTAGAAATAATAAATAGAAATAATTCTGGTTCCATTGTTCCAGGTGTTAAAGATGCAGTGTGTAAGGTTTAGTGGCATCTAGCGTTGAGGTTGCAGACTGCAAGCAATAGAAGACCCCTCCCTCACTACTCCCTCTCCATGCGTGTAGTAGAGCCTACGGTGACTGTCAGGTTCTTTGTGTATTTGATGGTCAGGATTCATCGTTTCCTGCTTTTTTTATGTGATATAATAAACCTGATCCACCGTTTGTCAAGCTTTGGGGGCCCAAACTTCTCACAACACAAAATGGTTAGCCAGCACCGGCAGCAACCACTGATTCTAGGTTTTCTAATTTGGCTTACTAGCAGAGTAATTGGCTGATTTTGTTGATTTGCATTGTGTAAGTGTCTGTTTGCACAGAAACGAACTAGTCGCAAGAAAACAACACACAACGCGTTCCTTAAACTCTGCACCAGATCTCCCAATGCACCTCTTCCAAGCACAATCATCACACAAGTGTGTTTTTCTGGTTTTTAAGATGTAGCCCTACGTTATTTGTTCCACTCAACTTTGTGTGCATCTGTGTGCCATACGATTTGATGCGCACTTCTGAGCGCCACACAATGCAGCATTCAAAAGAGCCATTGTAGCAGAACTTCATTTCAGCCAATTAAGCTGTCACATTCACATTATGAAATTATATTCTGTCATGTCTCTCGCCTGTTAGACGGTGTCACGAGCATGATCCGCTACAGTTTTAAAAGAAAAAGGACAAATCAAAGGCTTTCTGCCTCATTAAAGTCTGATAGACTTCCACCATTATTATTTTTTCCCATGACATTTCAGCACTCTTAGGTGCACTTTGATCACAGATGAACCTTTTTACCCCAAGACATCTTTTGTTCCCTAATCCTGAAGCTACTTCTGAGACTGAAGCGTGCACTCTGATTAGATTTGCTACTTATAGATGCAAGGTTTTAGTGCTCATTTAGATCCTTTAATCAATAATTCAGTCACAAAACGCAGGGATCTGTATTCATTTCAGCCTCTCCGTAGACATATCTCACAACAATCCTATTTTATAGTATTCATAGTGAAAAAGCTACTGCAGTGACTACTGGGGTTATGAAACTGATACATTTGCTAGTGTGGCAGGACTTTTAATAGAAATTTTACAGGGTTTTTTTTTCTCCAAACAACACTCCAAACAGCAGCACCCTGTAAACCAAATTCCCATTTGAACCATTTCTTCTTTACAGAGTGTAAATCAAATGTATCCTATGCTGGAGTTTACAACACAGAATGGTTAGCCAGCACCGGCAGCAACCACTGATGCTTCTTCTTTCTACGTTTTCTGATTTTGCTAACTAGTAGAACAATTGGGGCATCACAGTGGTGGAGTAATTAGCACTGTCGCCTCAAAGCAAGACGTTCTGGGTTCGATTCCTGGTTCGGCCCATTCCGTGTACTCCAGTTTTCTCCTACAGTCCAAAGATATGCATGTTAGGTGATGAGTCACTCTAAGTTGGCCATGCGATGGATTGGCGACCTGTCCATGATGTACCCTCCCTTCGCCCAAGGACGTTGGGATTGGCTCCAGCTCCCCCCCTAGCTAGCGGCATACAGTGGAAGATGATGAATGAATAGAACAATTGGATGATTTAATACTCTTGAATTTCTTTATGGAACTGTCAGTTTGCATGGAACTGAACCAGTTGCAAGGACGTTCCACCACATAAAGCCTTCCAAACCCTGCACCTGATCTCCCAATACACTTGTTCTCAGCACAATCACCACACAAGTGTGTCTTTCTCGTTTTTTCAAATATATACTTCTACGTTATTTGTTTGCCATTTGATTTGATGTGCAGTGATTCTTTTCTCCAAACCACTCTCCAAATAGTAGCGTACTTTTTTCCAAATTCACAAAGAACCATTTTTCCTTCACACAGCGTAACTCAAACGCATGGCATGGAATCGTGCCGTAGTTTATGGATCCTTTTTTTTATCGCCTCGTCTCTCCTCATTCATCACCCAGTCCGTGGCGAAGGAAGTTCTCAGCTGAGTTTGAAGGGCTGTTTGAAAGGCTCCAGATGCACGTCTGCACCGGAGTGTCATGGAAGGAAGCGGGCTGGTATTTCACACCTGACGGCTCCAGACCACACCACCCCCGCGGCTCCCTTTGTGCTCTTTAATTGGAATCAGAGTGGAGCCGTGATGGAGGGGCCACCTATTAGCATGAGGAATGATTTATTCAAATGCAGCTTTTCAGCCACACTGATAAAGTTACATTGCGTGGACCGGCTGGAAGGAGCCCCAATATAACAGCGAGTGCCTTTCTTTCTTTCGTTCCTCATCCTCTAATCTCTTGCTCAAGACGAAAGAGGTGAGAACAATGGAGATGGAACAACAGAGACACTCTGAACCTCCGCTATCATCAGAAATTGAGCATTGTTAGCACAAAAACTGACTGAGGTTTGCCCTCTGCCTTTCTCGTTTTATTGGCCCCTGAGGGTTTTACTTTGTTAGATAAGCATCATAAACAGAACTGTCTGCGTTTATGTGTTATATCATTCGATGACAAACCTATTGCGCAAAGTCCCAAAATTTTTTTAACAACAGATTTTTACATTGCTAAGCTAGAGATTTCACTTAGAGTGGTTTGGTGTGAAATGCTGCTTTCCTGTAAAAGCTTGCCAAGAAAGTATTGCTTACAGTGGTAGTGAAGGAAACCCGACATCTGAAGTGTTTAATGCTTCTAAAAGCTCCTTCACAGAAAGTCATTACATGAAATGGTTACATATGTCTGGCTAAGACATTGTTTTATGACAGTTTAGAGGTTTTCACCTGAAACATTTTAATTAGTTTCAGATTTAGCACTAGTGTCAAATTATCAACATTACATATAAAAAGTCAGACTTGTGTTCACTGACCCCTTTCATCACCACTATAAAGAAATACGAGCAGGAATTAACCATTTCACAACTAACCATACTGAATAACTTTGGTAACATCTTAAGGGTTTAATTACACAGAAATTTAATACAAATTCCAATTAAAAGTACTGAAATACAGTACGACGTCAGACAAAATAAAGTGTTAAACAGATTAATGTTGAGCAATAATAAATATCTTACATATATGGACAACAATATTCTTGTTGACTTGAAAAGCACTTTAAAGTTTCAAAGTCTTTGGGTCTTGGACCCCTAATACTGCTATAAGACTATGACAGTATGGTGCATGTCGTAATTAGGCAATGATATTGTGATATACTGAATGTATACAATACATCTTGACATTCATACAGTGCTTTGTGGATTTACATCCCAACGTTTAACCATACTGTTCCCTCTGTGTCTCTCCCTCAGATCGTCTACAAAGCTGTCAGCTCCTTTGACCCAGAGTTCAACCTGACCAATCAGAGTGGGAAGGTGTTAAAGCTCAGTAATGAGACATCTCACACGTTTGTGGGACTTTACCCAGGCTCCACCTACTCCTTCACCATCCGAGCCAGCACTGTGAAGGGCTATGGTTCTCAAGCCATCACCCAATTTACCACCAAGATCTCACGTAAGGGTCACCTTCAACACCTTCGACTACAAAAATGACACAGAAAATAGCAGCAGCAGTTAAAGTGGGTATTGTAAATAAGCACATAAGTTAATGGTATTTTGTTGTTGTTGGGTTTTTTTCTGACAGCCCCGCACATGCCTGCCTATGATCAGGAGACACCCCTCAATCAGACAGACAGCACTGTGACAGTCCTGCTGAAACCTGCCCAGAGCAGAGGAGCACCAGTCAGGTAGGAATCCTCACTAAACACACAAAAACAAAAATTATACACATGTTATCCTTATACTCAGCTTATATACTCAATATCAGCACCATTACATTCATTTTTGCTTTGATGGTATGAATTGGTGCTGCACAGTGCAATGCTTGTTAGTCATCTACGCAGTATTGGCTTCTGCAATAGTGTTATGGTTATATATATAGCTATATGGCTTGTAATGTGTAAACACAGCCTGAAACTTTATAGATTCATCAGCTACACCATATGTCCCCCAATGTCAATAAGGGGAAACACCCTGAACAGGCCGTCAGTCCATCTCAACAGCCTCAAACTAATCAAACCAAATATATCATTGTGTATTGTGAGCATCCTGACCAATTCTTTCATATCTTTGATGAGTTTCTGTGCATATTGAATGCATCATTCAATAAACATAGCATTGATCAGAATAATGCAGACAGTTACCTGGTATAGTAAAATACGTATTTATTAACATTTCTTCTGAAATCAAGGTTTTAATAGAGATTGTCTCCCGCTGTGCTGTAGTAACTACTGTAGTTTCCACTCTTCTGAGAAGGCTTTGCATTAGATGTGGAAACATTTCTTTGAGGATTCAATATGATCAGCCACAAGATCATCAGTGAGGTCAGGTACTGATGTTGGGTGTCCAGTAAGGGTTATGCCAGCACATCCTAAAAGTATTAAATGGATCTCCATCACTCCAGAGAACACAGTTCCACTGCCCAGCAGTCCAAGAGATCTCAGCATGCTCATGTGCAGGGCATCCAGTTCTATCAGCTGTGCTTTTCTATGTAGATTATATAAGCCGTAAGTGGCCAATTGAACACCTGTATCCTATACACCTTAATTTAGCTGAATTCGCTCTTGAGATGTTGAGGCTTGCAGGTAACACTGAAGAATTGCAGTAGGCAGTACCCAAGAAAGAGCTTTTGTTGAATTGATTGATAAAAAGGACTCTTTAAATGTATTGCTATAAAAATTTTCAATAAGGCAATAAAGACAACACCTTCATTTAGAAATTTCTGGGGATTTTTCTTAGTGCTAGCAGTCACATGGCTAACCTGAACCCAAGTGGTGGTAGAGCACCTTCTAAGCACCCACACTTAATAAAGCTCTCAGAGTAGGTGGCTTGTTACATAGACAGGTTCATTGGCAGGTTATATACACAGCGGTACAATCACATCTAGCCTTTACTGACCCAGGCTGCTGGTTCTAGCTGGCAGATCTCTTTACATGCACATCAAAGTCCCAGCACTAATTGATTCTAATTACATTCAGAGGCAGGTTTTGATCTGTGGATGGTGTGCCTGTATATATATATATATGTGTGTGTGTGTGTGTGTGTGTGTGTGTGTGTGTGTTTGTACATTTTTAATGATTATTATCACGTTTTATTATTTGTGCATTTCATCCCAGCGAGAGGCACTTTTTCCCTTTTGAAGATAAGAACAAAGCGTACCTCGTACTGAGAAGCTCATCCCAGTCTTGTCCCCTTTACCCTTATTCACGCTGTCCGCAAGGCCGGGCTTTACAATTGTGGTCATGTGGTTTTGTTCTCCCCATAGTGCTATTTTATCTGCTGTCTATTTGATTGCTTTTTAAAATGTAATTACACCAATTGAAAAAAAATATATAATAATTGAATCATTTAACAAACAAAAACAAATCCTACTGGTATTTTGTATTTAATGGAAAATTGTGGCAAATTAGAAGAAATACCAAGTTTTGACCTGAAACATGGCTTTTAAAAGGCACGTGTTCGTCTTAAAGCTGTCAGAAAACAGCACTTTAAGCATCAGGCAACTTATTCGTAACCAGTATGTGATGTAGCCTTTAGAGGCATTAAACTCCTCAGAGGTCCCTCAATTCTCAATTCTGACTCAGTAAGTTTCTCTCAAACAACTCTTGTTTATATCTGAACCCTTAAATTCAGCAAAAATATACAAGAAATGAGTGGAATTCCCTTTTAAAGGCAGAATACTGTTTAGACTGTAGCCAGGCCCGTGTTTTTCTCTCATAATTGTCGGCTGAGAGATAAATCAATAATACTTGGCAAGTTTCCTGCACTTCTGCCAATTTGCCAGCGTTAACAACATACACCAGTGTGTGTGTGCTGTTTGTCTGTGCTTTCTGCTGGATCTCGTAGATGTTTGAGAACAGCTTGTGAGCTGTTTGGTGGTGACAGTCTTGATTGCGTTTCTCTCGTGCTAATTCTCTGGCTCCGCATCTCTTTGGCCACATGCTCGTGAGGAGGGTCCTTCTCCATTAAAGCAGAATTTGATTACAAGGATCAGAAGCTGCCTATCATTTAATCATTCATGGAGCCTCACATTTCCCCCCTATCCACCTCTACACTGATTAACCATGTTAATGTCTAGTCCGGGTTCTGTCTCACTCCGCGCAGAAAGCACCAGCTCACTCTAATTATTTTGCTCAGTATTGACTCACGTTTTCTTTTCTTTATTTTTTTTGCTCTCAGACAAAAAGTTCACGGAACTTCCATTTTTTTTATTATTGACTGCTTTCTTACAGACACTGGCAGAACACTTTTGTGGCAGTTGCCTTGGATCATAAAGGCACTTTGAAATGCGTCAATATGAATAACCCAACTGCTGTTTTTGCACCTTGTGCTTTGTCATGAAGAATTCACAGCGGTACATGGACTCTCTCGCTGTCTGAAGTGATTTTAATGGAGATAGACAGAAATGTGACAAAAGATACTCAACGTGGTGGGATTTTAGAAAAGCCTTTTCCAGACGGCACTTTTAAAAAGCACAAAGGTGGGTTTGCAGCACTTTTCTGGATCTATGCCAGCAATTTCTTACAAGCCCTGGCACCTAGAAAAGGAAACCTAAACCTCGTAGATGTTTCGGTAACCCCAAGTTCACGAATGGCATTTATTTCCGACAGCAGTGATAACACCAAAAGAAAAACGTGCTAAAACCCACTATTCCTGGCATTCGCCACACGACCAGCGTGGAGCACACGCGCTGCCATGCCTGATCTTAGTCAAAGGGAGGTGCAATTTCAACAGTCGCCATGTGTCTTGTCAGCTTGTCACTGCCATCAGTGTTGTCGCCTTAATTACCGCCAGCGCGTCTTAATGAATAGCAGCCGTCTTTAATTACCACATAAGGCCGGCTTTTGTTTACCACCAGTGTGCCCCAGTCGCTTCATCGCACGTTGAGGGGGGATTCAGCACTGGGCCAATCAGCTTGAGCGTAATCTATTCCAGACTGTTTGAATAACGAATGTGCCATCGCATTAGGACGTCCACGTTCACAAAAACCAGAACGAGAGTGACAGAATCAGTCTGAAACGAGAGCCCGCGATCAATGAAGGTGGGAGCATTAGCTCTGAGGTTTGTTTTGAAGTCAACATGAGGTGAGAGCCGTCACAAGTAAGCTTCATTCTCGGGGCGTACTGCGAGCGAGAGAGAGAGAGAGAGAAAGAGAGAGAGAGGCAAGCATAATATGTGCAAACTGAGGAAATACGTGCACCTACACTTCTGACTAAAATTACACTGCCATTGTGCTGTCATCAAAAACCCGGTTCATCAAGCTTACCTGTGCGTGGGTGTGAGAAAGGAAATGATACACAAAAGGCGAGAGGAAGGAGAAAAAGGAGTGTGGGAAGAATGGGATATAGAAAGTACACGTGGGTGAAAAGGAGTGCATTTAAATATCTTTGTCAATGTGACAGCACCTGCTATAGTCCTTGGTAGTTACGGGGATATACGTGTCCAAAAGTGTTCAGACAGCCCTTGTACTTAGTGATTTCAGCTACGAGTCACTGTTTTTGCTGACACAGGCACACACACAGCTCATGATCTTTGGCAACAGAACAGAGCCATTGCAAATGAGGCTAAGGTCACCATGCCCAATGCAAAGCGCAGACTAGCAGCCTGAACCAGAAATTGCTTTATAACAAAATGTAAATTCGATAAAAAGCTGCTATTCTAATTATTCTAGTTTTAATTGGAAAAAAATGTGCCTTGTAGTGCAGAACTAAAAGTCTTGCAAACTACATTCAGCGGATCCACAAGCTTAAAAAAAATTCATACGCTCACCTTCCTATAAATAAGGCCTGGAGCTAAATTTATAGACAGTAATCAAAATTATATTGCAGTTGTAATGTTTGGATATTAGATAATTAGATATTATTCCCAAATTGTTCAGCCTTAGCTAAAGAGGTTTTAGAGATTCCTTGTTTAAGTCGAAACCTCACATTTAAAGGTAGAACGCACGCGACTGTACACTCGGGTTTGAAAAACAGGAAAAAAACGCTGATCGGCTTACAAGACCCCGCGTCTCTATTTTAAACAGCAGATGTTTTAGTGTGATACTCTCCGGAGAACGCATTCTTCACAATGACTGGGTTTGTGGGAAGATTTCCTCTCAATAAGAGTGCGTAGGAATGAAAACATTCCTGCCTTAATTGAAGAGCTGCGCGCGTGTGTATAAGCTATATTTGCCAGCCTTTGTCAGGCCTCCACGTGTCTGTCCCATTGCATTTATGTGTGGAATTCTCCCCGAGCCATTGCCCAATGACGAGCTGCGTTTTGATGACTGGCCTGGCAGGACTACATACAAACTGGTACAATGGCCTCCGCCAGCAGGGGAAGGCTCATCCTGCAGTCTAAGGGGATTAGCCCTCGCGTCTGTCAGTCACATCGCGCTACGCTAATGTTTCCCTCTCCCACGCTGGACGCGTGGTGGCCACACAGCCGCCCCCGCAGCCTCGTGCCATCACTAGCACTTGCTGGCTGGCTGCATAGAGAAAGCATTCGCAAAGCTCTGAGCTAGCATCACTACAGTCACTGAATGAAGCTGACTTGCAGCCAAGTCCCATGCAAAGAGAAACGAAAAGAGTACACGGAGCTCATACTTCTATTTCTGGTGACAATTACTCTTTCATTTTTCCAGATTGTTCACTCATTTTCATCCCTCAGGGTATTGTGTTCCTGGGTGTGCTCTAGTTTTTTCTAAGAGAATAGGCAATGTTTTACAGTAGAGTAACAAAGTAGCTATAACAGCAGTTTGCAATGATGAGTGAAGGTCTTTAAAGGTTTTGGTCTACCTGAGGTCTCTAGAGGCACACAGTACCATGGTATAAAGGCAACAGTACATAAGACAGTTGGGACATCAATGGTAGGCTTGGTTAATAGGCTTGCGGATAGGGAATAGGATTCCCAACAGAGCATGACTGTGTTACAGCCTTTATGGTGCTAGCATATCAGTAACAGTGACACAGCAAACTAGCTTCAAGACTTGTTCCTTTTAAGGACACCACTTGCTAAACCTCCTTAAACCTAAAGCTTCTATTGTTATGCATTGTATGGGAGACTAGAGAGAGAACTTTACTCCTTATCCATGTTTCATTCATAGATTCATAGACAGTCAATAGCATTAGCGCCTGTTCATTCAGCAGGGTTTGCTCAGTGGCGCATGTACAACACTGAGTACATGTATGAGCAGTATGAGCACTTTCCTCTGGCACCAAAATCTAAACCAGTCACTTAAACTTTTGAGATGTTTGAGATGCAGGGCTAGAGATGCAGGTCTTTAACCTGATGGTCATGACAGCAGGCCAAGCTCTTCACTAAACCCATGAGGCAGAGGTCACTAATAGGCGGACCACGGTTAGTCCGGACCCAGATGTTGTCCAATGCAGACCCAAAGCGATAAAGTATTGAGAACGATTATATTTGACAGTGTTTATTCTAAGTGGTGGAACTTTTCTTGTCTTTACGGTAAACTCACAGACCAATCACGTGCATTGTAAGATCACCAACGGCGCTAGGCCAATCAGATGTGTGCAGATTTGGGAGTACGGCTCACACACATGCGAGAAACAACGTGAGAATAAGCAGCAGGTGGAGAATAAAGCGAGTCAGAGAAAGGCTAATTCAGATGGGTCATTCCACAATGAACATTATTAAGAACAAATATTGCCCCAGGCTGACCAACGAGCACCTTCATATGTGTATGAGAACGGCCCTGACCATTTCAGCCCAGATTTAAACACAACCAATAGCTCACTTCTCTGACTAAACAAGAGAACGTGGGCGAGAGGAATACAAGAGGGAAATAAACAAGAAGTTCACAAGAGTTAACAAGAAGACTGCACTTTATTATGCACTGTTTTTTTTATTAAGCATTGTTTATTTAATGTAGCCCTTGTTTTGAGGAGGACATTAATTTTACTTAAATTATAGAATTTAAGTTCTATAAATAAGTCATTCAGTTCAACATTTTAAACAAGTTGTTGACGCAATAAAATCCTGATAGAACTACTAGGTAAGAAAGGTCTGGACAGGTCTGCAAGGTCTGGACAGGTCTGCTATGAAATTATTGAAATTATGCAGACCTGTCCAGACCTTGGCCTGAGGAAATTTCCACTATCTGAATTCTAATTAAATACCCCTGGCATACAGCAAAAGTATTGTTACTTTGTTAAAGTAAAATGACTAGATTAGAAGCACAAAGCTATCAGATAAAACTGCTTAGAAACTTAGAAAACTGCAGTGGAACATCTTAGCCTAAGAACACCAGTTTTTTAGGTGCCAGTAGAATTATACTTGTCTACTTCAGAAAAACCATTAAAAACTCATTTCTAACTTTAATGGTAAAGTGTATTACTGATGTCAGCAGTATTTGTAGATGTTTCATTGCTTATTATTGATATTAACCTGTTCTTTATTGAGAATTTCACTCCTTATGCCTATGCTGAGACTGAAAGAAGCACCCCCACCTCTAAAGGTTACTCCTTCCTTTTTAATCAGAGATCCAATCTATCAGGCCAGAGAATATGACTCATCCCAAAGCGGATATGTGCATGTATCCTGCCATATATCGGTGGTCCTCCCAAATCAAGTTCCTTACCAGAGATTCATGGAGGAACCGGAAGATTTAAGTGACATTTAATCTGAGCAGTTTCCTCTCATTTGTGTTTCCTGAGTTGGTTTACGAGCAAGGAGATAAATAAACGTCCCACAGACACCTGAGATGGTGGGTCAGATTTGGCAGTGCATGCAGCCACTTCAGACACATTTTAAATCAGGAGATCAGCACAGCTCTTCAGGGAATCTACTGTAGCACTGTAGCCTTCAGCGCCTGTGAGATAATTTGCCTCAAACTTAAATAAACTTTGGATGAGTTTCAAAACAGTTCCTCAGGCCAGCTTCCATTGTTCTGACTCTGGGGACAATTGGTTTCTTTCACACTGTTCTAGCTGCACTCATAAATCCAGTCAAACAGCAAAGCTGGTCTCAGACCAGTGGAAAGGGACATTTTCTATGAACACCAACTGGGTCAGTCTCATCTTCACCTCCTCGTCCTTCTCCCTGCTCAGAGCACATCCCGGTCCCAGGTCTCAGTTCAGTCAATGCAGAGTGGAAAAGGCCTGTAATTGGAATGCGATCACATGACCTTCCAAAGCTCCAGTGGATCTGGCAGCGAGGCATGAGGGGGCTTAATTGGTGTCTGCTGGGGTTGCTGGGTGTTCCACTGGAACAAGAGAGCACTTTTTTAGCTGCTGTTCACTGAACTGAACCCTCTTTGATGGCCTACCAGGTAGTCGTTATTGTCGCTGCTAGTTTTTGTGGCTTTGCTGTGTGTCCTGTACTGATTGCCTCTCAAAACAACCTCGTCACGTCTTTGATGCCGTGCATAATGACTACAACAATGCATTCTCGCTAGTGGCCTTCTTGTCCCCATGGCTTCCGTCTGTTATGTGTTTTAATTAGAGGAACTTGTTTCTGAGGTTGCCAGTCCTCAAAGGCGAAATGTGCTGAGTGAAGCGGACAAAGGTGATGGATGAACGCAAGCCGCATTAGTGAGCTAGGAAGGCTGAGGCTCTCCTTTTGGGGGCACGGAAGGGTTGCCAGAGGAAAGCCAGGACCCCATGACCCCTCTTCATTCCTCCCAGGCCCCATCCAACCTCTATCAGCCAATTACCTGATAAGGCAAAGCTAAGACCAATCAGAGTTTCTGGAAATGGTATTTCCCTCGGTAGCTGCATAGCCGCGGTCTTAATGGCACCAGATCGCAGAGCGCACATCGATTGTTGTGTAAGAGAGTGTGTAAAGGGTTTCTTGAATACAAATCAGGGCTTGTTTTCCCAGTAAAGTCAGACATGGATAAATTAGGTAGGATTAATATCTTGTGTTTATCTGTCTTCTGTTTTTCTATTAAGATCAGTTATCCTTCCTCAAATATCATTACAATCCTTGTGTAACTGCATAGTTTTGTTTTGTCTCTGTTCTCTATCTAAACTTAGTTCTCCCATAAACGGTCAAAACAACAGGAAACAGTCATAACAGAATAGTTTGAAAGTATGCTTTTAACACGTTCCAGGTCTTTACATATAACAGCACTCTCCTGACTGCTCCTGACATTTAAAGCCATCTGCTGTGTGAGAAAATGTGTCGGAGCTTTCGTAAACATCATCTGTGTTTGATATGTATTTATCTAATACACAAACCTCATTATTCTAGAGTAACACCTCAATTATTCCGCAACCCTCCGAACCCCATGAAATAAAAATAAATAAAAACATGACTAAAAACGTACCTGCTCTGGAGCAGAAATGCTAATTAGGAATCTACAGTTGTTTTATTTATTTCATGTAGTATTTTATGTAGCTTATTACACGTCTTACTTATAGTTATTTTACATATTATTTATTGTTAAATATTATTTATATGAAGTTATGGAATAGTTTAAGTTTGGGGGAAAGACCACACCCAAACTCCTCCTCGCACTCATTACATGCCATATATAAACAACTCCTCTGCTCTCCCCTTCTCGTGACGAAATTCGCACCCCACCAACACCCCGATTCCTCCCTCTCTTCTAACTCTTACTCACTCTTTACTTGGCAAAGTGGGGCCTGGCTTCAAATCTCAGGAGCCGAGTATGCAGGATTTCATTCTATAATGAATGGGATGATTGTGTAGTACGGTGCATCAATATAGAGTGTTTCATGCTAAACCATTGGTTTCAAGCGTACGAAACACAAAGCAGGTGAGCGCTGTGGCTGCTCTTCTCTGGGTAATCGAGAACCCTGAAATGAGAGTAAAGCATCAGACAGACTGCTCTTGTAGATTAAGCATGGAGAATGAGAACCGTGTGAGTTTTCCGTTTGTATCAAGCAGCCAAAAAGTTGTAACATGACTAAGTTAGCCTGACATTGTACGTCCTGGAACATGACTACCGCTCATGCGCACATCGTGATGATGGCGTTTAAATGATGTATTGCACAGCCCTGATATACATGGTGTTTTTATGCTCAGGCTAACTTCATACCATGAATCTGATAGAATTCTAAACCTACTACAGCCTATGCCGAATGAACAGAATGGTCATTTTTTTCTTTTGTTGTGTCTGGTTTAGGACCATTAGTGTGGGACTTGGTGGGGAGAACATAAATGTTAAAATACAGGTTGTTTTATTTCGTTTCCGAGCCCTGTTTTCCACCGAACCATGTTTTTTTTTTTTGCTGTGTTATGATGGGTTTTTTTATTTTTCGTCTGTTTGCAGGCGTCCTGAGCTGTAGCGTGATATAATGTTTTTATGTGTTTATATGGCTGAATTTAGATCACAATAACACCATCAACGTCAGCGTTTTTGAGAGAGAGGGTTTTACTCTGTTCGGTATTAAGCTGTATTAAAGCTTAGACCAGAGCCTTGCTTGGTGTTTTTTTAACTCCTTCTTGTACATCTTGTTGTTTGCTTGTTTGTCTGCTGTGTAATTAAATCAGTTTACGCTGCACTGGACAATAGATTAAAATATTTTCTATTAAATTAGCAGATTAACAAGTTTTCCACATAATATAACGTTATTATGAAGTTTTTTATTGAATTCAGTTTTAGCTTATTTAGTCTATGTGGATTTCCTGTCTGTGTAATCAGTTTAATCCCAGTGCACCTTTACTGTGAAGCCTCTCCTGCGTGGTATACATTGTCTCATCCATATTGAATTCACACTCTGTCATGTTTGTGATAAAATCTGACAAGATGAGGTATTAAAGGGAGTTAGCTGCAGAGGCTGCGAGTGATGTTGGCTGCTCTGTAGGGCAGCAGGGCTGTAAATCAGCGCCGAGACAGACTCTTAAAGTAATGGGTGGCCTTTAAGGAGGTCCTAAATCCAGAGGAAACGTTCCTCTCCTGCTCTGTCCCTCTGTCTCTCTCTCTTACTCTCTCTGTCTCTCTACTTCACGAGAGCCACCTTGTTCTGTGTCACCCCAGCCCTTGCCCTGCCCTTTGTTCTCTTCAGTGCAGGGTGGTAATTAACTTCATATTTCTCATTCTCCGTTCTCGCCGTATTTAATATTTTATTACATCAGATTTTATCGCTAAATAGCGGGCATGCTGCCTTGTAGCGTTGCACGCTGAAAGGGCAACAGGGACTCAATGGCGACGAGTTCTTTTATAATGATCCACGTTTGGGGGCGGGGGGGCCTTGATCGGGGCTGGCATTGGATGTATTCACTTGCATATATTCCCAAGCAGTTTATGACAGATCTAATCTCCAATGCATGTGGAAAATTTAATTAACAATTATTGAATATTCAACACTGCCATGAAGAACATGCGATATCCATTTTGCATTTGCAGGCACCGCACTCCGAAAAAAAAAGATTTAATTTGTGATCATTTACTTGTAGCAAATGAGAAAACGTTGACTGGCATATAACAGTTGCTGCTTCATAAACAAAATATATTTCATAATCAACTGCTCTAATCGTGTGTGCAGCTCAGAGCCAACCGGAGTTACATGAACAGGGATTTGCTTGTAGGTCCTTTAATCCTGTCCCTGCACATATTGTGTACCTCCAAATGCTTGCATGGCCACAAGGTCCTTCTCACCCTCACACTCTTTTTCAAATCCATAAGGTGTGATAAAGCCTGTCTAGGAGACGTAATAACAAGGCAGATGCTCCGAACGCGGCATCCTGGTCTAAAAAAACGCAATTAGGGCACAACAGGATGTTCCATTTTGGGTTCTGCGACGTGTTTTGACCCATTAGTTAGAGCTCTGTCTCCCTTTTAGCTGTGGTTCAGCTCCTCTGCCAGTTGCCGATGGGATTTGACTTAGGATTTATCAGACGTTTAAACCTTTTACAATTAGTGAGAAAATGAGCAAATTGTTCTAACCAGCAAATTATTAATCCTATTAACCTTTATGAGCTCGTTCATGCATGGCAATCAAATTAGGGGTAATGGAAGCAGTAGAAATGATTATAGCTGTTAATTGCAAATTTCCAAAGCGAAGGACAATTGTCTTTATTTATTAATTAATTTATTTTTTTTGTACACAGTTGTGAATAGTAAAAGGGGTTTGGAATATTGATACCCTTGAAAGTTAACAGTGCTTAAAATTGTTTGAAAATGATTTTGCTGCTGTGCTTTATTTGTAAAGGTGATTAGAACAATAAGCCGGAGAAACTGTGATACACTCGTTTTATTGCTGGTAAATCTCGTTAGGCTCAACGTGTCGTTAATGCAAGAGCCATTGCAACACCTAATTAACAATAATGCTACCCAACCTGATGCTGACAGCGCCCAACAGGATATCGAGCTTCAGGCTGGGCTCTGACCAATTTATTCTCATCCAGCGCTGGCCTCGATGAAGCTAGGGATGAAGTTCAGCAGTACATCTGTTGCAGTCACTCTATGTATGGTAGGAGGGGTGTGTTGGGTGGGTGAAAAGGTCACAGCGGATGTTCAGGTTAGCTTGTTAGGTTGGAGTGTAACATGTTAAACATCCCCATAGTAGCATCAGTAGCATGTGGAACTTTAGCACCCGGGGTGTGGGGGTGGTGATTGGTTGGTGTGAGGGGGTGGGATTGGTTGATAATCCATCCATGCACAAGAGCTGGCTATAGACGAGTACAGGTTTCAATTTCACAGTACCACTTAGGTGCTTCAGCCAGATCTCAAAGTTATGAGCATGGTTGAATTTCATACTTTGGTTTCAATTTCATACCTGTGCACTCGTTTAAAACAATTTGTCTGTCAAGTAGTGTAGTCTGCTAACAGCATAACCAGCATAACAGTGAAAAGATGAACAGAGCAGTGATAGCTACAGCATTTAGTTAACGTGTCCCATCATATGTTAGCAGCTAGCATTGTACAAGTGTTTCAAATGTTGCTCAGAGTTTTGGAACTGGATCTGTTCAATAATGAATTGCTTGTTTAGTATTTTAGGAGCATAAAATAAAATCAAGCTTGATGTTGGAAACTCTTTATTAAACCCCCTAAATCATCTCACGCCAGCCTTAGAAAAGCCGTTCTCCGTCAATAGGGGTATAGTGAGATTAAAAAGAAAGATCTCAGAAATCATTTTACTCATCCCAGCTCCCTTTGCTTTGCCTCTCTTATTCAGTCCTGCTGGACACCTCTTTGGTGCCCAGCTGAGTTCTTGATGCAGGCTTTCTGAGAGGAACTCTCTGCTGTTTGAAATGTTAAAGAGTAAATGAAGTCGAGGCCAGGTCTGTTTCAGTGGTCGTTTTGTCCTGCTCCTGAGCTGGAGAGGAAGAACAGGTTTTATTCAGGGCTCCGCTGAGGTTCTGTTCGGCTTTACTTCTCTTTCTGCCTCCAATAAAGAAAACTCCCAGGCCAGCCTGCCTGCAAATGCGCCTCTATTTCATTTGTCTCAGCGCCTCGCCACCAGGCAATATCTTCTCTATTGGAGTGGGAAAGATCTGGCTTTTGGGCTCAGCCTTGTTTGATCCGCTGGGCGAATAAAAAAAAAAAAGCCTTTTCCCCTCCTATCCCATTATACATCCAACGTATCAAGTGTGCCAAGCCCCTTGCCTCTTGTTCTGAGTCTGCTTTGGCACGGAGAACAGGTACATGTTGATCTTTTTCCCCTCTATCTTGACCATAATTTCAGCCTCCCGTGGATGGGAAGTTGTGTTTTTTTCTATTCCATCATTATTTCAGTCGCACTCGGAGACTCTGCACTCATTCTGCTCTGTGTCAGAGTTCAGCGCTGTAATATCTGAAAAAATAGGGAGGCAGGACCACCGTCTCATACCGGAGCTTTTTATTTTGTTCTGTTTAAATCCTCCCCATAGATGGGATATGGGCCCTGCTCTAAATTAGGTAGCAGGCTGCTTCTCACCGGCCTGATTCTTCACCTGAGGCGTCAGGCTTTAGCGAGTTAATGAAAGCCTCCCAGGCTCAACCAGGAAAAGACCTTGGGCCAAAAAACAGTGCCCGCCTCACCGCCGCCCTGGTGCCAGAAGCTAGCAGATTAGCTGGCCTACATGCTGTCTGTGCTGTCTTTGGCTTTTCCGCATTGGTTCATGGTGCTCATTAACTTGCACGGCATGTTCACATCAAATCTTACACCATGTGGGCCTTTTTGGCGATGTGATTTTGGCATGTTAACTTTTAAAAAATCATCAAATGCTTTTGTTGGTGGACTAAGTGTTTTTCTTGATAAATATGCTCCATGAAAAATCTTAATAAATTCAAAAGTAAGCTCTTGTTATGTTTTTAGTCATTAATTAAATCACACATTTTTCTTTTTCACACATTTGTTTTTATGTTTGTGTGGTTGTTTGTACCAAAGACAGTGAAAATGTTTTTACATGACAATTGAATACTCTGTATTTAACACCTTTGAATTAAACAGGCTATTTTTGTTACTGTCACTTGGTATGTAAATTACCTCTGTTACCTCTGTTACCTCTGTTTTGATTGGCTGTTCTGTTTTATGGTTCATTCAAACAGATGTTGCAAAAGTTTTAAATCGTATAACTTTAATATGAATGGGGCAGGATAATCTGCTATAGACTGAATAGGTGGATGAATAAAAATACTTTGGTAAAAATACTTTGGTTACAAAAACACTGAATTTAGAATAGTAACTTAATTCCATATATGGTCTGTATGGACTAGGACATAAATGGTACATTTTGAATGTATCAGTGTTTTAATACTGCATTACACAAACTTGACTAACTGCTGTGAAAGTAAAATAACAGTTATGAGACCCAATATCTGACAAATTAAACTCGAACTGTCCACTATGTGAGCTGTGATCAGCTGGTCAGATGTAGCTATAATGCCTTTTTCTTCATATCTTGTGTTCCTGCAGTGTGTATCAGGTGGTGGTGGAGGAAGAGCGCCCACGTCGGTCACAGCGGGCTGCTGAGATCCTGCGCTGTTATCCAATCCCCATCCACTTCCAGAACGCCACAGTGCTGAGCTCTCCCTATTACTTCACTGCTGAATTCCCAGCTTCACGCATCCAGAGCTCCCTGCCCTTCACCATTGGAGACAACAAAACCTATGAGGGCTACTGGAACGTCCCTTTGCTGCCCCAAAAGAGCTACAGCATTTACTACCAAGCCGTCAGCAAGGCCAACGGGGTGAGTCTAAGCTTCCTGCTAAATCTGTGTACTGTACACTCAGCTGCCAGTTTATTAGGTACTTCTACCTTGAACTAACCTACCACATAACAGTGATTTTATAAATGTACTAAGACTAACTATAGCTCATCTTTTGCTATGAACAATTCGCTGTGCCTAAGAAAATCATGTCAGTACCACAACACATACTATCATAACACTACCATACTGATATCAGTGCTGTGCTGAGAATAGACGACCAGCAAACGTAATATCTGGTGGTTCTTTCTGGTTTTGATTTTTGGATGTAGTAGAAGGTGATGGATAAATTGTGCAGATGAACTACAGTCAGTAATTATACCTACAAAGTGCACTCACATGGTATGGCTACATAGTACTTAATAATATGGACCTGTTTACACCTGTAATTAACAAGCACTTTCCACTGTCAGATCAGGATTGGGTTTTAATTTGACTGCATGAAGAGACGCATTGTGAGCATATTACATTCACTTAAACCACATTCAGCCAGAGATCGGATCTGAACTACATTTAACTCAAGTGTTAGTGGAATGTGCATTCATTATCCATATACAATTACAAGAGCGAAAAGTGTCTGCTGAGTGCTGACTAGTAGGTGAAAGAATAAACAATAAAACGAAAGACTGAGGCTATGTCAGGCTGAAATGAGCTCCACACCAAAAGCGTTCTTTCATGCCAGGTTGATGAAGATTGCCAGGCCAAGCTTATCCACTCATATAGTAAAGGCGGTGAGGAGCAGTCAACATGTTCAAAAGTTACGTATGTGTTGAGGTGCAATGTGTGCATGTTCTTTAGCTTTATGGTTTAAAAGAGCAAAAGGTATACATACATATTTGTGCATCTGTGGTGCTACAACTAATGCATTGCTCACATCCCCTTAAATGTGACAATTTCCAGTGTCTAATTAGCAAGTGCTGCTATTAGCATAATTTAAAGGTCAGCAGTTTCTCTTTCCAAGAATTTCTGAGAGAAATTTCTTGTTTTGTGCAATACATGGAAAAGAGGCATTTTCTGTTTCGTGTATGGGCTTTAGCCTCAGACTCTGAACTCTCTTTGGGGTAGAAATTGTACCAGTGTCAAGGCAGAACTAATATTGCATGATCTTTGGTTATGCCATAAGTGTTAAAACTCAAAAAATACCTTTATGGTGATGCTAATTTCTGCAGTCTGGTCTGAGAATCTAGTAGTATATTAGCACTAAGATGATGTGATGTAATCCTAGATTAAGCACTGTGTTTGAAGCTTGTAAAAGCATTCCATGTTTTATTTTAAAGCTTATAACAAACACATATACTTTGTAGTGTTAGGGCTTCAGTTCTGTTCCCGATGGCACAGCTCACTCAACCGTATCTGCATAGATACCAAGACCACATACCAAAGTTTACATGCACAAACATAAGAATAGATCTTTGTAGTGTTCAGTTACGTTTCTGAAGACTGAACAAATATCAGAGCTCATTTAACTGTATCTACATATGTACCAAGCATGATGATTATGTTTAATAAAGCTGACATGCTGCATGCACTCTTGCACTACTTACAATGAGTCAAGTATAAACCTAGCTTTAGATGGTCAGTCAGCCTCTGCTTTGGAAATTGCTCTGAAGTAAGGTGAATATATACTGAAGGCTGAGATATAGCAGTTATTTTAGTTTATTTCAGATTATTTCAGGATAGAATTATTTATTTGTTAAATATAGTATGCCATTGAATGTCATTTACTCTTGTGTAGGACTGCAGGCGAGAGTGAACCAAAACAACTATGTTGCAGGCAGGAGATGTAAAGATGTGCCCGAGTTGTGGCAGGAGTGGGACGAGTTCTAGCAGGAGCAGTCTCATAGTTAGAAAGTTAAACCAAAGGAAAATGTTATATATTGACCCGCGTACTAAACATCATGGTAAGAGTCATGGCCCTTTCTGTTATTTTCCCAAAATACATGGTCATTCGTTTGCTTTAGGAGTGTCACACTTCTTTGTGGAATCAATTTGTCCCTGCAAGTACAGAGAATCTGCATGAGACAGCAAGCTGTGGATTAGTACCCAATAGAGAGTAATTTGCAATATATCGCCGACCCACCAGTGCGCTTCTCCATCAAGTCCTTCTCCATCAGCGGGGTGATATGCTCAATTTAGGAATATTGAATTTCCAGCCATTAAAAGAGAATTTTGCACCCACAGTAGAGTAGAGCTGGCACAGGCAGATGAGACTCGACTATCAGTGAGAGGGAGCGCTTTCAGAGAGAGCCGCTCAGAGGTACAGTACAAGGCGGCTATTCACGGATGCGTTATTAACACTCCAGTTTAATTGGAAATTAGAATTATCAGCCATCTCCCTTTTTTATATGCAAATTGACCCTAATGAAAAGCCAATCCTTTATTTCAGTGCCAGCGAAAGAGAGAGAGGCTCAGGCCATTAGATAATTCACCGTCTCTAATTGGAGGTGCTCGGCCTGCGGGGTGCGTGTGTGTGGTTGTGGGAGAGCGAAAGAAGATTAGCTGCCCACCTTATGGCTGCTTACAGTCACATGCATCAGTCCCTAATAGCTGCTTTTAGAGCAGTAGGTGTTTTGTGACTCAGGGATTAAGAGTGTGGTCAGGATACACCAACAAGACTTTATGCTGTGAGTATGTAATAATAATAATAATAAATAATAATAATTCAGATACTTCAGTTTTTTTGTTACATTTATATTAATTTCCTTATTTAGTGTTTCATCTTATATACATCCATCCATTATCTTCCACTATATTCCGCTAGTTGGGGTCACGGGGGGGCTGGAGCTAATCCCAACGTTATCGAGCAAGGTGGGGTACACCATGTACAGGTTGCCAAGTCCACTCACATCTACGGGCAATTTAGAGTGACTGATGCACCTAACATGCATATCTTTGGACTGTGGGAGGAAGTTTCATCTTATATTAACCTTAAAGTCCCTAGCACAGTTCTAAAACTCATAGCGGTGTAAGATATCAATACACTTAAGTATCGCAGTGTTATGTTCTGTGATATTGTATCAATTATAAGAAACACAGTATTAATCTTTAATTAATATTTTAGGTGCAAAGATTGGTGTCAGATGCTAGTGTTGTAATATATCTTCAGCCGTGAGACCCCTCCATTTCAAAGTTAATAAGTAGCGTGGGGTCACACCACTAACATTAGCATTAGTAAAACTAGCTAATTAGTTCACGTCTGTGTGACTGGTTTTCAGAGCAGATAAAAAAACATCTCTTTGTTCATTGTTCATTGAGATATATTGAATTATAGCCTCTGTATTAGGGTACATGTTGTGTGTACCCAGCCTTAATATGATGTTAAGCATGTCTTAGCCCAACAGCTACATTCCCCCTACACATTCACAATACCTCAACCCCATCATCTTTCTTTAAAAGGCTGAAGTGAGATAAGCTAGTCAAAGATATTAAATGCTAAACGATGTAACTAAATGCACATTTATTAGTTTGGCTGTAGTTTTGACTACAAAACAACATTCAGGTGAAGAAGCTGAATGTTCAGTATGTTGTATACAGTACAAAAAATTCTCTATTCTTTTGTTGGGTGAGAGGGCGGGGTTTAAATAACATTCTGGTGAGTTAACCCAGTTGCTCTGACAGGCCCTCTTTGGGCAACGCTGCTTTAGGCCATTTGGACTCTATACCCTGATTTCAGAAAAGCCAAGCTGTTTAATATATTCTGGGTAGGTAATATAATTACCTATATATTTTGTGATCTAAGGACAAGATTGGATTGATGTTCTTTAAAAGAAACCCATTAACCCATCTGTTAATTATATTACTGCTTGTATAGATGGTACAGTACCACTGTTTTTCTGATACCTATATTGGTACCTGGAGTGTCAGTTCTTCTTCAATATTTTAAAATGACCTGATTTTAATTGAAGCACTTCACTTGAGATAAGCTTCTGAAGAGAGTAGGATATTATGCTCAAACTTCTTAAACACTTTGTCAGCTAATACACAGCTAACAACCTCACATCACACAATAACGTGTGCTGTTTCAGGATAGAATTACTCCAGAACTGAATTTCATTCATTCGCTTCCTTTATTTCGATATCTAGTCAAGCATTTTCTGCTAATATGTGCCCAAACCTCATGACCATTGACAATAACGTGCCATTTCTAATCGCAAGACAGACTATTTTCAGAATGAGGTGCACATCAGCCTACCTTGACAGGAAGGGGCTGTTTGACTGACAGGTGTAGATATAACCAGCCACATACTGTTGTTTTAAGTGAGGTATAAAGCAGGTATACTAGCTACCAAAAGCTTCAAGAAAAAACTCCTGAGTGGCCAATCAGAGTGAAAAATACAAGATGTGGGCGGAGCACATGAGACTCGTTTTATTATTGCTTCATTCTTTGATGTTCTGTCATCCAGCGTTCCTACTAGTTATTTAAAACCTGTGAAGCACAGTATTAGAGTCTAAACTTTTAAATGGTTTTAGCTTCTTGTTATTACTTCCAGTTACTGGTGTCTGGTTTTTTTTTTGTTATTTTTCTCTTCTTGAGGTCCTGAAAGGCTCATTTAAATGAAATGTATTATTATTTTATTACTTTTGTTATTATTCACATCGGCCTGGTTCCAGTCTTCATCCCGCACTCCCCTCCTCGCTCCCTGTCTGAGCCCGTTCCGCGTGTTGATGTGCGACCTGTTGGAGTTTAAAAAAGGAACAGCCGGTGTTGTTGTTTATGATTTAGGCTCGTGCCCTGCGTACTGCCATTCGCTCTACCTGCTCCCACTCATCCTGCCACCAGCCTCAATAATTCAGAGGCTCTCGGTTTAATTTCTCGTCTCTTCAATAATGCAGCTGGCCTCACAAGTGCGTTTTGCTGTAATAAAGCTGGAGGGATTAAAACCAGCTCTTCCGTCACTTGCCGCCTCCTGAATATTCATGTCCCCAGCTTCTTTTTGTTTTGTTCCTCATTTGTAAGACAACGAATGCAGCCTTTATATGCCACCACCGTTTCGTTCGTCTTCCCCAAATGTCTATTGTTTTGTTTTGTTCTCCAAAAGTTGAAGGAAGGAGTGAACGCATCTCCCCTCGGAGCCGCTGAATATTGTAATCTATTGAATACCCATGGGAGAGATGTTCCTCTCCTAACGTTTCTAAATGACCCGTATTCCACCGACTGCACTTCTCCTGCCAGCAGCGGAGCCACTCCTGGCTGCTACTGCGGTGGCTCCGACTGCTTTACTACACACTGCTGAATTCTGAATTTGCTTTTTCATTCCTTGCATCTCAGCTGTGCTATCAAACACAGACGGCCGTGCGACTCCAGTTATTGGACTCTGTGACTCATTCCATTTTTTAAGCGAGAGCTTTGTTCTGCAGATTGGATGCTTTGTGTGATTGCTTTTGCTGCTGTTGGTGTTTTGGCATTGTTACTTTAGGACTCCAGGGTGAGAGGACCTGGAGCATGTAAACAGTTCAGTAAACGTAAAGAAGCACTCCAGCTTTTTTTAAACCTGGCTTTGTTTTCTTAATCTGTAGCATGTGGTTGATTATCATAGGCACTGAGCACTAAACCTATTTGTAATGGAAACTAGTGGGTTAAACCATTCTGTGAAGGCCTGATGAGCAGATCAAAGGTGGGACAGAGAAGACGAGGTGTGTGTTGTGGGTGGGAAGTGAGAGTGTGTTTTGAGTTGGTGACAAGTGAGCTGAAAAGAGAGCATACACACACACACACACACACACACTGATGGGTCAGCTCAGGCCTCAGACTGCTGGCAAGTTAACAACCAGAGAGACTCACATTCTAGCCTTACTGTCCCTGTCTTCTCCCCCTCCTCTTTCTCTCTCTCTCTCTCCCTCTCTCTCTGTCTCTGTCTTCCTCTCGCTTACTCTCCTCCGTCTGTTCCATTTTACGGTCAGCCTCCACAGCAGATTGTGAGAGACAGAGAAGGTGACTGAAAGGCATAGCACCCCTAACAGCCATGACAGCTAATATGTTACCATTTTTGTGACAGAAAAATAATGTTTTTTTTTTTAACTCTGTCCCTCTCTCTCTTCCTCTCTCTCCCTCTCTGTCTCTCTGTCTCTCTCTCCCTCTCTGTCTCTCTCTCCCTCTCTGTCTCTCTCTCTCACAGGAAACCAAAATCGATTGTGTCCGTGTGGCCACTAAAGGTAGGACTGTGTGACAGTAATCTTGTGTGGAGATTGAAACATGTTCCTAAACTTGTACAACAGACAGTCCCTGGTTATTTGGCGTGCCTGCAGGAAGCCCTCTGTGTGCTCATGTGTTTCTCTGAACCCTACACATGCTTGTAAATGACAGTTTGTCCCTCAGTATCTAATCCTATTAACAGCATCACAGCAGACAGCGTAACAGTGTGCATGACTTTCAAAACAACTAAACAATACTACCTTAAAATCTAAATTCTCTATAATCTTCACCCAAAGTATAACACAGCTGTTCCAAACTCCTAGAAATGCAGGTGCCAAAAAGGCTACAACTACTTTTGGTTCCCTAAAGAACCTTTCAGTGGATGGGTGTGTAAAGAATATGAACAAGTTTAACCCTTTGATGCACAACCAAGAGACCTGACTAAGATTTTTTTTTTCTAGATCTTTGCAATAAATTAATTTCATTGTTTACTTGTTTTTGGTCATCACATTTATCATCAGTTTTTACAGTGTTTTTTTTATTTTTAATAAAAATAATTTTTACATCACTGCTTTTGTAACATACAACATGAGTCAAAAATGACCCTTAATATGAAATTGGTTAACATTGTACACACTGTAAAACCTTTCAGTTGGGAACTACTTTTGTTCATGAAGTAAATAAATAAAATTCTAGATTTTTAATGAACACTTAAATAACAAAATGTACTGATTTCAATAGATATTCCAAAGAGAAACTCAGCAATACATAAAAAAAACATAATAAGAGATAATGACCCATATTGTGCATTTTAGAAGAGGTTTGCTTAGCTTGTGCATCAAAGGGTTAAATAACTTGAAAATATCTATTTTTTAAAGAGTTTGATATATATATATATATATATATATATATATATATATATATATATATATATATATATATATATATATATATATATAAATCATACTACATTGTTTACCTGTTAAAGTAAACAGTAAAGTGAACATTAATGAAGATCAATAGTAAAGGTTGCTCCTTTTGCTCTATAAACATGAACAGTTTCAATGTCCAGATGATTTAAGTGCTGGTAGACATACTATCATTAGTATCGGTAATCTTGGTGATTTTATTGATTGTTAACCATAATATTACTGAATTTTATCAGTACTGCCCAGCACTAGATTCATATTCCTTTTTAATAGGGCTGTCACTGCCAGTTATATCAGTTATTAAGCTGTTCTAAACTGTTCTTCATTTTTACAAACAATTGAGCAGAGTGATATAAAAAACCCAAACAATAAGAATGAAACTATTAGAACAATAAAAAACCATCCATAATCTTTCAGAAACAAGAAAATGAAAAAAAAGAAAGAAAACTCAATTCGTGTAACTACAATATGATAACTTTACAGAAGGCAAAAAGTTTGAACCTTAAATGTAAAGAGGCTTTATACAAGCGTTTTTGTTGGACTGTTTATCATAAACGTTAACACAATGTAAGCACAGTGTTGTGCTCAACTGATTGAATAGAATTTAAATTTGCATTCCTGACAAATTCCTGACAGGTCCTTCTCTTCTAGCCGAGGCAGAGTAAACGTGAGCATTGGCCTAGCTGTAAAGGCGAGCTTCCCTCAGCATATTGCTGGAGCACTGTTTGATGGTACTGTAGGGTAACACTGCTCCTCGTGACAGATGGAACATAGCTCCACTGAAAGCTGAGCGACGTTTGATTTCAGAGCCCAGAACCGCTTGGCAGAGTTGCGTTCCTGACCTCCCGTGGACCATTAGCGAACATGGGAGGCACTTAGCAAGCCACAGGCTCGTCTCGGCTCTAGCCCGCACACCGTTTGGAATTTAATTGAGCACAGATGGTAGATAATCTATTTTCCTTACTACATGCCATCTCTCTAATGGTGCCAGGGCTGTGCTATGCAAATGAGTGCCTTTTTTTCCCCCCTTTATTTTTCAAGACGGCCGTCACAGACAGTAAATGCATCTAAACACACTCTCTCCCCCGCTACGCCCCCAGCCCCAACAAAGATTACGAGAGAATGGGCTTCCGCTCTTTGTTCAAAATTTATGGGATTGAAATGAGTTGTCTTATTTAGTCTACACAGACATGGATGGCTTTTGTCTAGGATTTGCTTTTGTCTATCATTTTCTTGCTAAACGTTCAAGGTAGCTGTCACTCTGCTGAGACTCAGGGGAGGTAACAGTGTAATGAATGCTTCCCATAGTAAAAAAAAAAAAAAGAAAACTCACACGCTGTTCTATCAATTGAATGGCCAGCCTTTGTCTTTGTCAAGTGAATAACTACTAAATGTTTTGAATAACAACAGCAGGCTTGTCTGTCTTTCTGTCTGCCTAGCACTGTAACTAAAGATTCCTCTTTGGCCAATCTCTGGCTTCAGCCTGCTCTTCTTTTCTCTTCTGTCTCTTCTCTCCTGCCTGCATGCTGGCCTGGAACTCTTCTCTTGCCTTAGCCGCCATTATCGTGACCCAGCTCACCACGCCGTACATACGCATCGCACCAGCCGCAGGCGACAGCCAGCTAACAGGTCAGACCCCTCACTGCCCGGCCTCTTTAACACTCTACATGTGTGTGCTTCTAAACTCCGCCTCTTTATGAAGTGTACATGTGTGTGTGTGTATGTGTATGTGTGTATGTGTGTGTACTGTTTGGTTTTGCATATTCTTGAAACTGTGCAGTACTGTGCAGAAATAGTCTCACCTGCATTGTAAATGAGGGTCACCCTCAGTGTACGCCGAGTTCTGATAAAGTTTAATTGATTGATAGATAGTATAAAGCTATTAATGTCATATACAAAAGTCATATACAAAACCTACTGTCAAATTTGTTCTTTAACAGTGAACACACGTAAAGAAAAAGTCCACCACAAACTCATATAAAGGGGTCTTATAAGGACACTTACAGTGTCACAATTGTTCATGGTGGTGATAGGAACCAAACATTTAAACAGACTAACGCCTCTAAAAGCTCCCCCACAAAAAAGTTGTTGAGCTGGTTAAAAATACTCTGCCTGAGACATTGCTTTACAGTAGTTTGTGATGAAATTTTGGTGCAAATTCATTTCTTCATGCATTCATATTGGACAGCTATGTGCAGGGTGTTGTAAGGCTTGTTTTTCTAAATTTGCCACTATTTTACCATTAACGTGATATATATATAACTCAGAAGACTTGCTGAAAAGTAAAAAAGAGTCTATGTTTGCTTTGGTCCCTGACACCACCTCTGAAAAAAGAAATCTGAGTCTGTATATTATATCAGAGCACTCTGAATCACTGTGTTTACATCCCAACATCTTATCCCAAAACATAGATTTTCCCTTAAATATTTTTTAATTTTTAGCTTTAAAAGGTTTATTAAAAGGTTCAGAAGTGTGTTTGCTGTAGAGGATGTGTTAACTTATTTTTACTTACAAAACTAGCTAAGCATGCTGTTTCACCAAGGGCATCCAAACATCTGCATATAAATCATAATAAACCCAATTGCAGTTGAGTTTATGTAGTTATAATATAATAATATAATAATTTTGTTATTAATGTGCACTAATGATTACCTCATTGTCTCCTAACCTGTGTTATCAGAGAAATGTAGCTATAAGTTACATGTGGCTGTATTTGTGAGGTTTTGTGAAGCTGAAACTTTAGTCAGCAGTGTGTTTCATTTGCCAGGCCTCACGTATAGGATGCCTAACACACTGACAGACTCATATTAATAATGTATTTTCTGTATTTATAATAATATTAGTGTTTTTTCCAAGCAAATAAATGCATATTGCCCATATGGCCTTAGACGTTTGCACAGTACTGTGTAGAAAATCACATTCTGATAGTTCATGTGTGCGTGTCTGGTTTTGTACATGCATGTACAGTGAGTTATTCTGTTTGCAATTTGTTTACTGCATGCAATTGATTCTTACTTATTATTGATGACCACATGGTGCAATAGTGTGGAAAGTCTTACCCTCAAACACAACACCTCAGTTTTCACCAGTCCGTTTATTCCATATTCAACTAATGCAGAAGGTCAGTTTTTATTGGATTAGCCGTGCTGTTCTGTTCGGCAAACTTAATACCATTTCAGACCAAAAAAGAGAGAATCACAGACTCACAGAGCTCATCTTTATTCAGGGTTGGAATAGAGTTTGTAAGAGGAAATCAATACAGCCACACAAGGCCATGTGAATCACAAAACCTCGTCACTTGGCATGTGTGACAAAGCTACTGTGTTGAACCTGCTGTCCGAACATTACATTTAAATATTTACCAGCCTCACTGGCTGAGTGAGGGACCCAAACGTTCAGTGTGGTGTTTGTGGAAAGTACTCCAGTAACTTTCTGGTGCAAGAAATTTTAGCCTCTAAAATGTTTTACCTCTAGTTTTGCTCTTCAACTCCATAAATACAGTCATGTTTTACTGTAGGTCAGTGTTCACAAACAACAGGATATCTGCATAAGCTCCTCACTGCAACTGACATAGACCTGACGTAGCGCTTGTGGATATTTTATTTAAAAGCTGTTCAGAGAAGGACATTTTTACTTTCTCAGCAAAACCCTTTCCAACTTTTTTCTGGTGGTAACCCAGTATAATTTGCAGTGATTATCTAATACCTGGTTTGACGGCTCAGTACTTCATTAAGCTAAATCAAGATTGCTGCTGAAGGAATTTAATACATTCATACAATGTCTGGGGCGTCCAGGAGAAATCTGGAACTAAACTTTGTTCTTCAAACTGCCGCACAAGATATTATGTACTTCTTTCAAAGTAAGGTATTCATGTTACTTTATATTGTATTTATGCTTATTTACATCTGTTCTAATGAGATTTGGTGTACTTACTGGTGAAAATACACTTATTGTGTAGATGAAGGCTTTTATACAATGAGCTTAGGTGCCTAAGACTTTTGCACAGTAGTGTATAACGCTTGTCATTTGTCCTAAAGGTAGCATTTGCCAGTTGTAAATGTCAAGGCATTTGGTTATCATGACACTTTCTGGGGGTGAAATGACTTAAGACTTTGTAGCTCAGTGTATATGTGTCATTCTGACAAATTGGTTCAATGTCAAAACCCTTTTCAGACTTTTCATTTCGACTTAAGAATAAAAATAATCTATAGATTGATTGCGTTTATTTTATTAAAACAAAAGTAATAGAGGATTACATCTTGTTGCAACCCAAACAACCTACTGAAAGCAGTCATCAGTAAAGCCTGTTTTGTGACTGTAGTGAGAATTTGACCTAATGTTTTAAGCTGATCCCAAAAACACTACCTGGTACATGACTCACAAACACAGCTTTGAATAATTATACACACATAAAACCATAATATTTGATGTTAGAACACAAAAAAGTTACTTAATTGTAGAAAAAAGAGTTTAAGAGTTTTGGTAGTGATGATAGTTAATGTTGGGATTCATTCATCATCTAATTTGCGTATCCTCCCGGGTCGCTGGAGCCTATCCCAGTGCTCGATGGGCAGAAGGCAGGAAAAACCCTGCACAGGTTGGCTGTCCATCACGAGGCAGACACATGATAGGGGGGCAGGGGCACTCCCTGCTAATTGACCCTTAATTATGAAGAACCTTTAGATGAAGGGGCTTCTACAAACATTTGGACGTACAGTGTGGCTAGAAGCCGGATACTGCAGAGAGGTGCCGACCAGCAGTTTGTTCACTCTCACCTCTGCAGTCAGCGCCGCTAAAGCCTGAATTCTCCCCCAAAATGAGACCCTGCTCTCTGACACCATCCGTCACCAAGGTAACCACACCGCCCAGGCCGGAGTGATGGATGTTGTCACACGCTGATTGAAAAAGTGGAGCTGGCAGCAGGAATAGATTCGCAGCCGGGCCTGAATTGAACCGCGTGTCCCGGGCTATTTTTCATCCCGTACTCATTTAGAGCGCTGGAAATGGATATTTCACCCGCTTCTGAACTGACACGCCATCACATTATACAGTAAACAGCAGAACTTTCACCTCTCCTCATCACTTGTTCATTCTATTACCAGCCCATGCTTTCTCCGCGTCTATATGTGCGGGTCTGTCTGTTCGTCCGTCTGTCTTCCCCTCCTTCGCTCTTACGAGGCCGATTCCACGTCGGTGCAGAAAGGCTCGGCGCTGCGAGGTGTTGGTTATCTCTCTTGAGCAGATATTAAATGCTTGCGCCCGTGGTGCGATCAGCCGTCACTGCCTACTCAGGGAATAAATGGCCCTGAAATAAGTTGTCCCCCCTTTCTGTCTTCCCCTCTTTTTTCTTTCGGCTTGTTTTCGATTCTTTCACGTTGCCACTCGCCATATGTGACCCAGATTTGAATATCCAAAGGCAATAGGAGAAGCAGTTATTGTGCCCATGTAGGAAAAAGAAAAAGAGGAGAAGAAAACAATGGAAGTAGAGAAGCATGGTTAATGAGTTTATCTCCTTCTCTCAGGTGGAGTAGCTGAGGAGAGAAGGGGAAAGAAGGAGAGGTGTAGAGAAAGGGAGAGAGAGAAAGAGATAGAGAGAGAGAGTAACTACTTTGCTTGGGTGGAAGTGGTGAAAGTGGGGTGACGTTTAGGCGGTGGGTGATGATGAGAGGAGGATTAGGCCTTTTGTTCTGGTCATGAAGAAAAGAAGAACCTGAGGGTCCTATTGAAGATCCCATTAGAATAATCAGTCTCTGCCCTGAGCACCAAGTGCTGCATAACTGATGAGAAGCAAAGATGTGTACACTTCTCCTTCATCCATTCCCTCTCACTCTTTCTTTCTGTCTCACTTTTTATTTATATCAGTCTCTCTCTTGCCCTCTCTTTCTCTCTCACTCATTCCCTTTTTCGTTTCCTTTACTCTCTTCTATCTTTCTCTTACTGTCTGTTTCTCTCGTGCACTTTCTTATTCTATTTTTCTTTCCATTTTCTTCCTCACTCTCCCTTCTCTCTTTCCTGTATTCTCTCTAACTCTCTTTCGCACCCTCTCTCATTGTGTTTCTTTATCACTCTTATTAGTTCTCTCCATCTCGTCCTCTGTCTCGCGTTTTATTACTCTCTCACACTCGTTCCCTCCCTCTGCCTCTCTCTCTTACTTCATTCTTTTGTCTCTCTTCTCTTTCTCTCACTCTCTCCCCTCTTTCTCTTTCTCTTTCTCTCTCTCTCCTCTGTCTCTTCTATCTCTTCTCTCTATCTCTCACACTCCCTCTGCTCTGTCTCTCGTATCTCTTCTCTCTCTGTCTCTCACTCGCTTCCCTCTTTCTCTTTCTCTCACTCTCTCCCCTCTTTCTCTCACTCTCTCCCCTCTGTCTCTCCTATCTCTTCTCTCTCTCTCCCTCACTCTCTCCCCATCTCTGCCTCATTCTCTCTCTTTTTCCCCTGTCTCTCTCTCACTCTCCCTCTGTCTGTCTCACTCTTTCACATTCTGTTTAGCTTTCTCTTCTCTCTCTTATGCCCCCCTCTCTCTTTATCTCCCCCTCTCTCTTTTTTGTTTTTTTCTTCCTCTATTTGAAAGTGAAACACAGTTTCAGATTGTTTTAATGAACAGCCGTAGCTTAAGGTTTTTAAAGCAGAGGATTTGGAAATACAAAGGACTAACGAGGCCACAGCAACTACTCGACCACAGATTTTGCATCACTTTCAGTTCAGTTTATTTGGACCAACTAAAACAAGCCTTTGTGTTTTAAGCCTTTATGCTGTAATGATTCTTTTTTTTTTTTTTTTTCAGAAATTAAACTATGCTGTAAATTTAGTGCTGTTGCACAGAACATGCCACGTTTTCTGTTTTTGGGGACAGTTCTGACCTGTTTAGTTAATAGTGTTTCTTACACTAATCTATCTTCTCCCAATTACATACCTGAATGTTACACGCATGTTTACCACAGTCACATGTACTTAAATGCAATTTTTGTGTTATATAAATTGAAATGACAGTGAGCTCTTTACAGATATACACACAGAGGCTGATGTTGCAGGACTGAGATTTTGACATGCCGTTGGTTACAGGGGCAGCGACCAGAAAACCTAACACAGTGGAGCCAGAGAAACAAACAGACCACACAGTTAAAATCGCGGGCGTCATCGCTGGCATCCTCCTCTTCGTCATCATCTTCCTCGGAGTGGTGCTGGTCATGAAGAAAAGGTAAGATTCATAGTTCTATAGAGTCACATTCGTATGTGTCTGATGTTATGGCAGCACAGGTTGTGCATAATACTGTGAATCAGACTTACTGGATTTGATGAACTAGATTTTGTAATAGTCGTGTAGCAAGTAGAACTAAATGAAAGTCAAGGTATTGCATGCAAGTGATTACATGAAAGTCGACTCTAGTGAATCTGTGCTGCTTGTGTTTCGACTCGCAAACAGCCCCTTTTGTCACCCGAACGGCGAATAATTGATTTGATTGCTCTGATAACCGCCATTAAAATGTTTGTGGCACCAGTGTACAGTGCATGATTAAATATTCATATTTTTTTTCTTCCTCCGTGCTATACTCAAACAAATGAACATGTTTTAATGACCCTGAAACCCGGAAATAGAAAAACGTTTCTGAAGCTTATCTCGTGCGCTAGAAGAGAAAAAAAAAGTAAAGCAAGATAAGAGGGAAAAATTGATGAAAGGCCTTTTTTCTTTTTTTTTTCTTTTTTCTTTTCAAAGGAAGGCCTAGGGCATGTTGCTGCAGGCTAGTTTACATTAGCTCTCGTCCTCAGCTGGAGTGCAAAGCTCTCTGAGTTCTGTTCAAAAAACCTCAGGAAGCAACACTCTGCAAATAGCCCAACTTCTTTTTGTATACAGCAAAGAGCCCGTGACACACTATGTGAGTAGGCAAGTGTTCGATGACTTTAAATAGCGCCTATCCATTTAGCTTCCATATGGAGCATAGCTGTATTTTAAAAGTGAGAGAGATACACAGGAAATATGTTTTTAATCTAAGTCATTGCCTCCACTGAATAAGGATATTCGCCGTTATTGATTTTTGCTGGTGAGCTTCAGAATGGCCAAACATTTGAAGGGGCATGCCTTTATTTTGCTAACTAAGCGAGACAGCCAATTACGTAAAATCGATTTTGTGCATTGATAGTGTATTTATTAGCATAATGGCATCGGCATATCTGGTTATAAGTAAATGTGATTTGATGGATGCAATTGCCAGGGGCCTTAGGAATTGAGTAGGGACCGAAATCATGATTACAACAGATATATATTAGTCCAAAGCATAGCACTAAAATACACGTTGGTCACCATCATAGTATTAAAATGCAAAAAAAGTCAGAAATAGTAATAAGGTAACTTATGGTAAGGTAACTGAAACTTATATTTACATGACTGTATTAGGATTATACCTGTCCTTGTAATGAGGCCCAGAGCCTTTCAAACCACTAGATATCTGTGTGCGGTCCTAGTCGTCAGCAGATGATTTTCTAGACTATTTTGTGAAAGCAAGCCCTGTCCTAACAGCTTTACCTGTAACTCTCTCTTTCCTGATTCTTTCATCTCTGCTATTTAACGTGGCTCCTGCACTTACAGTTACAGCTTCGCACAGTTCCTTTCCCTCTCTACCCTACTCTCTATATGGCGCGTATGTAAGGAGTGAAAAAGTTTAGGTGGCAGTGACCCACCCTAGTCCCGCCCCCTCCTCCCCACTCAGCCAGCCAGAGCCAGCTCTCACATGCCACAACCCCCAACAGCCACCTTGCCCTCACGGTCACTCGAGTAGCTCCTCACTTGTGTCACCATATCAGGTTTTGTTCATTTTCTATTTTTCGGACATTAATATTTTTACTTTTTCTTTCCTTCCATTTACATTTCTCCCCTCTCCACCACTGCTTTAATCCTTCCACCACCCCACTCGGCAGAAGAACCTATCACTCCTACACTTATTACCTGTAAGTAACCACTTTGTGAAACGCTTAGTTGCCATGCTTTCTCTCCACCACGCCGTTTGATATTCCATGCATGAAACCCAAGTGACTTCCTTCCTCCTTTCAAACTGAAGCACAAGCTTTCTAGTGTTCTTGCTGTTTGGCACTGAGCTACCAGGCCTCGCCTGAAGATGCCAATCATTCAGGGTCCATTTGGATATTTTAGGTCTTTGCAAGTGCCATCCAAGACTCTTTGTTATCTTTTTTTATTAATGCAGACTTAAATGAACAATGTCTTGGCACTGATACGACTGCGCTCTATTTGGAAGGCTTGACCCATTAATGGAAGAAAGAGCTTGAAATATGCAAATTAATCTCTTGAGACGACACTACAGTGCTCCAGTTCGAAGGGGGGTGATTTGATAAGGTACTGATATCCTAATTGATGAAAAATTCCCTTTAGACATTAGAATGTTTCCTTAGTCTTAACACATAGAGAGCAGTGGAGTTTTCCCCTTGCTTAGAGTGTTAAGTCACCTGTGCCAACAGCAAAGGGAAAGCTATGTGCTGCTGTGAGACCTTCTAGCATTTCTAGCCATTGATCCACTGGAATGATGACTAACCCCAATCCTTTCCCATCTCTGAAACACAGACGCAGACACGAAACCAGCCAGGGTCGTGTCTGCCTATTGGCCGAATCCCGTCCTGCATCCCATGTCATTTTGCCATTGCCCATCCCTCTTAGTTCTCTCTGTCACCCATTTAACCAGTGCTCATCCTCACAACAGTTGTTTTTCTTCCCTTCATGTTATTTTCCTTTGGTTTTTGCATGGCTCTGTTGACAGCATGTGAATTCTCCTTTTTGCTTTACACATTAAGAAAAGCTGACAGTTCTGTTATTAGACAACACTGTGTGAAGAGCAGACTGTTACTGACCGAACAGACGGCCCTGTCTAAGCCCAGAATGTGAGGCAGGCTTTGGGTGAAAGAAAGAGTAGCGCACTGTAGAGTCATGTCGGGACGCTGAGCATGTATTCAATGTATCTGCATCTGCTTGACCTGAGGATGTAGTGGGGGGTGGCATTGATGTTGATCTAAGAATTGGTTTCTGAAACAAATTTAGATGTAACCAGCAGTCTGATTTGTTTTTAGGTCATGCTTGAATGTAGCTGTCCAACAGTCCAAAAATGCTTCTCAATTTGACGTTTCTGGAGGAATTTGTCTTGGCTACAGTGTGCGCCAGATTGCTCGCTGTCACAAAAGCGCTGCCCCCCAGCTAGGATTTGAAGAAGCGTCTGCGGAATGTCTACAGGGCTTGTAGATAAACCCATGATATAGGGCTCGTTTTTTCCATTCATAGACTTTTCTATGTTTGGATACAGTGCTGTGACTGAGGACAATGAAACTACATTCTGTACTACTAATTCCCTTATGTATGTCTCTGCTCCTACCTAAACAGGGATTACTCATTATGCATGTCACAGCTCTTCATTTCACATCATTTTAGAAGGCATGTTTTGCAGTAAGCTATTATTTGAGGTTGTTAGCTGCTGCTGGTTAAACAATATGTTGTAACATAATCCATTAGGCTTTGATTGTTTAGCTAGATAGTATGTATTTCGGTATGCAGTTCATTTACTGGAAATGCTTGCATAAGATGCTTCTCCTGCTCCTACTGCTGTTCAACGTTTGTATTTAATTAACTAAAAGGTGGTCATTTTAGTCTAGCAGGGCCAAACATAAGCTTTTAATAAGATGAATGTCTGGGCACAACTTGTTTTACCTTTGCAGCAGGATTGCAATGAAATCTGCCACTCACAAGGGTTGTCTCCTCTGAAACCTGTCCCCAGTTCCTCTAGTCCATGTCCTTTTAATGTACAATTGATAACACATGCATAACAAGCTGTCTTAACTTTGTTTTCGCTGTCAGAATGAAGAGGGAGACCAGTTCAGAGTTTAAGTTTTATTCTTGGGATTGCCGTACCAACGTCTCTCTGAGCTCTCACACCCTGGTCTGCCCTGGTCTCTGCTGCATAGTCCCTTTATAGGCCAGCCCTTCCTGCTTCTTCGGCCCACTACACCAAGTTGTTAACTTCCGGGTGGAGTGGTTCTCGGATAGTAGGTCTTACAAAAACATTGCAGGGTCTTGTTCTTGGGCCTAAAGTTGTCATAAAAGCCCCAAAATGCCGGGAGTCACAAAGCCAGGACCTTCCCGCGAGCCCGGCTGCAATCAGTGGACCCATCTGTAAGCATATGCCTTTACCAGATGACAATTCACAACAAAGCTAACGAGTAAATTCATCTAATCTGTTCTTATAATGTAAAGTTACACTGGTGGGCTAAAGCAGGCTCTCAATCATCGCCCTCTTTATTAAGCTCAGGCTTTTGATTGGTTTACAAATCTCACACTCAGCTTGTTTCTGCCATATTAATAGTCCCCAGCATTATATTTAAAAGATATAGACATTCTGTTTCATATCTTATCACATCTGGCCCAGTGAGCCTAGGTTTATAGGTTTATATATAGGTTATATATATATTTTATATATATTTTGCCCAAGTTACAATGTCTCTTAGTACAACTATACAAGTATTTACATGAGAATACTGAGCATTTTATCCTGGCATGAACTTTCTGGACTTCATGGAGACAGCTTCGACGCTGGTGAAGTGTGTGTTTTTGTCCACCGGGAAGCTAAAAACAGTGGGAAAACAGTGTGGCAAAGCAGCTTTCTCCATCATTTCCTCAGATAGACGCTGCCCGAGAAGCAGCAGCCATAAAGCATGGAGCTCAAATGAGCGAGGGGGCTCCCTCTCTCTCCATCACTCGCTCGTGCTTAGCAGGGAAGGCAGGGAGACAGGGCCATTTAACTCTGGCCTTCAACAGAGTGAGTCCTGGCGCGCGAGAGCCTTAATTAAATCCTACACCGAGAGCTCACGCAGAACAAGAATCAAATTAATTGCAAGAAGGGGATGCGCATTTGTCTCGTTTGACAGCCTCTGCGTATTGAGAGGAGTAGGAGGTAGAGGAAGTGTAGAGGGATGAAGAGGCAATTTGCACTCTCTTACCACAAGCCTGATAGATGGAGGAGCCGTCAAGAGTCGCCTTTTGTCCAGGTGTCTGCTCGTTGCCAAGTAACTCCCAATCAAGTTAGTTTTTGTCCCGCCGGCCCCTCCCGGCCGCGATCGGATGTGATAAGCAAGCTTAGTCACAATTTGGGCAGTAGTTGCCAGAGTGCGGTAATTTATTCCTCACGCTTGGCTGAGCATTAGACTCTCCGACATGACGTCAAATTAATTCATTGTTGTTAATTGGCATATGGGAGCATACCTGGGGATTTACACATAGCAGACACACTCCCATACAACCCCCTGGAGGAAACGGAATTAGTGTGCTGCAAAAAAGCATTTCTCATCCAGCCATTAAAAAGAGATCTTCTTCACAGACCCACCCTATTTTATCTAACATGTCTGGGGCGATACATTCAAAGCCACAGTCTGTCCTGTTTAACTGAAAGACTTCTGCTAGTTGGTGCATGAGCACATTAGAGATGTGCATTCTGACCAATGTTTAAACAAAATAACATCACATACATGGGCAATATCACAATCATGCACTTACATGCCATACTCAAGTTCGCATTTTAGACTCTTAGAGATATTTAGCTTGACTTTTTTGAGCTTTCTATATGAATATAGAAGTCACATGTAAAGAAATCTCATCAAATCCACTAGTAAACACTAGAGAGAGTGAGTTTTGTCCACGGGGCCAAAAGGGCACATCAGAACTACCGACTGAGAGCCATCTTGCTAGCCAATAAATCTCGGGAGGGAAAAAAACTGCTTTATTACCACCTACACAGATGACCCGGGTCCTCACAAATCATCACAGAACAAGACCCTGCACATTGTAGAGGCCAGTCAATGAGGCTGCTTCAGTCTTGGCTTTCGCACACATGCTGACGAGACTACTGGAGAGCTGCAACGGGAATCCACGGAGAGGCCTGCACGGCTAACACGGATGACCCTTCGGCGTAAGCTGTGCTCCTGGAGCTCTAGATGAGCAGTCCTTTTTTTAATTCCTCTTTGCTCCAGGTCAGGGCAGAGTAGATTAATTTTGTTTGTGACAGGAAGGCCTTTTTTATGTGGCAGACATGGCCAGTGGTTTTTTGAGTCGAACTGTGGATTTGGGGTCACAGTACAGTGCGAAAGGAAGAGAACAAAATTGCCTTCCTTGCAGGGAACATTAGATCTTTGATTCAGCAGCTGTGTTCGCCTGTTGGTGGGGGGTGAGGGGGTGTAGTAGCTCAGCTTGCCTTTTACTCAGGTGCACCAGGAAGTGGCTACTTATCTATATAAATATGGACACTGTACGGTATATTGACATTTAATATTTTGGAGAATGTTACATTGCACTGGGATACATCGGCTAAACGTTTCTTTTCAAGGACATTTTTATGATACACCATATCTATCAAGATGCTTAGCTTTTCAAAGTACTGCAGCCAAGCAGTGGTGCCCCATTTAATGCCATACAACCGAATGTGTTGCTTTCTCCATAGCCGCTGTAATATGCACAAACTGACTGGCTGTTTTATTAAGTACACCACTTTGGATCTCATTGTTCCTTTTATCAACTCTATCAATGTACCATATAGGAGCACTTTGTAGTTGTACAATGACTGCAGTTATTATGGTAGAGTCCCACCTTACTCAGCAGTGACGCTAAGATGTTTAAAACTCCTGTAAGGCTGCTGTGACCGCTGATGAAGGACTAGAGGAAGACCAGCACAAACTGTGCAGAAAGAGATAAGCTATTCTAGATTTTACATCTTTGGGGTAGGAATGTCTAAGTGAGTGGACAGTGAGCGGACATAGTGTTCAACAACTTGAGCAGAACAGCTGTGTCTAATCCACTCCTATCAATGCAACACACACTAACATGCCACTCCAGTGTTACTGCAGTGTTGCGACCCTGACCATTGAAGAACAGGGTGAAAGGGAATTAACAAAGTAAGCAGAAAGACAGATGGACTACAGTCTGTAAGTGTAGAACTACAGAGTGCTCTTATATGGTATGTGGAGCTGATGAATTGGAAAATGAGAAAAAATAAGGTGCACTTAATGGCCAGTCTTTTTAAAACGTATTTAAAGTATTCTAGTGCAACTTACTGTAAAAAGATATATGAGTATTAATGGATCAACCAACCCCAAAATTTTTGGGGCCAATATTTTAAATAAAATCATCCAATCAGCTGCTTTTTAGAGTGCAGATTATATAAAGACTCTACACTGGTCGGTGTTGTTTACAGGCTGTCTGCAACTAGTGATGCCGATGGTACCAACGTTATACTTCAGAAATCACAGGGTGATGTAATTTATCTTAGCAATGATGACATTTTGTCATTTTGTCTACTTTTAATTTACTTGTAATTTGAAAAAATGTATAATTCTCAGGCCCTGGGCCCTTACAGACTTTATTTATATCTATATATACTTTTTTTTATATATACAGATTTTGAGAGCTCTCTGTTCATATACATTTTTGGTCAACTTAAAAAATTTAAAAGTTAAAAAGACTTACTGACGAAGTAATTTGTTTCTAGGGAAGCATAATAATTATACTAGACATGCATCTGTCTTGATGTTTCTCCTCAAAAAGGCATTTCAGCTTATTGTAATTTTTATAACATACATTCATGCTGCACTGTAACCACATTGTGAGTGTGTAACACTGCCTGTAGTTTTAAATGCTTCGTAAATGCAGTTCATCATGGTCTGAAAACTTTCAGATGAACTGCAGAGGCTTCTGCCAGTGACATGAGAGAACATACTGTAAACATGTTTGGTTGCTTCTAAAATGCAGAACTTTTCCCCAGACAATCTGGTGAACATTAGTCAGTTTGTAAGTGGGTTTTAAATATTTATAGTCAATATGTTGGGGCTCTCGAAAGATCAGTGTGAGATGAAGGAGAAGGTATCAGGACTGTGCTAGAGTCAGACTGCCTGGAGAGAGAATTTTATGTAGTTTAGATTGCTTGTTGAGGATTGTTTTAGGATGAAGTTCAACCAGCAGCTAAATGCCACTTAGTGTAGTGCAATTCAGTGATACCCAAGTCTGCTTAAGGGGGGCAATTAATATTTTCAAAAATTCTACATAAAACAACAAATAATATTTAAAGGTGGTTTAATTAAAAGGTGCATTATAAGAACCAGATGCCACAATATCTAAAATGCAGATATAGCTTATTTATTTATTTTCTATTCTAAAACAACCAGTAAATTCAAGAGTTTCAAGATTCAAGAGTTTTATTGTCATATGCACAGCAGAAACAGACAGTTACACTGTACAATGAAATTCTTACTTTGCTGTTCCTCCATTCACCAAAGTAATAATAAAAAATATATATACAAAATATATAAAATATAATTATATAAGTTGAAGTAAATAAAATTATTTTTTTTTCTTTTTTATAATTAAAAATAAAAAATAAAAGTAAAAAATAAAAGTAAATCTACTATTACTGCATGTACCCACTGGTATAAATAGATTAAAAAATAGGCCAAAATTTTACCTTAAAATTAGCATAATTCAATGTCTTAGACATCGGGTGGTGTATTCATAGTTATTTCATGTGATATCTGTACATGAGGTGCCTGTTAGAGGCGTTAACCATTTCTGATATATTTGGTTTATGTTATTTCTCTTTCGGGTGATTATTATGTCATTTAAAAGAAAGAAAGTCATTACACTTCAAAGATTACTGAAAAGCAACAAATCTGCCTCATAAGTGATGTAGTATGAATTATGCTTAATCTAACTAAGAATATTAAAAAGATTAAGATTAAAAAGGTACATTTTGGGTCCAGGTTGACAATATCAGGTGTCCAAACACATTTTATCAAATACTTTCTTTATCAGAACTTTATCAGTATGACAATAGCCTGTAATGATATATTGATAGATTGAGTGCTGATACAGGAATTCCTATAAAGAATATTTGCATTACAGGCTTTTGAATAAAGACAGCGTGAGACAGCTGCTCCTGTCATGTCTCTATGAAGGCTCAGTGGCTATGTTAAAGTATGCACTGTGACAGATTGTTGAAGTGAGGTCGTACTGTAGCAGTCTGGCAATGAGCAGCAGATGTTGTGAAAGAAGATGTTGTGCTTCACCTGCAACAGTGTAATTAAGCTGTCAAGCCATAATGTCTTAATGTCTCCTCCTCCCGCATGATCCTTCACGCATGAGATGCTCATTCAAATCATATTGCAGATTGGGTTTTCTCATTCATCTAAACAGGCACATTAATATTGTAAATCTTTATTCAGGTCAGATTTGTGTTTTCTAGTGCTGTGTCAAGAGAGCTGCATTAAATGGCACCTGCGGAATGTGTAGGTGTTTCACAGGTGGCTTTAAGTAAGAAAGAGGTTATAAATGTAATGCCTAATAAGCGATTAAGGCTCAGGGAATTGAAATGGCTTAATTTGTTCATTGAACCTGCTCACTTAAGAATAGTATGTATCTTAGCGTACATTATGATTTATACAGATTCCATAAAACCATAAAAAGCAAAAGGGTCAGATGTCTGTACGAGCACTGGTGCAGTCATTTTATTGCAGAGTGCAGCTTACAATAATGCATACTGTGAAAATCCCCACCCACTGACAGTAAGTACATGTTCAGTGATGAAGGGATGGTTTTTAAAGGAGCAATTTGTAAGATGATGCAATCTGTTGAGTTCATACAATATGAGGCAACAGATCACAGCAAATGCACAGTCTAGAAGAAACCTAGCATCAAACTTCATGTGTTGACTCATTAAGAGCTGTGTCCAGAGGTGGACGGCCATGCCAATGTTAACTCCTGCTTGGCTTCTATTTATATTACTTCATTTGTTTGCTGCTGAATGTGGATTTTCACTGAAAGCAGGTGGTGGTCATGGTTATAATGGTCGCTTGCCAAGAGCGTCAGCCATAGTTACATTTATCGTTTCTTTCATTTGCTGCCGGTTCTTAAATGGTCTTATCAAAGTACTGCCAGGGCACTACTGCTACCTCATTTTCTCATGTTGGCCCGATTGAATTCAGTGCTACAGTGACTTTCTATTGCCTCCTGAGATACAAAGAGGTATTACGAGACAGGGCACACTGAGGCTAGCTGGGTAGCTTGTAAACTTCAGTAGATACTTCAGTACAAGGGCGTAGGAGCGGGTTTGACATTGGAGGGGACACATTTGCTAATATGACCACCCTATCCCCTAAATATTAGCTATAAGTTGATTCCACTGTAGGTAAGGTAGTAAATCAGTGTGTGTGGTGATGTAGAACAACATTTGTGGAATTAAGGTAAATCGCAAATAAATAAATAAAATACATTATCTGTACGTCTGTTTATTTTTAGATATATCCAGTTAAAGCTCACTTTACAAACTAAACAAGATACTCCACATTACATTGTACTGCTGTCAGAAAACTTTTGAACTATACGTTATACATCTGGATTATATACTCATATAGCTAAAAAATATTTTCTTTTCTTTGAAGGATTATGCTGAAATGACGTGACAAAATTTTTTTTATGGTTTCCTGACTAGACAAGACTGACATTAATGTTAGACAGTAAGGCTGTGTCCCAAACAGCACCTTCTGAAACATTACATACTGCACTACCGAAAGCACTTCTAATGATGGTGTCCTTTTTTATTATTTATTCAGTTATTTATTTTATTTATTATATATTATTTTATTTACGTATTTAGTGTAGTAGCTGTCTGCAGTTTGGGACGAGGCCAGAGAGTAATGTAACTTTACGTTTCAGAGTGCTTTCTGACAAAAGTTAATATAAACGTTAGCCAACCCAAACCCTTCATAGTCTGTTACCATAACAACACATTATACAAAAGCTGTTTTTATTGTAGTATATTTTTGTTATTCATTGCTCTCATCACTGACCTCGCGTTTAAAGAGGCGAGAGCTCCGCTCAGTGAAGCTGCTGACTGCAGGATATTTCTGGACAGGCATCTCAACACAAACCTTAAAGTGAAAGGCCACCTAACAACCAGAGCCAGTTGCTAATAATAAATACAGCGTGTGGGACAAATCTCCCTGTTTCTGAAAATGGGTGGGACATACCCCCCCCCCATCCCCCCGGTTCCTACGCCAATGCTTCAGTAGATCAGTTTTGTATATATTGTGAAATGCCCACCATTTGACTTTGGCCTAAACCTAGTGCAAAAGACTTTGCATTTGCCCCGTAGTCTCATTTGTTTTTCTCAAATACATTTTATGTTTTAAAAAAGTACTTACTCTTACTCTTCTCACACCTGTAACAGATTTGTATTAGCCCTGTTTATGCACGAAAAGACAAAGCTTTTTTAAAAAATTACAAGACCTTATTATAAAGTTCTGTCTGACAAAGTGTTGTTCTGAGATAATTGGCCTCAGGGTTTCCAGAGATCCAGCGGATTGTTAGAAGAAGAGTATTCTACAGTTTCACTTTTTTTAGTGCTAAATCAACTATGTAAGAAGTCAGAAGCATAAAGGACCGGTTTGCTAATATACTTCATGTCGATAACTAATTTCTGACCCAAACGTCAGTTAAAACCTCATACAATTCTAATATCTCGTGGTTGAATTGGCTTACTCAGCTGAAACCAGAAATCTGTCAGAGAAAATGTAGAGGTGACCTCTGCGTGTGTGCCTGTGGAAGCGCTGTTGACGGCATGGTGACAGCTCATCCCAAGCTCCAGTGCCCACGCCACTCATTTGAATGCCCTTGCATCATCAACCGTACATATTAATAGATCCTTCCTCCTGATAATTCATCATAGTCTTCTATCTCCACATGTTGGTTAAAACCAAAATTGTTGGCTGTTGATAAAAACACTGGTAGATGTATGTGTATGTGAAGGGTGGGTGCAGTATCATTGTTTCATTTTGAAAACTGTTCATAGAAACAAATTAGCACTGATCAGAATAATCACATTTGTTTGGGTGGTTAAGCACATTTGCTTAAATGTATTTCATGGCGGTCCAAAGAAAAATAAGTATCACCAAAATGTCAGCTCTACAGGCAAGGACAAAACTATGTATTGAATATATGAATATTTTCATAGCTATTTTGGATTATTTGCTTTGGACCATTCTTTACAAGATTATCATGCAATTTAAATGGCAGCTGTGGTGTTAATATAAAAAATGAACTAATACTAATACTGAATACTAAAAATGAACAAAAGTGGAGATGTGAGTTTATCATTAGACAGCAACGATTAACTACTTTTAATTCATATTAAAAGTAGTTATATTTCTCATGTAAACGCAGAATTCCTGTTTGCCTTAACATGAAAATTAAGGTAATTAATACAGTGATTTAACCTTAGGCTTTTTCATCAAAGACAATTAATGAAAGCAACAGTGGCTGCATGTTCCATCCCATGACTGTGGCAGCTCCTTATGTTACAATGCGCCACATATATTAATGATGGGCGTCTGAGAGTCACAGAAACTAAATGAATAATAATCAGTATACACAGCTGGCTGTGGTGCAGTCTAGTTTATACAAAGTGCAGTGTTACTTATATAAGTTATGAAACAGTCAGAAATGTTTGTGCTTTATCTCAGAATTACATACTACACCTAATTTAGTTAGTCATGGGGACAGTGGAAATGGGGGGTTTCATTTCTTTAAAAAAAGAACCACTGGCCTGAGTTATATAATAATTATAACATTACGTTTTACAAACCTGTTAATTCTGACATCCTGAACCGAATAGAAGCAGAGAAAATATTGTAATATTGTGTTTTTGTTGGGGTTTTTTTGTCTATAAGACAGTCAGTGCTTCAAGGGCATATACAAGTGGCAGTCACTTTAGATAGGTTGATGGTTCCACAGATTTTAAAACAGAGCTTTGCTCCTTTGAGAAGGTTTAATATAGAATGCACTGCAGATAGCATCGCCAAGATTATTTTCCCATTCAGTCTCCTCAGCCATTGCCAGCATATCAAAAATGAAATGTCATTTTTTGTGAAACGAATAGCCCCCAGAGCTCCCATGTTTCTCTCAGAGCGTGTTTTCTACATATTAATGGAGATGCCATCGTGCTCCTGTGTGTCCGTCTCGGTTTTACCCCGAGGTCGGTGTCAGCGCACCCCTGCCAAACGTCCAGATTTATAGCTGTAAATGATGAACAGAATGGGGTTTTTTGTGCGACGCCAGTCTGGACAGAGTGCCTCGCTCAAGGGTACATCTGCAGCGCCGCTCTCCAGAGGCCCTGGCCATCACAGCTCCCCACCACGCACATCATGGATGGCAGGGGCTTTTATTTATGTTTTTCTCTCTGAAAAAAAGGAGAGAGAGAGAGAGAGAGAGAGAGAGAGAGAGAGAGAGAGAGAGAGAAACTTACCTCGCTTTAAAAGGATTTTTCACTTTTTTCATCTCTATCAACCTAGGCCCTCTCTATCTGGTGGGTTTCAGGTTAAACTTCAAATGGAAAGAACTTGTGCCCGAAAAAGGAGAAAAATGGAACAGAGAAAGAGAAAATGTCTCTAGTTGCTTTTGAAAAAAAAGAGAAAAGAACAGAGATAGAAATTGAAAGGTTCAAAGAGGAATCTACAGGGACAGGGACCATCTCGCTAGCATTAGGTATGCATGGGCAGTGGATGTGTTCTTCTGCGTGTGGGGTGAAGGCACAGCAGGATGTGACCGGCTACTTGTGTACTTCAACTTGTCCTTCCTACGCCCACCATTTCAGGATGACTTGGGGGGGGGGCACTGAATAAACAACCAGGTGTCCTGTTGTTGCTCTACCGTTGTCGGATGTGTCTTTGTCGGGCGCTGAAACACACAAGCCCATCACCGCGAGATACCAGAATTTTGTCTGGCCTTTTACCGCCAGCGTCCCCCCGAGAGGCTCCTCCAGTTGAAGACCACACATTGTGTGGCAGCGCTGGACTCCTGAGTCTAGCTGTTGCAATATTAGCATTGCACTTTAAAAGAGTCAGCAACTGTTCCGGGGCAGCAGACTGTTGTGGCTGTGTGCAGACCGTGAGCCCAGCAGGGCTGCTGCAACTACAGCAGGATTGCAGAGTTGCCAAAGTGGCTACAAAGAGAGCATCTCTCATCTGAAGTGATGCGTTTCTCTCTCAGCTGGTGTCAGACTCTTTAAGCCCCTCAGCAGCTTCCCCAGCTCTGGCTTCCTGTCTCAGGATTGATGATGCCTCCTTGGCCACCGAGCGCCACCGTTTGTCTGTCGTTTGTCATTTTCTTTCCCCGGCAGCAAGTATCTGAGGAAGTGTGCTGCTTTTTGTTTGAACATATTCAGTTCCCTTAAATCTGCTTTTCATTGGAATGAATTCCAGTTCATTGTTATTTGTGCCTGGAGAACAAATGCCAGTAAAAGTGACTAGCAAGCACAACTTTAAGCAGTGAAATCATAGTGTTTTTATTGAAACACAAACAAAAATGAATATACTTTTAAATGTAACCATCGTGGCCCACATACTTCCATGCTCCCTTTACATCGGAGTGAACATTAAGCAGTACATCCACTAGAGCAGGCCAAAGATTCTGCCATTACGGATGGTGATGGTCTGTGAGGCCATTTAATATTTTGCGACATGGATGGAGGACTCTTGTAACTTATATTCTGTCTCATCCATATCCATAAGTTTTCAGAGAACATGCACAAATACAGATGTAGAATACGAATAGGAAGATCAGCCCATATCTGTATTTAACTCTAAGCATAAATGAGACTTTAATGTTACACACTGATGGCAATGAGGGACAGGGATGCAGTCTCACTTCTTACTCTAAATACTCTAAAATAACGTTGTAAAAGGCTCCTAAAATAAAGTGCTTTTACACCAAATCTCTGTGTTTTAGTGATGACATGCAATTTCAGACAACTTTTTTTTTTTTTTTTTTTTTTTACCACTTTTCTTTATATTTAGTGAAAGATTAAAGTATTGAAAATCTGAATAAAAAAACATTGAAAAGCATTGAAATGTAAGGGTAAGCGTTTGGGCCAGTCACTTCTAAATATAAATAAAGATTTTTATGTGTTTAACTTATTATCATCTCGGTTGATGCTTTTAATATATGCTAAAATAATCATTGTTAAAATCTAAGTTTGAATATTGAATTGTTTTTAAATAGTTTTTACTGTGGGACTACACCTGAATCTAATTTGGTACAATACACGGTATGCATTTTGATGTCGTAACGGGGCACTGAAGTATGAAACCGGGGTCGAGACTTTGTACTGGCCTCCTCTGCCACTGATATTGGTGGAGCGCTTTCACATTTGTTTTCCATTTTCCCTCCGCTTGCTCTCCCCATTTCACCCGGAGACGGTGTGCGTCCTGACATTTGCAAGGAAATAGGCTGCTTGTGCTTTTGTCAAACTCCCTGCAGTTGTTTCGCTCCTCCTTCCCAGGTGAATACATGAAACGGAGACACGTCTCAAACTAAAATGAAGCAGGGATGAGGTGCCCATGAAATTTTGCATACTCTGAACTCTACTTTCTCAAACAGAGTTGAATATAGTTTTAACACAAAAAAACAAAAACAAATTCCCACCACACTTTTATGTTCTTCTGTGCGTTTGTGTTTTTAAAAAGTGAGGAGCTACTGTTCTTCCAGATGGTTGGCAGCTTTAGCTATTGTAGGAAACATTATCATTTACCAAGATGGAAAATAAAATAGGGATGAATGTGCTTGAGGCATAAGCATACAGACTACATCTCGCTAATCCAGACTTATCTGCCAACTCTGCTGTTGTTGACAGTGGGCTTATTCCATTCCCGTACTGTGTGCACATGCCAAGGTTGCTTTTTGAGGCAAAAACTCAGGCTGCTGGTTTAGTGCTTTTGGATGTGAGTGCTGCCCGGGGTTATGTCATTTCTTAACTATGCGCCTGAACGTCTTGAATAAACAGGGCAAAATGCTGACACCACTAAATGTTAGTGAAATAGGGAAAGAAAGAAACAAAGAAAAGCTAACAGTAGACTGTAAACAGTAGACTCTTGTGTTTATGCCCCCGGAATGCCTTATGTTCGCTTTTTTGTATTATATACATATAATAGATAGAAGCACAAGCGAACGGATGGGCAAATGCTGTTTAGCTGTTTTGTGTTTGGCTTTCTGTTCAACAGTTGTGTGGTATTTGGAGCATTTAATTGCAAAAGGCACTGTAGCTGTCTCTGCATTCTGAGAGCACAAACAGCATTCGGCTTTGCTGTCACCCTCTATAACCTCGAAAATGCAAGTTTACTACTAAAGTGGAGGCAATACAGCGACTGAGGACTTAGTCAATAGAGGCTGTAGTTGCTGCTATAAAAAAGTTTAACAGTTCATGGAGCAAAGTAATTATTGTAGTACAAGTCGGGGTTTTAGTGCACGTAGAATACCTTACTTTTATAGCATACTTGGCTTCAAACAACTTCAGAGGACTTTATTTTGGAACTGAGGGAGAACTTTAGGGTTCACTATTATCAGATACAGTCACATGAAGGAGTGAGTACATCTCATGAAAAAACTTTAGAAATTCTTTTAACAAATTTAAACACAAAAGTAACAAAATGAATGAATTTCCAATAACCATGTCCACCTAATGTAAATAAAATGAACAGAAGGGCAGTTGTTTTCAAAGTGGAAAAAATAAGTGCACCCCTACATATTTTGCTGAAACTGAAATTAGACTGTTACAGGATACCTTGGAATAACTTCAAGCCGACTGTAAAGTATAGTGGTGGAAATTTTATGGTTTGGGGCTGCTTTGCTGCATCGGCCAGCATGGAATCATAGAAGCAACTATGAATTGCCTCAAGTGCTTAAGGAAAACGTGAGACCATCTGTAAAAAATAAAAGTTGAAGCTGAAGAACTGGGCCTTCCAATAGGATAATGATCCCAAACATACAAGTAAATCCACCAAGGAAGAGATCAAGGATTATGAAATGACCCAGACAAAGCCCAGAAATGTCAGTTGAAATGCTGCTAGGGGTGTGTGACGTTAATATTCTTCTTTTTTCATAGAGATATTAACACAGCATTTAACGATCAGATCGCGTAAATACACCATTTAATGTGCATCTAAATGAGAATCAGTAAATTGTGTGAACTCATACAATCCCGCCAGTGCATTAAGCAGTTATAGCGCTAATGGGCCTAATGCCCAGATACCAAATTACAGATTACACATTAGATGACAGAGTATGTTAAGTGTCACTTTAGGAGCAAACAAATTTAGGCAAACGGTTAAACTATTAGCTTCCTGTTGAGTCACCCATTTGCAGAATGGGGGAGATGGAAGGGTGCTGGCGGCCATACGGAACCAAACTGAATGCAGGAGATTAATTCAGAGCCGGAGACTGTGAGAGAGCTTCATTAGCTCACGACCGTCCATTAGCGGGGACCGCGCACTGCTGCGTTTAAGGGTCACCTGCCGCTTTTCTCCTTTCAATTGTCGCTGTAACGGCATGAGACACAATTATACCCCTCAAACGTACCACAGGCTTTCTGTGGAATCATAAGGTCTTGCATTTAAACTCCTGCTGTCTTTGGCATAGTGCGATTTTCCATTCTCTTCGAGCTCATGAAAGAGAGGAGGAATCATCCATTATGACAGAACTGTGCAATAAGCTCGTATTGTTCTCTTTCTCTTCATTTAACCGGCAGGACACTGTATTGTTTTCTGCTCTTTGTGTTTGCTCCGTAGCGCTTTAGCCCTTGTCTGTCGCTTGAGTCATTAGTGTTGTGCAAGCTGGAATTTGTCCCCAATTTAACAGCTCTCTGATTCTTTCCCCGTAACATGAATGCTTGGAAATGAGCTCGACTCCGCCAGTAACTCTGTGATTACAGCGCCCACTGTAATTTTCCAACACTTTCTGCAGACACTTTAATTTGTTTTTAAGTGCAACGGGAGAATGACTGCTCGCTGACAAATCTTCGCCGAAGCGAGCATCTGAAACAAATGCCGATTTGGATGATGACAAGGGCCTGTAAATTTTAAGCCGGCATTTGCAAAGTGCCACCAAAGAGATTTAGGCTCTGGTGGGTAAAGAGAGATCTCTGCACTTTGAAGTGTTATTACCTTGGAAATCCCTTGCAGTAAATCAGATTTGATTAATTGTGAATATAAATTGCCATACAGTTGTGAAGCAGCAGCTAAGACTCTAAAGCGTGCTTTATATGCATAAGGCCTGGCTTGCTCGCTCCTTACAAACACTTTGCATCAAATGTAATGTCATGGCTTTTTTTTTTTATTGATAATGTTTGTAGTAAATTTCTCCTAGTTTAAAGAGTTTGTGCCAGAAGCACTGTGTGTGTTTATGTAGCTGATATCTGATTTGCATATCTGATGATTTACTGTGGCAAACATTTAAAGTACTGCGCAAAAGCTATTTCTCTTAACAGTTTTTGTAAAAAAAAGCAAAAAAAAAAACCAACAACAACAATGCAAACTTTTTGATAAATACAAGTCAATAAATGATACATGAGACTATATGTACATCAGTGTTGGCTAGTGCTAGAATTTCCCTCTGGGATCAATAAAGTCTGTCTATATTGAGATCTATCTATATATCTAGACATTTCTAAAGCTATCCTTGAGGAGGTCCAGTTACCATCCAGTACCTTCATCAGCTAATCTATCCATCCTTAAAATATAAGTTGCTGATAGAATTTAACAAATACTTGCAGTGACTATGAATGCAACAACAAGTTCACCAACTGTGTTTTTGTAACTTTGTTTTTCTGATCAACAATATTAATTAACTTTCTCTGTTTATGTTTGTATGGTAAAAACACACTACAGCCAAGATACGTCATTTTCTTAGGCTTTCACAAGACCTACTGTGTATATTAAGGACTGAGTAATACTGGGAAAAGGTTATATTGCATTATTTGAGTCAAAAGCATGCAGAAATCACTATATTGCGATGGAAAGGGTGGAATTAAGATTGTAGTTTATTACCACATGTCACTATTACAATAAATTATCCAACATGCTGAGAGTAGGTGTGAATGATCACTTCATGTCAAGCAATTTCTGCATTTCCTGCATTTCATTTCACAACAAAAGTTTAGTGCTATTTGGATCATGTAAGTCTTAAACATGATGCCGATTAAAGAATGATATAATGTGCTGCACTATTGATCATATATCGTGTTTACGTTTGCTAGACAGTGAACAGCAAAGCTCCATAGTTACATTAAGCCGTTAAATACAAATGGCCCCCTTATTAATAAATAAGGTGAGTTTGCAATGAGTGTCTTGGGGATCCGTCCCTAAGTCTCACTGTTAGTTGTTGTGAAGACATGCAGATCCCAAAGGGGAGTACTTGTGCTGAGTAGGTCAGCAGTGCATCAGCACATCAGGTGGATTAAGATGATGTAATCTAGACAGACAAGAGGAAATGCCATGCAACACACAGCGAGAAGGTGTAGGCCAAGCGCCACAGTCGTACTGCGATAGCATCAGCATCAGATAGTCCTCTGTTTCTGCAGGATGGCGTGTTTATTTAGAAAAATAGTTGTAACCACTTAGAGGAGACAGAAATGTTAAATAGTGTTAAGGGTTAAGTACATTGCCATAGTTCTCCATGATGGAACTGGCTGTGTTTTGTGATGGTAAACTGTGCTCTGATATATAACTATATATATAAAATAAAGAAAAAACACTCAACAACTACAGAAAAGTTTACACTCGGAGCAGACAGAGGCATGAGATGAAATAGCAAGGGAGAGATGGCTAATGTGACTGCACTCTGCATTTTTGCCCGGAAATCCCCTTGGGCTATTGGAGAGCGTCTCTCTTTTTTCCATTTGTAAAAAGCCCCAATCTCTCTGACCTTCAGCGGCTAAACGCTTGAAGGAGAAGAGGATAGTGAGAGAGAGAGAGAGAGAGAGAGAGAGAGATGGCTTTACTTTCATTTATTTATGTTTAATGTGTGGGCTGCAGGGGCCAGGTTTGTCTGGCCACCGCTGTTCTGTTTTAAACCACTTAATGCTGAGCAGGATCCATCAGAATCATGCGAGGCGGGCCTCCATTAGAGATAAGACCGTGTCCCCTGGCCAGGCACCCCCCCGTGACCCTGAGGAAAGAAAGTAGGAGAGGGTAGCCATCAGATGCGCCACTATTCACATTAAAATGGCCATCGGCTCCCGGAACGGAAATCCGGAGTGCACGGCTTCTCTGGAGGGGATTTGGGACGTTCACCCACCTGATAATCATATCTGCAGCCTCCATTTGCAGGTGGTGGCACTCAATACCCTTTCACACCTCTTTTTTTCAGCAGTACATTAATAGTTGGGGAGCTCTCAGTTTTCAAAGATTTGTTTCATAGAAAAGTTGTTCATGTGTAATGATTACAGAACAGAACAATGGCATGTTACATATGGTGTTAGAAATATTCCTAGGAATTCATAGATGTGTAGAGTGATAGGGCACAAGGTTTGTGTTGTTAGATTTTTAACAATGCCATAGCATATGGGCTTTGAGATGAGACCACTGGGGTGATCAAGGTCTCGACCGATAAAGTGGCTTTAAGTCAAAATGAGTAAACTCTTGGTTACAGGGCCAATAATGAGGATGCAAAGATTTTATCGGTGTTGTTTACCAAATAACAGGCTTAGAGGTGCAGCCTTTGTAAATGCTGAGACTGTATCTCGTGCTGATATTGGTGTCTTTAGAAAAAGAACTTAAATTTAAGTGTTACTGTTGTTGTACTGTTGAAGTTAAGTTTGTATTAAAAATCCAAATGTAACGTGTGGATTTCTTGGTTGGAAACATAGTTTTTTTTAAATGCTATTTGAACTTAAAATCGTAGGTTAAACAGAAGAGATGATTCTTGTTATGTTAATGTATTATTTGAAACTAAACTAACAAAAATTTAAAGCAGAAAGAAATCCAAATATTTGTTATAAGTTTTATATAACTTTTTGGTTGGCCAAATCAGACATTGTCTTGGAGCCTAACCTGTTTATAATTTGGTGATGATACCAGATTAGATGTAAACAAAATGGTGCAGATGGGCCACAATTAGGGGGGAGGGGTTAAAGTAAAATATCCTTGATGAACATAGTTGTGAAACAGCAGTGTGGTAGGTTGCTGGACTATGATTACTAACAGTTAAAGAGTTGCATACTTTATGGTAGAGATCAGCAATTTGCTGAACTGCAGGCTCTTTGGGGCATGACAAGCCCCGCTCTTAACCACCCCCCACCTTTAATAGCAGAAGGTAAAAGATGTGTATACTTGTGTGTTGCGTGTTCTCTGAGCTGTCTGAAATACAACACTGTTGCTGTTGTATTCCATTGCACTATGTATATATATATATATATATATATATATATATATATATATATATATATATATATATATATATACATAAACACACAGCTCTTCTAAAACGTGTATGTAAGCTGTGTAGTTATGAAAGTCTGAATCCAATGACACTATCCTCCATGAAAACTGGCAAGGGTAACTGCACACCCATTCAGAAATCTGGGGCCTTTAGAATTGTTATGGTCTAGCTTTTAAGGTGGGCAGTGGACCCCCCCTCCACCTCATCCTTGGCTGTGCTCTATAACCATACATTGGCCAAGTTACCCAAGATAAAGACTAACATTGCATCAATCCTCATGACGACCATATGTCATCATCACCAAAGCCGCCCCATCCAGCCTTACCGATTCCTTCAATTAAAAGTGAAAAGACGGAGGCGAGGAGCGAAGCCGTTTGAGCAAGCTGTATGCACCGCCGTGCCCTTCCTAACTCTCAAGTCAACCCCCGGCAGCATCACATAGCCCGCGGCGAAATGCTCTTCTCAGAGACGATTTCTGTTCTTCATCAGCATATTCTTTCTCGTCAGGAAGAGTAGAGTCTGTTCCCCGTTCCCAGTGACAACAAGTCTCAGGAGGGCGCATTAGTGAGATGGTAGCAGTCATTGTGCAGGTATTTAAGGCCATGGCTGTCGTGTTCTATATCCTTGCTTTCTGCTCCAAGCGCCGGGAGAGCGCTGATCTTGTTTGGCATTTAACGTGACTGTGTTTCTGTTTGAGCGCAAGGTCAGAAATGACCAGACGAGTCTATGCATGGCAAAGGAGAGCAGAAGCCTGGCGTGACAGTAATGTGCATATGGTTTTCCAGTGTCATTTTTCCCAATTATCAAATAAGATGTGACATCTCTGCAGGTTTAGTTCCATTCAGAATTAACTGGAGTTTTTTCAAACCAACTGAACGCTTCATTAACCCAGTGGACTTATATGGTTAATAAAACCTTATTCCGCTTAATCATTCACGCATTCGTTCATTCATTGAATCATTCAGGTAAAGGTTTAGTTGATGTTCCTCATTTTTTGTTTATTTATTTCTTTTTAATAAAGGAAACTTGCAAAGAAGCGCAAGGAGACACTAAGCAGCACAAGGCAGGAGATGACAGTGATGGTGAACTCCATGGACAAGAGCTACACTGAGCAGGGCACCAACTGTGACGAAGCCATCTCCTTCATGGACACCCACAACCTTAATGGAAGAAGTGAGTACTTCACTGACAGTACTTCTGTTTTCCCTTGTGAGTTTTACTGACCACCATTTGGGTGAACCGTCTTTACCTCTTTAACTGAGGAGCTGACAGCAAAGCTTATTTATTAGATCCTTCTGATCTACATTCACTTAAACCAACACATTACTGAAACAACATTATCTCTGTATGCTCAACGTCCCTGTTATTAGAAATCCCAAACTTGTAGGTCCATCTTGCTGGTGTACAGTTAAAGATATCTCATCTTATTTATCTGGCCAACAGTGGTTCTGTAGTCATGAACTGACCAATGATAAATTACATCTCCCATAATTGTGTTCTATAATTGTACCAATAAGCTACATACACCTTGTGATGTGTCTAGTGGATAGAAATACAAGGTAAGAAGATCTAATCAAGTTGACGGCGACTGTATTTGTTTTTCTAATAGAGACTGGTTTCAGACTGGTTTCCAGACGAGAATTAAGCCTAATAATCCTGTGCTCAGAAAGGAGCTGGCATTTATTAAGGAACTAAATCAGTGCCCACCGTGTTGAAATTTTGCCCCCAAGGACCCTGACTGACCATGTGACACCTGGCTCTTTGTGTTGGTCAGCAACTTCAGTCTGTGGTGGGCCAGTGTCCCTGTGCTCCAGCTGCTGCTCCCCCAGGACAGCTGGGACTCACTCTCCTAATCCTAGGTGGGGGCTCCAGATTAGTCAGCAGCCCTCGCTCAGAGTGTGCTGGCTCAGCAGCGGCTGGAACACACACCCATCTGCTCACCTGGAGCCAGGACCCTCCCTTCCTTGCGTTGCACTTGTGGTTTATATGTCTGATGCTAGGCTGACCACTTCTTGATAAAGTTTTATGTAGTTGTTTTCTTTAGCTTGGATGCTATTTGGATGCAGCCCATCTACACATACAGACATAAACCCACAATGATGTAATGATGATGTACTGCAGTACAAAAAAATAATTTTTTTATATATATATTTAAAAAACATGCATGTCTCTTTAAAATGGTCTTGGAGGAAGTTAACAGCCTGCAGCTACGGTCTCTATGCAAGCATACACCAGTACAAGAGAGCAGAAAACAGAAGCAGCGCTGTGATCATTTCAGATGTACTTACAATTTATTCAACAGTTAGTTCAGTTCAGTTTTTAACAAAATCACTGTATCATTCTATTGTGCATTGGCTTTTTAATACTGACTCTCACTGTGCTGTAGCTGACCATTATGTTTCTACCTTATCACTTACAAAAACTGGAAATTCTATAAGATATTATTTGATCTGCAGCCAGTTTGGTCAGATTCTAAAGAAATATGTGACAGCTGGCCTCTGTCAAATTCAGAACTTCCTATTAGCCCTAAACAAGTTTTCAGTTGACAGCCAGAAACAGAATTTGGCAAATAAGATGAAAAGATTGAAAGACTGGAGCAAAGCAACATCCAGACTCATGTGGCAAATGCTGAAAAAACTGAGCTGATCCTGATTATTACCATTGATAATCTACTGCAATTTAATTAATGCTGTGTAAACATAGTATCAGTATCAGTACTGTAGCAATATTGTGATAATATGAAAAACTGATCATTTTGGTAGTTAATATCATGATACACACTTTTGTGATATCCAAAGCTTAAAAGATACAACAAAATATAATATACAAGTAAAATATTACAACAAAAATGCATAATACTGCAGAAATAAAATAATTATTAATTATCATTATAAAAGATATGAGCTACAATATAAATTTTAGGTGTTAATGACATTTTGTGCTTTGTACTGTTTGTCCTATATCTTATTGTAGCCCAAAAGTAGCCCAAACAGCTGTTAGCCCTTCCACTTCTTACAGTATGAAACAGAATGAAAAATAAAATAAATGATTGCTTCTTTGATCACTTGACAATGGTTAATATTGCAAGAGGGCCGCACCTTTTTTTCCGCTTGGCGTGACTGATGTGTCACCCAGCGCAGTGGCCAGTAAACAAGGATGAATAAATAAACATGCGCTTTTAGCAGGCGGGACAGAAAAGCGGCGGACGCCAGGGCGATTCATCTGTGACCTTCTCCTGCTGTCTGTCTCCATAGCTTTGATTGACAGGCAGGTCGCAGCAGACAGCGCCTCGTGGCAGCTGTCAGAGTGCCGGTCCCTACCTGACCGTTCTCACTGTCAGCCGCTCACCCAGCTCCTCATCACAGCTCTACCGCGTAAGCTAGCCGTGGGGTCTCGCCGCACCTCCGTTTTGATCCAGTGTGAATAGACGTGTATTGCAAACGCACGTCTGGTGTGTGTGAACGTTGGGAACTAGACGTTTCTCTTTTCCAGGATTTATTGAGTAAAATATGCGAAGAATTTGAGCTATTCCTGCTTCATTTACGTCACAGTGGTATTTTAAGCCGAGCTAGACAAACTTGGCATGTATTAAACTGACAGAGTCAGGGGAATTGTGGATGTCTTAACCCTCAAAATAACAAAGGGACAAGCTTGGAGAAAGTCATCCGGCCATGTTTGGTATATCATTGCTGTATAAACCTGAAATAACTGCCTTTTACACGGGATGAACATTTCGTGATGAACTGTATGGCAAGTGAACCGATATAAATGATCCTAAATGACTACATATACTGTACAGAAGTGTTTCTTCTCCAAGTAAGTTCCCAATTTAGACAATTATATAATAAAATATTCAGATGTGATGAAAAACTCTGGATCGTTTGCTTAAATGTACTTCTCCCTTCTTTCTCTTTTTATTTCTTTGACTAACAGCCGTCTCCTCACCATCGTCATTCACCATGAAGACTAACACACTCAGCACTTCCGTGCCCAACACCTATTACCCAGGTAACCTCAGCTCTGATTTCTGACCTCTATGCTCTCACCAAACTAAATCAGCTCTCACTTTTTACATCTGTTGCTTATACTGTCTCAAATATCTTGTGATTACATTTTAACAATATGTGCAACAACAACATAACCGTTGGTGAAGTACTCACTGTTACACTGTTACAGCTTGTGCAGGTATATATATATATATATATATATATATATATATATAGTTTCAGTAGAAGGTTTTCTCTTAGGTTAATTGAACAGTATGAACAGCTCGTATGAACGGTAGTTATTCCTGGAAAAGAGAATCTCTGATTAATATACATTATGCAAGTATTTAACAGCATATGCACAGGAAATACCAGCTAGCCTGTCATATGCATAGGAAATACCAGCTAGCCTGTCATTCAGCCAACTGTAGTGGAATGCTTGTGTCACATGGTAACTAAACCAAAGTTTATTACTCTCTGTAATGCAATGGTACTAACTCAGCCATAGCACATCCTTCATCTTAATAATATATTTTATATGTTCAGTACAATATATGTATTGTATTATACCCTTCCAAAGCAGTGCCTTGGTCACTAATCTGTAATTTTTCTCTAGCTAAAGCAGCTTCATGTACATTATCCACATTTGTAAAGCTAAACCTTTATGCAGTTAATGTGATATATTGTCTTATAACATGGTAACATAATCTGCAATTTAGGAGTAATGACAAAAAAGATTAAAACTTTAAAACAGATAAATGAATAACAAAATGCTTTTGCTAGATGATTACTAACACATTACACTGTGGTTTGGGCTAGAACATGAGCTGGTGCATGTAATTTTGGGAGCTATTAATGAGTCAGGTTATGTAACAGCCTAGTGGCTGGTTTTATCTCCCACGTTTGGCAAATTAAGGAGTATTTGAACGAGAAGACAACAAGGTTCAAGGTGTTTGAGGTTCAAGGTATGTCAGCTCCGATTACAGAACTCTATATATATGTTAACTACTGTAGTGTAAATGCAGTTTTTCATTATATGGCACCTTTAAAATAATAACTTTACAGAGTCACAACATAATACTACAGGCAGCTAAATGTTAGCAGTGTTGGCCTTTCCTGTGCAAATGCAGTGTCTATAGTCTGGCCGCTATACATCTGCTACAATCAGAAAAATGTTACTAGAGTAATGGAGAGTTAGATAATAGTTAGATAATAGTTTACAACCAGTATGTTGCTATAACTGTCAAGAGACACTGGCGAATTACATGTGTAACTGTACATCACCAGTTACATTGTTGTTGCGAGTATACAGTCGGGACCCCCAGTAGTGGGTTGCATCAGCATGTTTTGCTTGTCACCTAGGTCTAAGTAGGAAGAACTTCAGTTCTAACAAGCCATTAGTGCAATCATATAATTAAAGATTATATGTATATTAATAAAAACTATGATGGCAAGTCATCACACCAACGCAAGTAAAGTATTACGCTGTATTTACACAGTTCTTCCTGTTTGGATCGAGCTCTTCTATTCCTCCTCTAACACTACTGTCCTGCAATGCTAACTGTCAATTGCTCTACTGCTAACTGATGTCTGCATTCTCACTTGCGTGTTTTCTTTTCTTTGTAACCTCCAAATTCTGCACCGGTTTTGGGCAGACCCCTTTGTGCCAACTGCTATCTTAGGTGAGACCCCATTTCCACTTTCTGCTTCTCCAGTACTCCACTCTACCTGTATGACATGTGCCAAGCTGTGTATGCATTGCTATGCTAGCTTTTGAGAGGTACACAACAGGAAGATAAAGTAAGATAGACAGAAAGCAAGAGAGGGAAGGAGAGGGAGAGAGAGAGAGAGAGAGAGAGAGAGAGAGATTTGTTTTTCGTTACTGATGATGGCTTCCTCACATCCATACCTGCCTGCTTTCCTCTTCTCTGTAAGGCGAGGGTTTTTTCTCCCCGAGCTGAAGTTGGCTTCACCCCATCCCATCCGCATTCCGTGTCGTGCGTGTGACGTCACGTATGTCTATGACCTCTCATGTGCATGGACAGATAATGTGGACTGGATGAGGGGGGAGGTGACAGTGTGGTGCATTTAAACAAGCAAGCAAACAAACAGTACAATACACAACACACACAGCAAAACAACTCGAAACAAAACAAAACACAGCCCACAGCCATCCAAACACCTCTTAATGATAGCACAAAAATTTATATATGAAGGATTTGGATAGGCTACAATGCCATTTGGCTCATATTCCTGGGAATCTTTTCGATTAGCCTGACTTATAACTTGGAAGATTTAAGCATTTACCACAGCAAACCCGTAGATATGTTCCTTTTATGGTAAACGTATCTTGTGAGGCATCACAATATGTCATCAAACCAAACCTTTGGCACCTATCCACTATGCTAGAAGAGGACTTGTTTTCGGTAGGGTTCACTTTTTTTTTAGCCAATGATTCGGCCTCTTATGTCAAATGGTTCTTGTTTTACAGTAAGACAGCAAATCGCAGAGGCCGATGATTTGTTAATGGGCAGGTCAACCCACTACGTTGTAGAGCAGCCAGCATTTCAACATAGGCTCCTTATGGTCTAAGGACAAGAGTCTGTTTAAGACCCCAACGACAACAAAACTATGTCTAGGTGCTCTTGTTTCAACTATCTTGTTGCTTATACCCTGTTTCCTTTCTCTTCTCCTTTTTTCTTCACATTTAACCTGTTATGTATCCTCTTAAAAAGTGCCAATTAATGGTAAGTTGCCAGTCTGCCCTGTGTTTTTGGGGGTGGAGATGTATGTGGGTCATGCTGAAGGGTTGCCTTCCCCAAACCGTATCACCTCGCATGGCCTTGCGTAGCATCTCGCCCTGCCCTGTCCACCTGTGCAGCCATTAGCTAGCATGGCCGTCACCCATGGGCGTCCTCTTCATGCATATGTGGACAATGTGACATCCCCCCCCCCCCCCTTCCTCCCACCTGCACCCTCTCTTATTCTACTTTCTTTGGTTTCACTCCCCCCTCCACCCCCACCACTTCGTTGTGAAGGTGTCTCATCTGACATTGCCATTGTAGCCGCTAAGGTAACCCTCCTTACAGTACCATGCATCATGCAGAGCCACAGACAGTTCACCATCCCACCATTTGTGCGAGCTCATTTTGCCATTGATCCGGACTCCGGATAGCGAGTTTCTGTAGAGAACTGAGACGGCAGGTAGCTTTCCAGAACAGGACTGTATTCTAGCACTGCATTTGTTTAAGGAATAACTAGTCAGGTAAACTTTGTAGTTTGTGCACCTCTTGTCTGTTTCACTTTAAATCTGTGTATATTGTATGATTAGCTTCACATATTCTTGCGTACTGTATTTGCCAATGCTCATTTCCTCATGTTTTTCTCATGTTGTAACTCTATCGTAAAACCCTGTACTCATCCATTTCTTCTACGGTTTGCTGGAATTTGACCTTGCTGTGTGCGGTGCCTCAGGCCTGACCAGTTCCTCTGGCCCCCTGTCTCTTTCCCCCGCTGCAGACGAGAACCACACGGTGACCAGTGACACCAGCAGCCTGGTGCAGTCCCACACTCACTCCTATAAGAAGAGAGAGGCGGTGGACGTGCCGTACCAGACGGGTCAGCTTCACCCAGCCATCCGCGTGGCTGACCTGCTGCAGCACATCACGCAGATGAAGTGTGCTGAAGGCTACGGCTTCAAAGAGGAGTATGAGGTGAGCTGGTGACCGGTGTGACTGTCCACACTGTCGCTTCCAACTCTCTTTCATCTTTCTTTCTCTCTTTCATCTTTCTTTCTTTCTTTCTTTCTTTCTTATTTTGTTGTGTCTTCCTTTTCATAGTTTTCCCTTTTTACTGTCTCTTTATTATATATATTTTTAAAATTTTATTTCCCATCTTTGTTTCTTTCCTTTTTCCTTGTCTTTCTTTTATTTCATAATTGTTCTGTCTTTATTTTCCTTAACTGTTACTTTCATTAGTTCTCTCATTCTGGATTCATTCTCTCTCAGTCTTCTCTTATGGATTTCTGTTTAGTCTCTTCTCTTGTGCTCTCCATCTTTTATTTGGTCTATTTTTTATTCTACTTCTCTCTCTCCCCTATTTGGTTGTTATGCATCTCAGCATGATGTTGCACATAAATGTGCTCTCTCTTTCTCTCTCTCTCTCTCTCTCTCTCTCTCTCTCTCTCTCTCTCTCTCTCTTGCTCTCTCTCTTTAATGGACTTTTCATGAGCTCTTAATATGCAAAAAGCACAAATTTGTGTCCTTGCACTTTGTGCCTGTGTCATCACTACACTCCACCAGCTCTGTGTTCATGCTCCTGCAGTTTGTTGACTCCATGCCACTCCGCTTAGCTCTTAAAGGCCCGAAGACAGGCGACTATTTAACTACCTAGCAACCCTAAACCGGTCCTGGTGTGAAAATTAGCCCGTAAATCTGAAAGCCCCCTGAGTCACACTCGCTGGCAGACACACTTGGGGGATTCAGCGACTGAGGCTGTTTGTTAACGGCTAAGACAACTGAGAGATGTCAGCAGTGCTAAGCGCCTGAGTCTGAGCACACAGCTCCCCTCGTTAAACAAACGCCACGCACTCTCTGTCACCCCCTGTCTCCACTCTGTGTGTATGTGTATATATATATATGTGTGTGTGTGTGCAGGCTGTGTGTGCACGCATGTAGGTCGCACTTCCTTTTCATTGCTTTGTGCATCTCCGGTGTATTGAACAGAACTGCCTTACCTGTAGTGTAGTTCCCAGCATCCTCCATCTCATGCTCGTCTCCTCTTCAACCCTCTGCTTCACCATTAAATAAGACCTGAATTAAATAAATATTTCAGCTTGGATACCCCCGTTCAGCCCAGCCTGTGCTCGCGGTTTGAGGCTACCCTGAGGGCTCAATTCATTATGGATAAAGATTTTTAGGGCAGAGGTAGCTCCACAGCTATAATATTGCAAGTTAAAAATACAGTCTGCAGAATAATTGATGCATCCACCCCCGCCCCCCCCCCCCCTTTCCTCCTTCCATGTGAAAGTGCTTGTTATAACTGTTTTCTTTTCTATCCCCCATTTTTGAATGCGCATTAAGCTGGAAAAAAAGAGCAAAAACCATTGCAGTGTGCCTTCCGTTTGCTGTCTTCACTTACCTGTCTTAGTTCAATGAACTTTAGCGATGACGAGGACTAAAACTGAGCACTAAACTCTTAACTTATCTTTCCCCCCTGATCCATGCTTCTTGTTATTCCGTACATTAACTTTGGAAAAGCTAAACGAGGTAAGCCCACATTTTTGGATGTGATTGTAAGTTGTTCTCAGTTGCTTGCTAGTTGCATTATGACCTGTCAAATCCTGCCAGCTTAAAACCTGTCCAGTAGCGTGTCATTCAGGTCCTGTATTGTGTCTGTAGAGGATGTATGTAGTGTTGCAAACTGCTCATGTATATGTACTGCGTATATATATATATATACATATATATACATATATCTGTAATACACCTACTACTTTACCTTCAGCTTCCCTTAGCATGCCATGCTAAATGCCAAAATATGAACAGATCATTTTAATGTTCTGTTTTTTTAAACCCTAGTACAAAATACCTTGTCCCTTCAAATCACATGGAAGAGCATACTTACAGTATGAGAGGCTTATGGACCTCCCTTATTCAAATTGAAACTCATGTATGCACTGGGACCATTCATACTTAACAGAACAATCTCTGATGTGGTCTTGCTTCATCCTGCCTGCTTTCAATCATTCCTTTAATTGTGGTTTATGGTAGAAGCCTCAACTCCAGTGTTCTAGTTTTAATTATCAGCCTTGCTTATGGTCCTTTGTGTCATTCATGCTGATGCTCACCATTCCATCCCGTTACTGGACACCACGCCATGCTTTGCTGAGCAGCTTCAGTGCTAGCATCCAGGCAGCCATCCATTCTGACAGGCCTTTTCCCCAACCACGCCATCGCAGCAGCATGCCAGGAGTGTTGTGATGCACTACACAAAACTCTCTTGCTACTAATGACAGCTATTCTTGTCAGCTTGTGTGATGCGGTTTTGAAGAAAAAGAAAACACATATTGTCAAACTCCATAATGATTCTTTGTTTTTATTGTGAGCTTGTTTTGACTCGACACCTTTCAAAAACACCAAAGCTTCATGTTTTGTCAAAGGTACAGGTGCAGATCGCAGTGCTTTGTCTAAAACACTTGATTGATTTTTAATAACCGCCCTCCCCCCTGATCCACCCTGGCAGGGAGACAGCACAGACAAAGGTTCGAGACACAACAAGGGGTGCATGTCACACCCGAGCAAGAGACTGAGCTTTATTATCTATTGAGGAGTTGCTCGGGGCCACGGCGCTGATGAAATCTGTTATTATTGCCTGTGTTTTCTGTTTGATTTGGCCCCTTGACGCAGCCTTCTGCTTTTTTTTTTTCTCCAAGAGAAATCTTCTGTGAAAAATCACCTGAGTTTGACTTTTTAAATACGTGCACGACAGAACGACTGTTTGGGTTCATTTTCTTTCTCCACCAATCAGACGGTAGCTTATTGACTGAGATTTTGAGGCCCAGCCAATGGCATTGTGGGGCCTAGAGGGACAGCCGCAGCCTGGAGCGCCCTTTCGGCTATTTTACTTTTCATTCTGTCTCCATCTGCTGCAAGGCTGCGCTGGATCTTAATGATTTTGCTCCATAGTTGGTTTTTTTTTTTTTTTTTGGACTTAAAAAAACATCATTTTTCCACGAAGCCTGGAAATGATTCCTCTCTACTATTTCAGTGCAGCACTAACATTTATCCCTTGTTTTTATGCTGACTGTTTTCCGTTGCAGTTTAGGATTTATGGTATTTTTTGGTGCCCGTAATGGCACCAAACCCAAGCTACGGCTCTGTCAGTATTTGTTTGACAGGATTTGCACTCTGCAACTCTTACAAGCTGCAGATGTTCTTTAAGGCATTTGCTTATGACTGTTTTGAATGTATGAATATCTCGCGAGGGTTTTCTTCCAGCTGACATAGCACGCTCGCAGGTTTGACACGCGTCTGAACCAGTTTGCCTGCGCCTCTCATTATTCTCCCATGCTGTGGTCCCCGCATTGGACTCTGCATCTCATTACTTTCTGCCACACGTGCCAAGCGTCTAAAAGGTGTTCGTCACTCATAACCCCCCCCCCCCCCCCAACCACCACAGCCTCCCAGACGCCTCAGCTCGCTGTCACTTAGACGACATGAAAGGACAGCTGTCTCCAAAGACACAAGGCTGCTGTGAATAACAAGCCAGCTCCGCTTTTGAAAATCTAAACTGTGTCCATGTAGTGAGAGAGAGAGAGAGAGAGAGAGAGAGAGAGAGAGAAGCCAAGTCTTCCCGTCGATGTCAATATGTATTAAACCTCCTTTAATGTCTCCGCCACCGGCCTCAATGCGTCGGAAGGAAAAGCAATCTGCATTAAATACGCCCGTCCTTCAAAGTGTCCCTTGCTGCCGCAGTTACAAGGCAACTGCCGCCACCCCTATCACAAGGCCCAGCCTGGTCAGAGGAAAGGTCATGTGATAAGCCTCATCCTTTTTATCCAGGCAGAAAGGTGCGCCCGTAGCGCTCGTATCTGAGCCCGGCTGCTCTGAGAAGCTACTGTTTGCATATTAAGAGCTCATTTCTGGGAGAATTAGGCGGCTCTCATTGCCTCGCCCTGTTAAATAACGATATGCGCATGTCTCAGAAACTTTGGGAAGAGCTTCCATAGCTACTGCTCAGAAAACAACATAAACAGATTTTACCCTCATAAGATGTATGAGGGTAAAAGATGTAAACCATTTTCACCAGGAAAAGCGACTCAGACTCCACCATCCAGCAGGTGTCCCCTCCTGGCTTCCACTGTCACGGTGGGGGACTCGATCTGCCGTCATTAACTGCACTAAGGCTGATCAAGGCACTTTGTTCTTCACTGCCAATTCCGTGTCATCATCGCATTCAGACCCAAAGGACGCTCAACTCCGCTAAGAGAAAGAGCGGCAGTCTCTTACAATCACCAGCAATCATATCAATTGTCTGCGGATGGTGAGGTATCGGAGGCACGCGGCCGGCTGCAGATAATAATGCATCATTACGCCGTATTTATACCTCAGAGCTACACTCCATTGAGAGGCGAGCAGGCAGCTGGCAGCAGCGAGAAGCTACAGCGAACAGACAAGTCTGAACACCCCAGCAGCCCCCTCACACCCCCCACTGAACAAATGCTAGCTGCTGTTGAAGTTTGTCTTCGTAATTAGCTTTAATTGTGTGGCCGCACAGCTCCGAATTGCCAGATTCCCCACACAGTATTAATATTTCATCATGAGTTTCAGTTCAGGGAAAGTGTCTGGTTTTTGATCCCATTGCTAGCTGCTGCTGCTTTTTTTGTTTTTTTTTCCCCCCTGATCTTTAATTCCCACCAGTGGAGTCGGTGAGACAGACAGGTCATTTTTACTCCGCGGAGGAACCCGGCCGGCGAACGCTGAACTGACGCTCCTCTAATAGCCCTCGGTTCTGACACTCCTCTAAGGGCTTCTTGCTCCCGTCCCTTGATGTCAAATAATGATGTGAATCTAGTTAGCTTAACTCTCTTCCCTTCGACTGTTCACGTTTGAAGTCCAACTTGGTCATCATTTAAGGCAGTAACCTTTTGACCTCCTCTCCCTCACTTCCTGTCCTTGATCCTCAACGCCTGTTTCTCTCTTTCTCTGTCTCATTTCCTCTCCAGAGCTTCTTCGAAGGGCAAGCCGCGCCGTGGGACTCGGCGAAGAAAGATGAGAACAGGATGAAGAACCGTTACGGAAACATCATCGCATGTATGTAGATAACGATCTTTATTTTTTTGATTTATTATTTTTTTTGTATGCTGTACAGCGGAGCTCAGTGGGCCGTCTGCTATTGGAGTGCTGTATACGTAATAGCACCTTTGATTAGATTCCACTTCTTTTAAAAGCGCTGCGTTAAAAGTGAAGATCCTCACTCAGACTGACACTCGTGAATGCCCTCGCACACACATGCCACCGTGATGTCAATGGCAATTATGAAAATAAGCCACATAAAAAAAAAGTGGAATAATTTCCTGAATATTCCCCCACACCCTCCAGAGTCCTCCACCAACTGTCCATCTCTCAGCTCCCCTCATTGCTAGCAGTTTACCCAAGAGAAATTGGTCAGCTCGGCTACAAACACACCCTGCTAATGAGCAAGTAGCCAATCGCAGGCCAGCACTGGGCCTATGTGCCGCAGGCCATGTTAGACACGACGGAGTCCCCGGACAGAACGCTCCCCCAGGACTCGAGCAGCCATAATCACGCTGTGTAAATCTTTCACATCAACTTAGTGTCTCCTGGATGAAACCGGAAGGAAAAACTGCACAGTATGTATTGGTTTCAATTAGTCATATTGGCAGTTGGCGGAGGGACAGATGCTCATTTCACAATGGGTAATAACAAATGTTATTATCTGCTGATGTAGAAATGCCAGAGTGAATTATGTGAGCTTTCAAATAGCTGCATAATGAAATGAAATTTACACACATCTCCTTGGATGTAATGTAATATTCATCGTGTTATCTGCTATATTTACAAACACGCAATCTCAAGAACATACTAAATATGCTGTAAAAAATGGTTTGACAGTTCAACCCTTTAGAATCCTAGGCTTGCTGCATACTAAGGTCTATTATTTAACGTTAACTACATGCACTCCACTGCAAACCAACTGAGTTATTGAATTGTGTAATAAATACTTCCACAATTTAGACTCGCATATACTGCCCCATTTGAAATTTTCTAACCCTGTTTTAACATTTTTGTTTTGTCAGGCATGGTCAGATTAGCCATGTAGCCTAGGCTCACATCAACAAGCCAAAAAACAGTTTGAATCTTTAGCGCGCCAATGTTTTTGAACAACTAGTAAAATCATAATACGTTTATCTGATCTTAAGTAGATTTAGAATGCCGCCATATTTCTTCATTAAACAGGGTTGCCACTTTTCTCAGGCTCTCTAGCTGTGCACAGGAAATCTCAAGTCAGCGAATGGCCAGCCAGCCTACATGCTCAGAACAAACTTGCAAGCGACCATTCCTATTTTTTCTGCATAAAGACAATCGAGTGGGTCTTCACAGCTGGCTGCCCCACCTTAACCATGAGCAGTGCAGAGTGGACGCAGAGTAGAGCATGATCTTGACCAGAGCAAGAAACAGCTTCAGAAATGTGAAGCATCTGGTTTAGAATAGTATCCTTCTGCTCTACCACCAGCACTAAAGTACAATAGTCTTCTTCTAGAAAAACTTATCAAAAGATTGTTTCATCATTTTCATGCGGTAACGCATGTTTATAGCAGCCTGACAGGTTACAAGAAAACAATTTCAGACTGATTCAAGGCTTTTCCTGAGAAGGAGGAATATGGAGTACAGGCACAAAGCAGGTTTTATATCTTACGTGAGCACAGTGAATGAGCTGATTTGAGTGTACATGCTACTGATTACGATCCAGCCGTGTAACGTGCAGAATCCTGTACACACTCCTGTCTCACTCCAGCCACATCAACATCTCACTCCAGTCACCTCACCAAAGTTGGCAACCCTGTTATTGTCTATAGCATATAATCGCTGTCCAAAAAAAGACAAGTGTCTCTTAAATGACAAGGAAAATGGTATTTACCTTTAATATAAGTTAGTGGCATCTTCTACGCATGAAAATGAAAAATGCACAGAACTGTATGTTCAGTAGAGGCTCCTCATTTTTTGTTCCTGTCCAAAAACATTATTTTTGGACAGGAACAAAAAATGAGGAGCCTCTAATGTTTCATAGCTGAGGGTCACAAAGTTGCTGAATTCAGTCCTGTTCTCAAGATCATTAGAAATAAGTCTGGGTCAAAAGAGGTTTGTTTTTCACGCTTTCCTTCTCTCTTTTTTTCTCCTTCCAGATGACCACTCGCGTGTCCGACTGCAAGCTCTGGAGGGGGAGCAAAGCTCGGATTACATTAATGCAAATTACATTGATGTAAGTACAGAGACTAGCCAAGGCTTAGACATAGAGGTCAATGTGTGTGGTCGTTATTTGTGTGTGGTGTCCACAAAGTGGGCGAACAGTGTGGGTACAGTTTACCTTCCACTCACTTCCATTCAAAACAAAACACTATTGATCCAGACGGCGTGTCAGCAGATCAGGCTTTGATTTTCCGACCCCAGCCATAAACAGATAACGTCGTTAGGGGCGCAGACTCTCCGGCATAAACAAACATTGTCTGCGTAAGTGCACACACGTCGAGCAGCACAGTCCATTGGCCTCGTTATTTTCCATTTGGCTTTGTTTGAAAATAATTTCACTGATAGAGCGGAGTGGTTACACTTCAAAGGAAGTTGTTTGGTCTGTCATTGTTTTCTCTTCAAATAATGGAGGCTCGCTGCCGGCCTCTGGGTTGCTATGAGCCGCTCTTGGCACGTAGCCTCATTGGAGGAGCACGGTGACCTGTGGGCACTCTGGATGTTTGTTGTACTGTTGTTGGTCATTGGGCTCCTTGTTGTCATGGGAGGTGAAAACGTCAATGGCTAAGCATGACCACCTCTCCTCTCCCCGTTTGTCCGTGGTTGCTGCGTTCAGGTCGTCTCCCTGGCGACCCAACCCCCAGGAAAAGGTCCTAACTAATGTTTGCACCTCCGGCCGGAGCTGTTGACAGAGTAAATGTTATTTTCATCTCCCGTCACCCGCCTAGCTATGATCAACATGCGCTGACAGCCCTTACACATACTGATCGCTTCCCCTCCCCCTCCCCTCTTTCCATCCCCATTTCCCCTCTTTAACATGCCTATTCACTCGTCATTAGGACACTTTACATTCGCCTTCAAACACATTTGTGGAAGCCTGAAGCAGGTGGAACACACTCTGAATTATTTACCCGTCCGCCTTTTAGCGTGCGGCGCAATACCAACCAGACACTTAGCATCTCAAAGGACGTTTAGAGGAAGCGTGCCTCGCAGTATTATACTGTACATGCTACAGGGCGAGATAAGTGAAAGCGGTTTAATCTTGCATGTCTACTCCGTTCTAGCTCTTAAAACTGATTTATTCATACTTCACAGCCTTTACCGAACCATTACAGCCACTATAGCAGTGTACTGTTCATAAGGCAACCTGACACCTACATAAGCTTGTCATGACAACTGACAATATTTATTCCAATAGCTGTAGTCTGTCAGTGATGTCAGAGTGACATAACAACTGTGACAAGTGGCATCATTTTAGGCATCATGATGCGTTCTGGGGTGAAATCATGGGGAATTTGTAGCCTGTAATGGCAACTGGTGAGTATTTTTTTTGTTTTTTTATGATTTATAAGATTTGAGCTATACAGCATCATTAGCACTGTCACTGTGATATACACAAAGCTGCAGAATCCATTGTTATAAAGTGCTTACCAATTTACCCAAGGTTTTGATATGACATTGACAGTATGTACACTGCCTGCTATAATACTAGAATACTTTTAATGCAATTAAACAAGTTTTCTCTGTCAGTTTAGGTTTAGTTTATGTTTATGTTTCAAAAGCAAACTCAACATTATACTGATTAGAATATGATATTAGGTAGATTTTCTAGAGACAAATCCCTCACCAAGTTTTGCCAGAGTTCTCTTTGAATATGTTCTCTACACACTCAGATTCATCAAAGTCAGATTCATCTACTTGTAAGATTCTAAAGCACAACCAACATTACAACATTACATTACATGTACATACATATTTAGACAAAGAGGCCTCCAAATTGCACCTAGGAAAATATTTATTACACTAATAGTGATCTTGCTATCTTAGAAGTAAGGCTTTGCGCCACAAACTTTGTAGGGATGTCAACATTCATAAGCTGGCAAACTCTGCTCTATATATCAAAAGAAGACACTTTGATGAAGAGTGTCAGTAAATGGCTGGTTAATGTTCACAAAATGTTTTGATTAGAAGTAAAACTCAAGTGAAGACAACCTCTGTTTAAGTTGACATAAAGTTGTTAAATGGCCAAGTTCTGCAAATTTTGGTGGATAATTTCTATTTCTTATGCACTAAATTTAACATATTGGGAAAAGCATGAAATGTTCCATAACCTTCATACAAGTCACTTTTAATTTTTTTTTTTTTTTTTAATTTTCCAGTATGTTAAATTCAGCATATAAACAGTAAATGTGCTTTAACATGTGCAGAAGTGTGACCCCTGTAATAGATTTGTTACTGGTTTTCACTTAGAAAATCAACAAAGTATGTCATTTGACCAGTGGTTCCCAAAATGTGGCATATGACTGTAAGCTGTGACAGATATACTTACAGTTTATATAAGAAATCCAACCTTCACCTCACCTGGCCAGCCTGGCTTAAGGTCGCCGTGAACTTGTCAGGATGCAGTGATGAAGACATCTTGGCTCTTGCTCCCTGCGGACTCTGAAGCTGTCTGTTTATGTTGATGGAGCTTTGTGTGTGAGTGTGAGAGGTGAGTGAGTGCGAGAGGTGCACCTGTCTGAACGTCTCCTGTCTCCTTAGCTTACCTGTGATTAGGTTCTCGGAGGAGACTGTCACCTTACATTCAGGTGCAAGACTTCATATAGCAGGCTAAAATGAGTTGGTGGTTTGAATACAAATCTTTTGGGCATTGAGCAGTTTTTAACAATTTCTGCATAATTTCATTGTTGAGGGTAACTATAGTTGTTTGATGTCAAGAAATTGATTCATATCAAACTGTTATATATTCACAGGTAGATTTGTTTATGGTTTCTGACATCACATGACAGCATTCTCTATAAAAACAGACAAAGTTCAGGCCTCAAGTATGTTACAGGCAGCTACTACCAAACATGATTTTGTCGGTACAAACATGTTTTGCTTGTGAAATATATTTGGCCTGAGGGGAAAAACGATTTTGAACAATTCCTTTAAATTCGCTTTTGCCTAGTTAAAGGCTTTTGATGTGATGCATCTGTGATTGATGTTCTTTTGTTCAAAATAACTTTTCACATTCATTTAAACAGAAATTTCTGTTGCACTGTGGAAAAGCCAACACTGGCATAGCAGCGGTTTTGAAATCAAACATACTCCAAGCTTCATCACTGACTGTAGTTTCTTCATGTTTGTAGACTTTCATCTGGTGCAAACTGTTTGATATGGCACCACTATGGCACCACAGCCTTGCACATACATATCCAATCAGCTCGGCCCAAACAGAAAGCCTGCATAAACACATTTCATGGCGGGACACACAAAGATAAAGAAGTCATTAAAAAGGGAGGGAACCCAGCGGATGTGAGCGAGGGGAGGGGCGTCTTCTCTCCTCCATCAGCCCCTTTATTCCGGCTCCCGAACCTTAATTACAGACGAACTGCATTAAATATGGCGCAGATAAGAAGGCAGAATGAGATGAGGAAGACAATGGAGGCTCTGCGCGGGTGGGAATCGCAGCTCTACCCCCTTAATGTTCTGCTTCTGCACACTGAGCCCTTGCTGGGACACAAGACGCTTGACAAATGAAATGAGGGGATTAGCCTAATCCCACAGAGATTGAGCCTATTCCATAATATAATTCCACAATCTGCATTGAAGGCATTACAGTAGTTGTGTGGAAGGGTTTGCGAAAGGCTGTGTGGGTGTGTTCATTTCAAAATCTGTCATTACATCAGTGTAAATCATTTAGAGAGTATGTGTTGCGGGTTTAATTCGAAAAAGAATGGATGAATTAGCATGCTAAGAACAAGTCACAGCGCAACTGCAGTTTACATGTTTTGATAGCAATTTAACAGTCATATGAACAGACGTTTTGGGGTTTGCTGTCTCGGTGAACGCTGCTGAGAATGAGAAAACTGGAATACTTAAATGGAAATGACTGGTTTCTTACTCAACATGTGCCACTCACAGTCTATTTATATGCTAATTGCTAGCTGACTTCTATTTGAAATGTTTCTCTTCTTTTAATTGCAGGGATACCATCGACCAAATCACTACATAGCTACCCAAGGTAAGAAAACGAACAAATCTCCATGTCCTTACTTTGTTCTAATGCTGTCCAAACAGTCCAGAAGCGAGCTCTTAAGTTGTTGTCTCAGGTTTTTCTGTATATCCATAAGCGCACAAGCACACACACACACACTTGCTCTTTGAGCCATCTTGTGCTGAAGTGGCGTCTTGAAACAATTAATCAGCCTTTGTGCCGGTGCAGGGGGTGGAATGGGTTGGCTGTTGAAGGATGTAAGTAAGAAATAAATGGATTAGCTGCTGCGTACTAGCGCATTCTGTTGCTTGGCTAATCTGGCGGTCAGCGCGGGCCGCTCTCGCAGCAGCCCCCTGGAGGGAGCGTCTGATTGATAGTTAATTGTTGTGAGATTCTTGGAGGCCGTGTTGTTCCCGCGTGCCGGCCGCCTCGTGGTGGAGGTGCCTGTGCAGCTCCGAATGCAATCACTTCCCCTAATAGACTCACAAGCTGGTATAGTGGCACTGGGAGTTGCATAATTACCTGTTTATTGGAGCGTTGCCTGGCCCGTCCTCAGAGACAGCTCCATGTCTAAATGGCCTCTTTCACTCCCTCTCTTCCTTTTCTCGCCCTTTCTTGCTCACCGTCTCCCTCCCTCCTTCACCCATTTCCATCTTGATCTGCAGCTTGCAAAGTGTGGAACAGTGTTTTGTACTCCACTTCAGAGCGGTTCCAGGTGACGACACACGTCATTCGCCCAAAGCATTTTTCTATAAATTTTCCGCATTTGCACAGTAATTATACATATTACATTGGAAATGCCTGTTCGACCATTTTCACACCTAGTCACTGGTTGCAGGACCATTTGGAAGTAGTGAAAATGGTTAATTAATAAAGATGTGTTATGAACTGCAACAAGATCCTGTCAAGGCCACCAATCGCCCTGTATTTCCCATCTCCCTGTGTATTCAATTAGAGGGCAGCTTTCAAAGGAAAGACTTTTTTCACATGGGGAGAGAGAGAAAAAAACATTAACAAGCTTAGAAGTTGCTGAGATCAAAGACAGGCTTGCTCCAGGCTTATTTGGAGCTTGTCAGTATGTCCTCCCTTTTGCCCAAGCAAAGGATCACACCAAAAAAAGCTTGATTGTGTCCAGTATTTTTCCCAATTTTGTCATACCACTCCAAACGCCGGAGTCTTGGTGAAGCATCCGAGGTGTCAGGCTATAGAGAAGCTAGAGTAATCAATAAAGGTTCTTTCAAAGTGAGAGGTCAAGTGCTGTATTCTCTATAAGAGACCACAGCAAGTGCCAACAAGTATAACAATATACATTCAAAAGTCTTGTGTGTATATGATGTACAGTTGTTTGAAAACCCCCAAATTATATGTTTTGCATATTTTTAAAGAGAAAATAAGTTACACATCCTCTCCATAGAACACATTGAAATATGACATTGTTCTGCCAATGTTTTTGCATCATTTTTATTTGAAGAGTTAAACATGTTTTTCTTTTCCATTAAACGTGTTCTGTGTAATGGATGGGTTGACAGAATATTGAACATCTACTGTGTTATAATAGTTTTTTCTGTTGTCTCTCAATGACTGTATCATATACTGTGAAATTCTTGTAAGGACGAGGGGAGAATTTTCCCACACTATGTCTGGAGGGTCTCGTTGGAAGCTCATTGGGACGATCAAAGGAATTCTTTCGCTGATGACAGAGTAGCCAGCTGACGTACTGTCCTGCCTATTGTCTGCTCTAGTCTTTGCCTTTCAGCATTACAAGCTTTTTTTAAGTATTTAGGGAAGTCTGACTTCACCTCTAGGCGAGCTTGGGCCTTTCTTTCCACATGTAACATACAGTCAGTGGTCAGGACAGTTTACTGTTGTGCTTCTCATGAAGAGTGTGTTCAGTCAGCAAAACATATCATTTGGCCAAAGGTGTTCAGACTGTTCTACCTAACTGTACTGTAGCTAATAAGATACAATACTTATTGGATATGACCAGATGTCCTGATATGGTATAAAAGCAGACCTATGTATTGGTGTATATGTGCATGTGTGTACATAAGCAGTCTGGCCGAGCCATTTTAGCTGCTCACTTCTGTGTTTCTCAAGACAGCACTGACATATCCACATGAAACCGTATGATGATTAAAAAAAGCTGTATGTAGTGGTGAATATTGTGTTTTGCAAACAAGAAGGGAATTTGCGAATAAACCTGGCCTGTAGCTGCGAATGCTTGTAATTAACTTCCACAGACGAGGCCAATAATGAGAAAAACCTCTTCCAGAAGCAGTAACTAATGCAAAACCAAAGTCAAATGCAAAGTCATTTCCAAGGAGTTCTCAAGCTTTTAGAGCAACACTTGTGTTTGGTTACGCCGATGTTTTGTGTGCGTATGAATATGTCAAATCTCCTTTCCCTCTTCTTTTTTTTGTGGGGGATGCAATTTACTTTGGCTTGGAGGTAATGCATCAGCCCCAGAGAACGAGCACGCAGATTTGCATGAGCTAATTAGCTCGTCAAAAGTCATTTCGGAATTTGCCCGTTGATTAAAAACAATGCTAATTAGAATTAATTAAATGTGTGATTTTAATTCCTTGCACTACGCCCTTATTGCTGGATGCTGGCCTACATGTTGGCCTTATTAAGGTGTTTTGGAGCTTAATGGAAATGTAGACATACAAACCTGTCAACACTCATTTGAGTGCGCCCAAGCATACTGACACGCGACGTGTCAATTTAAAGTCTGCTTGCTGTAGAAACTCACTGGAAGTCACCTTGCGTAGATGCAGAAAGAGCCGGCCTTCATTTACTCAGCAATGTTTCCAGTGCTGTCTTTCATCATTGCGTCTTTTTCAGTCATTTTCAGTCTTTTTTTCACTTTATGTTGATTACTGCCTCTCTTTCAGGACCCATGCAAGAGACGGTCTATGACTTCTGGAGGATGGTATGGCAGGAGAATACCGCTACTATCGTCATGGTGACAAACCTGGTGGAGGTTGGCAGGGTATGTTAATGCCTTTATGAGTACATATATATTAGTTATATATATGTATACACAAACAAACACAGTCGAGTCACACTACTTTGACTACCAACTCCAGAGTAGCTGCCACAGATGCTCTTCCAGCCAATATTGGACATTTCTAGCCGTGTGACATGTCTTAACCGTCCATTTTCCCAACTGATAAATTGCCCCTTTTACCCCTGACAGAAATAAAGGGATGTGTGCAGATAGCCTATCACACATATTACTTACATAATATGCCCACCAAGCCAGCTCATGACACGTGACTTCCTTCATGAACTACACGCTGCTGCCATCGGAAGTAGTTAATGGTCATAATATTGGGACTCGACTGTGTAGTTCACTTCTGCATTACTCTCTAATATTCAACCAGATCTATACCCACTGGGAAATAGATGGGAAAACCCAAAAGTCCATGCAGTACAATAGACAAGTTACACAAACACTGTAAACATTGTGTGTCACTGTCCATGTCTGCATTGGATATGAACCAAACATAGCCTGTCATGCTGGATCAAAATTACAACTTTGGCTAATGCTGCTTAAAAACCTACAGACTAGCTAGTAGAACAGTTCAAGAATAGCTGCCATTAAGTATAATCTTCATGAATAAAAAGTAAGGCTTACAGAGCTGTTTCTGAATGAAAGTCTGGCCTGTGTAGGTGAGGTTAAAACTCTCTCTTTTTCATATTAACATGATTAGATGCTGCAACAGATTAATTCACTTTAGTTCACAGGGCTTCCCGTGCTCATGCTGTTGTGGGTAGTGCACATGCAGCAAATTACATAATAGGACATAATAGTATTTTTAAATGCATCACAATCAGTCAGACAAACAAGAGCATTAAAATGTCCAGAAAAATCAACTGACAAGTATGTGTTTGTCCAGCTGGTGCACTCTGGTGTTGTGAGTAGGAGACGTGAGTATCACAAATCTATTTAATTCTAGAAAAAAACATTACTGTAACTTGTAACATTACTGTACATTACTGTAATATGTTCATTTGTTCTGCCGTACCTAATACTGAAAGCCAATGAGCGTAGGTACAAGGTAAACATGTATTCATGCATTAGAAACTAAATATTCTCAGCAGCCTCAAAACAATGTACTGTACATATCACGTGATGTGCGGTTTGTAATGATTGCAATCAGGTGCAGCCTTGCTCAGTCCTACAAGAAGTGAGATGACACCAATATGTTGTTGTCAAACATCCAAAGGCATCCAACAACTTCAAAAGCTGAGCACATTTCAGAGTACATTTTCTGCCGACCTTCAGTGGGCGCACATCTGGTCCCCTGCTTCTATTGTTTAGAATACTGCGCCTAATCTCCCAGCGGACTGTTGCATTCTTCATCAAGTCTAACCGAGTAGCCATCCGTCTCTGTGGCAGCCAATCAGTTCCCTCCCTCTTCATCATCGCTACCATCTGCTGTGTTTCGTGCCTGATGAACTCTGGGAATTGGTCTCGGCCCTCTCCATGTCCTCCATATTCACACCAAGCTGCTTCTCAGCTGCCCAGTCCTTTTCTTCTCCTTCAACAGCACAGATGACTCATAAAGGCCAACAAGAAAAAGAGCACCATCGGTAACCCCCAGCACCCCCTCGACCCGTGAGCACATACACGGAATGCGCCTTAATCTTAGGCGGTTTGGGCTTCTTTAATTTTGGCTGATGTAGTTAATCTATTGCACACGCATGCGGAGGATTAGGGTTTAGGGATGATTTGAAAAGAGCTGTGTGTTTGATGCATTGCTGGACAGGAAACTCTGATTCTGTTTAGCTCCTAATTAAAGCAGATGCTGCAGCCCACTCATCAGTGACCCACACGAGCCGGAGTCGCTGTGGTGGAAAAGACTTCTGTCCAAGTGGCAAATAGCTTGTCTGCTTAGGCTTTCGCCTCATCTAAGGCTCAATAGACTCCTGATGATGTTTACCATTCAGGGTGGCCATTGGGAATCTAGAATACCCTACCCATCCTACGTTGCACCATCCAAGTTATTTACCAGCATTCTGTACATGCAGAAGAGGTTTAAATTTGGGATTGTGTTGGGGGGATTAGCATAGATTAGACAGTTAGCCTCAGAATATATCCCGGCTTGGTTTATACCTCCTGCTTTAATCTAAAGACATCTTTGATTTTCCTACTTTGGCATATATGGTGGCTCTTGAAGGAGCTGAAATCCACTGCAGGGACTGAAGCGCAGGGGCACCATTGTGCTTGTGGCTGCCTGTGGCAAGAGCAGGACAAATCCCTCACGCTCCCAGCGGAAATCTCTGGCTTGGAACTAATGGGATTTCTAAAGCCCCATCTCAATATCTGACAAGAACAAAAGGGGTCTCTGCTGGATCAGCTCGGAATAACATTTGACTCATTAATAAGTTATTAACGTGCGAACGGAATAATACTGTTGTCGAAATCAAAGTGAATTTTCCTCTTCCTGACGTGTCGGAGAAATTAGGCTCTGATAAGAAGTAGGCCAGCGAGACCTTTGCTGAGATACTAAACACTCCACTCTTGAGGGAAAATGGTAGCATGTCATGTGTTTTATTTTGAGAATGTCTTTGAATCTAATATTATATGCTTCAAAAGTTTAAGCACCCGTCCTATGTTTAACACCCTCCTGATGCTGTTCTTCATGTTTGTATATGAAAAAATGTAGATGCACTATAAACAATATGCTGTTTTACGAAGTGAAAACTCAAAACTGTAGTCAAAACTACTCCTGGCTGTCTTGTATCAGGATCCTTCATAGAACCTTACTAGTATAACTAATGTCCATAGAAAATCCTAATCATAGCAGCATCTGATACGAAACACAGCTCAGAATGAATTACAAAATGAATGCTCCCTCATTCGGAAGATGCTCCACTGATAATGTCGTTTTGACAGAGATGCAGAGATACCATCGCCCCGCTGGCGTCTTTCCTCTCTGCTAATGCCCATCAAGTGGAGCCAGTATGACTAAAGCTGTTTCCAAATAGCCATTAAAGCCCAATTACTTCATTAATTAGCATTGTGTCAATGCGTTCATAAAGGAGCAAAACGTAATAAAAGAGATGAGCGAGTGGAAGGAAATATTGAGATAACAACGCAGAGATGGAGAGAAGAAAGGGAAGAGTGTGGCAGTGCTCAAGCAAATGAGAAAAAGGGCAGGAAGTAAATGATCAAAAGGAGAGAGAAGAGAATCAATCGTGAAGGCCCCTAAAGCATTTACTGTGAAATGGTATTGATCATCACAACATCAAGACCATAATAGAGACAATTTACTATATTTAGTTTTTTAAAAAGGTGCTCTTTTCCGTTTTTCTTCGTTTTCCGTGGCAGAGAAGGGCAGACTTGGCCGTATGCTGGTGTGGTTATAGTTCAGAGCTAGGCTTGAAGCCCTGGTCTAATGAATGTGGAGCAGGTAATGTGAGGGTTGCCACTCGGGCTAATTAGTCAGGGGATGATCAGGCCCAGAGGTTTCCACATATCTGGGACACTCGAGACGTTGGTGTCTCCCTACACAAAGAAACACATCAGCAGTCAGACCTCTCCTTCCGGGAGGCATATTTCACCTCGTTCTTCTCCTAAAGAAACACTTCTGCCTGCGTTAAGATGTACGCAAGATTAAGAACTTTACGTAAGATTACACACAAGTCCTCTATTATCCAGTGTTATTGTTTCTCTTGAGCTAATCTTAGTGGATTACTGAGCAGTTTGGCAGCAAATGGAAAGCTGGTTATCGAATAACAAGCATGCTTGTTTGTGTGTTTCAGGTTAAGTGTTGTAAGTACTGGCCAGATGACACAGAAATCTACCGAGACATGAAGGTGACGCTGATTGAGACACAGCTGCTGTCAGAATACGTCATTCGAACCTTCGCAGTGGAAAAGGTACGGGATGGTAGTCTGGAATATAAGAGATGTTATCTGTGCTGGACAAATGTACTGCACTTCTGTGCTTGAGTTAAAGCAGAAATTAAGAGTTTCATTCCAAAATGTTTTATATTTGTTGGAAAGACGTTCGGTATAAAGAGATACAGCTGGAATGGGAAACACATTCAGTGGACCACATTTTGTGTTAATGGTATGTAGCAGTGATATTACTGGTATGTAGAAAGTCCAGTTGCAACAAGGTATATTATGAGAAAAGAAAATTCTTGAACGTGGTCTATAAAGTGTTTTGCAGTCCTTCAGATCCTCATGGTACAATATTACTGGAGTAAAAGTACAAGTATTCTGTCTATATCTACTTTTACTCAAGTACAATGTATATGTACAAGTATAAAGTAAAAATACTTAGATACCATGTTTATTATTTTGATTAACAATCTTTTTAAGAACCTCTGAGTGCAGATGTAAAGAACGGTGTCTGCAGGTATTTGTGTATAATATTATTTTTATGTTAAGAAGATCTGCGTGACTGCAGACATTTACTGTACCAGTTGTTCACATGTGTTTTTAACACAGGTCTTAATAAAACTAGTTAATCAAAATAAAACTAACAACTCCTAACGCCACCTGAAGCTGTGGATATTTCTGTGTATGTGTATATGTGAGTCATTGGCCTGCTCTCCTCCAGCTGTATTTCTTCTTCTCTTCCTCCCACAATCACACAAAACTTGAGACAAACTCACACACATATTCACTGATTCTCACAGATGACTCTTGTGGGAGTTTGAGTGGAAGTTCTGTGCCAGCAGGTCTCACTTTGAAACTTTCCTTTGTGTGTGTGTGTGTGTGTGTGTGTGTTTCTGGTGGTTTGTTTACTGCAGCGAGGAGCCCATGAGATCAGGGAGATCAGGCAGTTTCATTTCACCGGCTGGCCAGACCACGGAGTGCCCTACCATGCCACCGGCCTGCTGGGCTTTATCCGCAGGGTCAAATCCAAGAGTCCAGCCAACGCTGGCCCCATGGTAGTCCACTGCAGGTCAGTAGAGTGCTAATAAAAAGTCTTCTGTAGTCTGCAGCTGTGCAGATTCCTACGCATTCTTGTACTCGGCAGAAAGCCATTAGATGTGAATAGTTTCTTAGTTTTGACTCTTTCTTTACTACATGCTTTTAACAATCATCGCACTGCTGCCATCTTTCCTCTCTTTTAATGCTTATTGGCCAGAGCCAGTATGAATAAAGTTTCCAAACAGCCGTTAAACCTCAGTTAATTAATTAGCTAGCATTGTCTTAGTACGCTCACAGAGCAGGTTAAATTAATTAGATGAAGCACTGGGCTTAATTTTTTTACAGTGGAGGAAAGGAACCAGAGGTCATGGCATCTACTACATAAAAATAATCCCAGTATTTACTATCCAAGTAAAATGGATCAGTAACAATTATACAATAACCTGTTGTGAAAGAAACTTTAGAGTTATTTTGAAGGCACAAACACTGTGAATGATCTTGACTGAATTATGCAAAAGTGTTTTAAAAAATGGTGGAATTCCTCAATAATGGCAACGTACATAATATGCCCACAACGGCATTTTGTCACATAATGATAGTGATAGGTTTTGTCATTTTACCCACCCCCAAGTGTCCCCAAACTTTTGAATCCTTCATTGATTCACTGATATTTTTTATGATCTATTTGGCCTTGTGTGTGTGTGGGTGTGTGTATATGTGTGTGTGTGTGTGTGTGTGTGTGTGTGTGTGTGTAATCTGTTTTCTGACCTAATTCTCACAAGTTCCTCTCTCTCCTACTCACTCTCAGTGCTGGTGCCGGCCGCACTGGCTGCTTCATCGTCATTGACATCATGTTGGACATGGCTGAGCGGGAGGGTGTGGTCGACATCTACAACTGCGTACGAGAGCTGCGTTCGCGTAGAGTCAACATGGTCCAGACGGAGGTACTGCAGCCAAACATCTTCACACAGTCTCGCAGCTTCACATGACACCATCCACAGTCAAACAAACACATATTTATACTGACACACAGCTCAATCAACAAACACCCTCTACACAATCTACAACCATCACTCTGCAGAGCCGTCAGATCAGCCTTCGCTTTAGTTCAGGTCACCTTTCTGGGCAAGAAGTGGTTTAAAACAACTGTTATAGTGGTCAGATTTGTAATTTGTAATTATTGGCAAGTAGGAAAGTATGAAGTATGAAGGCTATGCACCAGCTCCAAGCAATCTTATAATGAAGATAAATGAATTTCTTGGTGCCATGTAAAAACTGTTACTTTTAAATTAGTCATGCAAATAGCGACAGATGGGTAAAAACAAATACAAACGAGAAACTGAAACTTTAGAAACTGGTGTATGCAATTTGTGATGCACATTACCAGTTAATATTCAACAAAACCGCAGCCTTTGCTAATCTGCATAGCATTTTTAGCTATTTCCCCTGAGTGATCAAAGAAGTAAGGCTTAATGAAGTAATCTGTTATATATTGTGAACAATGCATTTGGGGAAAGCAAAGCTTTTAAAACTTCTGAACTCTGCACGTCTGTTTCTTCTTTCAAAGAGAGAAAACTGAATATTTCTTAGGGCTTTGTTAACATGACTGTATGGCCTTGGAATCTGTTTGACCGATAGGCAGCGTGAAGGACGGTTAAGTCAGCAGTGACACTATAGTAGCCTAGCCTGAAAGCCACTGACCCTCATGCTGGAGACTTTTGTCAAAAATGACATCTCAAGACATTTTCGCAAATGCCACTTCATGAAAGATTAACGTCAAGCCGGCAGGTCAGCGTGTGTGAGGGAAGAGTGCTGGAGGAATGACTGATGCTTTACCGCTGGCATCCCGTCCATCACTATACCACCTGAAAACCTAGTTCAGCCAAGACAGGCATGTCGTAATCTAGGAAAAGCACAACTCATGTTCTAATGTGATACAGTACTAGTACATTAATATACAATACTGTGCACCACAGTTTATTCGATCTCAAGTTAGAATGGCCATTAAGTACAAGCTATTCATTTTTCAGCTGCTATTTCTGAGATTAGATTTGAAATGATCTATCTGCATGAGGAAGAGAAATGCCCAAAACTCATTATTAAAGGATACAGAGAAAGTTCAGCTTCTAACAGTTGCACAAGGTAGAACTCCAAACCTGTCACCATCAGATAGACAGTACAAACTTTCATCTTTTGAAAAAAAGAAAAGAAGCTTAATGCCTGTGTTTTGAGACAACGCTATGGGTGTGAAAGCTGTGTAGCTCACATGTAGCTGTTAAGAAGTAATTACTAAGAAAGTTCAACAGATAAAAAGAGGAACAGCTTCTGGAGGTAAAGCTCCTGGTGTTCTCAGTAAAGAGTCTAGACCTCAACATCCCTAAAATTATCCCTGCAGGTTCTGTTGAAAAGCTGAAAGAAAAACTCCTGAAAAGAATGGATGCTGTTCTCTAAGCCGCGAGTGGATACACTAAATACTGAAATATGCAATATTATATTGAATGTAATATTTTGTTAAACGTGTTTTGAATTGATGTCTCTTATAATAAAATTAATGGTGTCTTTTACTCAGTGTTGTACTTTGACTTTAGTATAAATTTGTTTGTGCATACAGTATACTCTACTGTTTACTTTATTAGGCCTAAATATTTTCTAAATGTGATGTTTTTTCAGGAGCAGTATGTGTTCATTCATGATGCCATCTTGGAGGCATGTTTGTGTGGGGACACCACCATCCCAGCCAATCAGCTGCGCTCGGTATACTATGATATGAACCGCCTGGACCCTCAGACCAACTCCAGCCAGATTAAAGAGGAGTTCAGAGTGAGTGTGTAAATATGTCTGAACGTGTGCTATCTGTTTTTTTTTATTATTAATGCTTTGCTTACATATATATATATATTTTTTATATCAAATATTTAAAATACTTTCATCCTTTTTTTAAAATAGTGATTTGACACTTTCCTTTTTCCAACGATTGTTAAAACCATATATTCAAATTCCTTTGGCCCAGATTAGTTTAAAGAGATAAAAGGTTTGAGTGCTGATGAATGCTGACTTCACAACAGGGGGATAAAAGGTGTGGAGCATAGCATTATTCTCAAGGACATTTATCAGCTGGTCGTTCAGTTATTTCAAAGTAAAATGTAAAGATCTAAACTATATTCATCATGTTAACCTATCACAGCCCAACAAAAGAAACAGGCTTATTTACACAAATCTTATGTCCCTAAACTTGTGAAGGGCAGTGTTTATGTGTTTGTAAACAAATGATATTAGTTCCATTAATTCATTACCAGCATTTTAACGGGTATGTGGGTTTATTATGTGCTCAGACTCTGAACATGGTGACCCCCACTCTGCGTGTGGAGGACTGCAGCATTGCCCTTCTGCCGCGCAACCACGAGAAGAACCGCTGCATGGACGTCCTCCCGCCTGACCGCTGCCTGCCCTTCCTCATCACCATCGACGGAGAGAGCAGCAACTACATTAACGCTGCTCTAATGGACGTACGTATAGCAACGCCACTCCTCTGAGGTTGCTTCGGCCACCATGCACTTGTGATAAATGTGTAGGGCCGTCTGGCTGACCTGGCTCGGTGGTGACTGTAATTATATCCGCTGCTTTTTTAATAAGATATAAACCGTCCGTTATTATTATGTTCTCATGTTCAATCATGTGTGACCTTAATATGTTGATTCCTATCACTCTCACATGTTAGAGCCCTTAAAGAGCCCACTGAATTTTCCCTGATTTCTTGAATTAGTTTCAAACATAATGTTCAAAGTAAGCTGCAAAAAGAGCCCGTTTTAAATTCATTATATATAACTTATAACATTTTAGCGTTTTGAAAGATTCACAATACAGGCAACCAATCAGAACAGGGAAAATGTATTAAGATTTTTTAGCAGCTGAATAAAAGTGGTCTACAGAGAGAGATTGGAAAAGGGGTTTTACATCAAGTAATTGTTGGTAATCATAATTGAAATAAATAAAAGTAAATAAAAAACAAGAACAATCTTAAGTATTTTTTAGAGCTGCACTATGTAAGATTTTGGGACCTCTCTCTGTTGAAAATTTATCATTTGTATGGCTATTTGGTAACATCCATTGTGCTTCAGACTATAGTTTTTGATCCTGTTCCTGCCAAAATTTGTAAATATTTATAAAAAACAGAGCTGTTTTGCCCTGCTATTTCACTCCCAGCTCCTTGTATGAGTGTAAATAACATCCAATATTCAACATATTCTATTGACAGACACTTTTTTTCTGAAAAATGAGTACTATATGTCAGACCTGCCTTTAGTGGAATATTTTTCCACAGGCCAAGAAATGTGGCACAATAATGTGACGCATGATTGTGTAATCATTGGCTAATTCTTATTCATTATTTAGCATGATATGTTAATTACTATGTGATTATTATCATTTAATATAGACTATTTATTCATTTGTAGGCTTTTTCTACATTAGTAAAATATTGTTGTGGTGCTCATGAGTCCTGCAGGGTCATTCAGGGATAAAGACCTCTACTTTAGACTTATTCTCTAAGCAGATGAGTCTGCATCAGTACAATAGTGATTTTACATTTGAGACCTAAACATTCATATTATGTTGTCTAAAAAGTAGAATCCATTTTGATGCCTCTGAACTTTTAATAATTATTGTAGGCTTTTTTATAGGGTGACATGCAGCAGCTCAGTTTTTTTTTCTTCCTGACTCACTAAGTTACTTTATATTTCATATTAACCAAAACAATCTTAGTCGTAATACATCTTCAGTGCAATTAGATGCAGTATAAACATGACAGTCCAACAAATACACCTCACAACTAGCATTAAAGCATTCACTTCACTGTAGCACTGCCCTGTCAAACAGTAAACTTCTTTACTAATTATTACATTAAATAAATCAACAAAGAGCAAACATGAGAGAACAGATTTAAGTAGAAAGTGAGAAAGAGGGCAGCAGACAGATCAGATTTCTCGATTCAGCACTACTGTCCATGTGGGACAGTAAATTGCACATTCGTCTCTATAATAATCTCTTGGGTTTTTTTTCTCCAGAAAGCCAGTGCAAAACAGTGGTGGGGGGTGGGGGGCGGGGGACAACATGATAGATGTGAAGCGCCTCTCTCTGTATGCCATGCACAATTATGTGCTTATTGAGAATGATTAAAAAACAGATGGAATTGATTCATTCCATTGTCATGCAAATGGATAAAACTAATTCATAACTGTGTATGTTTTTTTTTTTCTTTCTAAAACACCATTATATGGCTCGATCTAAATTGCTTTTATGGAAAATATGTTCAAAACCCGGGAAGACAGCATTTATTTTCATTACAGCAAATGGAAATGTCAGTGGCAGTAGCATGGAGTACGGGCATAACAAGCAAAAATGTCTGAAATGAAACGCCTCTTACGTCAATTAGTCAACTAAAGACATTCATATTCTCTGTGTGCTGCAGTTCTCGCGAAAAGTGCTGACACTCGCTCTCTCTCTCTCTCTCTCTTTCTCTCTCACTCTCTCATCCCTTTCCATCCTCATTTCTCCTTTTTTTTCCTCGGTTCTTCCATGGATCACTCTACAGAGCTACAAGCAGCCATCTGCTTTCATCGTTACCCAGCACCCTTTGCCCAACACTGTAAAAGATTTCTGGAGGCTGGTCCTGGACTACCATTGTACATCTATAGTAATGCTGAATGATGTGGACCCTGCCCAGGTACAGTGTGTACTTTGCTTTGTCTCATTTCTCTCTCTCTCTCTCTCTCTCTCTCTCTCTCTCTCATGCACACACACTGTATTATGATGGAAAGGCAACAAGTATGCAAGGAGAGTGAAAGCTCTAGATGTATGTGAGATGAACTTTTGTGGCCTGAGGCCTCTGACAGGCTGGCCTGGATCAAAGTCCTGCACTCGCATCCAGCGCAGCCTGTTCCGTCAGAGCTGGCCCTTTAGTCTTCTCTCCCACTGCGACCTACACAGGAGAAGATTTGTTGCCCCTTCACAACCGTGCCATTCAGCCTGATGTACACCACAACATGTAGTGGTACATCTAGAGCAGTGCTCCACAAGAACATAGCATCAGGCTCAGAAGATCCACCCGTGTGTACATGCAGTGACTGGTATATGGCACATTAAACTAGCCACAGCTACCAAGATTCTGATTGGCTATCTATAAAGCCATTTGTATGTACTTCGGAACTCTGATTTGAATCTTTTCAACAACTTCAGTGAGCTTCACTGTGCCAAGTAAACACAAGTGACAAAGCACCAGACAAAGGCTGAAGCTTGGTTTTTGAGAGTACCAAGTAATAATATGTTAATTTATTTCTTAATAAGAAGTACTTCAGCTGTGACACCATCACCGTCCAAATAAAAAAAATATTTCCAAAAACTTGCTGTGCTTATAATGTAAGGTAATGTAACAAGATTTTACCTCAAGCATTTCTATTGGTCCGTTCATCATACAGCTTCACTCAAAGTAAAGGATATATACTGCACACAACTGATGAAGCAAAATCATGTTTGTAAAATTTGGTATGAAATGAATGGATTATTGTAAAATGCATTTTTTCCCCCAAATGCTTTTTATTGATGACTTCAAGAAAAAAGCAGACCAGCATACAATCAAAATACTTGGACAGGAGTCCAAATTTTCACATTTAACAAAGAAATATAGACATAACATCCAAAAAATAATAATAATTAATTAATAAAATAACCCTCCAACCCCAGCATTTTTATCAAACTATGAAACACTGAATCCAAAGCATGCTAACATTATTAACTGTATAGAAATGCTAAGCTCAACAGTTGTGTCTGAAAATGGCAAATCTTCATGGTATTTAAAAACGCCATGTTGGGCAAAAACATTATACACTGTTAAAGATGAATGTCAGTTAATGCTAAAAAGATCTGCTCCTGCCAGATAAGAGGTTAGTAGTGGCACTTATTAAGGAAATAATATCATTTGAAGCGCTGTGTTTGCATGCTGTACTGCTGTACTGCTGTATTGTGATGATTGTATGACAGTAACATTGAGGTGTGTGTATTTTCTCCTTGTAGCTGTGTCCCCAGTACTGGCCTGAGAATGGTGTACACAGACACGGGCCCATACAGGTGGAGTTTGTATCTGCTGATCTGGAGGAAGATATTATTAGTAGGATATTCCGCATCTACAATGCTGCACGGGTACATACACTTCTACATTCATGTTATTAAGTATGTTTGATTTGAAACCCTAAAGTGAGAGAGAGGAAAGGATGGTTACTGAAATTTAGCACTGGAGCTTTGAAATGCAACTTTGTAATGGACTAAATAAGTATCCTCAAGGGCCACACCTGGGCATCCCTGCTGTATGACAAGCTGTTATGTATGAACAAAAACATAAACGCAGTTTTAAACACACTGCTCGATGCTATGAGGCTGTTGTACATGTGTAATATATGCTATTATTGGACAGCATGTCATACAGGCATGTCTTAGCTTTATACTGTAAAGAGGGAAAAATGAGATTTTTGGCCAAATCATCACTCGAGTAGGCATTCATTTGCTGGAAAACATGGTTTGTGATCAGTATTGCTTGTGAAACCAAGTAATTTAGCAGTGAGAAAGAGTTTTTGCTCTGACAGACAGTCTGACTGTTTGTTTTGCTGCAGCCGCAGGACGGGTACCGCATGGTGCAGCAGTTTCAGTTCCTGGGCTGGCCCATGTACCGGGACACACCAGTGTCCAAACGCTCCTTCCTCAAGCTTATCCGCCAGGTGGACAAGTGGCAGGAGGAGTATGATGGAGGAGAGGGCCGCACTGTAGTGCACTGCCTGTGAGTATCACTTACAAACACACTCGCTCTTTCTTACACAAACAAAACTGTGTTTGTTTTTGGAGCGTCATAGAGCTACATTTTAGGTTTAATGACTGTTCCCCAAACCATGTGTGAAAACCTGTTTAATAAATAATGATCATTTTAAAATCTCTTTGGTTCAAATGCAGATAGAGATGTGTTTCTTTAAAATGTTTATCTATTCGCTTTTGTGAGAAACATTATATTTACAACAAAAATAGTACATATAGCCTTAAAACATCAACAGAGAATACACCTGACACTGTGATTTAATATTAAATTCAGGCACTAATAGAAACTGATATTATGGTCCTTTTCAGGTAGGTTTGCCCTCAAACTCTTCTACTGTTTCAGAAGTTCAGATATTGATTACACAGTTATCAGCATTCATGTAAAGAGCATGATCTAGCAAAGTTTAAAAAAATAGCTTTTTATTTAGCTGCCTTTTTAGTAAACCAACACAATAAAAAGCAGCAATATAAACCACACATCTGAGTTGTTATTCTGATTAAACAAGGAATACAAAGTTATAAAGGAATAAAGGAAGCCTTGTGAATCTTTTATACAGCGATAGGAACTGTGGCAGTTCCAGTGCTGATCTATTTTACTCTGGATGACATAAACATTAGGGGTATAAATCACAAGGTTTATCACACTGTGATGCCACATTGATGCTTTAGGCCAGTGATTCAATTTCGATAATAATAATGTACTTGTATTGATTCAATATTAAGACCTGCAGTCAATAGGAATCACATTGAGCCACTGGTTTCACACCACGTCGGCGTTTTAGGTGAGCTGACAGGTTTGTGTTATTACCTGAGTACCTTAATTCACACCTACATTCTTTGCAGGTCTCGTCTGACTTTTGATTATTTTTTTCTAAAAACAAAATGTTTTGATTTGTTACAAATGAGAGAGTGTAAAGCTTAGCTGCTTCTGCTCGGACAACTGATAGATTGATGCTGCTTTGATAGGCGCAATGATATAAACACAAGAACGCAAGCAAGGCTTTTAACTAGTGCGCAGCATGCCAACAGTTTCTAGGGGGTTTTCAGTTTTTATGCTATAATATATAATCTAGGATAGTAAACAAATCAACAATGTTGTTTTAACTCTTTGAAAAGGTAATAGAAATCTCTTGAGTGGGTTAATGTTGTAAGCTCGTACTTATCTTTGACTCTACAACAGTCAGGTTTTCAGCGTTATGTCATCTAAACAAAGTTTATTTAAGTAATACACAAGCCGCTTCTGCCTTCCAACCTGACTGTGATCACAACGCGTCTGCATCACGAAACAACAAGTGGGTAACAACAGAAAGTGTTAACTCCTCTAGTAGTTAGGGTTAGGGTTAGAAAGTTAAAGGGAAAATAGTCACAATCACCAGTGAGACCGTCGGTTGATGTAGTTTACAACAACTGGCCCTCGTTAGCAGCTCAAATTAAGTGCCTGCCAACAAAGAGGACCCTTCAGCAATAACCATCAGTCATACGGTATAATCCAAATCACCAAATGTCACTTTGTGCATACTTTAGTTCAATTTGTTAAACTGTACATGAATTAATCAGTACGTGTCATTACACTAACGTGTGAATAGCTATGATCTGCACCAAATGAGGTCATTCTGCTGAGTTGCCATATAATTTCAAATCAAAGCTTGTTCTGCGTTGATGTGCAGATTTAGCCCAAGTCTCTCCTGTGAGACTCCCTTCCAGGCTCCGTGTCTCTGTGCAATCTCACCTCCGTCTTATCTCTGCTCCCATTTTGGACGGATCGTCCGGGCGGGGAGGGGTGGTGGTGAGGGGGTTTCCCCGAGGCCCTCGCTGGCTAGGAAATGAGATCAGTGTGCCCAGGAGAAAGTGTACAGACTGGGCCGCCATGAAGCTAATCTGGCCCTGCGCTCCCGAGAGCAGGTCTCCGTTCCCTATCCCCATCTACCGGGCCGCGAGGAAAAGAGGATCCATGTGACTCTTATTAGATTCCCGGCCTGATTCCAGTCTTACAGCCCCTCTTTCTCTCCCTTTCTCTCTCTTCCTCTCTCACACAGACACATGTTTGTTTTTGTGTAGTCTCAGGGTCATACATGGATTTGTGTGCAAAAGTTTGGGCATCCCTGGTCAAATTCTTTGTTTTGTTGATCTTCTTAGTGAGAATAGCTGTACAGAGAACACACAGGTCTCGGTTTTGGTTTAATGAACATTAATTGTGCATTGAAATGTGCAGAAGTGTGTTCTCTGTAGGGTATTGTGTAACTGTGCATACACGAGCCCCTAACATAACCCTAACTTTGTCCTCAGTAACAAAACGGATGAGTTTTTTTCTTCTCAGGACTGTTTTGTTGGTCTTGAACTGATAAATCTGTTTTTTTACAAAGTCAGGACATTTTTGACCTGAACATGTACCAAAAAAGACTTTGTATCTCACAGCTGGACAGCAGGAGTCACCTCTGCATTACAACAAGTTGCTACCCCACCCTGTGCTGTTTTCCATCCGCAGAACTGCACGTCAACATTAGCACGCATGCACTTTTTAAGCTGAACAATGGGCTCTGCCCTAAACATTCCACAATAAGATCCTCAGTCTTCCCCAGACCAGTTTCAAACATATTCTGTGACACTTTAAGGCCATTAGGGGGAAGTTGGGAAGGGTTGTGCAAGCCAAGCTGTAATGTCTACTGAAAGCCAGGGTCAGCACTCCTGACGTGTGAGACATGGAGACTCTGGCTGTGGTAAATAATAGGAAACAGTCGTGCTAAAGTGTTTGGCTCACTGCATGGCAGGAGCATCAGGCAGCGCTCTGAGACTTGGCACGACAACAGGGTTTTAGAAGGAGAGGGGTGCCATCTAGAGGGCACACTGCAGAACTGGATAGATTGGTGAAACTTTTAGAAGCGTTTCGTGCAACCTTACATCTGTAAGTCTTCTGCAGTTGTCCAGAGCTGATGTGGGACTTGCATCACAAAATCACTGAAAATAAATATTTTGATGTACCCAAACTTTTACATAATTAATAGATAACCAGTAGATGGACTGTTTTCTTGTACTATTGATTTTTAAAGGTTTGCCGTTCTTTCTCTCTCTCTCTGTTCAGAAATGGAGGTGGACGCAGTGGGACTTTCTGTGCAATCAGTATTGTGTGTGAGATGCTTAGGCACCAGCGCTCTGTGGACGTGTTCCATGCTGTCAAAACACTGAGGAACAACAAGCCCAACATGGTGGATCTATTGGTGAGGACCCAGAGTCAGCTTCATTGAGCTGCTGCAGATTTTACACAGATCGGCACAGATTAACACGTCTTTAGCTCATTATCCTGTACAGGGACGATCTTAATGTCCAAATCACAATGTCTGTGTTACCGGATGGCGTCTCTAGGCCCGATTCCTGCAATTCCAGAAGCTCTCTGTTCCAGTAATGTTTGAACAGTCATGACACATAATTTCTTTCAGTGTGGTGTCAAATAACAACATGGTTTTATAAACTCTGTTTAGACTGCCAGCCCAAATCCAACTTTTTGGAATCTATCTGATTCTGATTTTTGATGATCTAGACAACAGAAATGCTACTGACCTCTGTAAAGGTTGCGTTCACTTATTTTCTTACACGTATTTTCGCTTAGAAAGTCAGTCGGGTCAGAATATATATATATATATATATATATATATATATATATATATATATATATATATATATATATATATATATATATAATTGCAAGACTGAGGCAGTGTGGATTATTAACTTTATTAAAGCCGACTTCAGTATCATCTGATATTATCATCAGTACCACTCAGCTTTACGGCAAGCTAGAGCACATTGTAATCCAAACACATCTGAATTAGTTTAGATATCACTTTCTGTATCTATCACAGAATAGCATTTACATTTATCTTTAAAGTTATTCCCCCTCAGGGTCAGAGTGCTGCACCATGATCTTAGACAATGTTTGTTTTGGCGTCCTATCAAAGTCCTGTCTGTCACAGTTATAGTCATAAAGATTATATCATCTTGAAATGAGTTAAAACTTATTCTACACCTGATGTGCAGTACGCCTCTCTGCAGTACAATGTGTTTAAGGTATTTGATAAATATATTGAACTGAAATGCTCTGAAATAACGTTTAGTAAGCGGTAGACTTCACTAATTGATTAATGCTGATTGTTTTCTTCTGTTGCAGGATCAGTACAAATTCTGTTACGAAGTGGCACTGGAGTACTTGAATTCTGGCTAAGTTGTCTGGAGACAGCTCCCCCGTCCTGTCCCCTACTGTCCTATGGCCCTTTTTTCCATGAATAGAGAGACTATACCACGCATGAATGTCAAAGGGGTGGACTTAAGACGTGAAGAGGTGCGCTGCTTGGACCACTGTGGCTGTGATGTTGGCCAGATGTGGTCAGAAAATGGTCTTCAGGGTCAAAACGAACGGAGGACCGGATGCTTGCACTGCCCAGCTGAACTGTCCACAGTTTGAACTTTGAACTCTGACCTTTAGCCCCTCTCCTGTCCCTTCTCTTCTCTGTATGTAAATTTCAGCGCGAGCTGGCCAGGTCACACACTCCCGCCCTCATGTTCCACGTCTTCTCCTCCACGAGCACACTGATGTACTTTTCTCTCGGTTCGTCCACGTCTCACCCGTTTCAGCAGTTTGTTTTTGTTTCTTGCTCCCTCCTCTTGCCTGTGACTCCCGTGTCTTGCCTTTCTATCCTTGTTGGATGAACAGCTGCCATTTCCATTTTTGTGGAGAACGCGATTTAGACTAATGTGGACTTGTTTATTTTTTTCACTGATTTTTATTTGATTTTCTACTTCTGTTTGTTGGTAGGAGGCACAATGATGTGTAGCTGATGTTAAAAACCGGCATTAAGAGATGCTAAATGTTATGTTGCCATTGTTGTGATTGCGGCAAAATGTTATTGTGTTAAAAGGTGGAGCACTGCTGAAGCTATCCACGAGCTTACCGTCATGTCAAAAGATCCAAAGCTTATATTCGTGATCATTTGTTAATATTGTAAATACTTGAAGGATGGCAGATTATTTATTCATTGAAAGTTTTTTGTGAAGCACATTGAGTGACAATCATGTTTTTATTTGGTCATTATTATCTCCCTCTTTTGTCAGGCTTGGCATAATAATGGTGACCAGGATGTAATGTTAGCTTTTTATTTATCTTGTATGGAAAATTTCAACTTACAAATACATACATATATATACTGATTTGCTGGCCGTTCCTGTCTTTTTACTCACCGTCTCGGAGTCCAGATCCAGTGCAACACAAGTTTGCATTTGAGGAATCACAGTTCTTTTTATACAGTGGTGGTTTACAGGCAATGGGCTGTGCCTCCCCTAGTGGAATATGGCAGTACTGCTATAGTGGGAATTCTGTAATCGCTAAAGTTTTTCACAATAATTAACTAAACGATTTTTAATTACAGTAATCAACGAGGCAATAGGTACAGCCGGGCTTGAAAGTTTGTAAACCCTTTAGATTTTTCTCTCTTTTTGCAAAAATATTTTTCTAAAACCAGATAAAAAGAACTCTGTTAAACAAAAGAGACAAAAGCTTTATACTTTGTGAAGAAATGTATCCAATAGGTGGTACGGTGGTGTAGTGGTCAGCACTGTCGCCTCACAGAAAGACGATCTGGGTTGGATTCCCGGTCCGGGCCGTTCTGTGTGGAGTGTGCATGTTCTCCCCGTGTTTGAGTCGGTTTCCTCTGGGTACTCCGTTTTCCTCCTACACATCTAAAGACATGCATGTTAGGTTGATTGGTCACTTTAAATCGGCCGCAAGTGTGAGTGCGTGAGTGAGTGTTGGCCATGCGATGGACTGGCGAACTGTCGCCCGATGACGCTGGGATTGGCTCCCGCCCTGCCCGTGACCCCGACTAGCAGAAAGATGATGGATGGATGGATGGAAATTTATCCAATATTACGTATCTGTGAGTGGCAAAAGTATGTAAACCTCTGGTGTAGTTGTTGTGCTCAGCAGGTTGGAAAGAGTTTGGCCACAACCTGATCAACAGCCAGACAGATTGTATACAAATGGAGGACATTAAAAACCATCGTTACCCTAACAGGAAGTGAACAACTAAAAAAGATCACTCCAAGAGCAAGATATGCGAGGTCATGAGGAACTCAAGGTAACTTCTAAGCAACTAAGAGTTCACCAACAGCAAAACACTGAACAACAATAGTTTGCATGACAGGGTTGCAAGAAGAAGCTGCTGCTTTTCAAAAAGAACACTGCTGTCTATCTGCAGTTTGCTGAAGATTACATGGACGAGCCAGAAGCCTACTGGAAAAATGCTCTGTGGACGGATAAAACCAAAACACAACTTTTTAGTTTAAATGAGAAGCATTATGTCTGAAGGAAGCAAACACTACATTGCAGCATAAGAACTTTATGCCATCTATGAAACATGATGGTGCTAGTATTATGGTTCGTTTTGCTGCATCTGGATAAGGAAAGGCTTGCCATCATTAATGGAACAATGATTCTAAATACCGGCAAATTCTAAATGTGTCCGGATAGCTGTCATCGAGAGAACATGGGTCATGCAGCAAGACAACAACCCTACGCTTAGTCATTCTACCAAACACAGATAAAGACAAACAAACTTACTGTTTTGGAATGGCGCTGTCAAAGTCCTGACCTCAATCCAGTAGAAATGTTGTAGAAAGACCCGAAGCAAGCAGTTCAAGGAAGCCTACCAACAGAGTTGTAGTTGTTTTTCATGAGTGAGTGGGACATATCGAGCAGAGACACAGTCAACATGAAATAAATCATGTCAAATTAGAATTTGTTAAATATGTGGATGTGGGTAGTAAAAACACAGCTGGAAAATGAAATTATACACAAAAAACTGTAATTGTAAGCTAACTTTCCTCTGTCCCACATTACCAGTAACACATTAGTAGTCTCTGGTGTGTTTCTCCTAAAATGGGTTTTCCTGCAGACTGTGGTCTGGTCCAGCTCTAATTTGATGATGAATCTGATTGGCTGACAGCTAATGGTGCACACCTTAAAAGGCTTACAGTGAGTAGTGAGCTTCCTGTGCTTTCTATAAGCTGGTGGTTGTTGTAGAGCTTGTTGCTGTCCTACACAACAGACTTTACTCAATAATACTTTTTGAATTTAATGGTTTCAACTGAATTTCAGGTTCAGTTGTTGATACTAAGAGGACTCTGGCAAAACTTTGATTTTGTGTTCCACACTACTATTTCTTTGTGGAATTTTGATGTGTGTTAGGTCCATGCTGACTAAGACTGATAAAGATGCAAAGTCCTTTGGGTTTATACAAAATACTCCTTAGCAGTACCAGTAATGTGGGCGAGATTGTTTTTGAAGGAATAAACTTTAAATCAAACAATGCTGTCATAGGAATGATTTGTACTGAATAAATGATAATTTCTCCTAACATGTTTAAGGGACATCTGCATCATCATTTGTATTGTTTGTATTATATTGTTTATTGCATAAACCCAGTTTCTACTCGCCCAGTTTTTTGAGGCGTGCCAATAATTGTGAAGTTGACTGTAAATCTTGCCGCGGAAAGGGTTTTGTGGTCGCAGTGTTGGCAGTGAATTGCAAAATGGTTGGGAAGCCTTGTTATACATAATTTCCCATTTCAGAGGACAATAAGCGAGTGGACAGTTGGCTGCTCAGTTGTTTCTTTGCCAGCTGGGTGTCACTAAATTGGAGTCATTTGCATCTGGAGTCTATTGCTGTTGTTTTTCGACCTAAGGACCAGTAAGTGCAGGTCATTATGAGACTGAAGTATAAAGACAGGTCAAACAGAGACACTGCCAAAACATTAGCAAATGATAAAGTCTGTTCGGTACACAGAAACCAAAAAAGCTTTATATCCCAACCTGCATCATGAAAATCAATGGTAAGTGAAATAAATTATGTCAAATTAGGATTTGTTACATATGTGGCTGTGGGCAGTAAAAACACAGCTGGAAAAGTAACCAAGAAATTATACACAAAAACTGTAATTGTAAGCTAACTTTCCTCTGTCCCACATTACCAGTAACACATTAGTAGTCTCTGGAGTGTTTCTCCACAAAGAGGTATTCCTGAAGACTGGGGTCTGGGCCAGCTCTTAATTTGAGGACTGATTGGCTGAGGGCTAATGGCGCACAGCCTAAAAAGGCTCACAGTCAGTAATGCGTTCTTACAGACCAGACCAGACTTTACTCAATAATTAGTATTTTAAACAGAGGTTACTGGGTTATCAAGTTTTAATCAGCTGTGAGTAACCAAAACAAATATGCCAGCAAATATGTAGAAATCTTTTGAGTAGTGAAGGCCAGATGAAGCCTCTTGAAGCATTGAGGCTTTCCCCCCCAGGTGGTTCATTTCTCGAAGCTTCATGTGCACACGAACCCCCCCCTGCTGGCCAAAACCTTTATTGTCTTTTTAACTATTTGTAATGGCCTCTTACAACATTGTCAGTATGTGAATAAACACTGCCATAAAACAGCTTAATTTACTTTTCTGTGGTTCATTCATTTGTTCATCTAATCTGTGTTTGATTGTGTGGGTAACGCTAACAGAGCTCTGTTAATTAAAAAAATATGTCAGTACGATTTCACTCAGTAAATAAATCCAATAGGACGTGATGTTTATATTAAAACTGCTAAAGTGCTTTCAAGAGATGGGACAGTGATTGTGGGGTGACTTAATTCATTTTTTTTATTAAGGAACAATAAATCACGCCAATACTCGAACCACATCCTGAACCACATCCTGAACCAGCGAGGCTTCAGACGTCATCGGTGACGTCACTCGCCCTTAACGAAGCAGGCCTGGATACGCGCTTCATAAACGGGTTCCTGGATTTCTCGACACAAGCTCCTGAGCCTCGGTATCATTTGCCTATCACTATTTTTGAGTAGGTGTGGGAGTGGGTGCAGTTGTGTTTCTTGTTTTAAGGTAGTTTGTCACTCCCCTGTGTGAACTACAGATATATCGTCAAACACCATACATCATAAATATACAAATTAATATACCAAGACCTCACATTTCTCTCTCAATATACACTACATGGACAAAAGTATCGGGACACCTACATCAGCTTTCCATTCTACATATATAGGAATTAAAATAGAGTTGGTTTCCTCTTTGCAGATTTTATGGAACTTGACAGCCATGCTGAAACAGGAAAGCATCTCCCCACAATTGTTCCACAAACCTGAACTCATATAATCGTCCAAAATGTCTTGGTATGTTGAAGCGGTAAGATGTCCTCTCACTGGAACTCAGGGTTCTGAGCCAGTCCCTGAAAACAACCTCATAGTATTCCCCCTCCCTCACCAAACCTTACAGTCAGCACCATGCAGTTAGTCAGGTAACGTTCTTCTGACTCATTCATCAGACTGCCTGATAGAGAAGCTTGATTCTTTACTCCACAGGACAGATTTTCACTTCTCCAGTATCCAGTGGTGGCGCTCCACACCACTCCGTCCAACGCTTAGCATCATGCTTAGCAATGGAAGACTTGTATGCAGATGTTCATCCATGAAGCTCCTGATACAGAGAGGAGGTTTGGAACTCTGCAGTTACTGAGTCAGCAGAACGTTGTTGACTTTTGCACACTGTGTGCCTCAGCACTCAGCGACCCCGCTCTGTAACATTTTTCGTGGCCTGTCACTTCATGGCTGAGTTGCTGTGGTTCCTAAACGCTTCCACTTTTCAGTAATAGCACTTACAGCTCACAGAATTCAGTAATAAACTGTTCTTTCCCAATTCATCCATCCATATAGTGTATATTATATATTTTCTTATATATATAATAATTCATGGTTATGGCTTATTAAAATATTTATGAACAATTAAGGATAGTGCTGTATCTAATGCTTGCTGGCAGCACAGATAAGAATATATTTATTAGACCAGGGGCTAGCAGTGTGGGGACCCTCGGTGTTTGTATGATATATTTCCGTAATGTTTTGGCATCATAAAAATATGATGCCAAAACTAACAGGGTCATCCCTGTTTTGTCCCCTGTCGCAGGTTTGCCTCCAAAATGACCCCTTTTCGATCTCGTTTTCCGGCCTGATGGGCTGATATATTGGTTTCATATTTTCTCTAGCGGACTGAGTACATTCTCTCAGAAACAAAGCTAAGCCTTTAGCTAAACCGAGGACCATTAGAACCGTTAGACTAAGACTTGATGGTTTTGCTTTCTAATAGGATTTAGCTTAATGGTTACCATTAGAGACCCCTCTAGTAGGACACCTTTAGCTCCCATTAAGAAACCATCAGATGAAACTGGAAACCCATCAGGGCAACATACACATTTCCCCCAATAAATGCTCACTGTAAGGATGAGAGAAACATATCTGTAATGGTGTATTTGCATGCTGAGTACTATAGTGAGCGAACATTGATGAAAACACAAAAATGATACAAAACTAAGAGGCACAATGCTGTACTACAGAATTGTACATAACGAATATCAGTTGCTAGTTGTAGGCCAGAATGCCCCTTTAAATAATTTTCTCCATCTACATGTACAAGACCACAGAAAAGGGTTGCACTTAATTGTTTAGATCAAACCAAAAAACCTGGCCTCTTCACCTTATAGCAGCACAATAGCCTTATTCAACTATTTGATGTTAACACAACAGAGCTTTTTGATGATTAAGTGAAGACTGAAGGCTAGAAGCACCTTAGAAGCTGAAATTAAAGTGGAAACCACTATCAAACTAGAAAAAAAGCATTTACAAAAAAAGAAACCAAATATTTTGCCGGAGTTGCCAGTCAACTAGGGGCCCCCCACTGAATACCAAGGGGTATTTTGTACACTGATCTACAAACATTTGTAGAAACTGCCTGAAACCTGTAACCCAAGATTTGCAACCAAGAATTATTGTTTCATTAAAGAATGTTTATTTGTCCAGTTATGTTTGGTCCTCTGAACTGATATGAAAAGAGCTGTGATTTCTCTGTGATCGACTATCACACAAGTACCCTTGTTAAAGATTGAAGCTGAAATTCTGCAATTTCACCTCATAGACATTGAGAGCAGAGCCACAACATCGACAACTGTCACTGTCTAATTACTTGTGTACCAAAGGGATTTCCATCTCATCCTCAGTGATCATTTCAGTCAACACTGTAAAACACTGTACACAGATTATAGTCCTGGCCCAAAAGATCTGTAAACAGTTTCAGCATTTCTAAGAACACTAAGGAGCAAATTAAAACCAGTTCAGTCTGCAGGAATCATAAGACATGGTTCAATGGAACATGGTTTATTTACTTTGGAATGTAATTTTATTTAGGAAATTTGGTGCAAATGTTTGTTCTTGTTGGTGTTCATATCAGATTTTACATTTCAGATTCATCAACTCTTAGTTTCTCTCTAGAGCTCGTCATTTGAGAAGCACCACTGACCTTGAATAAAGAGGTAGATGCCATGTTTGAATTGGCTTTCCATTGAAAACTGGTTTTCATTAGATACCACTTGTTTGCTGTATGACACCCCATTAGAAAACCATTGAATGCACCCAGAATCAGTCCCAGAACACCTGTTAAACCATTAGAGTTCTTTACATTTTGATATCAACCCATTGGAAAAACACAAAATAACATTACTGACTACTGGAGGCCACAAGGAACCAACAGAACAACTGTTAATGGTAATCTATAACAGAGCAGTTGAATTTCACAGCCCACTGAATAAGAATTATCCTTATTTTCTCTACAATGTCAGCATCTTGCCAGTACAGGTTATGTATAAGGTCATTCAAAGGATGTTAGACAAGCACAACTAATGAAACAGTTTTGTTCACAGGTAAGTGGAAAATTACCATGAAAGAGGTTTATATGAAAAAAAGCAGATCTAAGCTGTTTCCTGTCAGGCTGCATATTTTGGGACTGCATATAAAATATGATGCCAAAACTAACAGGGTCATCCCTGTTTTGTCCCCTGTCGCAGGTTTGCCTCCAAAATGACCCCTTTTCGATCTCGTTTTCCGGCCTGATGGGCTGATATATTGGTTTCATATTTTCTCTAGCGGACTGAGTACATTCTCTCAGAAACAGAGCTAAGCCTTTAGCTAAACCGAGGACCATTAGAACCGTTAGACTAAGACTTGATGGTTTTCCTTTCTAATAGGATTTAGCTTAATGGTTACCATTAGAGACCCCTCTAGCAGGACACCTTTAGCTCCCATTAAGAAACCATCAGATGAAACTGGAAACCCATCAGGGCAACATACACATTTCCCCCAATAAATGCTCACTGTAAGGATGAGAGAAACATATCTGTGCCTATGTATACCTCATATGCAAAATATGCTCATTTTTCCTCTGACTTATAGTATGAAACAGAAGCACTGCATAGATAGTACTATTGCCACTAGAGGGTCCTAAATTCACCTCAGTTGTGTTCAGCCACATTGTGTTTACTTGCTTTCACTTATTAAATCATAAACTTGATGTAATACAAGAAATTACAGTAGTAGATTTCCTTCCTTTGGTATATGTGTCTCTATTACATTTCTTGGAATGGACCTTATATAATTGAACTGCACAGCTGGCTAATGCACTATAATACAGCTCATTGTAATACAGTAACATTCTAAAACAGGCCCAAAGCAGTCAAGCTTCAGTTATATCTAGATAAATGTGCAGCTAATAATTTCATCCTTTGAATTTGATAATGAAACCATCAGAGACGATTTTCACACTGTGAGGAGGATGTGCAGTGATTTCTGGATCAACCTGCAGATGGAGCCATTTCCTAAGAAGAAGAGATTAATTTCAAAGTATTACATATCTGTTTATAGCGATTTCAGATATAACAGGGTTTTGAAATTACATTTTATTATATTACATTCTATCTTTTTCTTCCAGTACATAGATGTCAAGGCCAGTGGATTCTTACGTGACTATAACAGCACAAAGTTTTTCTTTTGTTACATAATTTGCAGTTTTTAAATAGGTAATAAATCATAATATACCATAAAATGTATTATTACCACAATACTCAGAATATCTCAACATCACAATAGCACTGTGTTTAAAGATGCCATAGAATGCATTTTTCTACTATTACATATAAGGTATGTGACTTTGGTCTGGGTGAAAAATGCTCACCTTGTTAAAACTGTGGATGCTGAAGTTGGTTTCCTGAAAAAACGTTCCAGCTTAAATGGTGTTAGATTTACATCCAGGCACCTGAACAACCTGGAACATTTAAGGTTGAACAGAACGTTTAATTAGGAAGCTGGAGAATAAATTCCAACTTCAGCTGTGTTTAAAGATGAACATCTATCAGTCCTATCCTCGGAAAGGGTAAGAAAAGTGCCAACATCAACTTTCACAGCCTGGTATGGTAGTTAGGTAGCTAGATGTTTGAGGTTTATATCATACACACATCTCCGTAGACATGCTTAGATGACTTAGATGATAATACATTATTGGGAGTGTGTTTTAGGCACAAATTCCACATGTAATTTGACAGGGAGTGTTCAAAGTATCACATATCTTTATATAGCGATTTCAGATATAACTGTGTTTTGAAATAAATGAATAATGGAAAACACATTTTTACTTCTGTAATGAAGGTGATAGTAATTCTTATATAGCACTGATATATGCCATACAAAAAAAGAAAATTCTTGAAAGTTTTGGAAGTTTGCTTTATTTTAATTCTCTTTATTTGAAAAATCTCTACAGCAGTGTTTCCTAGCCCTGCACCCAACACAAAAGCATGTGTTTAATGTGAAGGGCTTGTTCTTCAGAGTTAAATCTGGCATGTTGGGATCAATGAGAACAGGGGTCTTCATTAAGGACAGCAGGTACACACTTAGGTACACTAAGGTACACTGATACTGTTCAAACTTTTCCATAGACATATATAGAGTTTTGGAACATATTATCATGAACAATATACTAATTGCATATCAACACTGTCCAAAGAAAAACATGTATCTCCAAAATGGCAACTTCAGAATTTCATCCAAGCTATTTTTGAGCATTTCTATTTGAGATCCATTTTTCTCTGGACAGCGACGACATGTTCCTTACTCTTCTATTTAAACCACTTATAAACTGCCTCTTTTGTCTTGTTTTTGGTTTCACATTTAATGACAACAGTAACTTGTAACTTATACACTTACACACAGTAAGAGCTTTTAATCAAAATGTACGTTGTTTTTTAAGGTGACGGTGTTATAGACTCAGATCAATATCTAATATTCTCTCTCTGAATTTGAAATGATGTATCGGATTGCAGGGAATGCTGACGTCAGTAGGGCGTAGGAACGGAGGATGTTGAACTAGGCTACGTGCCAGCGCACGATCTCTTCAGCCAATCACATCACACCCGTCGTCCCGGTGACGTTTGTGGCGACGTGGTGTTCAGTGATCGGACGGACCAATAAGCTGTCAGCTCTGAGCACGTTTGTCCTCCTCTGTGTGTAGTAGCACATTTCTACATCTCCGTTATACATAACAATAGAACAGCCAGTAGTTCTCCAACAGTTACATGACGAGCTGAAGAAGACTTGAACTTCAGCTGTGAGCTCCATTCAGATCCTGTGTTTTAATTACTTCTTATTTTGTTACTGTTACTGTACTTTATTGTGATCATTGTCTCGTCTAATGTGAAGGTACTGAATATGGGAAGAAATACAAACTCACAGCTTAACCAGGGGCTCGTGTATGTGCAGCATTCCAGCAAACACATAACGTGGTCTACTTTTCTCACCAGGTTTCTACAACGTTGTCTAAAGGCGGTGCTTTAGATTTTAAATCTTTACGTTGTGTGCAAGGTTGTCACAAATTCACTACTAAATGTTTTGTGTATACTTTCTGCGCTTTGGCAACTAAGTCAAATTGCATGGAATTTCATGCAGATATAATTGAACGTAGGAAGGAGTCTAGGTTCTGACAATGTTACCACTACGTTGTGAGATAACGTTGTTACAACTTTCGAAGGAATTGCATTTCATCGTTGTAACTGTTTGCTGGAATGACGTTTTTGATGTTTCCTTAAAATAAGGTGACAGGTGTCGAGAAAAAAAAAACTTATTTTAAAAGGAAATTCCACCGAGTAAACGTGTGTGCAATACAGTGATAGATATATAAACACTCGTTAATAGTGGTCTGACTCTGAATGCATTTGCTGACATGCTTATCATTTAATTATGCTAATATTTAGAAAATTCAAAGGAGTTTCATTGTAAGCGTCCATAACTGAAATATATATGATTTGTACTTACAAATAAATTATATCATTACATGACTTTAGGGGGATTACCTGCTGTCTTACAGAGGAATTAATTATTTAAAATAAATAAATAAATGTAATAGATTTCTGGTGGTTTGATGTAGAGTGCTTAACTGTAGAGAAGCTTTGGTGGTGATAGTCTCCAGGGGTCAACAAGGCAGAGAACAGATTAAAATATATGGATAAAAATAAATAAATATTTTCCGATCACAAACTATCGCAAAACAATGTATCAGACAGGCAGCATAGTCACAAACAATTTTATGCATAAAAATGAGTGGAAATCAACCCTTTACAGCGTTAAACGAAAAACGCAATTACATCTGTAGAACTAGTTCTGAATCTGATCATTGTGAGCAGTTTTGAGGGGAACTGCTATGGCGGCACAGGGCCAGTAGATGTCAATAAAGACTACTTCTAAACTACTACTTACATGTGTGACAGTTGATGCGTCGTAATTTACTGTAATATATAATTATGTCGTTTGCAACTAGACAGTGTCAGTCATGAGGGAAATAAACATCAACTGTGTGAAATACAGAATTATTTGGAGCTCCGCCATCAGCTGCGTCGCTACACTGATCCTGCACTGCAATCGTTCGGCCAGCCAGGGGTTAAACCGGATGAACTCAATGACACCTTCATGATACAAGAGGTTCTCAGTTCATTTAAAAATATGCAATAAGCTTAAAGACTTCGAATTTATTAACGCTGTTTCTCAATCATTATATTTTATTGGCGAAACATGTGTCACTTCTTCCTCAAATCTATCATCAAAACAGACAACAAGCTACTCGCTGTGTGTGTACATCACTGCTGTGTGTGTACATCACTGCTATGCGTGCAGACTACTGCTGTCGTCAATGACAACTCCAAACATCCAATGAACTTCTCGTGAATGAAAACGAGGAGAATGCGTCGTCCAATAGGAGTGCTAGCTGAGGAGAAAGGCCCGCCTTCAAGTGTGCCTGCAACCAACCAAGTGCAGACATTCCTGAATAATTTACGCAGGATTGCTTCGGGGAGTGACGCAGAGAGGATACTGATGCTCGAATACTTTCCCGTTAAATTAACAGGATTTCGGACAATTTGGAAGAATCGACGCGTTTCTCCGTTCTTGGACTTTTACGATTTCAAGTCGACGGATCAGGCTGAGTAAATGTAAAAGCGACGGCTCCAGAAAGCCCTCTTTATGTCGATATTGGTGTGGTGTCGCTGCTAGGGGAAGAAAAAAAAGATGCCGCAGCCGAAATCTCGAAAAATTGCCGTCCTGGGCTACAGATCTGTGGGTAAGTGGCGCCGAGGACTGACGTCGCTGTGACCGGAGACAGTTCACCTTTTTTTCGGGTTGACCGGAGAACGGCCGCCCTCCGGGCTTGGAGCAGACCCATCTAGTAGCGTAGAGTAGCGGCAGTACGTACGTTAGACAAGCGCTGGCTTAAGTCGGATACTTACGTTTGCTGTGCTGTGCGCTCATTGATTCGTGTTGTGATGGATGGATGGATGGATGGAATTGTGTTACCGTAAAACTCGGACTCGCTATCAGTTTGCTGGGGAAAAAGCTCAACTCCTTGCTTTCTGAAGTTAGCTTTCTATTCGAATTCCTTGTTCCACCTTAAAGGGTGCAGCAGTTACATTCTGGCGCCATTTAAGGTGGAACAGGGATTTCAACTTCAGCCTCGTCTTTCTTCTGTCACGTCTTTCTTAGTCAGCTAGCTGGCCGGCTAGTTTTTGGCCTTGGGTTACGTTACATCCTAGCTAGGTTCCAGAAGTGGAGAATAAACGCTAGTCAGTGGCGGAGCATCAATTAAAACAACTAGAGGTGATTTACATGACCTTGCCTGAAACGTGGCTCATGTTGAGGCTTGGCCATATCAGTGTAGGCTGGACAGCATCGCCTTAGCTAACCCTATATTGACCTGTCTTCTCCAACGGGCCTGTATGAGTAGCTACATGACTAGGTAGCCCGAATATTTCCTCCTCGGTGATTCAGATTCAGACAGTAGGGCAGGGTTGGCTAAAATACGGAGACGTTAAAGCTCCAGATAGCATCGCTGTAGGTAGATCAAGTGATAAAGACTCTCTGGAGATTTCAGTAATACTCCCACGTTTTAGGGGAGGACGTCGTGGATAGGGCTTTAACTACCCAGTAAGGGCGTGACCTCTTTATGCTTTATTTCATTGCTGGCCAGCATTTGTTAAGGGAGGCGGGGAGATGATGGGATGGCACTATGAATATAACATATGGCAGCTGTAGCTTGTACAGAGTCAGCAGCCACGAGCCACTTATTGCCTGGGCTCTGTATCACTGTTTTTGGAAATGTCTGTTGAAGTAGGAGGTTTTTAATGAGACCTCTGGTTTAATTGCTTGATATGTGAGAGGTGATCTGTGCCCCCCTCCTCCTTGTTCAGTCACGCATATACACACACATACAGTGATGTGTACGTTGGCTGTAGCTGAGACACAGTGCAGAGAGCTTGCACACATTGCATCAAGGCACACATGAGCTGAGCACAGCCTTTGGGTGGGGAGTCGGATGGTCTCCATACTACAGCCATTGCGATAGTACCACTAAGTCGCTCGCTCAAGCTGCAGTTAGAGTAGGCCTGCATCATTCTCTCCTGCATTTTGCATTGGGGGCGTTGTGCTGTTATGCCTTTGCCTGGCGCCTCGATGAAGCAGTCACTTGTCATTACATTACATAGGTATTTTTTTTTTTACTTAGTTATGCTGTTCTGGGCATGCAGTGTAACTTGGCTCAGTTATACTTTGTAGCATAGGATGAGTAGAAGTGCAAAATGACAGTGTTTAATAAATATAGTGATATGTCGCATGGTTTTCTCAGCACCTCGTGGATGTTGGCGGTAGGTAACGAACAGTGACCACCTCATGGGAAGTGTTTTATTTTTTGCTGTATCACCCACATCTCCCTAGCAAACAGAATTGTTAAATATATGTGTTGTACTGTGGGCAGAAAGGAAGACACATGCAAGGCCATGATACTGCTGCAAGACATGCTACTCATTAAACACACAGTAGGAAAAGCACATGCAGTGAACCAAACCGCACTGGGGGGAGATCACCACCAACCACAGGATTCACACTAACAGAGAACCTCCCTCACACACCAACACCACACAGTAACCCTGCTTCTTGACACATACACACAACCCAAACTAACAGGCAGCAACACTACATAACATAAACAGCTGTTTTGCTGGATGGTGTGCGCCTACCTTGAGCCTTTGCATGTTTCCGTGTGCAAGACGACACCTCCAGCGTCTGAGCCTTGTTTTTAATATTCCTGAAATATTAATATCTGTATTAATTAGTTTTTAAAGAAGAATTGCTTTGGGTTGTGATGCAGACAGGATACTGATGCTTGAATAGTTTTCTGTGAAATTAACAGGATTTTGGATAATTAGGAAAAATTGGTGCTTTTCTGTTTTTAATATCCTTAAAATCCCAATATCAGTTTAGAATAACGCAGATCTGGATGTCTTTAATACCTTTTTTGCTCAGATAATGTAAAAAGGCAATGCGGTTTAGTGTTATGACACATTGATAATCTTCTCTTTCCATTTGAGCTAAATGAATTGATAATCTTATAGTATTGTAACATGTCTCTTAGGCTTATCTAGGAAGATTTCCCAGTGGAAAACTAGATACTACACCATACTACACATTATTATGTATGTTTAAATGTCTTAAAAAAATAGGGCAAGACGGCTCTCATATCTGAAGTTTCCTGCACTTCTCAATTGCGATGTATGATGCGTTCCCTTCATTGTGTGGTTCCTTGTATAATCTCCCTCCCACATCTGGCCTTTCTCTTTCTGTATGGGGTCACACGCCAAGCAGTCTGAGCTATATGCCTCTTCTCCCTCCCTACCTACTCTGTCGCAGTGCCTATTTATAGTTGGGCCGAGGAAGGATGCTTGAATTTCCATGCGTCTTCATTAGAGTGGAGAAGGTTCAGGAGGACTCCGCTGTGCATGTGGTTTGAAAAACACTCTAGAATTGAGGCCGTTCCAGGAATTGTTACATGTGAAGACGTTTAGATAAGCAGTCAAACTGGGTTTCATCTTCACCTATCTGATACGTTATTCAGAAATCAGAATCAGATCTTCTGCTTAGCGTCAGTCTAAACAGTGAAGTATTAATGGAGTGTTATTGAGTACAGGAAAGCATGCTTTTTTAAACATGGCCAAAGTGTTGCTCGCTGCCACACGGCTGCTCTTATCTTCTTCTGCAGCAAAATTTGAGCTCAGACTCTGAATCAGTAAAAGCAGTTTCATTCAGTCTTCAAACTGCTTGTGACTCTCTCATTCATTCTTTCTTCAAGGCCCACAGCTTTCTTGAGATGGAATCTCTGAACATTCAACATTGTTGCAGTCACATTCGTTCCCACACTGCGCGAAAAAATTAGCTTCAGCTCTCGGTGAGCTGCGCCTTCCTCTGTGAGTGCCCTTGTGTTCCTGTGGGCTTTTCCCTCTGAATGAGGGCTCGCATTTTACAAATGCCGATGTGAGCGAGCGGTTGTTATAGCAACAGGCTGCAGGACATTTCTGCCCACATGCTCGGGCAGCAGACATCAGTGTGAAGCATCTCGTGCTGCTGCTACTACAGCTCCACGCTCTTCCACTACACATGAATTAGCAGACAAAGGGAAAGACAAAGGCAGCACCGATCTGTGTCTGTAGGTACATGCAAAATGCTCAAAACGCTGGTACATGGAAGTGTGCTGGTGTTGTAAAGCTGGTGCAGTTCCTGAGCTGTTAACACGAGGGCTAACCTATATGAAAGATTGCCTGAAGAACTAAGACGTGGGTTACATAATGCTGAGGTCCCTGGGCAATGCTTGACATTCACTAGAAACCTTGTAGCGCACATGGGCTGAGAGTATTTTCTGTGTAGGCTGTGTGAATGTAGCATGCTGTAACTGATGAATGGACTGCTTTTAAATGCTATTGATTCATAATGATTTTCACATTTCTGTTTGTTTTTCTCTTCTGTTTGTTTTGCAGGGAAGTCCTCATTGACAATACAGTTTGTGGAAGGCCAATTTGTGGACTCGTATGATCCAACTATAGAAAACAGTAAGTGTGTCTTAATCAATCCAGCAGCCCAAAACAGAGAAAGAGGAGAGGCCCTGTCTGGTGATCCAGTAGTGGGTCTTGTAGGCAAAGCCTCATAGTGCATGGTTTGTGTAGGCCTGTTACTCTTTGAAATACTGATATCTCAGACAGCTGCAGTATGCAAATATTTTTTTTCTGTGTCCTGCCAGCCTATTCAGCAATCACAGTTCCCGTCGAGTGCTTCTGTGCATGTTTTTTTTTTTTTTATGAGTCAAGTCACATGTAATCGAATAAAAGTAAATTATTTTAATCTAAGTAAAGCGGGCTAGTTCTCAGGAAAGATTCATTAATATGTAATATTTATTATTATTGCTGTACTAGTATTGTGTCCATGTTGTGTGTGTGCATGCGTGTTCTTAAAAATGACCACTTGGACCACCTTCCAGCAGGCCCCGTTTTCTTCCTGTTGCTGCTGTATGATTTGATTGTTGGTGGGGATGTCCGCAGGCCCTGGAGGGAGGCCAGGTGTATTTCCGTCCTCTGCTGTTCACTGAAGGTGGCAGTGTGGATGCAAAGGCAGTGTGAGGCTCATTGTGAGGCTCGGCATTGCTCTGGCACATTCAGCACTTCTCCTCATTAGGGAGTGCAAAGGAGGCAGACGTAAACCACTATTCGTATGGTGTTCAGCAGGAGCAGCAGCATGGCAAGCGCCAGCCCAAGCTTTCTGTTCTAATGCAGTTCAGCCATGGCTTGGAAAATCCACCTCTTATCTGCTCCGCCGGCATTCACAAACATTTCATATATCTGGTCACCCAAGAGCAACTCTCACACGGTATAAATACAAGTTGGAGAGATGCTAAAGTCTGCTGTGTCTCCAGCATCATAATAAAATCCTAATGAGTGTTCAGTATTGAGGAGGTTTGTAAACCTCTGACCTCGTAAGAATTTATAAGACTCTTTCGTGCATTAAGAAAGAACATGATTCAGTTTTATCACTTTTAAAATACATTTTAGAATTACTAGGCAAAAGAATATAATTATAAATGCATAGTTTACAATCACTTCTGCCTTAACATGCATGATATAAATGATATAAATCATCACGTTCAGATCACTCCTCATGCTTTAGTACATTTTTACCCCCTTGTTATGTTCTCGACAAGCACACACAGTTTTTCTAGGCTTTACGTATTTATTTATTTCTTTTCCTCAATGAAATCCTTCGTGGGATCCTAGTGCGCGCCTTAAGCCAGCTAGAGTGGCTATTTTCAAAGCTGCTTGGCTTACTTGTATTTCACAGTCTTACTCAGAGGAAGTAGTGTGCAGGGCTTTGTGAGGTAATGCTGCGTGTGAGTCAGGCAGATTAGTGGGGAACAGTTAAATAAGGCAGCCCACCGCTGAGTTCCTCACGACCCTTAATACAGCAGTGGAGTGGGTCAGCAACTCCTCCACACATACGCACTGATTACACAAAGCTCTAAAGCTCAGCCCATTCAACTCTACCAGGTTTTTGGGGTTTGGAGACTTGGAGCTGATCCTAGATCAGCTAGAAAGGATGAGGCCTGAGGTGGCCTTTATTATTAGGTAGGCTAATTAGTCCAGCTGATGTTTGCTAGAGTTAAAATGTTGGCAGAGAAAATACCTCATACCTCGGCGTGCTTTCAACGTTGTACCTGTTAACTCTAGTGTTAGTTCATTAGCTCATTTAAAGAAACAGTGTGTGTTTCTCAGTCAATTTTTTAAACCTACAGATTTAACATGGCAATATTTTCAGATGTGTTTCTCGACATGCTGCTACATTTCTTCAGTTGGTCAGTTATTGTTATTAATATACTAATGAAACCTTATTGTGGGAATGGTGCATCATGTCATAGACTTCAGTCTTGGTCTGAGTGGGTATTTGTGGGTGAATTTCTCAACATTTTTTATGTCTTTGCACTTACTTCTGCACAAAAAATGCACAAATATCCTTTTGCGAGTACATGTCGGGTAGATGTTAAATGTCTAGATGCAACATGACACTACATCATTATCATAATGTAACATTAAGTACTTTAGTGGGATTTCTGGAGATCACAATATTGAGCCTAAGTGTTAGGTTCTGTTCTTTACCTTTGCATTGTAGTATATAGTTAGTTTACATGTTAATGATGCTGCTCATACAGATGATCTTTGCTGTTCTGTAAGTATTAAGGCTCATTTATTCTCCCTCTACGTGCGGAATTGTCTATGTGCATTTCAAGTGGTATAACCGGCACTGCCCACATACTCGTCTGTGTCGGCTCCGTTGACGTGGTTGTTGAGCAATACATCCAGTAGGGGGCAGTTTGGAGTAAATCAAACATGGCGATGGTGGAGGAGCTCGTAGTTCTGTATTTACTTCAAAAACAAAGAAAAACAACTGTTTGACTCAGCGCCGCGGCGAAGATACATCATGGTTAACATTTCTAACAACTCACCAATCTTCAATATGGCCCACTGTTTCTTCTTCGCCATGTTCTTATGGAAGTGCTCGCTTCTTGCACTGCCCCCACGATCTGCAGCGGTATTGCTCTGTACAGTCCGTATCCATAAGCTTTCCGAAAACCGCATGAAATGAAGGCAGAGTACAGACAGAAGGCTCCATGCGTATCTGTATTTAACGTTGAGTATAAATGAGCCTTTACAGCATACAGATAGAATTCTTGAACAAGTGGGATTATTTTTAGACCATGATATGTAGGCTGAACCCCAGTCTTAGGGTAATTTGGCAAAGCTGTATGTGCTTTAGGAAGTGCACAGACTGCAGTTGGGAGTAATGAAGTTCATCTTGGAGGCTCTATGAAGCGCAGCTGACTGGATAGCCTCCATTCTGCTACATAATAAATTACACACTGCTGTGTTTCAGATGTACAGCATAGGCTTTTCTCTCAGAGTTCCTCCCTTCCTTTGTCTGTTCTTCTTTGGCTTGCTTTGTTGTATGAAAGATTGTCTTGATTCAGGTGTTTTTTACTTTGAAGTTGGTAGTAAGTGCAGTTTCACAGCATGTGATCGCATGGCAAATTTTAAAACATTCATTATCGGCATTACTAGAAAACTATTGATATTCATCAATTCAGATTTTTATCAATATAAAAAATGTTAAATACATCCAATTACCTAAATCATTTAAATAGTGATGCGCAATGATAACAGAATAATATCAATACTGGATGATGTTTACTTTTAAAATCTGTTATGTGTATTATACTCTAGAACATGTTTTGGTGATGCTGATCTACTAAGCTTGTATTTCTGCATTATGAATATTATAAAATATAAATATGAATCCACATCTGTTGATCCCAGTATCTACATTTGGAAAACATTTATATATTGACATTGGTATCAGCAACAGTCCACAGTATCTGGGCTTAAACAGTGAGACGAGGACATAGACTATATCCTAATATTTCATCACTGATCTCCTTTTGTTTATATTAGTTATGTGTGTTACACAGTTTTAAATGGATCTCCATCTTTTTTTCTCCATTTTTTTCCCCACAGAAATTTTTGTTTTTTCTATGTGAACATGTAGTTGTGAACTATGTGAACAAGACAGTTTAACATCTACACTGTGAGGAACATTTCACTAGAAATCCTCTGAAACAGCTTGGAATTAAATCTCTTTACAGTATTTTTTGGATAGTGACAATATGCAAATGGAAGTATATTTGAGCATATGCACCACGCTGTGTATGTGTATATATATATATATATATATATATATATATATGTTGGTGTACCTAAATAAAGCAGCCTGTCCTGGTGTAGTGGTGGTTGTCATAATGTAGAGAACAGGCTGCAGCGAATGTGAATTCTCACTGCATATTAGTATAGAGTGAAATATTAAGCACAAGACAGTGATTCCCAGTGCCAGTCGTAGGGGATACCGGCACTGCTTGGCTTGAGATACTACGAAGATAAATTCAACCGGATGAGACAGAATTTTACTAGTAACTGGACTGTAACATTATCAAATGTTCAACTAACAATTGGAGCCTTGATGACTTGCACCGGCTGTGTTACAGCAGCGTAGGAGTCCCTATGGAGTAGCATTAAGTAGCACGGGTGGAGCATACGTGTATTTCTACCTTCTTAGACAGTACAGAGTTGAAGAAAATACACTGTGTCCAAAAGTATTGACCCCCACCCCCCGTTAATTAGTGGATTCAGCTACTTTGAAGCACCTCCATTAGCTGACACGAGTTTTCAATTACACACACACAGCTTGTATAATGCCTATAGAAAGGCATCGCTTGTAGAATGGGACCCTCGAGGGTAGCAGCACATGAGCTTTAGGCCACCATGCTAAAGAAGTATAAAGACCCTCAGAATTGGACTGTGGAGCAGTAGACTAATATCTTATTAATACCCTTGATTTGAGAAGAAACATTGATGAGCCGGGGTCTGCAAACGCTTGGCCATATAGCGCATTAGTCAGAGCCTCAAATAATAGATAGAGGTGGGCGATATGTCACAGTGTTACCAACTGACCTCTGATCACTTGGAATACAGAAAAAGAACAGTAGTGCTACATTAATATACTATTAAAAACTCTAAATACAATGATTTGTTTTTCAATTTTTTCAATATTTTACTATTGGACTATTATATTATGTATCAACACTGTTCACCATAGAAAAGCAAAATATGTAGCAGTAGAATTTGTCAGGGTTACATTTAAGCCATAAGATGGATGTCAGTGGATTAATAGATTTGCGATGAACTTTGTCCCGGGTTTTATCTTAAAAGATATGTATATATTGCATGTATTTAAACACTTTTCTTCAGATAGAGTGTGTTCACATCATTTATAAAAGAATTTCTTTTACAGTCATTTAAGTGGCTGCAGTGGAGTGGTTGCTTGTCAGTTAATGCACCCTTGTCTTTATTAAAAATGTGACTCATTTTCTAGAATTCTTCCTCTAATTCTAGCCTTCCTGCAGTATGCAAACGCTATGGTCTTACAGAAACACTGAATAGCTGATGTTTATTCTTTTGGATGCATGTTATCAGAATTCTATTGATAACATTTTTTTAAACCTCTGTTAATGAAGATGACGTTGTAACACCACTCCAAGCGGATAATGTTTGAATCCCTACATTTAATACATGTTTATGTATTCAGCAGATGTGCACATGAGAGATATAACATATCATCTCAAAATCCAGTGCATCACTATTTAGTCTTTACGGCAGGGGCTTTCCCACAGCAGTCTTTCTGTGTCTTTTTTTCCGAGCCATTCAATTCTCTTCCCTCTTCATCCCACACTTGTTAGGAACGCCGAGCCCAACCTGGATGCAGTAGAGAAAGTAGCTTCATTATTGCTGATGAATGACTTCCTCTTTCTTGGTAATTTTACTTGCTAATTTGACTTTGGAGAAGGTGTGGGGGGGGAGCGGGGTTGTGTTGGAAGTGATTTGCTCTCAATGAGTCTGGAGGCTTGAGTAATGGTATTAACCGTACTGGCTCCATGCTGAGCTATTTTCTTCTGTGTTCTGTCGGGCTGGCTGCTGCTGGCGGCTAGCCCTGTCCTCAGGGATGTGCCGTGCCCTCAAAGTGCTGTGCGCGGCTGTGCCTTAGATTTTCAGCCCTCTGAGAAATCACGCTCACAGCTTCAGGCTGCAGCAAGTTACTGCACTCTTTATGCCAGGTGATTTCTTGCTTATAAAGCATAGCCTTCCAGTGCCAGTGTCTTTTGTGCATCCATCTTGAACTGAGCTCAGTCACACACTCGCTCTCCGGTCCAGATTGCTGGAAAATGACTTTACTGTCTTATTTTCTAGCCTGGTGTCTTGAAAATAGCCGTCGCTTTTTGAAATTCCCTGCTCGCAGTTTTGAGTTGCTTCAGCAGCCACTGTGGTAATGCGTGGGTTATCGGTTTGGGTTTCAGTTTCAGGGAGCCTGTTGGAGAGGCCAATAGACTGATACCGTTGTCTGCTTTGCTTTTTACTTTTTTCACTTGTATCGATTCTCACTAGAGCTGAATTCTGCAGATACACACACACACACACACTCTCTGTCCCTGTCTCGTTCACTCCCTCTCTCTTTGTGTCTCACATCATTATTTTTTTTCCTCCCTCTCTCTCTGCAGCATTTACTAAAATGATCACAGTCAATGGCCAAGAGTACCACCTGCAGCTGGTCGACACAGCAGGGCAGGTAAGAGTGCACTGACCCTAAGCTACTCGCACAGTAACTGATTTAGATATGTGGCCCGAGCATCCCGTTATGTTGCCCACCAATTGACACGGGTTCAAATTCAATCAAAGCAGTTATGGTTGAGCTGGAAATGGAAGTCGTACGGCTGAGTGAGCCGGGACGCGCTGCCGTAAGCAAGCCCAGCCTGGCTGTATGAAAGGGCAGTGGTAGCAGAGCCGGGCGGACGCTCACATCGTAGCGAAACCTTGAACGGATGAACTGACACTCAGCTGACTGATGCTATTCATTGAACCTACATGATTAACTACCATAGTGCTCCTTTCATTCACTACTAAAGCTTTTCTTTCTTTTCAGGATGAATACTCCATTTTCCCTCAGACTTATTCCATAGATATCAACGGTTACATTTTGGTGTATTCAGTCACCTCAAATAAAAGGTAGGTTGACAGATAGATCTTGCTTCCAGTCCTTAGCCCTCATAAGAAATGTTTGACATCACTGTTGTTTTCATAGAAAAACAAATTCATCTCTTGGTATTAGCAGAAGGTACTGTGTCGGAAAGTGGAGAGGGAAAAGGGCTGAATCCTGTAACACATCCCGCCTGAAATAGCACACTGTGAAATGGCTGAAATAGCTAGATAGCACACGCTCCTGGGTGGCGTCATGTTGTTAGCTGGGTATTTCTTCCTGTGGGGTAGTAAGCAGAGACGTTTAAGCAGATTAGGCCTGATAAGTAGTTTAGCTATGATCTTAAGTATAGCACTTCAATTCAAATTAGTCATTTTAAAGCTTACATCACTCCATGATGTTACATTGAGCTCATGCTTTATTTTATCCATTGAGGTCAACTTATCAGGTTTGTGTGGGTTTTTTTTATTTGTACATTATGAGACAAATTAACTCTGATTGGTTGCCCTGTATTGTACCTCATTCAGAAAAGCCCTCACACACACACATATATATTGAACTATGTTTACCCATTACTAATTTGGGCCCTTTAAAGGAGCAATATGTAATTGTTTTTCTTTAATTAATTAAAATTATCAAGAGTGTGAGGAGTCCTGTTTCAAAGGTACCTTAAAGACATCTGTTTGTCATTTTGCAGAGATATCTACTAAAGTTAACATGCTAACCAGCTATCTTTAGCCTGTCCAGTCTCATAATACCACTTTGTGCCTTAAGAGGTGATAGTAAGTCACTGTTGCATCAAAAATGAGAGGACCAGTAACACTGTCCAGACTGCGTATTCTAACATCTCGCCAGTCATGTTAAAGGTTCTGCTCCTAGTTAAATCATTTAAGGACAGATAACCAACGAAAGAAAAAGTACATGCATCAATGGCTGAGGCTTTGATTATAACAACCACCACCTCCCCCCATTCCCGGCAAGAAATCACATTCGACAGCAAAAGAAGTGGCACCGATAGAAGCAAAGCGATAGTTAACGTTGACTTAGCTGTCCGCTGCTGTAGACGCTGTTGCTGAGTAAGGGGTGAAGTTGAAGTTACTGGACTTGTAAGAACTGGGGTTGGAGTATTATTCGACAGGTTGCATCGTCTTATAAATTGCTCCTTTAAAGGAAGGTCAGTATCTGTATTGTTAAAAAAACTGCAGTGTCATCGCACTTAGTATGCAGATTTCTCCAAGAGGGCTCTGTTTTGTGAGATTGTGATTTGTTATTGAATAACTGAATAATGGCATAATGGTGGTGTTTATGAATAAAACATACATGTTATTACTCCGGGGTATATGTCAGTCTCCCAAAATCTCTACAGGATACAGTGATTTCCTTGCTCCTGCCTTTGAGAACTACTTGCTGGCAGGGTCATAGTGCTGTTGGTAAACTGGTGTAGGGCTTGGATTCCTCTTTTTTTATTCGGTAATGTTTTCCCTGTTTCAACTATCCAGTGTAATTTAGTTGTGTTTAATCTAAATAGGCTTTCAGCTTTAAAGATTAAGGCTCCCAAGCAACTTGTTCAGATACATTGTGCTCCTACAGCCACTGGGAGCCAAGTCTGGGTGCCCATATACTGTGCCAGGCTAGATAGAGTGCAGCGTTTCTTTGGGAGAGAATGAGATGGACGTGTTTGAGTTTAGCGATAGAATCAAGCAAGAGTGCACACCTGCGTTCCATTATCTCTCTTTTCTCTCTCTCATTCGCTCTCTCATTTGGCCTCCATTATCAGCATTATTAGGAGTATCAGACCTTTTTTAGAGACTGATTTAATCAATCTAGGTGTATTTAGTGGAGCAGTATAGCAAAACGAGCTCAGCTTTCTCTGATTGACTGTTTCAAGCTTTGTACGTCAAATCTAGATCCAAACAAAACACAAACCAAACTGGTCTCAGATCTGTATGAAAGGACATATTTCACCATCTCTGCTCTCCAATTGACTCTGTCCTGGGGTCCCCTGAGCTTTCTGGGAAAGTCATAGTTTTCTCTGGAGAAAACGTCTATGGGAACTAACCCCATCAGAGACCTTTATTTAACCCCCAAACTTTTATTTAAGTGGAGATTGCAGTGGACCTATTCCTGATGACAGCTGAGTGATCATCAATGCAGAAAGCTTACCCATTTACCTCCATTGGGACGATTCATATAAAGACAAATGAATAGCCTAAATTGTCTCCACTGAAACATCCCTACCTATCGGGTGCACCAACCCCCCAAACCCTCTCGCTGTGTGATGTTTTCTCCTTAGAGTTTGATGCTTATGAAGAATGAAGGATCTAGTCAGAAGGAAGTCTTCCAGTGATGTGCTCATTATGAGTGTTCAGAGTAACCTCAGCAGAGATTAGAAGAATACATCCACTGACTGCAGTGATTACTCCTATTGTTATGTGGAATTATCTGCTACCCAGAAAATGTGCTCATGATAGCAGTTCCCGAGTGTTACAGGATATTCTGTACCTTATTGATTTCCTTTACATCCAGCTTTGACCCGGACAAGGTTACGCTTTTCATGATAGTTACTGCAATAGCAAGCGTGTGTACTAATCTCGTATACATATAGGAAACTAGATTTTGTTCAGATATTGTTGTCATAGGGAACATGAGGGATTCTTGTGGTGGTTTGCCATGCTAAATAGATCATACATTATTCTAGCAGGCAGCTACTGATAGCCTTGTGATCACATCATTTAAACACATGTACTGTAGCCTTAATGTAATTCATATTCTCTATCTATCTCTCTCTCTCTCTCTCTGTCTGTCTCTTTCTCTTTTTGTCTCTCACAGTTTTGAAGTAGTAAAAGTTATTCATGAAAAGTTGTTGGATATGGTGGGTAAAGTACAGTAAGTATCTTTGTGATCTGTGACTGGATGCATACTACTTGCAAGTAGTGGTGGGTGAAAAATCAATACAATATTTTTGCATGGCAATATCGTATCAATACATGGACGCCAAGTGTCCGTGTTTTAAAAATATAAGTTGCAAATACAAATGTACCTGCTTACTAGAATAATAAAACTAAATGCAATTCTTTCTGCTTTACCCAAAGCAATAACTTGTGATGTCAGTGGCAGTAGATTCCTCTATAACAATCCGTTTTTCTTTGGATACATAATAATAGCAAATAATAAATCTCAGTGTACCACACTATATGTTATCCATATACTGTATTGTGAGTATTGCAATAATAACATAACGTGGGGTCATTGATGATTCCCACTCCTACTTGCAAGAGTTATAATGTACCTACATAAATGTAAATTATATATTTGGGTTACTGGCAGATGTCATTCCACCTCTCCTTGAGGAGAACAATGTATGTTGCATGTATTAAAACAATACAAAGAATGTATTATGGAGACCGGTACCATGCATTGAGATGTTTCTTCTCTGTTTATCTAGAGTACCCATAATGCTGGTGGGAAATAAAAAAGATCTACACATGGAGCGGTAAGTCATGTAGCCACATTTTACACAATGCCAGGTCACGCACTATAGATATCTTCATCATCATCATCAATGGGTGTTGGAATTAAGATGATATTAACAGAAAATGCTGGTTTGAATATTTGAGGTGACAAAATAATGAATCTGATCTAATCTGAAATAGCGCACACTCACATCATGTGATGTGATGTAAACTGTGTATTTCTTCCTTTGGGTTAGAATATGAATATGCCTGTAACGCTGTTAGGTATCGCTCGTGTTCTGTATGTATGACATTAACTAACAGTTACTTGAATATCGATTTCAAGGAGAAGCAGCCCCTTCACTGTAGCAGCAAAGCTGAGGACGTCGGCTAAAATAAGGGATGAACTCCACAGAGCAGTAACCAATTTTATTCTTAAAGGATTGCATAGTTTTATAGTTAAAGCATAAGTAATGCTAATGTTTGTTCTTAATAAAGCAGCACAGAGATGCTCATTGTTTAAACAAGATCCAAATAAAAAGATAAAAAATAAAAAGGTAGCCTCTTATGGTGACAGTATGAGACTGACTCATGTTTTCTGTTTAAATACATACATTTTTTTATATTGGTATCAAAATTTTTCAAATAATACCCAACCCTAGTCAAAAGTGCCTGTGTGTCATTTGGGAGGTGTAGCTTTGATGCAGAAGTGCCTTTTTGTTATCACCTTATAGGAAGAAAAAATATCGAGATATATATCATATATCGCCATTCAGCTAAAAAATATTGAGGTTTTTATTTTTGGTCCATATCGCCCACCCCTAGTTTGAGTAGTTTGAGCATAATAGCATACTTGAAGCCTAAGCTCATATGTGAGGAGCCTTAATTAAAAGTAACTTACTTTAAATCTTAGAGTCTAGATCAGCCAATGCCCAGAGTTTTAGTATCAGTATCATAAAGGGAAAAGTTGTTATTGTGCCATCAGTTTTAGCAATCATTACATAAAGGAACTGTGGTGTTCCTGAGTCAGACGTTTAAACACCATAAGCTTGTTTTATAATTGCAGTCATGTAACATTTAACTCCTCTCTGCTGGCTATAATGAATTCCATTAGAAAGTGTTAGGTTGAGCCACCCTCTAGATTTTTTCATGTGACTCATCTATATTATTGGTCCAAGGTGTGTCGTTGAGAGATTATTAAATTGGACAAATGGGGTAATATAAGGCTTTTATATAGAGGGAGATAGAAGCCTGAGCTTTAGGAATTCCAATGACTCTATTTGCATCCTTACTGTTTAAAGGGGCCGTGAGCTTCCTGTGGCTTCATACGGCTGAAACTGCGCAGCGAGTGAAAGTGGGTGTGTTTACTCTGATCTCTGGTACCAGCTTTCCTGCTGTCTCTCACATCTGTCGAGTCTGGCCTTCTCCATTTGGCTTGTGCAGTTTGTCATCAACATGTGAGGTCCATGATGTACGGACAGAGAGATGTAAGTGGAAGAGGGGAGGGAAGAGCTGTCTGATCTCAGAAGCCCGTGCTCACATAAATAGGTCAGACTGAGTCCCAGCATCAGCTCCCAAATCGAGCAGGGAACACGCTGTGACGGTTGTTCCTGGGTGATGGCGAGCTGTGATATTTTCTGCTGGTGGTTCTGGTTGTTGTTGTTGTTTTCATTAGTTTTCATGAAGACAGTCTGTGAGAAGATTAGCAGTGAGTATTTTGGAGTCCTGCACATAAACTATGACCAAACTCGGCAAAGGCTCACATCACTGTGTCTGACTTAAGGGGCTGCTGAAGTGATACATTCATGTACAACAACAAGGCAATAAACAGGAAATAGAATAGAGGAGGGTTGGCCCTAAACTCTGTTCCACAGGATGTGAAGTAATGGATGGAAATTCCCCCTCATTAAAACAGAGACAGGCTGCCTGAATTCTTCACACCTCCTCTCCTCCTTTTCTCTCTGCTGAAAACCAAAAGCCTCATTTCAATAAAATCCCCGCACACAGCCTGGCCCTGGGCAAAATTACTTGTGATTCCCACTTAAATTATTTCTGGCCTAAGTCCTAATTTCCATTCTGCTACGCGCACACACACACACATACACGCTGACTCTCTCGTGGGCGCACACACAGTGGCTTGATGGTTTGAAGCTCAGCACTTGGGAGCTGTTTGCTTCGATTAAGCGTTGTGGTTGTGTGGAATAAGGGAGGTAGATAGAAGAGTTTCTGGCCTGTACTGTATCGATCTCTCTGACTGTTTCATGCAGGAGAAGAGAGGCTGAGTCTGGTGCAGCACATCCACCTCAAAGTCATAGCAACCTAACATCCACCATTACAGCCTGTTTAGCATTAGGATAATATAAACGTTTTCTGAATGAACATCTATTTCTAGCATTTGACTGTTGCTTTATGTGATGCAGTTGGCCTGCACAATGATTTAAAAGGAACCTATTATTTTTGTTTTCAGTGTTTTAGCTTTTTTTGTTTTTAGTTTTTTTGGGGTCTCCTACAATAGATTTACATGCTTCACGGATCCAAAAATATATTATTTTTCTATTACCGCACATCTTTATTCACCCTGTCTGAAACACTCTTTTGTAGCTCCTGTTAAGCCTTGCCTCCGATTGGTCAGCTTGCCCACTCTGTTCTGCCTGGTCATCTGTTTGTGTGGGGGTCTGCCTTACTTCCAATAAGGATTATGTCACAAGATGATGTCATATTGTAACAGAAAAAGAATTCCAGCAAGGCGGTTCAGGCAGCTGAGAAACGTGGGTTCTGTGGGAGAGAGTTTCTCCCTCTGGCATGTACTTTGAGCTTTTTAACTTTAGCAGACAATTCACATGTGCAAAAAAAAAAAAAAATACTAAACACACGAAAAACAGAATAGGTCCACTTTAAAGGTTTGGAAAGCTGACTGTTCCTGGGTGGACTAGGCTAAAAGTTATTTCTGTAATTGATTAACCTGTCATCAGTAAGCTAATTTGTCTATTATGGCTTCTTTAATTCTTCTCCATTCCCCACTGCCATCATTCAAAGCACTGTTTGTGCAACAAGCCATTTCTTTCTTGTGGCACATCAAAACAATAGAAGCCACTTTGCCCCTGTTGTCTACCACAATCTGTTGTAGCCATATGTATCATAAGAACACTACAGAGCAGTGATCCTCAAATCTAAATTAAAGGTCTTTTTATGATGATATTTTATTGTTATCACAATAAATGTTATTATTGTAATAAACTATATGCTTTTCTGAGCATATTTTGAACATTATTTTACACATTAAAATACTATATATATAATGTGTGTCATTGAAAAGGACTATTTTAGTACTAGTATTTTTTATTTATATATTTTTTTGTACCTTGTCACCCACCCGTACAATAAATCCAGTTTCTGGTCCAGTATTTTGTAGTCACTGGTAATTACTGGATCTGTTGATGTAGCTAATTGGTCAGCTACCTGTTACTGCAGACTTGAGGAACATAACCTGAAAGATCCAGATTAGAAGACCGCTGCCAGTCAAAAAAGCCCCCTCACTCTCATGTGCTCTACTAGGCCAATTTTTTAGTTCATAATCAACACGGTCACATTTGTCTACTGATCCTTGGAGCCCCAGTGTTGAAAATGATGTAGTAGCTATTTGGAAGAGTCTCCTCTGTGTTGTTAATTATATCATGTTGATCAGAATGGCTTGGCTACCCAGGCCCATAAAAAGTCAAATTGATGGACACTTGTTAAACTCCTGTCTCAACAAGATTGTGAGTAGTGTAAAAGACCCATGTCCTACTTGTTTTTCTGTTTGTAAAGGGTTTATTATATATATATATATATATATATATATATATATATATATACATATATATATATATATATATATATATATATATATATATATATATATACCGATACCGATAGAGGGCGGGGCTATGTGCCATGGCAGGTCTGCATGTAGAGTTATTAGCGCAAGCAAGTCTTGAAACAATCTAAACTGGTTTATTACCATTTATAACGAGCTCATTTGAAACAGCATAATATTTGTAACAAACTTATCAGTAAATAAACAAAGTAAATCAAACACACATCACCAATACTGCAATCATTCAATTTAGACCCTTAATTTAAAACGAAAAAAGCTAATTAAATAAATGCAGAAAAAACTGCAGTCATTAAACTTATTTTAAACGACAATCTGCAATCATTAAATGTAGATCTTGAATTGTTGCTGCTGTTCTGTTCGTACTGGTCAGATCTGGTCTGCACGGTTCTCTGGGTTATATATATATATATATATATATATATATATATATCTCATAAGTGGTCATTCTGTTTCATAAAACTGTTCTTGTGTGTGAAGTTTTTGTGTTTAGTATAAGTTAAGTTGAATTTTTATTTAAAAGTCTGGTTAAAATAATTTTTTATTATTTTGTTTGTTTACTTATACATATTTGATTAAAGACAGGTACTCCAAAAAGTAAATGTGATTATATTTCTTGGTAATATTATATAGTAATCATATGGGTAAGGTCATGAGTAATCTTTAACGGAATACTTTTTTTTAAAGTAACTCTGTTTTTTGGTCATTATTTTTTATTATTTTTTATAATTAGAGATGGACCGATCAGCGTTTTTGAGGCCGATTCCGATCGCAGATCACCTTTCAACGCGATCGGCCGATACCGATACCGATAGAGGGCGGGGCTATGTGCCATGGCAGGTCTGCATGTAGAGTTATTAGCGCAAGCAAGTCTTGAAACAATCCAAACTGGTTTATTACCATTTATAACGAGCTCATTTGAAACAGCATAATATTTGTAACAAACTTATCAGTAAATAAACAAAGTAAATCAAACACACATCACCAATACTGCAATCATTCAATTTAGACCCTTAATTTAAAACGAAAAAAGCTAATTAAATAAATGCAGAAAAAACTGCAGTCATTAAACTTATTTTAAACGACAATCTGCAATCATTAAATGTAGATCTTGAATTGTTGCTGCTGTTCTGTTCGTACTGGTCAGATCTGGTCTGCACGGTTCTCTGGGTTGCGGTTCTCTAGCTGCTGATACTCACTGTATTCAGCTGCGTGCAGGTCGTATCAGATTAATAGAGTTAAATATCTTTGTCTTGATTCCTAAACGAGTCTCGCTGATTTTACACATTTTAAAAACCTGGATAAGTCTGTTACGTACGGTAAACATGTTTACTTTCAGCGCATTTTTTTTCTGCGACGTCGCTGCTCTGTCAAAAATGAAAGGGTATGTGTTTCCACCTAGTGGTTCAGAGAGGAATTGCAGGGAGCTGGTCGGAGGGGGTTCTCCTCTTCCTGGTCAAAACACTAGCTGGAAATACAGAAATTAGGCTCATTTGTTTAACGCCATTGATCTGCTCTCGCGATCGGCTCTAAATTGGAGAAATATCGGCCGATCACAGATCGCATATTTTGATTAAAAATCGGCCGATACCGATACATAGCCGATCGATCCTTCCATCTCTACTTATAATATAAAATGTGCTATTGTAGTTGTCTCATGCCAGGGGGTAGGATGGATACCATCATGTTTTGGTTTTTGTGTGACTTCACCTGATCTGCCTGTGTTGCTGTGAATAAAGTGAGCAAATAATCACTTTAGCAGTCTTTATCAAGACAGATAAGTCACATAATCAAAATACTCATACCAATAAAGCTGAGTTACCTCAGCACTCCACAGTATTATTAGCTAAATAACGTATCAGTCAGGGTTGAGTCTTAACTTGCTAAGAGCATCTTTGGCAAAGCCTTTTATGAGCTTGTGTGAGGTGGAACCTTGCAAGGCCTACGTTTTCTGAATCCTGCTTCCTGTTGGATACTCAAGGATCTGAGATGGGCATTTTGAGCCCAGTAAACAATATCCTGAACCTGCTCAGTCTCCAGATTGACTGCAGTGGGAGTGTGTGCCAGTGTCTGTGTGTGTGTGTGTGTTTAGTGTGTATGTGCATGTTATCTACAACCTTGCTGGATCAATAGCTCCATTAGAGGTTTGTCGATAGGCCACATAAAGCAGTACACATATAGAGTGGCACGTTCAGCTTTATCTGCCATCCAATCTGCAGCCCAAACCCTCCTGAAAGCAGGAGAAGTAATGAAAAGGGGACTGTGGGCTGATCACAGGGGCTCTTAAAGTGGGGTTGCTACTCTGCAGAGACTGGTTCATCAAAGGTTCCTTTTTAGCTCTAAACATGCATAAAGCTGAGACTAGTGTAGTTTGGGGAAGATCAGCATATTACTTTAAAGTGGTTCAGTAAAATCCTTACTCTTGTTCATTTGGTGACATGATTGAACTTGCATGTTCAGTTTTCTTACCCTACTTTTCTGACCATTTTGTTTTTAGTGTGGACTTTGGGATTGATTATTAAATCCAATTTGACTGACCGCTTCCATTACCGCTTCCACTCTTCACAGTAGACTTGCTTTCAGCTTTTCAAAGAAATCTGCAACAGTATTTTTTCCAAAGTTCAGTCTTTTGGTAGCATTTTCTGCTTCTGATGATCCAAATGATCCCCGCAGTTTCAGACAAGCCCTGCAAGTAGTGCCCCGTATAGAGATCTAACAGTAACATCTGCTAACAGTTGGTTTGTCACATGGTCTAACCGAGTGCACCTTCTTCTGTTATAGTGTTATCAGTTGTGAAGAAGGCAAAGCGCTGGCAGAATCATGGAACGCAGCATTCATGGAGTCCTCTGCAAAGGAGAACCAGGTAACAGGCTTCTTCAGGTCACACTCTATACCCCTTGGCTCGCTCACTGGCTCTCTGCTGTTTGCTTTTATGAAGAGAACTCCGTCTGAAGGTTTGCTCAGTTTGTCTGAAGGTTTGCTCAGTTTGTCCATTCTAAAAGCTCACCCAGTTTAAAACTTTGTAAGTGTTTTTATATGCTTTGAGCACTCTCTGGATAGGGGAAGAGGGGCAGCGCACTCCCACAGTGAGGGATTATGAGTTTTAAAATTCATCCGAGATGGCATATTGCGCCAGGTTACATGCCTACAACCTTTTCCCTGTAGAGCCAGCAGTCGCTCAGTTCTTCATACACTTATTATTGAGCCAGTAGCAGCGGCCTATTGGAGCTCGGGAAGGAGAGATAAGTCATGCAGTCCATGTCTCTGATTCTATTCGTGGGCTCGTCTCTCACCCAGCATGTTCAGTCTGGTCTGTGGTTCTTTCGGAGCACTGGGGTTCCAGAGGGAAGAGGAAAGATCGCTGTGAGAATCGCTGATCTGAGGTTCGAGCAAAGCTTCGTCAGAATGATCAAGATCATATGGGGTCACTTCACTTCTGATCGCAGATACTAAGCAAACATACCTTCACGTCGAATGTGTTTTCGACAAATATGGCACTTGGAGTCAGTGCAGAAGAACAGGGTTGAAGGGCAGGGGTTGGTTGCTGAGCAGTTGCTATGGTAATGAGGTCATACATTAGCATGCTGAGATGCACTGCAGTGTGAGAGAGGGAGTGGGAAGGAGTGAGTATGGATGTATACTACACGTGACTAGGACCACAAGTGCTGAGTCTGAGGCTGGTTATCATTTTCAGGCTCCGTATAGATAACGAGCACACCAGAGATTCACAGTGATCACAGTAATGTACTGTGCTTGTCAGGAGATTCATAATTTAACCCCGTTCGATAGTGAATGGAGAATTACATCCCTGTCTGTGTTCATCAGGATTGTTGTTGTTCCCAGCGAGCCCCTGACATTTCATATTTACAGTTAGATGAGAGTGACAGTGCTTCAGCTTCAGCCTGCCCTGTGGGCTTTAGCTATTACATAAACTCCTACCCAGCCTCTCGCCCTGCTCTCTAGGTCAGACCTCAGATTTAAGGAGAACCAGAAAGAGGAGGGGCTACAAACCCATGTCCCATCCTGTACATGCAGACCTTCTTTCTGAGCTGCCAACATGGTCCGAAGATCCAGCAACCCCAGAGAGAGAGAAACTGTGCAAGCTGCTAATTGAATTATCGCAGTTCCAGTTTCTCCGGTGGACTGAGCGAGAGTGCAGTAGTGTTTATAGCTGCTCCGTGTGAAAGCCAAGGAACGTGGCTGTTCTCCATGTCCGCTGACTTTGAGTTATAGTTTCAAGCCCTGCTTCATAAGACAGAGACGCAGTACAGTTTGCTTTGGATTTACTGAACTGTGCCTTTTATATTTTAAATAATTGATTAACTGAAATAATGATTATGATATTATATTTAATTATTTTTAGAACAAAAAAATCTATATTAATTATTGCTTTGGCTGTGAGTGGTTCAATATTACTCCTTAAAGCCACATGTGGACCCACACTTCAGTTTCTCCCTTCCTTTACTTGCATATCAGTTTCATAGTAGTTCCTGAATAATTCCTAGTAGTAGGGTTAATATGTGAAAAATATTATATCTTAATTTTCACTATACACAATATACATCACAATGTTTTGTTGGAACAGACAAGGCAGTGCCATGTTACTGCTGCTGTTTTTCCAGTTACTCACAGGTGCCATGTGGGTAAAAAAAAAAAAAAAAAAAAAAAAAACATCTGGTAATTGCCACAAGTTCACCTTTGCTTAGTAATATAATTGGTAACAGGAGTGCTTCTGTGGCACCATACCATTCTGTTTAATTCTGTTTATTATGTTTATTTCATATTTTTATATGGACAGTTGGCTCAATCTAACCAATTAGTTCCAACTGCAGTGCCCACAATAAAAAAAATAAATAAATATTATTTTGTGATTTAACTCAAAGCATTAATTAATGTAATTATGTTTTTGTTTATTACACTAATGTAATTCATTAGTGTAATAAACTATACTAAACTATATATATATATATATATATATATATATATATATATATATATATATATCAAAAATCATGTGCATTTATAGGATACTTTTAAATACCTTAACCTGTAAATTTTAACGTATTAAAATAATCATATTTTTAGCTGTTTGTTTAACAGATTTTAATTTATCATTGTTTTTACATTTTTTATATATTTAAAACCTAATTTACAAATATTTGATGTCACTACCAAAACTCTAGGTTTTCCTTGAGGTTCTACATTTTGAAGCAGAAAGTGAGACTGTATCCCTGTCCATCACTGCCACACGGTGGATCCCCGTGTTTTGAAGTAAAGGTGTTCTAAAATCCGTGTGCAGTATTAAGATTGTATGCAGAAGAGTAATGTTTTAATAAAATAATAATTAATAAAGGTTTACAAAAGAATTCTATTCTAAAGTCCAGTCAGGTAAAAGTGTGACCCCCAGTTCGGTAGAAGGATAGAAAGACCCATGCAGGTGTTTTTGTGTGTAATACAGAAATGATCTGGTTTCATCTCTTGTTTCTCTGGTGGCAGACTGCAGTGGAGGTGTTCAAGAGGATAATCTTAGAGGCTGAGAAGATGGACGGTGGAGCCCCCCAAGGGCGGACATCCTGCTCACTGATGTAGATACAACATCCCCCACCTCCCTCCCACCCCCGACTGCCCTGGCCCTCTCCCCCCTGCCTGCCCCGACCACTGGAGGACACGAACTGACCTTTCTGGCGAACAGTTGTGAAACAATCCTATGGTCCAGGGTGTAGTACTTGAGTTTCTGGACTAGGTGATGATGAGGGTTTGGTGGTTTAGATATGGGTTAGGGTTAAAGCACAGCTAACAGTTAATGTTCACCAGAAAAGTCTGTTTGGAGTCCACCCTCCCGCAGCCACCCCACCCTTTACCACAACACTGGACACTGGGAAATCCCTCTACTTGAAGTGGCTAACTGCCTGTTTTCCTCCATAGAAATGTTGTTTTTTTTTCTTTTTAACCTTCTTTTTTATACTTCATTTCATTTTAATTATTTTCTGTTATGTATTTTTTTTTAATATTCTTTTGAAAAAAATACACAGAAGCCCTCAATGACACTGTAGGAATAAACACCACCATGCCCCTCTGTCCATCTCTCTCTGTCTCTCTTTTTCTCTGCTTACTGTTCTCTCTCCTTCCAGCCATCCCGTCTTCTTCTCCACTACAAACCAAACCTGGTGAAATATCAAGCCTTACTTCCCTGCCTTTGGGCTCCCTTCATCTTTTCTACCTGCCTCTTTCCTCCTGACCCCTAATTTGTATATTGTATTTCTTAAACAGTAATTATGGCCAATAAAGTTTCCAGCATTCATTCTCCTCAGTAATGAATGATGTTTAACTTTTTTGATTGTAATCATTAAACGCAGCATTTTGTTTCACTACATCTGGAGTTCTGTGCTGTTTTTTTTTTGTAAAGAATCATACATGGTCAAACGATAAAGCACATGGATTAACTTGAATGCACATTTCACCTGGAAGGACGTGTGATGGGTTAAGGAGGTGTACAATAAAACATTCAGTTATATGGACTAGCAGTATACTCTGTGTGTTAACTGACATTAAGAAGCTACATAACTATTACAACTATATTTTTGCTATACTTTAAACTTTCAGCATTGCAAACGCCTCATGGTCTTTCTTCAAAGATATGGTGGTGGATATATTTGGTTTCCCATATCTAGAGGCTTTATATAATATATATATATATATATATATATATATATATATATATATATATATATATATATATATATATACCTCTTTGTGTTTTTTAGACTAGTGAAGAGAACTAAAAACCTTTTGCCTATTGTTTACAAACTTTATCATAATCATTCATAAGTGAACAGAGTGTGGTTTCCAGTAACACTAGCCAGTTTTAATCTCTTTTAGTCTGTTCTAATGCCTAAAAAAGAATGTGCAATTGTGAGAAAAGCATGTAGTATGAGAAGAATTTTTCTTCCAATAGAGGTGCCCGGGAAATCAATACAGCATGTTTGCTTTCACAGCATGTAATTCAACACCATAATGCAGTGCATGGCAGGTAGATTGCTGGTTTTTGCCCCCTCCTCCCCCACACATAGTATAGTGGTGTAATTTTAGATCACACTGCAATGACAGAATGCCTACTAGCTTGTGCTTGAGGTGAAAAGAAAAATTGCCAACGAACAGCCAATATATGCTTAAACAAATACAATGAACAAATATACATACAATTAATGAATATACATTTATGTAGGGCTTCGTCTCGTTGCTGTTATATAATCCTCCATTATTAAAGTGAACATGAATTCATTACTATACACATGTACATCTGGATAAATTTGTACTTTTCTATCTTTCTCTTAACTAAACAAACTAAAATAAATGAAAAGAATCATAAATTCTGCTATACGTCAGCGTTTAGACATATCTCCAGTGGTATGCAGCTATGAGCTTCTTGAACTGAGCGTGGTGAACATGGTATAGAACTAGAACAAAGCCAGAAAGCCAGCTGGAGAAAGATCAAAATAATCACAGCATATTCTCCCCCTTTTCTTTCTTTATATACCTCTGTAACAGCCCTGCACCTGGTTGCCACGGTTACACAAGGAATGTTAACAACTACTGTCCCACAAAGAACTCAACACGTGCGGTGTCCTTATTGGACACATCCCTCTTACTCACTCTCTTCTCGACCACTGTGTGCATTCTCTGTTGTGAAGAGAAGCGTGGCCTGTGCAAAATGGCCCCACAAAGTCAAGCAAAGCAAAATCTATTGTACTCACGGGTGAGCCAAAGCCCAGAATCAGCAGTGCCAAGATTGAACGGAAAGTGTCCACCAAGCAGAAGCCGTAAGCTCTCCATTGTGTGGTCTTTGTTGGGCAAACATCGCGATACTGCCCGCCACACGACCATCCATATATATTGGGGTGTCCAACTTTTTCACTGTCACACTTTCTTACGTGTGGGTCAGGTTGGACTGTATCCAGTGGAAAAATGTCGCAGTATTCTGGAAAGGTAAGCATCTGGGCCAATCAGGTCAACATACATCATACCTCACATCTCAGACCTTCTTCTTCATCCATTTCTCACTGGTTGTTGCGGAACTAGACATTTGAAGTCAGGCAAAGGTTCCTCAGACTTCATCTGTCACATTGTCCGATTCTTCAGAGGTTGGACATTAGCACATACAAGTTTGGTTTTCCATCGGGGTCTAGAACTAGTTTTCACTTTTCTAACAAGCAGCTCATTTTTGGTTTTCATGACGATCTGCTTTTGGGATCTGGAGTGCATTTTTCCAAGTGTGACTTGCAGAACAGAAGCTGCTGGTCAGGGTTCATGTTTCCCATGATATAAAAAAAGAAAGAAATGGCCCATATGGCACAGTGACCGCCATTAAGGACTTATGTTCACAGTTCATGACCTTTGTGTACTTATGACCTTTGGACTGGTGCCACAAAATGATTTCACTGGTGGTTCTGTGTAAATAGTTGGTGAAGTGTAGCGGGTTATACCTCCATGCTGTAGACTGAGACCACCTTACATTATATCAATAACAGTCTCTGGACAAGACTCCCAACACTACCTTCGCCTACATCGCTCTGGATAACAGTGACTGCCAAGTGTAGTACATGTTAATGTTTCTCCAAGATTCAACCAAACCACATACAACACAATCAGGTTTTCAGTTGTACAACTTTACTGCCCACTCACTGGCAAACATGAGGTTAATCCCACTCTTCCTGTTGCATTTCCTTTTGCGACTCCGCTTCATCCTTTCCCTCAGATAGTGTTTTACGAGGGAAGATGCTTCACTGGAAGGAAGCTGGAGGTGTATGGAGACTGCGATAACTTCCAGGACCGTGGTTTCATGAACAGGGTGAACTCCATCCGTGTGGAGAGCGGTGCCTGGATCTGCTATGACCACCCTGATTTCAAGGGTCAGCAGTACATCCTGGAGCGTGGAGAGTATCCCGAGTTCCAGCGCTGGAACGCTCACAATGATCACATGGGCTCCTGCAAGCCTATCAGGATGGTGAGAACTGGACTGGCTTTATGAAATCTTATGCTCAGTACAAGCCCAGTGTGTAAAGCAATGCTCTGATAAGTATAAGTTGGACAGAACATGTGTTTTACCAAGAATAAGCATTTTTTTATTAAACACACCCAGAACTGATTGCGTACAAAGTGCTGAACCCTAACACATGGCTCCTTCTCGCTTGTACATCCACAGCATGGAGAGCACTACAGGATTGAGCTGTTCGAGGGCTGCAACTACACGGGTCAGTGCATGGAGCTGTGTGACGACTGCCCCTTCCTGCAGAGCTGTGGCTTCGGCAGGACCTGTGTCAACTCCGTCAGGGTGTTTGGCGATGGAGCGTAAGTGTTCTCATAACTTTGCACCAATCCTTCCAACACCATTAGCCCAGGTCTATTATCAGGATGACTGGCAGTCCATAGTTTGGCATGCCATGGAAACAGCCTCTAACATAGCTGTTCATTTCAATGCATACAAGTATCTTATAGCCACTCCCTTGACTTATCACTACACAAGCAATGAAAGAAAGATGTTGGTGTGTTTGCCATTTGTTTAATTGATAAATCCCTCCCCAACACTTATTATGGTACAATTGGCACCTGCTTTCAATAAACTGATGAGGCCAAATCCTGATAGGCTTATTCTTTGGCTTTAATAAACAATAAAGTTTAGTAAATAATGAAATTATTCTTTTATAAAACATAGTTTAGTAACTTGTAGTAACTTGTTTAACTAAACTAAATTTAGTTACTCAAATTAATGAGGAGTTTGTGTATCTAATTGGGATTTGGCTGCATTCTAATTCTGTATATTTCTCGTCTGAAGCTGGGTGATGTACGAGGAGCCTAACTTCCGCGGCCGTATGTACATCGTGGAGAGAGGAAACTACTGCGGCCACAACGAGTGGCAGGCCCAGAACCCCAACATCCAGTCCATCCGCAGGGTTGTCAACTACTTCTAAACTGCCATCCCACTTTCATGTGCTCTTTTTTTCCCTTCAACTACATACATACCTCCTTTTGCCAGGCCACAGACTGTGACTATTCCCATTGAGATCATGTAAAATAAACAATGAAGTACTACAACAAAAGACAGTATTTTATCAAACCTGTGTCTCTGTGTCTGTTAATATACCGAGCCTGCACACACTGCTCTTTTCCCTATATACACTCCACCATTTCACATGTGTATATACAGCTACAGCAGATAATAACTAACTCGCCTTTGAGCTAAATCAACACCAAGCTGATCTTTTAACATCGTAAATCCCTGGTTTATTACATGCTAATGCTTATTAATCAATAGGCCTAGGGACTTATTGATTAATCAATACATGTGTAAAAGTGTGCAACATTTACCATAAAGTCAAATACAGTAATAAAGTTTAGACCTTTGAAGGGCTGACGGGTTTCACATAATGTATTCCATGTAAATATTTATGGCTCAAGCTGTTTTCTCGTGCTAATGATGACTCACATAAAAGACACAGATATAGAATAAACAGAAAACACTGAGCTGTAAGATCAAATCTGATCATTTATTGCAACAGATGCTCTTAGAACAGAACTGGTCCTGAACTTGACCAGAGTTATTAAACCAAGTAAAAATGAGATAAAAAGTAGAATGAATACTGAATATCAAACACATATCAGCTGAAAGATCAACTTATAAGCATGCAGGTTTTAAAGCTAAACTCTGGTATCTTAATCATAGTTTTCACTTAAGGTAAATTAAAGAATCAGTTTAACAGTTATAGTTATTATTTAAAGAGCCATGCCTCATTTAAAATGACTCTGAAGAAAAAAAAACCCAAGTATTCAGGTACATTCTCCTCACACCAGCAGTGTCCCACCACTTACTCAATGGTAGAGGTGTTATTATTGTACAAATTAGGCTTTATTCAGTTAGTACTAATCCTAGAACTCTCCAGCAGGTAATCATAACCACAAAAACTCAAATGTCCATTCTTATGAATGGCTTTAATCAATGGGTTGTACACAAGCCCTGATCCAGGATCAGGGTCTGTCTATAACAACACAACTGGCATCACAATCTAAACTGACCTTAAACAAACTCCAAAAAGCGTGTGGGTGTGTGGGTGGCTCCTCTCAGGTGGAAGATGTGGAGTGCCTCTCTAGATAAGACTTCATCAGAGCAATGACCTCACTCTCCTCTTCCAATGTCACGTCCAGATAATCCTCTTCGTGTCTGGGGATGTCCTCCAACACTTCATTCACCAAGTCTGCGTCCAAGCTGCTCGATCCTGAGGCTGCCCACAACAGAAACAGCTTTAAAACAGAGCTGAACCATAACTAACAAACACACACTGCATGCCCCAATCTGATCACACTTGGTATTAACATCTGATAATACTGATCTAATCACAAATGGACTGAGAGCTGATTACACCCGACATTTCTACGCCTCTGAATGCGTCCCTCAGTGACCGTATGATAGGATTTCTTGACCAGAGCGAAGGTGTTGCGCACATTTACCACATCAGTCTTATACTTGTGTACAGCTATGAGCTGTTACAAAAGTTTTGATTGCGTGGATTGCTAATGCAATTAATAAACAAATAGGAGAGACGAAAAACTGAAGAAAAAAAATCTGTGTTGATCAGGCGGTCCTTGGATACTGTTGAGGACGCACTGGGATGCTTAATCATTCACACTGCAACTTTTATGTGGTTGTATGCGTCCCTGAACACCTCCAAAGGTGGTCTGAGTGATCTGACTATAATCCGTCTCCAAGGCGCACTAAAGCCAATCCACACAAGCACTTACTTGACGTTTACCATTTATGGACGTATGACAGCACCAGCTGAAAACAGGGCCCATCATAGTTCAGATGAAAGGAATGTTAATAGCTCTACTAAACAGCTCAACCACAACTCTGTTCCTAGTGTAAAAACATTCAGAATACAAAGAGATGCTTGCTAAAAATAATAAAGACATATCAACCGAGCATCACATCATTCTATAGAACTTGCCAGACTTCAGATTTCCCCTATAAGTCTAGAGCCTTTATCTGGACGTTGAATCCAGTTTTTCCGCTGCTGGATTTTATACTGCCAGGTATGAAGCTTAGTAGTCAATCCGTTACATCAACAACTCAAACTTCAGGACAAGAAACAGGGCTTAAAGGTCTCTGGCCCAGAGCTACACGTTATGAATGATCTTCTGGGATTGTACTCAATGCCAAATTAGTCATCCAATCAATGAAATCAACCACGCTATTTGCTAGTTCCTGACCTGTGGAGTCAAAGGTGCTGGGCTCCTCTGATGAAGAAGATGGAGGTGAAGGAGACAGCAACTCTGGAGGAACCTGCCCCTGGTTATCCAGCAGAATCTGAGTGGCCTGAGCAACATCATCCCCCATCAGCCTCAGAGCTGCTTCCACCGCTTCCCTTTGGAAGCCGAGGTAGGACATCTACATATCCATGTATAGATGAACAAACACACAAACAAAATATGAGGGATATATTATGCGAATAAGACTAAACAGATTTAACAGATATCCGTACATTTGGTTTAATACTGAAACAGAATGACACTCTTTCCAATCACAGAAATACTTGAGAATTATTTTCTTTGTGAAATATTCAGTGTTTAAAAATATAACTTATCATATATATCATTATTTACAGATATTAGGCTCCATGGTATTTGTATAGACATACTTTGGTTCAGTGTGTCATAATTCCAGCAGTCACATTAATGTCTTACTTCTGCTAACACGACGCTTCCAAAATTTAAAAAGATCTCAGAACAGGCATGCTCATAAGCTCACTAATGTTTGTAAGATTGAGTTTCAACGATACTCTGCAGTATACTATAAAAGTATTGCATTTTAAAAGCCAGCCCCATTTGTAAGTACATAAAACAATTGAGAATATGATATGAGGCAGTTCAGAGAATCAGAGACTGTAAAGACTTAGAGCATCCGCTGAACATGAGCTTCTACTGCATCTCCTTACCTGATTGACTTTGGTCTGTCTGTCCGTCTCTGGCTGAGACGTCCCTGAGCTGCCGGCTTCACATGAATCTAAAAGAAGCTAGAAGTAAGAAGAATGTTAATCTACAAGAGACCAGCAGTATGTGTCAGGTAGAAAGGGTCTGCTACATATTCTAAAAACATCAAACACGACTGCTGCATTGGTGACAAATTAAATTATTTCCAGTACTTCAGTAAAACAGGAGCAGGTATTGAAACGGCTGGCGGTTTGTGATGACAAGACTGCTATACTGAAGCTGTAAAGTGCAGAACATCTCTAACCCTATAGGCCTCATCCAAATCTCCATTGGTCTTGTGGAGGGCCTTAGCAGCCGCAGTCTTGCTGTAACCAAGTTCGACAAGGGTGTTGATGCCCTCCAGCCGTCGCCTCCTCTTCTCTCTCTCCCTCTCTTTTATCTCCTTCCGCTCCTGTAGGAGTACAGAGGCACAAAGTTGATATTTATCAGTTAAATGTGACTTTTTGTCTGCTCACTGATGGTTTTCCTAAGTAATAAAACAGTCTTAAATTGTATGCATATTTCTTTCAGTCCATCAAGTTTCCGTTAGAAAAAAAAAATTAATTCTTGAAATGCCCAGTGGAAAACTGGGCAAAGCAAGCTCTCATTAGTTTGGACTACAGGAGCTTAACTGAAAGCCAGGCGTGTCGGATTAACCACTTACAAAATTTTGGAAGTGACAGCAGAATCAGTCAATCATGTTTTGATTTATGTGAACGTGCATCACTCTAGCACTCTGGAATAACAGAGGGGTGCTAGCAAAAATAGCATTATGGTAGAGGTGGTCTTTTTTTCTCATTTTTGACAAAGCTTAGACAGTTATGGTCTGAAATGAAGGCCTAGCTCTATTAGTCAGCATCTTGAAGATTTTGTTAATGACTGTTCTGCTAAATGCCATCGTTGCCATAATTGCCATAGTTGTATGTTTAAGTTTTGAATTGAACTATCAGAGAATGTCTTTTGTTTATGTGTGCGTGTGTGTGTGTGTGTGTGTGTGTGTGTGTGTGTGTTTCAATGTTTAGCTGACATTTTTCCTTAGGCTGATGTGCAGTGCTGCCTCCTCCACGTTCCCTCTGCAGGCTCTCAGGCCCAGTCGAGCCTCCTGCTCAGAGAAGCCCATGCTCAGCAGCTTGGTCATCTTTTCTGGGTCCAGACACAGGCGACTGTAGAGGTCTTCAACCTAACAGCATGAGTGGGAAGGGAGTAGGGTAAAAACAAATTAAACAACAAAGCTTGTTTGGATCTCTCTCACAAACAGACCAGTGCACATGCTTTTGAGATGACCAAATACCTTTTCTAGTATCCTGGCAGCTTCCCGCTCATTGCCATCCAGGTAGGCCAGCAGACTCTGGAGGAGATAAAGCCTCAGAAACAAAACCTCCTCTCCTCCTGTGTTCCCCTACCGACACACAACATCCAAAAATAGTTACTTAAGAACCAGGGTGTGGAATTCCTGGTACTTGGAGACATCCATGTAGGCTGGCTACTCCAGCTTTAGCGTTCCAAAATTTTTATTATGCTCTTTTCCAGTTTGGTTTCTTCAAATTAACTAAAATCTTAACTATGTCCTAATTTGTCTTATTATAAATTAATAATTCCTTCCACCGAATTAGGCCAGTTTTTATATTAACACACAATGTTTTCAAGGCATCCCTGGCAAAGTTACAATTGCTAGGCTACGTAAACCAATTTGCTACAGCACCACCCTGAGGCAGACCACTGCTGAAGCTCTAGTTAGTTACAGAGAATACCAAAGACAGAAGCGTTTACTGGGTGAAACAGTTCAACAATGACCTGAATTTCATATTTGAGCGTTTGAGCGTACCAGACCAGAAGAACCACAAACTTTTACTAAGTAATTAGACATCAGTAGTAACAAGCATAGTACATGTCTTTACTATGTTTTACTATGTTTTAATATGTTCAAGTATCAGAGCAGTCAGATCTGTTCTTAAAATCATTCCAACAGCAATTACAGCCCTTAATAATAATAATAATAAAGAATAGCCATTAAACTTTCTGTTTTTTTCACCCAAATATGGGTAACAATTAAAAGGGCAAGGGCAAATGATATAATGCAAAGTAGTACTCATGTGAGGGTTTGCAGCAAAGCAGTACATCTCCAACACAAACAAAACTGCAATCTTTCTCCTAAAGATTCAGTTGCTGCACTGTAAAAGGGATGTGAAGTCAAAGAAACACAACCTTAATTTGTTGCAGTCTCTGTTGCTTCTCTCCATAGCACTTCAGGAAGCAGTCCTCAGCTATCTGCAGTCTTTGCTTGGCATCTATCAGGTAGGATAGTGACTCCAGAGCGCGATAGCACCACACAATGTCCAGCTGCAACACTGCGTAGTTATCCACCGTGTTCAGCAGCGTAGACTTACATTTACTAGAAAACAAACCAAAAAGAAAACGTTTACTTGTACACAAAACACAGGACGCATTCCAGCTCAGGACCACATGTCTGCACTAACACAATGTTTGGGTTAATTCAATTTACTAACTGTAACTAGCCGGAAGCAAACAAAGAAAGACATACTGAAACTCCTCATCTGCTAGAAGTAGGTGACATAGAGCTGCATCGTATTCCTTTCTCTTCATTAGAGCTCTGCCTTTTTCGTGGAAACCCATAGCCAGTATCAGAGCCTGAGAGAGAGAGAGAGAGAGAGAGAGAGAGAGAGAGAGAGAGAGAGAGAGAGAGAGAGAAAGTGAAAGTGATTTATGTTTTATTTTTAGATTAATTTCACTAAAGCAGGCATTTCCTGAAGTTCTAACTCTTACTATTGAAGTTGCTGTCCTGATTGTGGTCTAGCTATATCATTGGCTAAACACTTTAATAAGAGGCTAAAGCAGCTTTAAGAAATTACTTGTTCACCTTTTTTTCAGCAAGTGGTATCTGGATAGGGTTGCCTTTCTGATCAGCTATCTCCAGAAATGGGGTGGTTGCTGGATCTTCACTGCCATCTGAAAAGTTGAAAGAAGACACTGCAGGCTAATGACTGGTGATTTAACAAAGTTGTACAGTTTTAACTGCAGTGACACTTAAAGGCAGATGGTTGCTCTGATGTTTGGAAAGATCAGATAGTATTAAGAGGAACATTTACAGTAGATGAGCTTTATAGGCTCTATCTGACTATACTTCAGCACAGGTGGAGCAGGCTGGTGGCCTCACCTCTCTCAGAGAGAATCTGGAATCCTTTTTGAGTCCTCCGTACACTTTCTTCTTGGAGACGCTTCTTTTCCTCCACCTCCACCATTGCTTTTTTCCCTTCTGGCTCGCTCACCTTCAGTATCATGATTTTACTGTTGTTCCTCACATTCTGTTCATCTAGTCGCATGTCTGAGTGAAGCAGGATGGGTAGTGATTAAATAAACACTCTCAGCTTCTCACACAAACGTGCGCACAGCTACACAAAGACTTACCAAGAGACAGAGTCTTTCCATTCAAAATCAACTTCATATATTTCAGGTCATACTCCCCTGTGATCCTAGCAGATATTCAGAGAAACAGACATTAGAAGAAAAAGCATTGCTTTAGTAGCCAAAAGTTAGTGAAAAGAAAAATAAGCCAGACTTACTTATTCATCAGATCCTGAGTGGTAATATCCAGCTTGGTTTCTAGGTAGTGTTTCTTTTTATTTTCCTATGCAGAAACAAACAGGGATGGGAGTCGAATTACATCCATTACTATTTTACAATTAGAAAACATCACACTTTACTTCTCTGAATACACTGTGGATACTATTGGACCTTATCAGAGCAGTGATCAGCTGCATGTTTCCTTACAAAGAGAAAGCAACATTAATCCAGCTTCTGGGTCTGTATAGAGGGCCTATTATGTTTTTCCTTTTACCTGGTTTTCTCCTTTTACCTTTTTAAAGTCTTTCGGCAGGTTGAGCTCCAGAGTGGCAACATTTGTCTCCCTGTAGGTCTTATTGCCTTTCCCTTTTTGGACAGCCTGTGATCTTATGTCTTCTAGAGCCATCTCCACATCAGTCAGAGGGAATCCGAGCACATGGGAGTATCTGACAGCGAGTTCCTATAAACACAGGAACAGAAAGATGCCACAACAGCTGTTCTGCCTGACAGATATTCATGGTCTTTTTGGAGTTTCTCAACAGTTCCAAAGAAAAAATCTGAGTCACTGCCAGCTCAAGTGATATCACATTTCACTATTCCTATACTAGGTGTTTTTCATGGTTTTCTTACCTGCATGTGTTCGTATCCAGCTTCATTAGTGTCTGTGGTAAAAGGTGGGTTCCAGAGCTGGATCTTGTCCTGCTTTAGCAGCGAAATGAGCTTCGACTGAATGTGCTGCTCGGCCATTCTTTCGACTGTATCGGAAATATGGAGGTATAAACACTGACTGGAATGAAAGTGAAACCAGCTACCAAACTAGTGGGACTACTGGGGATTTCCTAGGCTGGTTTGGCTTAGCTTAGCTTAGCTAACGCTACTGAGTCACTGTGGTGGCGAGACAACGCTCGGCTGAACGATCTGAAAACAGATCGCCTGAATGACAGTAAAAACTGAAAGTTGAGGTCATTTCGCATTCTGAATTGTCAACAACCATCTGCTAATATTTCAGCAGTTTGTTTTACTGAGAGCTGTTTAATAAAGTGCCTACCTACTCCACATGAATCACGTGATGTTGTTATGGTTTTTCTGGCTGCATTTCCCGGGTTCGCTCACGCAGAGCTGCGTAGATTCGCTGATCTCCAAATCACCGTGCTGCAGGATCGTCACTCAGCGATGAGTTGGAGATCACAGAAAGCGTGTAACGTTCCTGTGCTCGATCGAGAAGCACCAGAGACGCTGTAAGGACTTTAGATGCACAGATCGCAGATCGTGTATGACGTGTTTATTGTACACGACTGCAGGAACAAGTTTATGATGTAGAGATCAACACGAATTTATGAGGAACATGTGTCGGGTCTCTACCGTCGTGTCCATCATCGCAGAAGTTTGGCCTTGAAATGGAATTCAGATTTGACACCTAACGCCACCTAGTGCTCTGATTAAATAGTAAAGGGTGTCAAACTCAAGACTTAACTCAGAGCTTCAAACCAATACATAAATAAATAAAATTAAAATACTTAATACTAAACTCTAAAATAAAAAATATATAATTATAAAAACCTAAAAAATATAATTACAATATAATCCAATATTTTATCATTTGATTCTACATGATATGCATGTATTTACTTGCTTGAATGGACATGCTTTTATATTTTGTATAGTTGATGAAAAAAGTTAAATAATAAGTACTGTTTAATCCTGTATTAAACTGAAAAAATACAGGTAAATGCAGTATTTAGTTTTTCTTAATGTACTTTTTTCCTTATGTATTTTAATTTGATGCCTGTAACATGTTCCTTAAAAAATGTAACAGTGCCTTAAAGATATACACATGGAAAAAAACAGCCCAAACTGAAACACCTGAAAGGCTAAACTTCTGTAGGTTGTGTAGATGGATAAACATGTTGCTTTCGTAACATCACAAAAAAAATAAACCAGAATTTTAATTCTTGCAGGATAGTGGGCAGGTCACTACGTGATGCTGGTGGAGGAAAACATTTCCTGACTCGCTCCTCCAAAACACCCCAAAGTGTCTCAATAATATTTAGATCTGGTGACTGTGCAGGCCATGGGAGATGTTTAACTTCACTTTCATGTTCATCAAACCAATCTTTCACCAGTCATACTGTGTGTATTGGTGCATTGTCATCCTGATACACGGCACCACCTTCAGGATACAATGTTTGAACCATTGGATGCACATGGTCCTCCAGAATGGTTCGGTAGTCCTTACCACATGTATTGGGCCAAGGGAATGCCATGATATGGCAGCCGAGACCATCACTGATCCACCCCCATGCTTCACTCTGGGCATGCAACAGTCTGGGTGGTACGCTTCTTTGGGGCTTCTCCACACCAAAACTCTCCCGGATGTGGGGAAAACATTAAAGGTGGACTCATCAGAGAACAATACATGTTTCACATTGTCCACAGCCCAAGATCTGCACTCCTTGCTCCTTGTTTTTTGGATACAATCCGGGTTAGCACCCCAACAAAGACTTGCTGTCTTGGTCCCAGATGCGCCAGCAAGACTAGCACCAACAATTTGTCCTCTTTTGAACTCTGGTATGTCCCATAATGTTGTGTGTATTGCAATATTTTGAGCTAAACTGTGCTCTAACCTGCTAACTGAACCTTTACACTCTGCTCTTACTGGTGAAATGTGCAATTAATGAAGATTGGCCACTAGACTGGTCCAATTTAGCCATAAAACCTCCCACACTAAAATGACAGGTGTTTCAGTTTCATTGTCCAACCCCTGTATGTCAACCATTTATTATTATATGAAAAAAGTCAAAACATATTCAGTTTTAGTGTTACAGGGCATTTAATCACTTCAAAATGACTGAATAGTATGTAACATTTTCTCAATGTACAGGATATGTATGTAAGAGGTTTGGGGCAGTATATGCAAGCTTTAGCTCTCATAGTTTCACAGACTCTATGGTGTTTTGGGAACCACTCCATGTTCAAGAAAAGGAACTTTAAATGCACCCAGCTCATAAATAATGTCAATGAGTTGAATTATTGAAATCCAACATCAAAGGCCATTGACCCATGTATGTCTACTTTCAACACCTTTAAAAGGATTAAACAGCATACATGTACATGCAAGCAGGTCAAACAACTCTTAGGGTCAGAGGTGGGCAAGTAACCAGTTTCTTTTACCAGATGTATTGAATTAATTTTGTTGTAAATATTTCTTACACATCAAGCCCATCTGGTAAAATGAGTCTGGGACAGATGGCCGACCAACCAAACACCAAACGCTACAGAGGTTACGAGAAGTTTTTGGTTCAGCAAATCCCATCATTTTACTGCATCAACCCCCCAAGGTAACCTGCCCCAAACCCAGGTGATTACGACTTGGCCAGATGGGTCACATGATGATAAACATGGAGGCAGGCCTATATGACTGTGCAGTTGCCAGTCGAAGTCAGACCTTTCTTAGAGCATGTATCTTTAAGAATAAAGCATATACTCTGAACTGGTCTGCCTCTTTATTTTGATTGCAAGTAAAGAAGTCACAACAGTTTTTTGAGTATTTTGAAATAAAAGTATTTTTCTACAAGTGGAAGTATACCTTTTTTAGAGTAAACTTTTATTCTGTTGTGTTGGTTCACCATATAGACTGTTTTGTAGTTGTTTACACCTCTTACAGTAAACACGCACTCTAACAAACTTCAACATTTATAGTGATAGATACTGGATGTACTAATAAGTTCTAAACTTGTTTGTCAGGCTCATGTACTTCTACTTGATTATTATTTCATTGAAATAACAATAGTTACGTTTGGTTTTAGGCCACACTACACAGCTCTGTTTACTTTTGATTTCATTGTGTCAACAAACCCACAATAATTCAAGTTGGAAGAAACTCTGGTCCAGAGGAGCATATTTTGGCGGTTTAACCACACAAACTTAGTACATAGGCTGGACTAGGGACTCTCAAGTTCTGAGTTTGGCAAAGTAACGTATGCCCAAAGTTTAAGGATTCCTAATAGGAATGTTGCATAGTTCTTTTATTGGACAGGCTAATCAGCATTGGGCTTAAGTCAAAGCATGAATGACTAAATGATTTTTAGAACCACTAGAGGGGGCTAAGAGTTACAGGTCAACCAAGCAAATTCAGATTACGCAGAGAAAACTGACCCATAAATCATATAGACACCAAAACAACTGATGCTTTTAGAACACTATGAATACTCATTTGTCATAATAAATGGTTTGTTTATGAGACAATCACACAGTACACACAGAAATGCTTCACATTGGTTTCATCAGAAAAGTACTACATTACTGAATACTATCAAATTTAAAACTCCTGATCACACAGAATTCTGAACCCAGATATTAACATAATTTGTAGGCAGTTAATTTTTGCACTTGATAAATGCAGATAAACAGATTGCATTGCTGTAGCCCCTAAAGAGGAATACTACAGGGCCAAATGCTATTTTTATTGTAAATCAATGCCTTTCTAGTGTATCTACATACAATATCACAACCTGTGTGATCAAGATATAAGTATCAAAGCAATATTGCACAACCCTTGTTTTTTGTGATTAAACCAATTCCATTAGAAAGAGGAGTAAAGTCCCAGTTTGCATGCAGCTTCAGACTTCCTGGGACTCTTGAGCTGAGGGAAGGGGTAATGGTATGCACTTGTCGTGGAGTGAGTGGACCGGGAGCTGCCGCTGCTCATCTGCCTGGACAAAATTGCAGGAGCAGAATACTTCCTGGAATCCTCGGCGCTGTATCTCTTCTGTTGTTTGTTCCCATCAACCCCTTCACAGTCATCAGATAACTGATCGCTTGAATCTGTGATTTCCACACTGCGTTCCCCATTACCTACAGACGCAGATGATGCTGAGTCTCCAGTGCTGGTCTTCATCGTGCTGTGTTGGTGTTGGTTAGCTTCAATGGCTGCACAGGTCCTTCGGTACATTCCGAGGTGAGTGCGCCAGGGGGCGCTGTCCGGGTCTCTGACAAAATCAAAGCGAGCTTCATGGACCGATGCCTGTCTGATAAGCGAGGGCCTGACCTGCCGCATGGGAACCACGTTGACCAAAGATTTGCCAGAGATCTCCTCATTGTCAGAAGCTGCTGGTTTAGAAAAGTGAAAAACAAAAGAAAATTATTAATTAATACATTTCAAGGACATTAAGTCGGCTAAGTAATGTATGTTTTTAAAGCCATTAAAGGTATTTTCGTATAAACAATAAATAGGCAGAAAAAAACAATTGGTTATGGTTCCTTAGGCTAGAGTGTGGGCCGTTTTATACAGAGACAGGGCAGAGAGACACTGCTTTATTTACTGATTCTGGGGCCACAGACAATAGACAAGGCTGGGACACCCAAATGCACTTTTATTTATATTAGTGACTGTTTACATTGCAAAACATGACCTTTGCAAGTGAATTCATCTTAAGACTTGTGGCTATATCTAATATTTCTTATTCAGAGATTATTTGACTTTGATATTTAATTTTATTAGGCTAAGTTATCGTACATACTGCCAGTTAACTTTGCTTGTTTTACCAAATTTTCACAAGCAAAGGTATCTGCCAGTGCAGTGAAAGTATTTGGTATAGAGAAATCACATATAACTATTTCAAGGAAGTAATAAGTAACATAATTCCATTACATTGTGAAATAATAAATCAGTCACTGGTAACTGATTACTTTGCTAAAGCTATTCCAGCACTGTAACTCTCTACTTATTGATGTATGGAAGGTTATCTCGTAGCAAAATTCCATTGAAAATGTACCATAAATTATCACTTTATTAATTGCCTTGTTTATTTCAGGCTGTCTTTACACGGCTCTGTCTTCACATAACAACATAAAATAGTCTATGATAATTTACAGATATTAAAGGACAATTTAACAACAGCCACTACAGTATATCTAAATCCTAATGCGGTCTATGGTTAATTGAGGACGTTTGGCGGCTGCCTGTCTTTGCCTAGTAAGAAAAAAATACCGCCCCTGCCCATTACTGACACAGGGGTATAACTGTGCACACAGCTTGTATAATATTCATAGTACAGCAATGCTAACAGAATAAGACACCTTGACACAGCTGCACACTACTAAGATCACCATGACCAACATTAAACTTCAGTTAGAGTTGTTATAAAGCCTCCAGCACTGGGCTATGGAGTTGCCGAACTGTGTTCTCTAGAGTGATGGAGCTCCATCCAATTCCTTTGGGATGAGCTGGAGTGAAGTTTATGATCTAGAACTGATAATCCAACATGAGTACTGGACTTCACTAATGTTTTTGCAGCGGAATGCAAGCAATCAAATCCTTGCAGCTAGGTTCCAACATCTAGTGTAAAGCCCTTTCAGAAGTGTAGAGCCTGTTACTGTAGGAAAGGAGGACAATGTCCCCATTAATACCCTAGATTTAGAAAGAAACACTGGGTGAACAGGGGCCTATAAACTTCTGAACATTTGAACAGTGTATTTCTATGTACTAGGTTACAGTGTGGCAAGTAAAAGATATTAAACTATTTAAAGCCAATTTAAACTAACTCACTTAACTTATGTTATAAGTGCTTGATCCAGGCCAGCGCAAATATTAAGCTGACCTACTGGTAAATCCTCACTGACAAGTGATGAAGTGATCCCTAAGTGCCTGTCAAATAATGTACAGCATGACTCATGAAAGGCTTTTGACGCAATTGACGCTTACATATCACGCAAAGTGAGCAAAGACGACCAACCAAATATCATATATATTCTTTTATATATTATAGAATTTTATCTATATGAACAAAATGCCACATTTACTGTCTTATCTAACAAAAGTCAGGCTAAACAAAGATAACGTCGATAACATCCGTGTATGAAAACACCAGCTCCGTTGCTGCTACAACACCTGTAGCTAGCTTTCTTAGGATGAAGTAAAGTTAAAGGTTGTTCACTCTTTAAACCGTATATACCTCCACAAACACAGTCTATTAAGTGTATCGCGGCGTATAAACCGTGGAAAAGTGATTTAAACAAATATCAAGTTTAAAGAAACCAGCTCGTCAGCTTCTTACTGGAACTTTCCGTTCCACCTTAAACAGTACAGCACTTACACTCTGGACGGCGCGCGCGCTTGTATGGAACTGCTGCCGCATTTAAGGTGGACCGGAAAGTTGGAATAAGAAGCTAACCTCAGCTTCTTTCTACAGCTTAAGGGCTCGTCCACGACAAACATTCTTACTTTTTCTAAGTACACTCTCAGTTCTGTACCTTTTTTAAAGTATATCACTCGGGTTTCCCGCCTCTGCTTGTCTTTGATGGAGTTATACTGCTCTTTCAAAAGTGCGATATCCATGTTGGTGCTCGGAGCCTCGTCGTCGCTCGTTTCCTCCTCGGCTGCTCCGGATCTTATCACCGATTCCTCACACACACAAACTGAGCTGGAGCAGCAGCCTGACGACATCCTGCTGGCATGGGTTTTTATTTTTGCCCGCTTTATTGATCCTCTATCATAAATGCCCCTGTATAGCACACCTGCGCTGAGTGTAGTCTGCACTGTATACTTTGGGCACAATAGTCCCAACACAGTTGAGACTATGTGCAAATAAAGGAGGGCAATTCAAGGTTGCTTGAATTGTAATCTAGGGACAATCTACGCAAGAGGGTTAGTATCACAAGTGGAAAACATGAGAATTAATATTACCCTGCAATACAACGCAAAACACCACATGCTCAAGCACTATTACTTAGTTTTATGTATTGGTTTTAAAGTCTATATTTCATTAGGCCTACTTTAGAAGACTAATCAACTGTGTTATTTATGGGATACTCAGTGGAAACAAGATGTAATGTGCATTCTCATATAAATATATATATATATATGTGTGGTTTAGTTCAAATAAGTCTAGTTTGTCTTTGCTCTGCATTAAAGCCAATAACTGAATTACCCGGAGTGGGCTTTGGAGTGACACTGTTGACATAGCACTGTTGAAGTAATGGGTGAGTCCTGCCATGACAGTCACTAAAGGCAAGGTTCACCCTTTTTTGTAATTCAAATATATTTCTTTAACTGACACCATAATAGGGATAAAAGTGTTGGAGTCTTGTAAATTTAGTGCTGTTACCATAATGATGTAATTAATAATAGTAATAATTGGTCCACAATAATGAATTTGACCATCAGTCATGGGATCAAAGGAGTAAGAACATATTGATGATTTTTTTAAAATATTTGATGTATCTCACCTTTCAAGAGAGCCCTGGCTGTTTAGACATATAAACCTTAGTATGGTGTTAATGTCCAGCACCATTCAAACACGTCGTATAAAGCATCACAATACTTTTTTTATTATTAGAAATTGACTAAAAGCTTTTATTAGCTAGCCGTCATATTTGTGGCCACATCAAATGGTTTCTCTCTCTTCCACTGAGTAAGTAATAGCAAGCTGGATATCTCATCTAACTCTAATATATCATCTGGCTTTTTGGAACTTTTTAGATTGTAGCATTGACTTAACTACAACCAAATAACATCACAGTGCGGCAATGGAGGCCAGCTAGTACAGGAGTTTTGCATATTTGTCATGCTTTTTATAACAAACTAAATATTCCCATTTGGTTTATATGTCATATTTTAGTAGTATTGGACATGTACACTGTTTTAACTCTTACCAGTCAGGGTTTGCCTTTGAAACAAATTTAGCTTTTGCTGTTTACTGTGTAGAAGTATAGCTTCAGCATACAGTGTGCTGAAGTGTTTCTTTCACAATTTTAAAATAATTTGAAAGTAAGATTTTGCTGTAAAAGTATTTTATCTATAAATATTATTTATTGTAGACTTGAATCACCTCCTACGTGTGTAATGGTTTATTGTTATTTTCCTTTTTACCCAGTAATGTAAGGTACGAATTTTATGACTGTTTGCTTTCTGCCAGTTTATCTTACAATTTCTAATTTTTTTTCTAAAGAAGTCAAGATATAACATTTCTGTCAGTTGACCAACATGTCCATGTCACTGTGCCTTTAAAGACAAACATTTAAAAAAACAAAAAACCTCAAAAAACAGTCATGGTTGAAACACTCTTTATATCACTAAGTCCCTTCTGGGTGGAAACAATCCTGCATTTCTAAAAAAGCAACAGAAAATTTGAATTGTGTTTGTAAGGGTGTACATTAAACTGAACTGTATAAATTAATAGCACTATTACAAAGATTTGATGTGTGGTTGGTTGTATTGACAGCAAATAAAAAAATGGCTATCCCAGAGGTTTCCTCAGCTGTGTCCCAGTTGTGTCTGAGACTAAGCTAGGTCAGTTTTCAGAGCACAGTGCTAATGTTACCTAGCATGCTATTTGTAGAGCAGGGCTGAGAATCTCACTTTCAAACATAGTATATTTTACTGGCAATTTGAAAGTTCCTGGGTGTGCCAATCTGATCTATAGGCACATATATGTAGGTTAGTTGGTTGTTGTGACATCACAAAAAAAACAAATGCCCTGTTTTTGCAGCTTAGCTTCCATACCAGGACAGTATGAACTGTTAAGTGAACATCGTGTTAACTTACAATGTTTATTTTTACTAAAGTAGTCTGTGTTCTTCAAACCTTTTTATTTCAGCAGTACATATTCAGTTCACCATGATGCAGGCCCTTTAAGGTGGAAGTAAGTTAGTTAGGTATCCTAATGGGGGGTTATCTGTAAAACACTGTCGCTTATACTTCCATGAATTGTTCTAAACGCACTGTGAATTTCCTGCTGCTGAAAAATGAAGGACGTGATGGTAAAGAAAAAAGACTAAAAGACCTAGAACTACCCAAGTCATTTGGCTACCATACCCTGCATAAGAAATCCTTCAGTTTAAATGAGATTTCTTTGAAATCTTCTTTATTAATAAAAATAATAATAATTATAATAATAATACATTGTAATACATTTTACATTGATAGGATATAAAAATGCTTATGGATAGTTATATTATATGACATATGTTTTACAATTTAACATATTTAAATCAATATATTGTAACCCTGCAAACACAGTCACGTTATGACAACATTGTGGCTTCAAATGTGATTCCTCAGAAAGTTGTGGTGACAATATCTGACAATGTTGTGACAATATAGTGCCATGTTTTCAGCACTTTGTCACAACAGGTAGTCATAATACCTAAACCAACACTGTTTGGTAGTGACATTGTGACAATGTTGTGCCAGCCTTGTTCAGACAACATAAAATGCACCGCCTTTTCACAACATTGTGGCAACATTGTAAAAAAGTAGACAACTAGTGTCGATGTTATGTGTTTGCTGGGAATCCATTCTTGTTGGAGGGATACATTAATGATGTTTTAAGGCAAAATAATCACAAAAGAAAAGTTATTTTCTCAGAATTACCACTATTTTATCATCATAAACACCCAAAGACACATGTTGATTTTCTGGTGGTTTGTACGATAAATAAACTATCTATGTTGTGTTGTAGACATCACAGCCCCTGAGGGGTATATTTCACAATGCAGGACTTAAGATAACTTAAGTCAAGCCTGTCTTATAGGAACAAGGAACTAAGGGACAAACGTGTTGAACATCATTCCTCATCTTTAGGCTCAAGTTATCTGGCTAACTGTGAAACCCTGCTTTATGAAATAACTCCGGTTAGAAATACTAAAACAATAGTTAGGCTTAATTTGTATGTGCTAACCATATGATGCTGTAGGATCGATGTATTTGTGCTGAAGTCATTATCACACAACTCTCTGTCTGAAGAGGGGGGCTCTGACCTGGTAGTACCAGCTTGGCTTTGCTCCAGGTGAAGATGCTCATTAAAAAAGGCAGCACAGTAAAATGATGTGTTCTACACAGACCTAAAGAGGATGTTATGTGCTAAATATAAAACCCAGATAGAATTATGACTCTATGGCTTTACGCCCAGAACTATGGCCGATATGTTTTTTTTTATATTAAAGAACTTAACCTTGGACATAAAGGAGTATTCTTTATAGCTGATATAGCTTATCGGTGGAAAAATAAGGGACGTTTTTAATGAAGGATAAAAGTGACGGGTGTAAATCTGGAAATAAGGGTAGATGGGCGATATGTATGACTACTGACGAAGGGGCAAGGAGAGATAAGGTCCTTCCTCGACAGAAAATGGATGAATACCTAATATTGTCTGGAGTAAAACAGTTACTCAAGATGTTTACAATGCCTCAATCTTTAATAAAAGAAGCCTCACCTTTAAACTACCAGTCCTGGATCTTAAAATTTATTTTAAATATATATACAAATAATGTGAACTATTTATTTAAAGTGTTAATAAAATTGTTTTTTAGGTATTTTGTTTACCTAACAATAGAGATTTATTTCCTGTACTTTCTTCATAGTATTCTGAATAACTAGTCTACCTCTTGTCCTGTATGTGCTCTGCTGCTATTCTGCTGCTGTAACGATGCAAATTCTCCATGTGGGATAATAATAACCACCCTGAATTGCTTTGTGTTCAGCTCAGTGACTGAATTATACAGAAAGTTTGAAAAATGGGAGGGATTCCCCTTTAAAGCTGTGACAAGTCTTTGGTTAAAGTTCACGGCAGCTTACTCAGCGGTATCAGACTTTCTGTGTACTGTCACTTTAAATGCGCGAGCGCGGCGACTGACCAGGAGATTTTAGCGTCCAGCGAGAAAACACAGCGCCGAATGGCCGCACAGGCACAGCCCTGCTACTTTGGGTTTGACTTCAGCACCCAGCAGGTAGGACACCGCGGTGGATTTATTATCTTTAGTTTTCCAGCGTATTCGTTTAAATGCGCGTGTGCAGCAGACATGCGTGAACGGAGAGCGGAAGAGGAGCGACAGCTCACACTAAGCGAGCAACGCGTACATTGTGTAGTAAATATACTGCTCTTTACTATAAACTACACAGCTTCTTGTCGTTCTTACAGTTAAAGGCTGCAGTGATTTCGTAAATGGTCAACGACCATTCAAACAAACAACCAACACACTCCCCCCACCGCAGGGTTAACCCTTTACCGTTACCCCCCTCTCTGAAACTGCTGGGATAAGATCAGAAGCTCAGTGTGCTAAAGCTTGTATATAGACTTTGCATCTTGTGCTGCAGTAACATCCTCTTCCTCTCAGAAGTCTTCACACTAGATGTGGAAACACCAGTCCTGTGAGGATTTGATTGCATTCAGCCACAATAGCATTAGTAAGGTACTTAGGCAGACACTTGGTATAGGGCAAGGTGATCCAGGGCTCCTGTGCGTCAGCCCCAGAGTGTCCTGTTCTATGAGCAGTGCAGTTCTGTGGAGATTCTACAAGCGGTGTGTAGTTAAACACTTGTTTTGGTCATCAGTGCAGCTTGGAGTAGCCCAGTGAACTAATTGGAAGGTGTCTGGGTACTTTTGGACATGTTCTGTGTGGAGTTACAATACACTGACCTTCTACCTGTTTCAACAAATAGTCTGTCTTCCAGAACTGAGTACGACATGGTCAAGCAGTGGGAGCTGAATGCCACCAAAGAAGCCACCGAAATTTAAATGTGGCAGACAGTGGCGTTAATGCAGCAGGAGTGTATTACTAACCATGTCATTGGGACCTAGGTCCAGGGGTCTCTGTCTAATAAGGGCCTTGGAGATTTCTGACCACAAGGATTAACACCCTGTATGACTCTAGGATGTTTTTGCATGACAGTGTGATTCGGCCTGACTAAATCTTGATTTGAATTTTACACAGAAATCCTCCAGGTGCTACTCAAAAGCTATGCTGTTATGATGTAGATGTAATACAATCAAGCGATTAATCAAGTTCATCAGTTGTAACTACCATCATAACTGCTCAGATGTGGTTGCCACATGTGACTGACTAATAGATAATGGTCATCACTGAACTGAATGTTCTAGAAAGTCAGCGCGGGCCCACCAAGTGGACATGTTTGTTGCAAGTTTGAAGTCTATGCATTTGAGCCCATCTGTGGCTGGGTCTATGAGATCTGGGGGCAGTTGTGGGCTGGAGCTCCCTGGGTGCTGTGGTTAGGGCTGCCCACTGCTCTGGGTAAGTGTACTCACTCCCTCCTAGTGTGTGTGTCTGTGTGTTTGCTAGTGTGTGCGTGTGGACGTTTCACTGCACGATTGGTCTAATTCCTCTGTGTTCAAGCATAAATGGCAAATAGGTTTCAATTCTAAGCTTCAATATTTTAAAATCTTTACATCATACACAAGAAAAGATTACATGAATTAAAAATTTCAACAGAAGGAATGGGAGCAGTGTAGAATTTGTGATGGTAAATCCTCTTTTTTATAAAATCTGTATGAATAACAAGGATCTTGTGTAGGTTGTGGGATCAGTTATGCACTGCAGATCTGCGTGAACATGCACTACTGCTGCCGTGCTTTCGTATGAGTACCCATTTAAGTACTGATCATCTGTGGATTGATAGTAAAAGACATACAGCTCATTGTTTTTAAGAAAGTAAACAGAGCCCTTTTACTTTCTTTTGTTTGTAAGCTGAAGGTAGTCGCTGTTGATGGAAACCTACAAGTTACTCACCAGAGCAATGTCCAGTTTGACGGTGATCTACCGGAGTTCAGGTAGGCCTCACATTTTTTATTATTTCACACACTTTTGTTCCATCGTTTTCATTTAACGCAGAAGTTACAAATTCCAGTTTCTGTCTTTCAACAGGACTCAGGGTGGAGTGCACATCCATGAGGACAGATTGACAGTAACCTCCCCAGTGCTCATGTGGGTAAAGGTAGTGTATCATAACAGCTTAAGTTTATTTAACTACAGTTATGATGTCATAACCTTGAAATTATTTTTATTTGACACCTATTCAACCTACCCATAAAATGCTAACCTGGAGTACGGGAACAGGCATACACTATCCAGAGCACGTTACATATCCATCTTATAGCTCAATAGGTATGTGCATAGGTAGATCCCTATGAGAAAATATGGATAACAGTAGCTCAGGGACACAGAATAAAAAATACACAGAATAAGTACATCAAGTTGCACACACAACACATACCTACACATGCTCACAGTGCAGATCTCTGAATTTGCTTGAACAGATTCTGCCATATTGGGCATGGGGGTTTCTGGGAAAAAAACAACAACTTTAAATAAAAAAATTAAGCTACTGCCATTGCATTAACAGTCATTGAGGCATAATATTTGGCAGAAAGGGTCCTGGAACAAACAGGAAGATGGCCAAATACGATATGGGACTTTATTGCCATTCGGTTTCAAAATGTCATTCTCAAAATTTTTAAAATTCATTTGCATTTAGAAAACTTTCCAAGTTCAGGCTTTAGTTTAAGCCCAAGATAACTATTCTGACTTGTAAATTGTGCTTGCCATAATTAAAAATCTTGACTATACTAAGTGGAAATAGTGGAATTAATACTTTGCTTTTGATTGTACCAGTATTTAAGCTGCAGGACAATTCTTATGATTTTTTTTTCCAGGTCATGTCAAGCTTGCCCAGTTTGATTATGCTTGTTTCTTTTCTATCCTTTAACAGCAGAGGTGATAAATAAGTCCGGAAAGTAAAAAAAAAACAAAAGCCTGGATAATCTCTGCTACTGGTTTGAGCCAGCTTGAGTAGCCAAGCAGTTGGAGCAAAATCCTGGGAAGGGTATTTACCTTTAGGAGGATTCTTACACCTCCTTACCACCTCTGTATATAAGTTTTGACACACTGACATTTGATAGACACAAAATTACCCTATATCTGACTAACTCTGAATCTATTGAGGATCTCTAGACTTCACACACATTATTTTGTTACATTTCATTTTACTGATTTCTTAATTACCAGTATCAACAGACCTGTAAACTGGTTGGTTATTGCAATCTGTTTTTCCTGTTCAGACATAACAGCATAGAAAGCAAATAAATGCACACTGATCATACAAACAAATCATTTATAAAGCAACAGCACATTTAACCCTAACATTAATTAATACCCAGACAGGCAGGGAAGATGAAACATGGTAGGTCAGTCTTCAGAATTGGACAGTGAGATTGTGATGTGCTCAAATCTGACTAAACATAAGTCAAGATCTCACCTGTACAAGATCTCACCTGTACAAGACCTTTAAGTATTACATCTTTGTGTTGAACTGATGTAGTTTTTCTTTTCAGAAATGCACAGTTAAAGCCAAAGTACACAAAGAAATAAATGAACAAATGTCATGTGTAGTTCATCTATTGAACACTAGGTGGAAACAAAGCCTTAGTTTTAGAAAATTAAATCAAAGAGGGGTTTACATTTTACCAGAATGTTCTTCATGATGAAAGATATGTGGTAATGTTCAGAACTGATTCCTGACCCATTTTTAAAATGTATTTAAAAAATTGTTGACATTGAAGCAGTCTAATTATCCTGAGTCTTAAATCAGCCACAGTCAAATACAAATGAACAAATACACATCATTTGTCTGGGTTTGTTTCTCAGGACTGAAGGCTGTCTCCTAGGAGTTCAACCAAGGAGACAACCTTCAGTCCTGAGATACAAACCCAGATAAATAATGTTATGTTTTGTTATGTGGGTAAGTGTTTTGCAAAAAGTCTTAAAACTTATTCAGATTTTTACAGTGAACTTAATTCCCCTCTTTGAGACGTCTGCTTCTCTAGGACACTATTGTTTGGGTGTGGCTTCAGTCATATATTGTCATTGTTTAAGAGAAAAGATGTTTCTCTCATTCTTTAAGCAGAATGAATTCATGATGAATGGAACAGAAATGCTCCAAAACTTTGAATAGAACATGTTTACATTAACTGACATTGAAAGTAAAGAATGTTTTTGTCCTCTGTTGTAAAGTTACTATTTTGGAAATACTTGTTACCATAATCTCTGTGGTTAGGTTTGGTTGCTCTGAACGGTCTGTAACCACTTTTAAACTCCATTTAGGGATCAGTTGGACTAATATGTTCAATGAAAACAAACAAATCAAGCTGGACGTGTGATAGCAGATGAACTTTAGGCAGTTTTAGTTACAAGATTATTTTCAGAGAAAGACGTTTAATTTGGTGGGAAGTATTTCCATAATTCATTCAAGTTCAGGTCAAGCTTTTTGTTGTTTTCTTCCCCCCAAATGATGTTCTGTTTCTTAAGTGTGTCAATAAAAATAATATTATATGTTTTCTAGTCCAAACTAAGACTCTTTTTCACTTTAAACAGGTAAAAAATATGCCACATTGTTTATATATTTATTTATATGCGTGTGTGTATATATATATATATATTTATATATATATATATATATATATATATATATATATATCTTTCCTTGCTCCTGCTGTTCTGCTGTCTCTCAGTTTGTGTTCGGTATGTGTTTCTAGTCTCCTCATTCTCACATTTAATTCTCTTAGTCTGCTGCTCATCTGGATGATTACTCTGCTCTAATCACTGGAGTTACAAATACTACAGGAATATCTGCAGGATTGCTAGAACCACAGTCTAATCCCAGCACATTCACTGAATAGCTGTGCTCTGACTGTTTCAGATAAAACATTCCAGGGATTTATTCATCCGTGACCTTTTTAGGGTCAGTTTTTTTGTCATGATATTATAGCAATCTTTGCATCTGTACTAATATTCTGTGTAACTGTAAACTGTAAATAATTGTTGTTATTATGCCTATGTCTACACTTTGAAGTACATGCATGTATGTATATGCATATAAGAAAACTGTCAATTTATCAAGCTGACAGGTATGTTTCTTGGGGTGGGGGTGGGTGGGATTTTGTGGATGATGTTTTAAAAAAGAATGCCAGCAAGACAATCATGTTTAATTTCCTACTTTTGTTTCAAGATACTTTCTATCACATTTAATGCCTCTAACTGTTCATACCATTGTAGTAGCTCAGTATTTGCCATCACTTGCCAGAAACGTATCCCAAAAAAGCCCCCCAAAGCAAATGGCATAAGCTGGGGTTACTCATTATTAATTGTGATGCCCCAGGCTATAGGCTAACAACTCCAAGTTTTAAGTTATTATTTGTCATTTCCACATCATGTCAGAACATACATGCATTGAAATGCTTGGGGTGAGGCTCAGATAATCATCCTCCCCATACACTTTAGAAAGTAGAATGAAAAGATAACAGAAAGACTGGATTATCATTTGCTTATTTCATGTCAGCATGTTTGTGTTATCAGCGTGGTGGCCTGGTGGTCCAAGATTGTTGTGCTCTCTTGAGATTTTCAGAGAGTTTTAAAATCATCAGCCCAAAATTGCAGAAGCCAGCTCATCTTGGAGGTTTGACCTAAGAAGTAGGACATGTAGACTGAGATGATGTGGTTTGGCTCTGTAAGGGAACCATGAACTGGTTTTCAGTACAGTCCGCCTGCTGAGTGCCTAGCAGGGAGACCGAAGCGCTTTCATGTTGCATACAGCACAGACACAGACAAGGAATCTGGAAGCTACAAGCTACTGAGAGAAAACAAGCTCACTTTGTCATACGACCTAATAATATATTTAAAAATATATATTTTATATTATTGTTATTTACAGTCACAGATATGTAATAATGACCGTATATCTATTTTCCCTTGTTGGCAGAGGTGGCTCCAATGCATTATCACATGGAGTTAAGGTTAAGGGTCAGGTTTTGAAAATGTACCCATACAGTAAAGCTGCTCTTTTACATTTGGTCTGCTTACTCCTTTTTGATGCTGAGCTCTGATTTGAGGCAGAGCCTCCATTACAACTCAGTCACACAAGCAGCACTCTTTAGCAGTGCTTTAGAGTTTCACCGACTAAAGAAAAGTGGTGAATTCATCACCGTTACAGGATTTGTACGTTGTGAGCATTGACCAGAGTCAGCAGGCTGAAGTCTTCATACAGCAATCCAGCTGTAAAGATACTGTGTTGTTGTCTAATCCAATGTGATTTTTTCTGTCCCGTGTCACTAAAATCTGCATGTTGTCCTGCAAGTATTTTAGCAAAATACCTCAATAATATGACGGTGATGAAGATAAAGGAAATAGCATTAAATATTAATGTGAGTAAACAATCATAATACAGTAAAAAAGCAAACAAGTTCTGTAACTAAACTAAACGGCAGTCTGTTTTGCATTTGATTAGAGTTTTAAACTGTAATTGACAGCTGTGTAATTATTTATTTAGGGGTAGGTGTGGGTTTAGTGCTGTAATTAGGGTTAGGTGTGGGTTCAGTGTTGTATTTAGGGTTAGGGGTAGGTGTGGGTTCAGTGTTGTATTTAGGGTTAGGGGTAGGTGTGGGTTCAGTGTTGTATTTAGGGGTAGGTGTGGGTTTAGTGTTGTAGTTAAGGTTAGGGTTAGGGGTAGGTGTGGGTTTAGTGTTGTAATTAGGGGTAGGTGTGGGTTTAGTGTTGTAGTTAAGGTTAGGGTTAGGGGTAGGTGTGGGTTTAGTGTTGTAATTAGGGGTAGGTGTGGGTTTAGTGTTGTAGTTAAGGTTAGGGTTAGGGGTAGGTGTGGGTTTAGTGTTGTAATTAGGGGTAGGTGTAGGTTTAGTGATGTATGTAAGGTTAGGGCTAGGTGTGGGTTCAGTGTTGTATTTAGGGTAAGGGGTAGGTATGGGTTTAGTGTTGTATTTAAGGTTGGGGTAGTTGTGGGTACAGTGTTGTATTTAAGATTAGGGGTAGGTGTGGGTTCAGTGTTGTATTTAAGGTTGGGGTAGGTGTGGGTACAGTGCTGTATTTAAGGTTGGGGTAGGTGTGGGTACAGTGCTGTATTTAAGGTTGGGGTAGTTGTGGGTAAAGTGTTGTATTTAAGGTTGGGGTAGGTGTGGGTTCAGTGTTGTATTTAAGGTTGGGGTAGGTGTGGGTTCAGTGTTGTATTTAAGGTTGGGGTAGGTGTGGGTAAAGTGTTGTATTTAAGGTTGGGGTAGGTGTGGGTAAAGTGTTGTATTTAAGGTTGGGGTAGGTGTGGGTAAAAGGTTGTATTTAAGGTTGGGGTTAGGGGTAGGTGTGGGTACAGTGTTGTATTTAAGGTTGGGGTAGGTGTGGGTAAAGTGTTGTATTTAAGGTTGGTGTAGGTGTGGGTACAGTGTTGTATTTAAGGTTAGGGGTAGGTGTGGGTAAAAGGTTGTATTTAAGGTTAGAGGTAGGTGTGGGTTCAGTGTTGTATTTAAGGTTGGGGTAGGTGTGGGTGAAGTGTTGTATTTAAGGTTGGGGTAGGTGTGGGTAAAAGGTTGTATTTAAGATTGGGGTTAGGGGTAGGTGTGGATAAAAGGTTGTATTTAAGGTTGGGGTAGGTGTGGGTAAAGTGTTGTATTTAAGGTTGGGGTAGGTGTGGGTAAAGTGTTGTATTTAAGGTTGGGGTAGGTGTGGGTAAAGTGTTGTATTTAAGGTTGGGGTAGGTGTGGGTACAGTGTTGTATTTAAGGTTAGGGGTAGGTGTGGGTAAAAGGTTGTATTTAAGGTTGGGGTAGGTGTGGGTAAAGTGTTGTATTTAAGGTTGGGGTAGGTGTGGGTACAGTGTTGTATTTAAGGTTAGGGTTAGGGGTAGGTGTGGGTAAAAGGGTGTATTTAAGGTTAGAGGTAGGTGTGGGTTCAGTGTTGTATTTAAGGTTGGGGTAGGTGTGGGTAAAAGGTTGTATTTGAGGTTGGGGTTAGGGGTAGGTGTGGGTACAGTGTTGTATTTAAGGTTAGGGGTAGGTGTGGGTAAAAGGTTGTATTTAAGGTTGGGGTAGGTGTGGGTAAAGTGTTGTATTTAAAGTTGGTGTAGGTGTGGGTACAGTGTTGTATTTAAGGTTAGGGTTAGGGGTAGGTGTGGGTAAAAGGTTGTATTTAAGGTTAGAGGTAGGTGTGGGTTCAGTGTTGTATTTAAGGTTGGGGTAGGTGTGGGTAAAGTGTTGTATTTAAGGTTGGGGTAGGTGTGGGTAAAAGGTATTTAAGGTTGGGGTAGGTGTGGGTAAAAGGTTGTATTTAAGGTTGGGGTAGGTGTGGGTAAAGTGTTGTATTTAAGGTTGGGGTAGGTGTGGGTAAAGTGTTGTATTTAAGGTTGGGGTAGGTGTGGGTAAAGTGTTGTATTTAAGGTTGGGGTAGGTGTGGGTACAGTGTTGTATTTAAGGTTAGGGGTAGGTGTGGGTAAAAGGTTGTATTTAAGGTTGGGGTAGGTGTGGGTAAAGTGTTGTATTTAAGGTTAGGGTTAGGGGCAGGTGTGGGTAAAAGGTTGTATTTAAGGTTAGAGGTAGGTGTGGGTTCAGTGTTGTATTTAAGGTTGGGGTAGGTGTGGGTTCAGTGTTGTATTTAAGGTTGGGGTAGGTGTGGGTACAGTGTTGTATTTAAGGTTGGGGTAGGTGTGGTTACAGTGTTGTATTTAAGGTTAGGGTTAGGGGTAGGTGTGGGTAAAAGGTTGTATTTAAGGTTGGGGTAGGTGTGGGTTCAGTGTTGTATTTAAGGTTGGGGTAGGTGTGGGTTCAGTGTTGTATTTAAGGTTGGGGTAGGTGTGGGTACAGTGTTGTATTTAAGGTTGGGGTAGGTGTGGGTTCAGTGTTGTATTTAAGGTTGGGGTAGGTGCGGGTAAAGTGTTGTATTTAAGGTTGAGGTAGGTTGTGGGTAAAGTGTTGTATTTAAGGTTGGGGTAGGTGTGGGTAAAGTGTTGTATTTAAAGTTGGGGTAGGTGTGGGTTCAGTGTTGTATTTAAGGTTGGGGTAGGTGTGGGTTCAGTGTTGTATTTAAGGTTGGGGTAGGTGTGGGTAAAGTGTTGTATTTAAGGTTGGGGTAGGTGTGGGTAAAGTGTTGTATTTAAGGTTGGGGTAGGTGTGGGTAAAGTGTTGTATTTAAGGTTGGGGTAGGTGTGGGTAAAGTGCTGTATTTAAAGTTGGGGTAGGTGTGGGTTCAGTGTTGTATTTAAGGTTGGGGTAGGTGTGGGTTCAGTGTTGTATTTAAGGTTGGGGTAGGTGTGGGTAAAGTGTTGTATTTAAAGTTGGGGTAGGTGTGGGTTCAGTGTTGTATTTAAGGTTGGGGTAGGTGTGGGTACAGTGTTGTATCTAAGGTTGGGTAGGTGTGGGTAAAGTGTTGTATGTAAGGTTAGAGGTAGGTGTGGGTTCAGTGTTGTATTTAAGGTTGGGGTAGGTGTGGGTTCAGTGTTGTATTTAAGGTTGGGGTAGGTGTGGGTGAAGTGTTGTATTTAAGGTTGGGGTAGGTGTGGGTTCAGTGTTGTATTTAAGGTTGGGGTAGGTGTGGGTAAAGTGTTGTATTTAAAGTTGGGGTAGGTGTGGGTTCAGTGTTGTATTTAAGGTTGGGGTAGGTGTGGGTTCAGTGTTGTATTTAAGGTTGGGGTAGGTGTGGGTAAAGTGTTGTATTTAAGGTTGGGGTAGGTGTGGGTAAAGTGTTGTATTTAAGGTTGGGGTAGGTGTGGGTAAAGTGTTGTATTTAAGGTTGGGGTAGGTGTGGGTTCAGTGTTGTATTTAAGGTTGGGGTAGGTGTGGGTAAAAGGTTGTATTTAAGTTAAGGGTTAGATGTGGGTACAGTGTTGTATTTAAGGTTGGGGTAGGTGTGGGTTCAGTGTTGTATTTAAGGTTGGGGTAGGTGTGGGTTCAGTGTTGTATTTAAGGTTAGGGGTAGGTGTGGGTAAAGTGTTGTATTTAAAGTTGGGGTAGGTGTGGGTTCAGTGTTGTATTTAAGGTTGGGGTAGGTGTGGGTTCAGTGTTGTATTTAAGGTTGGGGTAGGTGTGGGTAAAGTGTTGTATTTAAGGTTGGGGTAGGTGTGGGTAAAGTGTTGTATTTAAGGTTGGGGTAGGTGTGGGTAAAGTGTTGTATTTAAGGTTGGGGTAGGTGTGGGTTCAGTGTTGTATTTAAGGTTGGGGTAGGTGTGGGTAAAAGGTTGTATTTAAGGTTAGGGGTAGGTGTGGGTTCAGTGTTGTATTTAAGGTTGGGGTAGGTGTGGGTAAAAGGTTGTATTTAAGTTAAGGGTTAGATGTGGGTACAGTGTTGTATTTAAGATTAGGGGTAGGTGTGGGTACAATGTTGTAGTTAAGGTTAGGAGTAGGTGTGGGTTCAGTGTTGTAGTTGTGGTTAGAGTTAGGGATAGGTGTGGGTACAATGTTGTAGTTAAGGTTAGGAGTAGGTGTGGGTTTAGTGTTGTAGTTGTGGTTAGAGGTAGGGGTAGGTGTGGGTTCAGTGTTGTATTTAGGGTAAGGAGTAGGTGTGGGTTCAGTGTTGTATTTAGGGTTCGGGGTAGGTGTGGGTTCAGTGTTGTATTTAGGGTTCGGGGTAGGTGTGGGTTCAGTGTTGTATTTAAGGTTGGGGTAGGTGTGGGTAAAGTGTTGTATTTAAGGTTGGGGTAGGTGTGGGTAAAGTGTTGTATTTAAGGTTGGGGTAGGTGTGGGTAAAGTGTTGTATTTAAGGTTGGGGTAGGTGTGGGTTCAGTGTTGTATTTAAGGTTGGGGTAGATGTGGGTAAAAGGTTGTATTTAAGGTTAGGGGTAGGTGTGGGTTCAGTGTTGTATTTAAGGTTGGGGTAGGTGTGGGTAAAAGGTTGTATTTAAGTTAAGGGTTAGATGTGGGTACAGTGTTGTATTTAAGATTAGGGGTAGGTGTGGGTACAATGTTGTAGTTAAGGTTAGGAGTAGGTGTGGGTTCAGTGTTGTAGTTGTGGTTAGAGTTAGGGATAGGTGTGGGTACAATGTTGTAGTTAAGGTTAGGAGTAGGTGTGGGTTTAGTGTTGTAGTTGTGGTTAGAGGTAGGGGTAGGTGTGGGTTCAGTGTTGTATTTAGGGTAAGGAGTAGGTGTGGGTTCAGTGTTGTATTTAGGGTTCGGGGTAGGTGTGGGTTCAGTGTTGTATTTAGGGTTCGGGGTAGGTGTGGGTTCAGTGTTGTATTTAGGGTTCGGGGTAGGTGTGGGTTCAGTGTTGTATTTAAGGTTAGAGGTAGGTGTGGGTTCAGTGTTGTATTTAAGGTTAGAGGTAGGTGTGGGTTCAGTGTTGTAGTTAGGGTTCGGGGTAGGTGTGGGTTCGGTGTTGTATTTAGGGTTCGGGGGAGGTGTGGGTTCAGTGTTGTATTTAAGGTTAGAGGTAGGTGTGGGTTCAGTGTTGTATTTAAGGTTAGAGGTAGGTGTGGGTTCAGTGTTGTATTTAAGGTTAGAGGTAGGTGTGGGTACAGTGTTGTATTTAAGGTTAGGTGTGGGTAAAAGGTTGTATTTAGGGTTAGGGGTAGGTGTGGCTTCAGGGTTGTATTTAAGGTTAGGGGTATGTGTGGGTAAAGTGTTGTATTTAAGGTTAGGGTTCGGGGTAGGTGTGGGTTCAGTGTTGTATTTAGGGTTCGGGGTAGGTGTGGGTTCAGTGTTGTATTTAGGTTTCGGGGTAGGTGTGGGTTCAGTGTTGTATTTAGGGTTCGGGGGAGGTGTGGGTTCAGTGTTGTATTTAGGGTTCGGGGGAGGTGTGGGTTCAGTGTTGTAGTTAAGGTTAGGGGTAGGTGTAAATTTTGTATTGTTAAATTTCAATGTAAGGATTAGATTTAGGAGTAGGTCTAGGTTTTGTGTTGTTAGGGTAAGGACATATATCTGAATAAACGTATGCCTAGTGGTCCCGTCCCTCTTGAGTGTGCTCACTGTGAAGCATGTTTATTGCATTCTGAAAAACAGGTGCTTGACGTATTTCAGAGTGTTGTTCTTTTCCCTGCTGTTATGATTTGTATGCCAGTTATTCCTTGTGCTGTGCAAAGTTCAATGATAAACACTGATTTACTGTGAAACTTGTTTCTGAGTGAAGCATTGTGATCCTAGGCACTTGACCTCATTCTTGAGAAGATGAAGAGTGCTGGCTTTGATTTCTCTCAGGTGAAGGCAGTTTCGGGGAGCGGGCAGGTCAGTTGTGATCGATTCATTCATTGAAACGTATTCAAAATGATGTGATAATGTCTATTCAGGCCCATTCATTTGATATATTCTCTGCAGCAACATGGCAGTGTGTACTGGAAGAAAGGAGCAAGGCAAACTCTGCAGCATCTTGATCCTGGGAGAGATTTGCACAGCATGCTGCAGGTAGTGGTGGTTTGATCAATAACTCCATTGGGCATGTTTAACCCGGCTTCCCGTTGCATGACTTTTCTTTCAAAGAGTTCAAGGTTCATCTGAGACACGAGTCCTGTTGGGTCTGCTTAATGCTGTTACAAAACTGTGACAGTCAGTGTTAATGTTTAAAGCAGCACCTTCTGAGCCATGAACATGTTTCCTATTGGTAAATGAGAGGAGAGGGCGTGACCTGGACTGGCATAGAGGACTTGGTATTAATCCAGTAATCCTGCTGTAAAATGCTATTGATTACTCTGTATATAGCTGGGTAGGGGGGGCTTTACCTATTATTGAATTTGGCCAACCTGCGGGAGAGAGAACTTTCAGCAGTACATGCAAGTGGTAGTCTATATATGTTATACATAGAGAAAACCTACAGTATGTTCATTTCCATAAAAACACAGTGAATTGTAGATGAAGGCAAAGAACTGTATTTGACATTGCTGTAAAAAGTATTATTTTAGGTTCTTCTAGCAAATCATTGCATGTCTGCACCATTTAAAAATACCAGCTACCCTTTACATTTTGTGAACTACTAATAAGGAACTGACCAAAAGAAATGACTAAAATTGCCAAAATCTTATTACATTTATGTAATTAGTGGCAAATAGACAACAATATTTATATGCAATATGTAATACAGACAGGGAAAAACATACATGAATACTAAACTGATTGTATGTTTAGTTGCAGGGATATTAAAGATTTTTTTCACGTTTTTTTTTTTTGTTTTTTTAAAATAAATGTATGGTTAACTATGCCTCTTAAGTTGTTATGGCTTCAGTGTGATTATCAGTGTAATTAAGAACTTAATGGCTGGTTTGGATATTAAATAAATGAATGGTGGTCTCTTGACTGTTGCACAATAATGAACAGGTTTTTTATGACTGTATTAATACAGTTTATGCAAACAGTTTCGTTAAAAGCTGAATCCTCTAGTTCTCTACATCTGGATCTGTATTCCTCTGGTAATAGATTAGCCGGTGTATCTCTTTCTGTAGGATGCATTTTCTGTCCAAGACAGTCCAGTGTGGATGGATTCCAGTACTTCTGAGCAGTGTCACTACCTGGAGTCTACAGTAGGGGGGGCTCAACAACTTGCCGACATCACTGGCTCACGTGCCTATGAGGTGTGTACAAATGACACAGTCTACTACATTTTGGAGCACATGGGCCCATCCTACCAATCACACACTCAGAACCAAACAGATATACTGTGAGGTAAGCCTGAGCCGTCTTGGAGTCACTGATTCGCCTAACCATTTCCCTGATTCACCTCATTTGCATGGACTCCATTTGGAGAAATATTCATCTCTGATATGACAGTTCAATAGTGTGTCTTTGTGGCTTCTTCTTGTTCATCAGCACTTAAAATAAAACATATTTTCAGTTTTTCTGAGCACATATCATATCCTGTTGTCTGTTCTTCATGCTTTTTAGCGTTTCACCGGTAACCAGATTGCCAAGATTTATCAATTCCAGCCAGATAAATACAGTGGAACTGAGGTGAGTACGTAAAAACACACAATGAATTACATGCTTAAATTAGTTTATGATTGGACACCACAAAAAGAGTCTTTTTCAGTAAACAAGGCGTTTTAAAATAGATATACATTAAAGGCCCCATATTATGGAAAAAACATATGCTAGGTAAGCACTGCTATTGATGTACCATTTGCTCCCCAGTGAATACATTTCACATATGTAAACTAAGCTGCAGCAACAGCTTGAGTTTGCTGTGTTTGTAATATCACGAAAGCCAACACATTTATTTATATATATCCACGTGTTCAGCATATAGCAGTTTAGGTCCACCCACTCACACCGAAGATATAAGCCGTATTACAGCCCAGGCCGCTTTTTGAATGAGGCACAGTATAAGGCAGCTGAACAAAACAGAGCTCATTTACATACATCAGTCCAAAAGCACAATAAGTACAACAGATAATCTCCAGACCCTGATGAATGGAAACCAAACAATATTTGACATGTGACTGCTTTCTGATGTTTGTTTTCATTAGAGAATCTCGCTGGTCAGCAGCTTTGCAGCATCTCTCTTCCTTGGTGATTATGCAGCAATCGACTTCAGCGACGGTATGGCAACCTAAGATTTCTATTACTGTAAATATGATATGATAGCTTTGTACCTCTTATTTTGATGTTAATTAGTATTAAGTTGTATTTAGATTGCTTCTGTTTACATTCAGATTTTGTTATACAGTTTGCATGACTGATCATGGACCTGTTAGCTCTTGTTTTTTATATATATATATATAAAGCAGTGGCACCACTTAAACGTCTGAATGTTTTTGTTCATTTAAGGTTCGGGGATGAATTTAATGGACATCTTCACTAAACAGTGGTCACAGCATTGTCTGAAAGCCACAGCACCTCAGTTGGCGGAGAAGCTGAATGACCCCACACCTTCTACAGCAGTTCTGGTAGCGTTTGTTTTCTCTTATCTGTTTTCAGGATTAAAAAAACTGAATTATAAAGGTGTAGCTATGTAGATATTTGTACAAAACAAGTTCAGAGAATATTAGAATGACCACTGTTGTGTTCCAGCTATGAATGAAAGTTTTTTTTTCTGAGCTGTGCACACAAGTTGGCAGAAAATAAATGGTGTGGTGGTGCATTGGATAGCGCTGTCGCCTCACAAAAAGAAGGGCCGGGGTTTGTTTTACTGGCCGGGCAACCTTTTCGTGTGTATGTTCTCCCTGTGTCTGCATTGGTTTCCTCCCGCAGTCCAAAGACATGCAGTCAGACGAGCTGGAGATACTAAATTACCCCTAGTTGCCTGTCTGTCTGTCTGTTCTGAGACAAAGCACTGCAGCTGTCTTCATATCAAACAATCCTGTACAACTGCCACAGTAGAGAAATTGAGCATTTAAACATTTATAGATACGACTTGCTCACTGAAACATAAAGGAGTATTGTATTGTTTTTTTCATGAAAATATTTTCCATCAAGTCAACTGTGGGAATTTTATTGTAAGGAAAATAACATATTGTCATGTTGACCACCCCTGGTTTCAGCTGATTTTACAGTCTGAGCAACACCTAAAGAACGCTCATGAAGCATGCAATTTAGGTTATGGTGTTATATATGGAGTTTTTTTAATAGGTTTGTATATGTTTGTCTCTACCAGGGCTCTGTTTCCCACTACTTTGTCCAACGTTTTGGGTTTCCAGACGATTGCAAAGTGGTTGCTTTCACCGGAGACAACCCTGGTAAGGCCAACAACACTACTTTAGAAATTTAACTTTCATAACAATACTTTGATGTATGCATGTAACTGTTTGTATCAGTGGTTTTTGGAACAAATGTTGCTCATCCATTAAAACCCTTTATCTGTGCAGTAAGTGTATTTTCACCTGTAAGGACGCCAGATATCATTAGAACAGATGCAAATAAGCATAAATACAATACAAAGTAACATGAGTGTCTTATTTTGCAAGAAGCAGATAATATCCTGTGCGCCAGTTTGAAGAACAAAGTGTAGTTCCAGATTTCTCCTGAACGTCTCAGACATTGTAGGATTTTTTTCAGTTCCCTCAGCAGAAACCTTAATGAAGTATGAGTAGTCAAAGAAGGTATTAGATGATAACTGGAAATAATACTGAGTTACCACAAGAAATAGCTTTGAAAGGGTTAAATAAGCACACTGATACACTACCGCTCAAAAGTTTAGGATCATTTTAGAATTTCATTTCATGCAATTTTCATGCAATTTTCATGAAATTTTCATGCAATTTTCATGAAATTCATGCAATTTTCATGAAATTCATGCAATTTTCATGCAATTTACAAACAATATTGTCCATTTCACAATTAATTTAAGTGTATCAGATGATTTTTAAGGAATAAAAATGTTTGTATTAAAGTCTATTTTTGTATAGAGGCTTATTTAGCATATAGTCCTATTATCAGCAATTCTCAGTCCTCTGTCTAAATCTCCTGGTCCGGCCGCCAATCCAAGTTAAGGATGCTATTGGGCTAATTGGTTGTTCAGACACTCTTGCTCAATTGTGATGCACAGCTGAAAAACATTCTACTAATAAGTGATCATAAAAGGGAGAACAACATTCTAGGTTAGTTTAGTATCTGAAGCATTAGCAGTTGATGGCTTGCTGACCGACACTAAATGTCCAGAAAGAAACAACTTTCTTTAGAGAGCCGTCAGTCCATTGTTGTGTTAAGGAAGGAAGATACTCCATTGAAAACAAGAACATTTCACTGTGATCCCAAACTTTTTAGCGGTAGTGTATGTGTAAAAGCACTACTTACTGTATTAATACTGTTTGAATATTTTAAAAATCAGTTTTGATCTTTTTACTGTACATGATCGGAACAAAGGATGTAGTTCAGTTCTATCATACATACATTGAGTAATCAAGTCATAAATGACCTTGTGATGTACTGTAAGGTGAGAAGTATAACTGTATAACAAGCATGGCGTCAGTGCTATGCTGTATCTTTGAATCCTTGTGGTGAGGATTTTGGATTTGAGATTACTTGTGCAATCAATGTAGGCAAATCATCAGGTCTCATTTTTTAGCACATGCCTGCTGGTGATGCATCACAGCCTGTAGAGGGCACTAAAACGGCACAATTTAATTGAATCCTCCTCCCCTGGCACCTCCTCTTTGAGGATTTCAATGAAAGCAGTGGTCGCGTCCTCTTTCCAAGCAGCATGTAAACCACACACTGACTGAGAGAGAAGAAGGCAGGAAATATGGAGAGAAGAAAGGAGAACAGAAGCTGGCTCCTGGCCAAGCGCCTGACTCTCTTACCCCCATTACTCCCTTAGGATGGGGTGACATTTTTCAATTACAACCCACCACTGGCAGACATAAACATAAAAGTGACCCTGACACCAACCTACCAATGGCATCTAGTCTCAGCAGGGTAATCTGCATAAAATGGACTTTATGGCCAATAAAAAGGTGGGAGATGTCCAACCTTCAAGAGAGCTTGACTAGTTTTTTATGGCACTGTTTGCTGCATAGGATGCTTATTTCTGTGCAGCTATACTGTGTAGTGTATTGTGGAGCTGTCACGATAGTTAAAAACATAACAGTTAATAAAAAAAGAACATTGATTCAAATTCACTTCTCATTCTTTTGGCAATGATTAGTTGGCGATAGTTGGCGATTAGTTGGCGACACGATATAGGTAATGCATATTTTAAATTGTCCTGCTGCTGTGCATGCATTTTTTATTTGGTCCAATAATACATCAATAAAATATTTTAGAATCTTTAAAATACTTGGCATGTTTTGTTGTTATTTAATTTCTTGATTAATTGTCAAAATATGCAAACATTTGCTGAAAATATAAATACATGTAATACCAAATGATTTCTGACTACCATATTAAATAGTTTTAAACTCAAAACACACAGTCTTTAACTGGAATTTTTATATATTGATAAAAATTGCAGTACCTTTTGGCACCCATGTGAAAAAGTAATTAACCCCTAAACTTTATAACTGATACTGCCGCTTTTACCAGCAACAACTACCACTACATGCTTCTTTTAACTGGAAATCATGTTGTCTTTTGTGTTATTGTCAAGGAATTTTGGCCCACATATCTTTACAGAACTGCTGTACTGCCGCCACACTAGAAGCCATTTGAACATTGACTGCCCGTTCCTAAAGTACTTTATAGGAGTTTAATTAGGCCACTCCAAAAACTTACATTTTATTTCTTTTAAACCATTGGGATGTGGACTTGCTCTGGTGCTTCAGATTGTTGTTTTGCACTATGCCTAATTGTGCTTGGGCTTCAGACTGAAGAATGATGAACAGAAATTTTGCAGGATTTTCTTGTGGAGAGATGATCTCATGGTTCTATCAGTTATGGCAAGTGCCCAGACTGCCACACTACCACCACCATTCTTATTGTGGAATAAGGTGTTAGCTTCATGGCGGACTTTATAGAACCACTGTTTTCCAGAAACTCCCTCGTTCGACTCCTCAGTCCACAAAACGTTATTCCAAAAGCCCTTGGCAAATGTGAGACATACCTTTTCACCGCTCAGTGTTTTCTGCCGTGGGTAACATTCTTGCCCAGTTATTTTCTAATGCTAAAACCATAAACACTGACCTTATCTGAGGTAAACAAGGCCTGTACCTCCTTAAATGTTTGGCTGCGTTCTTTTGTGGCTTCCTGAATGACTTTTTGCTGCGTGCTTTAAGTAATTTTGGTAGGCCAGCCACTTCTGGGAAGATTCAGCTCTGCTCCAGGTGTTCTCTGTTTGGAGAAAATGAGTCTCACTGCGTTTTAATAACTTTTACTCATATAACTCTTTGCAGCATGGTGTGGTGCTTGTTGAGATCTTTTAGCCTGTTTCAGGTTGCAGTCTTTTCTAGATTCATCAGGACTGGCAGTACTCTAGCCTGGCTGTGATTAGTTTAATTACTTTTTTTCACCTTTTTCTTGCAATAAGAGGATTTAAAAACTGTATTATATATTTTTGCTTAGGTTGTCTTTGGCTTATGTCAAATTAGGTTTGAGGATATGAAGAAATCAGGAGGGATAAATAGTTTTTTTACAGCACTGTTAATAATTAATCAACCAGATGATTACTAATATAATCAATAGTGGCAGCCTCATAACTTAAAAGTGGATGTAAGTGATAGTGTTCACGTACCGTACAGTATAGAATGGTGACATGAGCAGAGAGCAGCTGAATAATGGTGCTGTGCATTACACTTTAAGATGAGTTTGGACTTGCGTTAAAATGAATGGTTTTAGTTTCAAAAATGAATGAAGAGCAGCGTCACTCCCGAGCTATTGAAACACTGTAGTAGGGCCATTTTTCTTAAGACGTCTCAGCCTCACAGAAGCCTGTGTGCATTTGTATGTGTGTGTCAGTGCTTGAGGAGACTTATTCAGCTTTTTTTCCTGCAAGGCCACCAAGAATGGCAAAGACCAGCTATGATTAAACATTAACAAGTCCGCCCTCTGCTGCTCAAATTAAAACATGTAAAAGATGTTGGTAGACAGTTGACAGGCCAGCAGTTGCGGTTTGAGCTGTAAAATCACACACACACACACACACACACACACACACACCCCACAGGTCTCTCTTACTAAGGGTATGTTTTAAAACATATATATACACATACACACACATACACACACACATACATACATACATACATACATACATACATACATACATACATACATACATACACACTACCACTCAAGTTTAGGACCACTTTAAATTCATTTAAGTGTATCAGATGATTTTTAAAGAATAAAAATGTTTGTATTAAAGTCTATTTTTGTATAGAGGCTTATTTTGCATATAGTCCTATTATCAGCAATTCTCAGTCTAAATCTCCTGGTACGACCGCCAATCCAAGTTAAGGATGTTATTGGACTAATTGGTTGTTAGGACACTCTTGCTCAATTGTGATGCACAGCTGAAAAACATTCTACTAATAAGTGAGTATAAAAGGGAACAACATTCTAGGTTAGTTTAGTATCTGAAGCATCAGCAGTTGATGGCTTGCTGACAGACTCAAAATGGCCAGAAAGAAACTTTCTTTAGAGACCCGTCAGTCCATTGTTGTGTTAAGGAAGGAAGATACTCCATAAAAAAAAAGAAAATTTCACTGTGATCCCAAACTTTTGAGCGGTAGTGTATGTGTGTGTGTGTGTGTGTGTGTGTGTGTGTGTGTGTGTGTATATATATATATATATATATATATATATATATATATATATATATATATACACACACACACACACACACACACACACACACACACACAGACAGTGTGTGTGTATTCGTTGTCTGTCTATCAGTTAATATATGTTGCCAAGTTAATATATGAGATTGATTTCTCTTAGCATCTGCATGAAAACGTTTTTGATGAAATGTGACAGTTTGGGAAAACAGCCAGATTGGGAGATGAGTCATTTTACTTGTGACAGATGTAAAATAAGTGTTTAAAGTAATTTGATTTTCACATTTCAGGATCGCTAGCTGGGATGCGCCTACAGGAGGGTGATATAGCGGTAAGTGTTTTCTTAATGGAGCTAGATTGTGCTACCTTTTCTCAGAAAGAAGAAAGGAATCTTTAAGCATTCATGAATGTATATCCAGTTCACCATGGAAAAGAGGAAAAAGCAAATGTACAAAAAAATTATGTATAGCTGTGACTCAACAGCTCTAGTGTTAGCGTCATGCAGAGAAATACATATAAAACATATTTTATTATTCCAAATTAGCTGAGAGAAAATGTTGGGTGTTCATGATGGATGAGTAATGTAGTGGAGGCTACTTCAGCTGAATCACAGAGCTAACACTGCAAAAGGTTATAGGCAGGTGGTCCTGGACCTATGGGTGTATTTTCATACATGTTTCAAATCTTAGAACGGTTGTTTTTAATGACAGTACACCCACTGTAACCAATTTTCATTACTGTCATTCATCATCATCGTTCCATTACTGCACAAAATAAACCTAAAGTTGGCTTCTTATCCACTTATTCTTTTTTTAGTTTACGTGAAGCATAAAATGTTAATGGTCCATGCGTATCCTACCTTTGATGCACTGATGATAGATGTTAGATGTATGCATTGACATTTTCATGAGGCCATGTTTCAGTAAAAGAGCACCGTAAATACCAAATTCACAGAAAACTATGACAGTAAAAACGTTACGTCCACCATTACGTCCTTTAACTGCAGCTGAAGTTCCAGGTTCCAGGTTCCAAGGCAGTGATTGGAGGTTGTATAAAAGAGGGCGGAGCTTGTTGTAAAGTGGAACTATTTGACCGTCTATAATACAGTACCAACACTCAGAGAAAACAAATCTAGTTGGCTTAATTAATATTAATTTGATTGGGTGAGCCGGTTATCACTCTTTGTATGAGAAAAACACATGGCAATCAGGGGCCCTGGATAACTCAAGGCCCCTTTGTTTCAGCTCAGGTAAGCTTGTGTATTTAATCTCCCCTGATTACAGAAAACCAAAATTTAGTTTTTTTAAATGGTATCATATGATGTTTCCGTGGGAGCAGGTTTTTAGATTTATTCTGAAAGTTATTGTCATGTTAAAGCAAGGTACACATTAATACAAGACTTAAGGATTTGTGGAGCAACTAATACAAGAACAGTTTGAGCCTAATTAATGTACTTACTGACTTGGTGAAACAATTTTAGGGTCCACCTTACAAAACAGCCCAAGTGTGTTGGGATAAGAAATAAAGAAAACTGCAGAGCAGTGAGTCCCCGAAACGAGTTGAAAACCACTGGTTGTCCAGTGAACCTTAATCATGGTCCTGGAGGACCCATACTTTGCACACTTTCCATACTTTGAAGGCTCTTTTCCTGCTGTACACTAAGATGAGCTCAGATGAAGGTGGTCATTTAGGATCACGTATGTTAAACAGGAAACCCACCATAATAATAGGAATCATCGCTGTCCAAAGAAAAACAAATATCTCCAAAATGGCACCTTTACAGGAGGGGTCGTTACTTTCAATGCTTTCAATAACTTTTCAAAGTTAAAGGAGCCAAAAATATTTCCAACAATTTTTGAAGCATTTCTGTTGGTCCATTCAGCAGAAAATGAAAACAAAAGCTTCGTGTTTTTCTTTGGACAGTAACGATATTCAGGGGGACTTCAAGACCAGGGTTGGAAAACACAGATTCAGTAGAGTAAAAGGGTTTGCTATCTATCTATTTATCTATCACGAACATCCTTTACGTAAAGTGGTTGTGATCAAAACTTTTGGAGCTCTAAAAGAACCAGCCAACATAAGTTATTCACAAGCTCAAGAGCAAAAGAAGACCCTTCCATTTGTAGCCTCAAACTCCTAGAGCCAGGGAGCTTATGTATTTTGTGTTACAGAACTTCACTTGATCAAAGACCTCTTTGACTTTAGCAAGCTTCGTCTAGCAGTTCCCTCCACATAGTTAGGATTAGCACATTTTACAGCACTTAGAAGTGAAAACATGTGCTTGGAACAAGTTATATTAAATCTTTGTATCATTTAGTTAAAACCAGTTTAGCACTTTTTTGTAGCACTTTACAGATCGGTAATAAGTCGGTAATTAAATGGTAATATGGTAAGAAGTTTGTTTTGGAATAGATGCTGAAGAAAAGGAATTGAAAAGCAAGAAGATGTCGGTAATAAAATGGTAGAGTAATAATAATAACAATAATAATGTCATTTAGCATTTTTCATTGGAATTATTATTATTATTATTATTATTATTATTATTATTATTATTATTATTACACCATATTAGTGTGTTAATTCTGCTAATATTCGCTTGTAATAATCTTGTAAAATATGATTTCACTTCTTTCTTACTTGCCCTGTATGTAGTTGACCAGGCAGAGCATTGTGTGGACATGTACAGGCTGTAATTACAGCAAAGTAAAATGATATTAGATCTATACATTGCAAACATACTTATTTTAAAAAAACACTGTTCTTTAAAATGATGTGGTAATTGCACTGATATTAGAGCTAAATTACTGAATTATAAACACTAATGGTTGTTCTATTACTGTTACATATAAGGCCACCTACCAGTGTTGTTACCAAGAACAAATGAGGTACATGCTGAGATTATATTATAGTCGGGGATGGAAAAAAGCAACATTTTTTTCTTTTCTACTGTTGCAATTACTAATTTTAGGAACCAAAAGATTACCATTATTATCAAGTTATTTCAGCAAATTCTCACTTGTTTTTAAAGACCCAAAAGTACATTTTACAAAATGTACATTTAACACATGACTGTTAAAACTGGTTAAAAATGAATGACGCTGGATAACCATACAGTTACGGCCATGTGCTAGTATGATCTCCTAACTTAAGTGCTATTTCTATTTTTATGTATTACAAGGAGCAACACAGTCGCAATATTTAGCACTGTGATTGAAATACAGTATCTTGCTCATATCATGCAGCTTCAGCCCAAAGTAGTTAACTGTAGCTTTTTTAGTTGAGTTCTCTTGTTTTTACAGGTGAGCTTGGGCACAAGTGATACTGTCTTCCTTTGGATCAAGGAGCCGAAGCCCACAGTGGAGGGTCATATCTTCTGCAACCCTGTGGACTGTCTGTCCTATATGGCTTTGATCTGGTAACATGTCTTACATTTTCACAGCAAAGTCTTTTGTGGATTAGTTTCAGAAACGTCTGTAGACTAACAGGAAGGGCCACAAAACAGTTTTCATGGCCGTAGAGCCATTCCCAAATACACACTGTGCTTAAATGAAAGAAATTGTTTTATTTTAAGCAATTTGTAATTATTTTACAAACATTCTTTTCAGAGAAGGCTCTCGGTGTAGCCAGCTTTGCTATCAGGATGTTTTAATTGCTTCAAGAGGTCCACTAGCTGGTCACTACTAAAGGCAAAATTCAAATTAGTACAGAATTGGACCAATGACAGAGAAGCAGAAGTCACTCAAAGATTTTTTTTTTTTACAGCATTGATTGTAATACACATGTTTAGTTGTGTATGTATCTTTTGTATAATCTCCATTAGAAAGTATTTCCTGTGGAACGGGATGCTATAGAGCATCTGCACATTAAGCTATGATCACCATGTCCACGCCTAGTGTCAGCTAGAGGTGTACAAAGTCCCCCAGCTGTGGAGTAGTGCAACTTTGTTCTCTGGACTGATGGAGCACCTTCATCTACCTCTGGGACGGCTTGGCATGGAATTTGCTCTCCTGCGGCTAAATAAGATCAAATGCTCAGTGTTCAAACATAGTGGAAAGCCGTCCTAGAAGAGGCTTTGGCGTGAAGGGGCGTAAGCAAACTCCCCATTAATACCCTTTCAACAGAAACTGCATGAGCTGCAAACTTTGCCTTTGACTAAATTGAAGCATCACTGCTGTAAATTCTACACTAATACTTAATCTGAGACTATGAGTCTGATACATTGGCACATAGTGTATTCGTAGGACAGGTCTGGATTTTATCCCAGTGAAATATTTTGGCCTCGTAGGCTTTACAATGACTTAGGTGGCCCTCTTTTCCATGGCCTATGGATGTTTGCCCAAAACATTGTACATTTAATTAGGTTTCAATCAAAAAAAAGGAGCAATTTAGTTTCTTTTTGTATGTGAATGGTGGAAAGAGGAATACTCTTCCTCAGAAGAGCCGTCCTTTCTTGAAGATTGAGAATTTTTATCTTAAGCATTAAAATGGTTATGTGTGTTGAATTAATGAGTGGCTATTTTCTGAAGGCTCTTGCAGCTGTGTAGGCATGAGGCAGCCGAGCAGTTGAAGTGCTCTGCACTTCAGCACTGTGTTTGAATGACTGTAGGGAAGTATCAAGCTAGCTGACTGAGACAACAATAAAGGTCACTCTCACATGGCTAAGAGAAAAGAGTGCCGTTTAATAAATATTCTTTCTTTGTGCTGTATTGAAATCCCCACTGAACATTATTTCTATAGAGACTTCGGTGACCTTGTAGAAAATTTGGAGTTGGAGCTTTACTGGCTTGGATCTCTACTGGCTTGGATCTCTGGCTCTGACATAAAAAAAAACGTTTAGTATAGTAGGACTTGTTGAGCTTAATTAAGGTGGTATGTGGTAATAAACTTACTACCGCATTATTATCTTTATGCTATATTTTACCTCAGTAACAATAATAAATCTCTTGCTCTAAATCTTTAGCTCTAAATAAAACCGGCCTGACCCACTATTCTAGTATATAGGTTTCTAGTGAATGTATACTAAAAAGATGTTAACTTCTGGTGTATAGGCCTTCTTTGAGCATGGGTACTGTGTTTATACTGTGGCAACAGAGCTTCCAGTCGGTTACCTGTTACTGCATCTCACCAAAGTTGGATGTTTTCATATTCATAAATAAAAAACAAATGATTATGACAAAACTGATCTGGACAAAGCTTAGTTTACCTCAGCCTTTGCTCAAAAAGGTAGTAATGTGCAGCAATTAAAGGAGGAATATGTTACATTTTTACTTTGAAACATTACAAAATGACTACAATTATTAATAGAATATAAAGGAATAACCGTTTGGACAGTATGTCAGAGACATCTATGTATTGAGTTGCAGAGATATTTACTGAGGTTAGCATGCTCACCAGTTAGCCACAGCTTTTCCTGTCTTGTAATACCACTTTGTACCTCATGATGGTGATAGTGAGTCAGCATAGCATTGACTCTGTCATCAGTCCAATATGAGAGGAAGTGGCACTGCTCCAAAGACGTTTTGTAATCTATTGTCTATCAGGTTGAAAGTTCTGCTTATAGTTGGCCATTTAAGGACACATAGCCAATCAAAGAAGGAGTAAACGCAATGATGATGGATACCCTCGATCATCAAAGCCACTGCTGCCTGTCTTAAGAATCTATGTTTAGCTGCAAATAAAAGAATTGAGATTCAAAACGAGTTGACATTGCTGTTGCTTTCCACCAGTGGAGACTTTTGTCAATTTAAAGGCTGAGTTGTTTTGCTGAACTTGGAATGTTTCCTCTAGACTGGTAAGAACTGAAGAGGAAGGTGGGGGGACTGTGCATTTTCTGGTGGTGTTGCCTCCCATTGTTTTAAAGTACACATTTGACCGGTTGCATCATCTTACAAATTGCTTTATGAATGTTTTATTAGTAGAGATGGACCGATCAGCGGTTTTGAGGCCAATTCCGATCGCCGATCACCTTTCAGCGCGATTGTCTGATAGCCGATACCGCTCGAGGGCAGGGTATACGCCATGGCAGGTGGTTGAAAGTGGTTTATTACCATGTTTAATGAGCTTATGTAAAACAGCATAATATTTTAAACAAAATTAACAGTAAATAAACAAATTAAATCAAACAAATATCCGCAATACTGCAATCATTTAAACCCTTATTCAAACACAAAAAAATAATTAAATACATGCAGTCAAAACTGCAGTCATTAAATGCAGACTCTGGTTCATTTTAAACAAAAAACTGCAGTCAGTAAATATAGAATATTGAATTGCTGCTGCTGTTCTGTTCGTACCGGTCAGATCTGGTCTGCACGCTCCTCTGGGTTGTTTGTTTTATGCTAGCTGTGCGTGCTAGCTCTGCTGTTTGCTGATACTCACTGTATTCAGCTGCGTGGTGTTATCTTGAGTGTCGTATTAGATTAGTGTTAAACGTCTTTGTCTTGGTTCCCCACGAGAGACGCTGATTTTACAAATTTTAAAATAGCCCTGGGTGAGTCTGCGTCACATACGGTAAACAACTGGCAGACATGTTTTCTGTCAGCGCGTGCAGTGAACGCTCCAAACGGTTCTCGTGACGCTGCTGCTTTAGTCAGTCTGTCCAAAGTGAAAGGGTATGTATTTCCACCTAGCGGTTCAGATAGGAATTGCAGGGACCTGGCTGGAGGGGGTTTCACACAGGGCTCCTCTTCCTGGATGAAACGCTAGCTGGAAATACACAAATTGGGATCATTTGTTTAACGCCATCGATCAGCTCTCGGGATCGTTTCAATTGGAGAAATATCGTCCGATCATATATTTTGGTTAAAAATCGTCAGATACCGATACATAGCCGATCGATCCTTCCATCTCTAGTTATTAGCAATATGCTTATAGACTGGAAGAGCCCTTAAACTCATTATAGTCTGAAGTAGTTGGGACACGTGCCTGTCCATGGTAAGTATGATAAAGTATTAGAATATAGATTTAGAGCTTTCTGTGTGCTGCTGTGTTTTCCATCACTATATAAACAAAAAATACTATAAAATATTTAAATAATAAATACTATATCAATCCTGCCATCATTCGTTAATCGGGTTACCAACCCTAATCATTTTATGTTATATTATTTTGTCAGAGAAATTTAAGTGGCAATTACATTAAATGTCTGGTTCCTATCACCACCACTGTAAACAGTACTGTCTCTACAAGATGGCATGTTACATCAGTCCACTCTTTTGTTTACTACTTCACCATTTAACTATGCAGAAATAAAAAAAATGGTGGGGCTGCACTGGATGTCCACAAATTGTGATTGGCATGTATAAGTAATTTCAATAATGTTTAATAGCATCTACCATTTACAAGCATGGACCACAGTTGTTTATATTTAACCAAAGCACATTTAAAAAACTTACACTATAAAACATTTCATGAAACAGATCCAACCTTTGAAAATATTCCTTCACCTGTTAGTGCCCCCTGCGGCCCCCAGGGGGTCATTGAGCGCAGGTGGAAAGCTGCTGCTTTAAAGAATGCATGAAAAGGTTCTTAAGGGAACAAAAAGCGGTTCTGCTATGGCATCACTCCAAAGCGCATTGTGGGGGATGGAACCCACTGAGTGTTGCATCAGTAGGATTGTGGGTGCGTACGATGGCTGGTAGCCGGGTGCTGATGTTTGGATTTATCAGGAAGCTTTGGGGTAGTAGTTTCGTTTATTGTTCCGGACCGGCAGCTGGAAAAATCAATTTGATCGCCAGCCGCTAGCCTTCCTTGCCTTTTAATGCCGAAGACAGTCTCGTCGTTCGTTTTCTTTTACGTCAGCTCAACCCAAATGGCCCTTGAAATTACCCCATTTCCTTGTTTTTACTTCACGGTCCTTAACTGTTGACAATGGGTAATAAAAGCCTATAGAAACACACTGCATTTCTTCACTGATGTTTAGTTAGTGTGCACCTGGCTGGCCCCAGTTCTAGCCTGTCACCTGTGATGCCTTCTCTTCTTTACAGCTATAAGAATGGCTCTTTGACTAGAGAGCGGATCCGTAACGAGTGTGCCGGAGGATCATGGGAAGGTTTCTCGAGAGCCCTGAGGTCTGTCCCCATGGGAAACAATGGAAACATAGGTGAACGTCGTTCCGCATCATTTGCACTACAGATGAAAAACATCCGTCCCTGTGCATGCGTCACTGAGATAAACATATTTACTGTATAGATCACTTCCTGACTTCATCAGGGGGAATTGGATCAAATGCGTTGTCACTGTCCCTGAAGGAGCTTTGTTGAATAGAGGGTGACGTATGAACTGAATCTAACCTACGCTTTCCTGTTCATCCTTTTTTTCAGGCATTTATTTTGATGCAATGGAGATCACACCCCCAGCAGTTGGGATTCACAGATTTGATCAGCGTGGTAGACAAGTAGGTACTTTTAGGTATTTGATATAAAGACACACTATTCGAAAGTACTCACTCGCCTTATTAAAGGGCCCATATTAAGGAAAACAGAAACTTCTTGCTTTTGTAAAAAAATTGAATAGTTTGAAAGTGTCAAAACATGTTTGCTCCTAGTCTTTGCAAATTAGTTTCCATAAATAGCCTGTAAACAGACTTTGTTTTGAATGTATTGTTTTTCTGATGTCATAAGAACCAACTAATTTACTTTGTACTGTACTTATAAGGCTTGTTTCCATAGTAGTTTTTGAATGAGGCACAATGCCGGGAAGTCTATCAGAACATTATTAGCCTGTTTAATAAAGGCCACCTCTGGATGGGCTGCTGTGCTACTTAGCATTAAGTCACATAGCATCACGCACTATAGAATTCTGGCAGGGAGAAACCGATACACGTCAGGTTCAAGTTAATTGTTGTACTCTTCTAATATAAGCTCAATGAAATAAAGCGCTCAGCATTACTAATCACGCTTGGCAGCAGCTTCACTAGCAAACTGTTTTTGAGCTGTAAGGTAGCTGAGAAAGGCTAGGCTAGTAACGTTAGCTGAGGTAACTTGCTGTATTTGTAAACAGAGCAGACTGCCTGTGTCTGAGTGCTGGCATGTCTTAATGGTCTGTTATGTATTGGCCCTAAGGAATAAAAAGATGTTAAAAATGGTCATATGGTACATACCAGCAGTAACAAAGATTTTAAGACCATATAAGCCCATTTACATACAATACCATCCAACTACTAATCCTTGGAATCTTGCACAGTTACACGGGAATCTCGTATTTTAAGCAGTGATTCCAAACATGCTGGTGTAAATCTTTTAAAATCTGTTAAACAATGTACATTGTTCATCCTCACATTTAATATTTAAACAAAAACTGATTTATATGCTGATTAGATAATAGTGTATTGTACATTGTAAAAATAAGGTTTTTCCACATTTAATCATATAGTTTTATTTAATGTCCTTATTATGTCCTTTTTCTGCGATGCACGGCAGTTTTTTCACTGCAGTAACACAATGTCATGATGCATCCCTAACAAAAATGCCGTTTTTATATTTTTTATTAGAACGGTTTGTGTGATTGTAAATAAATATAAAAAAATAATGCAATGGTTTGCAAATCATAGACAAATATTTAATTCACAATGGAATATAGAACACATATCAGATGTTGAAAGTGTGACATTTTAACATTTCATAAAAATTATATATAGCATCTCCTCATCTTTTAACAATGTTCTGCAAACATCTGGGAAGTGAGGAGACCGATTGCTAGAGAGAGGAATGTTGTCCCATTCTTGTCTGATGTAGGATTGTAAGTCAAGTCCTGGATTTTTTCTGTTGGATTTTTGCTTTTATGATGCACATTCTGTGAAGCCTTGCTGTTGTGATGGATGCAGCATGTGGTTGAACATAGTCTTGCTGAAATATGAATGGTCTTCCCTGAAAGAGAGGCTGTCTGAATGGGAGCATATGTTGTTCTAAAACCTCAACAGACTGTTCTGCATTAATAGAGCCTTTCCAGATGTGTAAGCTGCCTGCACCATAGGCAATAATGCAAGCCCATACCATCAGAGATGCAGAGATGCTTTGAACTATACGCTGATAACAAGCTGGATGGTCCCTCTGCTCTTGGCGTCCATGGTTTCCAAAAATAATTTAAAACTTTGGTTCATCTGACTCCATTTTGCCTCAGTCCATTTAAAATGAGCTTTGTTCCAGAGAAGATGATGGCGTTTCTGGATTGTGTTGACGTGGTTTTATCTTTGCATATTACAGCTTTAAATTGCGTTTGTGGATTGCATGGTGAACGGTGTTCACTGACAGTGATTTTTTGAAGTGTTCCTAAACACATGCAGTGATTTCCAGTACAGAATCATGCCTGGTTTTAATGCAGTGCTGCCTGTGGCTCTAAAGCATCCGATATTGACTGTCAGCCTTGTCCCTTGCGCACAGGGATTTCTCCAGATTCTCTGAATATTTTGATGAAAGTGTGTACTATAGATGGTGGGATATCTTCATTATTTTTTGTTGAGGAACTTTTTTATGAAACTGTTCCACAATTTCTAGACACAGTTTGGTGAATATCTGCCTATCTTTGCTTCTGAGAGACTCTGCATCTCTGGAATGCTCTTTTTTATACCCAGTCATATGACTTAGTTGTGAAATGCTCCTCCAGCTGCTTTAATTTTCCAGCCTTTTGTTGCCCCTGTCCTATTTTTTTTTTTAGATTTACTGCTGCCATCAAATTCTAAATGAGTTAATAATTTTCATGAAATGGTAAAATGTCTCACTTTTAACATCTGATATGTGTTCTATGTTCTATTGTGAATAAAATATTTTTTTTTAAGTCATTGCATTCTGTTTCTATTTACATTTATTCACATTTATTCACACAGCGTCCCAGTTTTTTGAAGTCGGGGTTGTATTTCATCAGGTCTTTCAGTAGTAGCAGTACGTTTTCATTGGTAGTCTTTTCAGCGCTAGTCATGTCAATGTGCCCTTTACCTGCTGCACTGTGGGTGAACTGCTGGGATTTTCTCTCTGGGTAGAAGTTGCCCTTTTCCACTGATCTAGGATCACCCTGCACTGCCCTTACTCCAGCCCCACCTGGTGTCAGACATACAGTTGAAAACTGCTCTCAGACCAGTGTGAAAGGGCAGCTTCAATCAACAGTGGGATTTACAGCTGCCTTATGGTGTGAGCTGAGGTCACTGCTGCTGCCTGGCTCATCTGTGGGAACGCCTGGACAGTGAAAGAAAGCTTTGTGAAGTCAGGAATCAGCCTTCTCCATCGCATTAAAGCCTGCCTTTGTCCTTCGGCCCTGTACAGGTAACTACCTTCACCCGGGAGGTGGAAATTCGAGCCCTGGTTGAAGGACAGTTCTTGGCAAAGAGGGTACATGCCCAAAAGCTGGGCTATAAGATCAGTAAGTGTTCACTCTCACTTTATCTCAGCCTCATGTTCTCGCTCATGTTTCTGTATCTCTTTGTGTCGTCTCTTTGCAGCCGTCTTTCTCGCTCGCTTCTCTTCTCCTTCCTTTTCTTTTCCCCCTCACTCCATTTTCCCTGAATGTCAATTTGTTCAGCTGTTTTCTTCCTCTTTTTGTTCTCTTTCCTTGTTCCTTCCACCTCAGTGCCTCCAACCCGCTTAGCTCATCTCTCTGTTTGTATCTGAGCTTTGTATGTCTGTCTGTCTAATTGTGTCTATGTTTGGCTATCTCTTTCAGTGAGGCTGCCTGCCTCTCTGTACTTGTATCCGTCTTTTTGTCCAGCTATCTGCCTGTCTGTCTTTCTATCTGTCCATTTGTCTCTGTCTGTCTTTCTATCTGTTCATTTCTCATCTGTCTGTCTGTCTGTCTTGTCTGCCTCCTTGCTTGTCTGTCTTCCCATCTGTTTTTTTTATCTCTACATTTATTTCTCTCTCTGCCTGCTTGTCTGTTTTTCTGTCTGTCTCTCTGTCTGTCTGTATTTATATATGTCCATTTGTCTATCTGCCGGACTGTCTGTCTGCCTTTATATCGTCGCTGTCCAATAAAAGCATGTATCTCTGTTTTTATCAAATTTGAGTTTTCTACATTATTTGAACATGCCAGTGGTCATTTACATTGTGTGGAAATTTATTGATGAGTGGACCAATAGAAGCTTGGAAAAAATTCGGGTTCCATTGACTTACATTGAAAGTAAAGTATGCTTTTGGTCTCTCCTGTAAAGTTGCAATTTTGGAGGTTTTTTCATTGGACAGCAATGATTTGTTTTTCGTTGGACAGCAATGATTTCTATTAATTTGTTTTTTTCTGTCTGTCTCTAATTTGGGACATACAGCATAGCTATGCAACAGTGTGGCTTCTGCTACTTCACATTTATTACACATGGGAGAGAAAGTATGTAACTTTGATCTACAATAATGTAACCGATGTAGGATTTTAAATTGAATTAGACGATGTCTCGCATTAATGGAACATGTATGTATAGCCTCAAGACTCTTTTCCCAAGTTTCCCTAGACAGTTGGACCCCCAATTCTTCTTCCCAAGCTACCTTTATTACTTCAGATGATGGAAGGCTGTGTGTTAACAAATAGTCATAACAGTGACTTAATTATCTGAACTAGTGTTCATTTCCAGTAGTGTGTCTAATTTATTTGGGTTTGTTGAACTGAAATTAGTAATGTGTCTTCGCACATAATCTCTGATTTGGAGATATCTAAAGAAATTGGCATTTGGAAGACTTGAAAAATGTCCCCTGCAGTTGCTGAAAAGATGCAAAGACCCCATTGAAATACAAATCTCCAATTTTTTGTATCCCTAGATTATTCCATTTCTGATTTAGTTAAAGAAGGTAATAGAATTATAACTACATCCAGTGTGAATTTGTACTGGACTAAATATCACAGATTTTGTCCATAATCTCTCAAATTACAGCACCTCCTCTGGTAAAACTAATGCAGCTCCAGTAAGGCACCTATCTAAGACTGTTATTAATAGACTGTTGGATGACGGTACAGCGTATCCAGTCTGATGCAGTTGCGTTTGTTATGGTAAACACTCCATTTTTCCTGTCTTTTGAGGATCTTGTAAAGCGCAGCAGTTACTTTTTCTTCTCATTATATTGTACTGAGTGTTCAGTTTTCCCCCTCAGTTTTGTTGAAGCAGAAATCACAGTGATGGCAATTACATTACAAGCAGGGAAGCTTGCTGCCAACAGCCGGTGAAACAAACACACTTTAATTAAAGCGCGATCAGGCGCTGAGAGAAGGGAGTGTGTCCCAGCCTGAGAGAAATTCCTCTGCCTACTGGCCGACTTGCTTACTGTTTGGCCCTGCTGTCAGTGAAGGCAATTGGAATGCAGTCAGTATCTCTGTTATTCTCTGCCTCACTCGTTCTCTAAAATTAGGGCGACTCAGCAGCTCCTTCTCACCGATTCAGCAAAGCCCCTCTGAATTACAACAGCAGTGATAAGACTTTTGCCAATAAGTCCAACTCTCAACCAAAATATGTTGCAGGACCTAGTTGCTTTTGTTTCTCAGACAGCTGAAATAGAAGACAGTGGGTTTACATGCATGCATGATGGTAGACTTCTAGATAAGGAAAGTCTCAGGTAGAAAAAAAACTGCACTCATTACATACGACATAAGAATATTAGAAATTATGGTAATTCATTATAACATATTCCATATGGCATGTGCTTTCTTTCTGGTCAACGAAAATAATATTTTTAATGTTTTAAACACACGTATTTCTGTTCTGCATATTTGCATATTCAGTGTATTTTATTAATAATAATAATAATAATAATAATAATAATTTTGTATCAAAATTCTTTCCATGTGCTTTAGTTACGTGCTTCAGAGTTTCAATACTTGTGATGCTTGTTGGTATGCGTGTACTGAATATAACTGGTCTGTTTTGTGAGCAGGTGTTCACATAACGACAAATCAAAGCAACCTATTTGCCAATTTTCATGTTACTCTATTACTATGCTTTGCTTCTGCTGGTTACTAAATTAATATGCACATTCATTTGATAATGATATATCTATTTTGGCATCTAAAGAATAGCAGTCTATAATCTATTTATTGAATAGCAGTCTATAATCTATTTATTGTTTCTGTTTTGAACATCTTTAATGTCACAAAGAATAGTTTAATTAATTTAATTTCCAGTTAAAATGGAACACAGTCTGTTGAATTCATGGGCCAATCAGATAGAGAGTAGCATATTCACCTCTATAGTAAGAAACAAGGAAATGCACCGTGCCTCCTCCTCAGTGTTGGCATTAACAATTGTTTACTTGTTTACCAGTCTACACAAAGCCTCATGAGTTTAACGTCAAACATCATCCCTTTACTCCCCGAGAGCGTCTCCTGTGGTGAAAAGCTGCACCAGCCAATGCTATTTGTGCAATCTGTGTTAACATGCTTTACCAGGTCTTGCACAGTTGTTAGGTGTCCAGATTTCTCTGGATGTTTTAGTCTACGTTTTTCAAATTACTCAGATTTTTTTATTTTTTATTTTTGGAAACTTCTCTTTTTGCAGTTATTTTTTTCTGTAAATTCAATAAATGAACAGTAATCTTTTGACTTTAGCACAGCACTGTATAACAAGTGATCAGGGGATAACCTGTTTTCAGATAAATATCACATATGAAAGACCCAGTAAATAATATAAAAAAATATAATAATGTAATAGCTCAGTAGACTTCATCTATTGATTTGTGCTCGGGCTGTTTTGACGTTTGGGCTTGCCGCAGGGCTCTGAGCTGGTGAAGCTGATAGCTGAAATATCTCTCTCTCAGCTGAAGGACAGCTGGGCTCTCATAGGAGAATTTTGCTGAAAGTATTGCTCAGTAACGTCTTATCAATAGTTGTAAATAATGCAATCTTTGATTGAGGAATCACTCGCACGTGTACACAGACATCTCAATTATATATTATTCCTTTAGGAAATTAATGAAGAAACACGACTTGGGCAGAAGTGTCATGCCTCTGCCTATCAACATCTCATGATTGCATTTTATTGAATATTATTGATATATAATATTATTTTAAACGATTATATTGGGTTACTCGACTCAAATATAACTCAAAAATAAATAACTCAAATAAATGCATTCAAACACATGAACGATGCATGGTGATTTGTGTCATGTGTTAGATTCCCAGTTTCAAAGCTCTCCTTAAGGAAGTCCAGTCTTAACACTTAGCATCCAAAAAACTGCTTTGATGAGTCAATCATTTAAGTCAGAACTTGAACATATTTTATTTTAATTATTTTTTTTTTTTTAATTATTATTATTATTATTATATATATTTTTCCTTTCTTTTTTTTTATTTTTCCTCTCCTTTATGTCAGGCCTGGCAAAATAAATAAATAATTTAAATAAAAATACAAACAGTAACAAGAAAAGGCTATAGAAACCTATAAAGCTGTTCTTGTAAAAGCCAATATGTTTGGTACATCAGTGCATTCGGATCAGCATTCCGATTGCAAAAATTGCCAGACAAAAAGAACTTAAACATGAAACTGGTCTTAAAAAAAGTATTTAAATATGTAAGACAAAAAAGACTTGATAAAGTAGGCAGCTGACTAATGCGCTGCTCCAATTTTGTTATGACCGAATCAACGAAAAGCCATCAGATGTGGATCAGTGGCATCTGGTCAATACCCATTTAATAAGGACTTAAGAAGGTCAGTATTTGTTTAGATAATGATCTAGTAAATCAGATCAGTGCATCACTACCTAGAAACAATATCTCATTTGTATTGAGTAATGTATAAGCAATCATTGGCACTCTGTGGTTGTGACGATGATGATGATGATGAAGCAGAGGAGGGTAAGTTCTCTGTGGTCCCCTGATGGGACGTATGTGCTATAAATCTATCTTTTGGCTAAGGGACATTGATTCTCCCTCTAGCCCTGCTGTTGCTGTAAATTATTCACCATGCTCTTTGATCTGCAGTGGTCACTCAGTCAAGTATCTCTCTCTCGCTCTCTCTCTTTCCTGCACCCTCCCATCCTACTCCTCCTTTCTTGCTCGCCGTCTCCTTCACTCCAGCAGCTCTATTGGCGTGACTCTCAGAATTACAGTATTGCTACAGCATTAAGATTAATTGGGATAATGATGTAAACGCATACACATGCAGTATGTCTGTTATGTCAGTGCTGATAGGAGGACAGCAGTATACAGTAACACTAAACACAATAGGACAAATTGCTGTCAGGTCCTACGCAGTGAATTGTGGGGTGGTATGACAGTGTTGCATGTTGATACGCTGTCCTTCGGCTTGACAGATGCTGTCATTTGCTGGTGGATGTGCGGCATCTATCTCTCCTCGAATAAAATGTGCAGTGCAAGTTGTAAAATGGTTGACATGTTATTTGTTTCCAATATTTTGGCATGGTTGACTCCTTGTTGCAGTCTCTAACTTTTTTTAATTTAAATATCAACACCAACATTGATACCTGGACCACAATACATTCAAAAAGTTTCTTTTTAAAGGGGCATTCCTGCCTCAACTTAATATATCATGTAACATTCTGTATAGCAGCCTTGTATCCCCAGTTCCAGCTTTGCTAAAGTTCCTAGTTTTTCAAGAAGCAATTTGAAGGATGATGCAGCCTCGATTTCACACTCTAAACAAGACAAAACCAGAAAATGCATAACCCCCTCTTCAGTTCTTACTAGTTAACATAAAACATTGTGAATTCACTATCAAACTTCATCCCTTGACTCTCCAAGAGCGTTTGTTCCTCCTTTCATTGGATATTTTCCCCTAAATAATCTAACCAGGGGAAGAACTTTCAACATTATTTCATTATTAGAGGTTAGTATATGTCAGGGGTCCCCAATAAATTTTTTTTAAGGGCCGCATTTAGCCAACACCACAAACGCAAGGGCCAGCTGTTAGTCGCATAATATTTTATAAGGCAGACTGTACAGTAATTATTTCGTTGATGTTATAGTGTATGTCAATAATTAGGTATGTAAACTGCAGCTGCATGATCTTACTCACCATTCAATTGGAGAAGTGACAACAGTCGATTAAAACAAGAGTGTGGGGCGGTGCTCTATTGTGGCGATGCGAGGACACTGATCTAGGTGTGCACTGATGAGTCTTGTTTCTGTCCAGGCTGTTGATAATGTTCATTGAAGAAAATGATGTCTCACAGATAGAGGTGGAGGGAAATACTGTGAGTAGCAGTGGGGGCAGCAAACAAAGCAGCTCCTCTCGAAAAGCTTCTCATCAAAAAATTGCACGAACACTGACAGCTGCTCTATGTCTGTCCTATCGTGAGACGTGTCAATGGTGAGCGACATGAAGTCCGTTTTCTTCAGACGAGAGAGCAGAGAACACAAGCAGTCCTCCGCTAAAACCTCCACTCTTCTCACAGCAGTGTTATCAGATAACGGTACTCGAGTGAACAAGTCTACAACAGTTTTCTTTGTTTTTCGTTGTGGCTGAAAACTTCTCCCACCATATCAATCAAACACGTCTTTATCAACACGGATTCCGTGAGACGTTTTTTTTAGCTTTTGCTAAGTTTCACGATAGGCACAGAGGTGGCGTTGTTGTGTTTTCTTACGCAGATGTTGTCTTATGGATGGTAGTAACTGAATGGTTGTAGGCAGCAATCAAATTTGCAGTCTTTTGTCTTCGACTCTCTGATTTTGCTGGAAAGTTGTCATTGAAATGGCTTCGTTTATGTTAGCCACCTTGCATACGGTCACAGCTCGAGAGCGTAGTAAGCTAGCTGGCTTAGCATTGGCACGGTCTGATAAAATTAAACAAAACTCGTCGGTCCAGACGGAACTGAACTGTTTATTTTTGTTATCAGCTGGACTTACAAATGCTGTGTTCTACAGAGGTAGCTCAACAACCGTTGGCTATACTTCTCTGCTCTCGTATTTTAGTCGTAAGGTACATACGCAAACTGGTGTTTGGTGGCGGGCCAACAGTTTGAGCCTTGTATTAGGCCTGCGTGCCGCCTATTGGGGAACACTGGTATATGTTGTCAACGACAGTGTTACTACATCATCCTCTCATGTTGGACTGATTTGACTCGACATTACTGTGATTGATTATCGCCTTTTGTATAGAGGTACAAAATCATATTAAGAAATAGGACGAGTATGCTAACTTAGATAGATATCTTTGCAACTCCATGTAACACACCACCAAAACTGTTATTCTTTAACATTCTGTTGATATATACACACACACCTTTTGGCTTTTAATAGAAACTCTTGGGTAGGTTTATGTTGTGAGCCCACAGGTATCTCTCACTCTTTATACAGCTTTGTCGCATGGTGAGAAAACTAGCAACAGTCAGGGCAAGTCATGTTTTTAGTGTTGATCTCTTTATCTCACCTACAAAACCATTTTAAGCAGACAATACAAATGTGTCCATCTTATGTAGTGCAAACAGCAACCGCTTTCACCTCGTGCCATTTCTGGGTCACTTGTGTTGCATCTGGTGGGGAAACAACAGGCATCACAGAGTGGTTCTAATCCTTCATACCAAGTCACATACATCTGGTGTAAAAGGCTGCCTCCTACAGCGCAGGAGCAGACAGAGAGGGATCTCTGGGTAGTGTTGGAACAAAGGGAACATTAACATGCATGCATTTATTGTTTATGCATTACATTGATGACACCAGAGCATCTGATATGTGATCATTGCAGTAATATGGATCAATGGATTGTTCCATCCTTACGCAGCACTGCTATAGGATGTGGATGGGCATGTTTACAACTGACATGGAGTTTTTCAGAGTTTGGCCAAAACACCTCTTTTAAGGTGTTTAAAAAAAAAACCAAAACATAGAAAAGCAGAATATTGTGACCTACAGTGTACTGCGAATAATTCCTTTAAACAGAGTGCTGTTAATTTTTTGCCATATGTCCCACCCCTACCTAACAGCGTTTTTATTTCAGTCTAGGCCTACCTTTCTCGTCTATTTTTAAAGGATTTAGAGGATTAACCGCCAAAGATCCATGAGATGATGGATTTTCATGTAGGCTTCAGGAGCAGCGCAGGTGTTCTGTATTATTATTTCTTACAGGATTAGAGGCTCAGTACATTTCAAAAACATTCATCATGTGGATTTAATTTCAAACATTTCTACAGCAATGGTTTTTCTTTATATTTATCTCTCTGTTTGTGTTGTACGCACACAGTGCCTGTTGCTTTGTTTAACTTTGGATATTCACTACGACAGAGTTCAACTCGTAGAGTTTTGTTGGAGTGGTTCATTGGAAATACCAGAGCAGGTCTAGAAGAGACGCAGCCAGTGGCTGAGCATGGCATGTACGATATCCGCACCGCCAGTCCATCTGCCCGTGTATCTCACCGTGGCCAACATCTTTGCTAAAATGAAACACTGACGACATGCTCATTCACAAGAGCGTGCATGATGGACTGGAGATTATGCAGCAGCCCAGCATTATGCAGCGCTGGCCTGGTTGGTGTTCTGTGTGTACGAAGGCTGTAAATGTGTAGACACACACATACACAAACACTCTCGGCAGAGAGCAGCATGGCGCAGGACTCATAAATATTTGATTAATGCAAATAAGGGTGATCTCAATCGTTCCGTCACTCTGTGTACGCAGCGGTGGGCTTCATACAGGAGCTTCCCTCAGAGAAAAGCGAGGAATAATCAGGAATCGCTGGCTTTGTTAGCCTCGCTACCCACCCTGAGTCCTTCTGTTCACTCACATTTTCCGCTCAGAACAGCTTGGCCTTGCTTTATTCTGAGCTTTTGCAGAAGGTTAACTCGCTCAGGCCATTCTGGTCTGTCCAAGAAGCTATAAGAAGCTATGAGAAGCTTCTGGGCAGCCTATGTCAGATTGCTTGTTTGCTGCATTCACAATCCAACGCCATGGAAGTTATTATGGAGTTGTAGTCCACTTTAGCAGTTTTAACAGCCTTCACTCTACTAGGAAGCCTTTCCACAGGATGTTAAAGCATATCTATGGGAATTTGTGTCCAGTCATTGAAAGGGCATTGAGGTTGGATGAGAGGTCCTGGTTCACAATCCATATTGCAGTTCATCCCAAAGATGTTTGGTGGTGTTAAGGTCAGGGCTCTGTGCAGGCCTCTGGAGTCCCTCCACCCCAAACTCTATCAAACATGCCTTCATGGACCTTGCTTTGTGCACAGGGGCACAGTCATCATATGCTGTTTCATTAACATAACCCTTTACTGGAACAAGGGGGGTCAATCCCAAACTTAAAAAAAAAAAACTGTAGATCATTACCTCTCCTCTGCCAAACTTGGCACTAAGCACTCTGGTAGTTGCCATATTGCCAGATAGTGGAGCAAGATTCATCACTCTGGACGATAGGTTTCCAATCCTCCAGAGTGATATGTCTTCACGAGAAAGTTTGGAACTGTGGAGCTCTGTCAGTTTGTGTGGTCTTTTGTTGTGTGGCTGAGCTTTTATTTCTCCCGAGGCTTCTGGTTTACAGTAATAGCCCTTACACTGGCCTGGGGTAGATCTAGCAGGGCAAAAAGTTCATGAACTTATCTATAGCAAAGGTGGTATGTTATGACAGGTGCCACACTAAAAGACACTTCAATGCAATCTACTCTGCTATCATAAGCCCCACAGTGTGTGTAGCTGCAACCCTACTCCACCTTCCTGTTCCAGCTAGTTAATGTCTTCAAAGTTGATTGACTGGATTAGATGCATTCATATTAGCTAAGGTTAACACAGGTTGCTAAACTAAACTCTGCAGGAAATGGATCTTCAGGAGGAAGATTAGTGACCACTGCCCTAGATTGAAAGATAACAGTCTGCAATTTTAAAAATCCTCACTGTCCACTGGCCTACGCTGTGCACGTGTTCTGTGTGATGTTAGCACTAAAGAGATTGGTCATAGTCTTGGCATAGCAGTACTCCCAGAAAGGATTTTGTCAAATGCATAGCACTGCTGTTCTTTTCACTCATGGTATTAACATACTTCTTGGGGTATTCAGTTGTAAGTGGACAGTGCTGAGTACAGGTGTGATGATTTAGAAGGAGGTCAGGGGCACATATGACTATATAACATTGTAATGGGAACGCTAAATCACCTGGTGCATCCCCAACAGCACCAAAGGGTGACTTAACCGACTGTGCCATCACAGCAGAGATGACAGCAGCTGTGTAGCTTCTTTCTTTGTCTTCTCACTCTGTTTGTTGTGTTAGCAATACTTGCGATCTGAGCATTTGCAACAGCTTGTGCATTTACACAAAGGCTTTCTGTGCTTTTCTCTGTCTGCCATCAAACTCAAAATACTCATTTACAGTGTTGCTTAAAACTTTGTAAACATTTAATCACTGTAGAGAAACATAATATAGATAAACAGAACCCAATTAAACTACAAACACAACATTCCTTTTTTTACATTCCTTTATGGAACAAAGTAATCTGGCATTAATTGTTTTTATTGGAATAGGTATGTAACTTTCAGAATGAACAGGTGATATAGATGATAATTTGGCTCAGGAGGTTTAATCAATTGGATAAAATTATGAATGTAGCTGGCCCTAATATATATATTTAAAAATCTAAGTCATTTGTTAGTACATACCATGTTTCTCTCTGATGGGTTTGCCAGTGCTCATTAGCCTACAAGAAGTTAATTCCTGATAATTCCTCTCTTTCATGCGGCTCTGGTAGGGAATGACGCCGGTGTACATGGATCGCAGTTATGCTTGGACAACACTATTGTCTATTGTCACATTTCTCTGGAGTGGAATATAATATGGGGAACATCTAAGCAGGCTTCTATTAGATTGGCTAATGTTTGTTTACGAGTCACTATTTCATGGAGAAAGCCTGTAGTCCCCAGGCAGAACATTACTGCCTGTTTATAAGTTCTTATAAATCACCTAAATGAGCCAGATTGAGGACAAATGAGGCTTTTATGGCTTAAATGAGAAATCTTGTATAACAGCATAAGATCTGCATCCCAGTTTTGAAGCATGATGGTGGCAGTATCACAGGCTGTGTCTGAAACTGTAAGGCTGCTGTCTCAATGCCTTGCTGCCTGCGCTGGCTGCTTAGAAAGCAGCGTTTTCCACTGCTCAGCGCATGTGTCTTCTGCTCCTTTTTCTCCTAACCGAATCGATGCTAACACTGAGTATTAATGAGGTATGTAAGACAACGAAGGATACATCTATGCTGCCTTTAAAAAACAGCCAAACAGAGCAACGTGCTGTCTCAGAATATTGTATGAATATGCAGCATTTATGACATTTCTGAGACAGCCATGGTTTGGGGCTGTTTTGCTGCTATGGGACTAAGATGTTTCATAATCATTTGATGGAGCTGTGAATTCTTGACTGCAACAATAAATTCTGCAGGAGAATGTTAGGACGTCCACCCATGACTTGAATCTGAGCAGAGTGTGAGTCTTGTGGCCCTAAAAACACCAGTTAGACGGCCAAGAGTGGTTAAAGCTGAAGAAACGTTGTATTTTGGACTGGCAGAAGTCCACATCTTAATCAGATAGAATTGTTGAAGTTGAACCTAGGGTGGGCTGCTGCTACAAGAATGCCCACCAACATAATAGTTAAAGCATGTCTGGAAGCAGGAACGGGCCAAGATTCCTCAGTTTGCAGGGCTGATAAACAGTTACAGGAACTGTAAGGAGGTTCACATACTTTTGCCAACAAAATCATTTGTTAGACTACTTGGTAAGTTTTCTTAATCTAATGTGAGTTAAATATCAATCGATCATCATTTATTTGAGCTTTTTACAAACAGTGTTGTCTCTAAGCAGCTTCACAGAAAAGTAGTTTTTGAAAAAAAGAGGAAAATAGAAAGAAGAAGAGTCCATGCTAAACATAAAAAAAGGGTATCCAGGTACAAGCCCTCCTAGAGCAAGCCAGAAGCAACAGTGGCAAAGAAAAACTCTCTTGATTAGAGGAAGAAACCTGGAAAGGAACTCATACTCAAGGGATAAACCCGTCCTCCTGTGGTCGACCCCAGATAGAGAGAGAGAGTGACGCAGCTATTGAGATTATATAACAAGATACAACAAGATTCTTTGGGCTTAAAACTTGTTTCTTAAATGTTCTAGTTCAGGAGGTAGCGATGTAGAGTTTGAAACATCTCATAGGTTCTCTGTCAGAGTGAGAGATGTTGGTGCCTCTACTGTAGTAACTCTAGTCAGGCAGGCTGACGAGCAGGAGAGCATCAACAGGTCAGGCAGAAGGGACAGTTGATCATCCAGTGACGATGGAGCTCTGGTGACTCTGGAGACAGAAGATAGAGGGAGAGAGAGCAAGAGAGAGGCCAGCAATTATAAGTTAGTCTGTTTATGAACAGATGTTAGAGAGCAATAATGCAAGCCACTGATATTAGCAGAATGCTGTCTTTCTTACAATTCCTGACCTCTGTTCGGGACTCAGATACACTCTCTACATCTTAAACTAGACTGAAAAGTTTAGAGTGTATTTCAGTCCCAAACAGAGGCCGGGAGATGATTCCACAATTCCGGGGTACTTAGGAGAAAGCTCGACCACTTGCTTGACCACATGTGGGTTTGTAAGGCTGAGATACCAGGCGGGGCCAGGCCGCTTAATGATTTATATGTTAAGAGAAGAATCTTGTATTCAACATGAAATTTAACAGGTAGCCAGTGTAATGACACCAGGACTGGCAATAAATGATCAAACTTTTTGGTTTAAAGACTCTGGACCAGCTGGAGCTTATTTAGTGAAATATTACATGTATGTAGAAGTGATAAAGAGTTCACAAACTTTAAAGCAGCACTACAGTAAATGTGTCACTGGAGACATATTCAAGATTTATGGAAATGCCAAGTATAAACAGCCATTTCTCACTGTCCGCTTGTGATCAGATTATTTGATCAACTTAAAGCTAATCTGAAATCAAAATTGACCTTTATTACCTTGTCATTTCCTGTACCTAGTCATATTAAGCGTTATTTATCATATCATATTTAAAGGTCAAGATTCTTGTTTTGGAAATTGGTGACTTTTACATCATCATGCACAAGCAGCTGTGCAAAAATAATGTTAACCAATGAGATCATGTTTCACCTCCCCCCACAACCCCCACCTGTAATCCAGTGAAAATGCTCAGCTACCTCTGAATCTCTTCCTAATACCAGGTTTCATTTGGACATACGACATGTTCTGAAACTCATATTCTCCGATTCACAGTGACTTTCAGACAGACCTGGTTCTGCTTTGGTTTGTTGCTGCTATCTGTTTAATGGTAAATGTCAATCTAGACAAAGTTCTCACAGAAAGGCTCACACTGGTATTAAATTCATCATGAAATGTCTGACAAAGCTCAGGTAATACCCAACCTGAGAATATGGGGAAATCTCCATAGCCGTTCTGTTGTATTCCTACATGCAATGCTGTATCGATTTCTTTTCTCTCAGAAGATGAAAGATGCAAAGGTAAACAGCTTGGTCCGGCCACATGTTTACCTCGGCCCTGTCTCTGTCAATAGTAATAGCCAAGAGATTATTGACAGTGCACTGGGTGAAGACAGAAAAGATGTTAGCTCTCACCTCCCCTTTCCAAGGAGCGTTCTTTTGGATTCTGGATCTTTGGTAATCCTGGTATTGTTCATATACAAAAAGCAGATTTATAGCCTTCTAAAAAGAGAGATTCATGTCTTCGTATCTTTGTAGGGCATTCAGATTAAGGCTCCCAGCTCTGTTTATTTAATAACCTTGAGCATGAACTTGCTCTTTTCTCTTGTTCACTTATTATTCTGCCCTTTCTGATGTTCTGAATTGCAGAGATAGGACTGTTTGAATCAGAAAACACACATACATTTATTGTGCAACTGTAGATTTGCCAGCCCTTCCCCCATTACTGCATTCATCAAAGCCCAGCATCAGCCCTACACGAACGCAGATTTTTATATTCTCTTCTTTCTTTCTTTCTTTCACTTGCTTTAGCCATCCTCCTACATGGTAGTGTAGTTTCCTTCCCTCTCTCTGTGTAATTATAATTGGTTTTCCTCCCTACCCCGACCTTTGATGTACAGCCGTCATTGATGGTCAATGAAAGAGCAGGAACGAAGCAACAAATCAATCGTGCAAGGCTCAGACTGGATCCATTTCATTCTTATTGGCACCCCAAGGCTACACTCGGCGGCGTGACAGGTTTTAATAGTGCACGCAGGAAGGGGTAGTGCCACGTGGCTGTGCGGGGTGATGATAATGTGCTGCAAGAGGGAGAAAAGCCATTGTGGGCCTCTCTCCCTTTCATGCAGCTCTGGTGGGGAGCGACGCCAGTGTACATGGATCGCAGTTATGCTTGGATTTGCAGAACTGCAGGCTATGAAAGATTGAGCAGCCAGAATGCTAGAGAAAAGGGGGCTTCCTCTGAACCAGGCTCAGGCCTCTCTGAACTAGTATATAAAACCATGCTCATTTTGGTATCTGCAATAGAACAAGGATTCAGATCTCCAGAATAGTAACTGAACAGGAGAAGGAATGAAACTTGTTCAGTTTTAATGTAAACTAGTGTAACAGGATTTTATTTAAAGCCATTTTGGACCATTTCTATTAGTCTTTTTATTATAAACAAACATCTGGAAAATTTAAGACAATTAAAAATATTAGTGCATGTGTTAATAAGCATGAATGCATTCAGTTATGCCACTAATTTTGTTACATTTATTTAGTAATTAAAGTATTTTTCTGGTTAAAATACAGCACAGGCTGAAGCCCAGACGCTCACACACTAAGTTTATGAATGTGTGATTGTAGCCCTCATGTTCAAATACAGCTTTCTTGGATGGTTTTTACCATCCGCTGCACTGGGGCATATGGAGTACAATGATCAATGATCTTCCTTAATTCATTCTTAAATTTCTTCTTTTAAAAACGTCTATGTCTGATAAATTTTCTTGAACTGTAGAATTGTTAGCACCTTTGTGCTCTTGAATGTCTGTCGGTTCTATCCTTACCTAAGAACAAATCCCATATACAAAACCATTGGTTAATGTCAGAATCTTAAAGAAAACTCTATAAGTGCGTATTGGAAAGAAATCGATTGATTAATTAGAAGGTGATTGATTAATTGGCAAATGAGGCCCACTGCAAAGCAAAATACACTGCCAAAGCAGCAATATGAGTAATTCTACAGACTAAACTGGACACTACTTGCATGAGAACTATGGATGACTCAGTGAGTCTTCTCTGAAACAAGAACTCACTAGTGTGTCTGAGTCAGGGAGGAGCTGGAATGTGTGGTACGTGTGACATTCACTCTTTGGAAACCCTGTGTTTTTCATGTTCAGTGTATGTGAACCCTGCGTTCACTGGTTAGAAAATAAAGCCATTGTTGAAAATGGCAAAATTGAAAAAAATCTTTATCAGTTCTAATGAAATGTTTTTAATTATAATAAAAATGTAACCTTTTAAAATAATTTGACAGTCTAAGCAAAGATACGTAGACTGAAACATTAACTAGAAATATATTGATGTAATATTTGAAACTTTATGGGTCCCAAAGCAAAGTATCTCTTTAATTGCAGTGCCCTTAAAGTATCACAGCTGGGCTTTTGCACAGCTAGAAAACAGCCAGTTTGGCAGTAGTTAGTTAAAATAGTCTAACACTAATGATGTAGACTTGTAAGAACCCTGCGTTTAATAATAATATCTAAAAGCATATGATGATAACTACAAACATCCACAAACACAATACATGGCCAAAAGTATGTGGATATCACATCCACTCGTACATATGGAGCGTCCTGTTCCAAAGTCTTTTACACTATATTTTGTAATAGGGACTTGCTTTTTTTCAGTCAGTCAGGCACTGATGTTTAATGATAAGACCTGGATTGCAGTCACCAATTCATCCCAAAGGTGTTGGATGGGTTTGAGGTCACATCACTACAAACGTAGACCTAGCAACTGCCTATTATAGCCAGTCCTACTAACTTTGGCTTTGTAGGCTTATAGAAACACTATCTTCAATGATTTTTTATCTGAAAATGTGTGGTGAATGTACAGTACATGGCAGCCCAAACATTCAAAATGTGATGTTTGATGAAACTGCCTGCCAGATGAGTACAAGGTTGAGGTTGTGTCCATTATAGAAAAATCAGAAAAACTGAGAGTGGTGGGCCTTATGTAACATAGAACAGCTTTTGTAGTGTGACCTTTATTTGTGGCAGTTTTTGTGGCAGTCCACTCAGTTCAGTCCACTTAGCGCTGCACATATAGACCAAAGCTTAGTTTGTCAATTTAGCCTTTAAAGAAAGATGTCAGCAGAACCAATACAGAAATTGCTACCGGAGTGTGTAATGCATGTGCGCACATGCACACAACCCTTCCAAACACTCTACACCTGAGGCACTGGTTTGCATTTGTCATTGCCGTAATGTATTCCTCATTTTTTAGTTCCAGGAACACGCGTGCTGGCGACGGGAGGGGCCTCGTCTAACAAGGACATTCTTCAGGTATGTGACAGAACAAGAAAAAAAAGCTTGACAAATGCCTGCTTATTTTTTGACCCCAATATGAATTCTGAAAAGCTCAGTTTTGTAGATTTCCTGGCACTTTTGTTTCATAGAATCAAAATCGCTCTGAACGGCTGCACATGGAGCAACACGAACAACAGCCGTGCGTGCGTGCGTGTGTGTGTGTGTGTGTGTGCGCACATGTGTGTGATTGTTTTTATCCCTGAGGTGCTGTCTGAAAAGAACGCTATCTGCCTGCATAGGACCGCAGCTGTGTTTGGTTTGATACCGACGCACGCTCTCCTGACATTACTCTTTATATGCGCGTGTACGTATGTGCGTAGGCCGTTTTATATATAAAGGAGGGGTGGAGATTACTGCTGTGATTGCATGAATGTATGCATTCTTTTGTTTGCAGACCTTGGGCTTTAATGCATGCATATTTATGAATATACAGTACATATTTTGCGAAAGAGATCTGTGGAGCATAGCTAATGTACTCTGTATTTGCATGCACTAAGTACATCTGTCCCCAAGCATAAAACAAAGAGCACAAATATTAAACGGCCACAGTATTTCGCCGGTTTTATGCTCCACACATACACTACATAGCCAAAAGAATGTAGATTGCCTCTTCTGTAAACTGCCATTTTTGAGATACTTTTTATTTTTTTAACAAGGACCATATATTTGTTTGTTATACAGTCACAAAAATATGTTTCCTTTCTTTTTATTGTTGTTTAGTTATTAAATGTTATTGCATCATTACATTCCTAGGTGTAATTAATTTTTTATTTTCAGTTGATCTAGTTTTAAAAATAGTCTTGTGTTATGTTTGAGTTAATTTACCCCCTTATGTGTGTTTCTCTAAGGCCCAGTTTTGACTAAGCATTGTAAGGGACTTTATTAATAAGGCCAGTCATTGGTTGAAATGTCAATAGGAAAGCTTTTAACTCTCAGCATGGTGTCTGCTTAAGGGAAACGTCCTGTCTTTTATAATAAGACAAACACAGCTTGCTGGTTATGGCATGAGCAGGATGGTACTCTGGCTCTAGTAGGGAACCCCAGATTTTTCATTGAGCCAGGCATTATATTCTATTGGGAGGTTTATGTCAGATTTTATCAGTGATTTCAAATAGCGTCGCTGTCCAATGAAAAGTAAGATACCCAAATATCATGCAGATACCCAAATATCATATCCACTCATGCTAGTGAGCATCCTGTTCTAAAACCATGGGCATTAATATATAGTCGATTCTCTTTTCGCTGCTGTAGCAGCCACTGTTTGGAGGAGGTTTTTACACTAGATTTTGGAACATGGCTATAGGGATTAGCTTCTTTTCAGTCAGTCAGGCACTGATGTTGGATAATAAGGCTTGGATTGCAGTCACCAATTCATCCCAAAGGTGTTGGAAGGGGTTGAGGTCAGGGCTTTCTGCAGGCCTGTCAAGTTCTTCTCTGCCTAACTCAGCAAACCATTTCTTTATATACCTCACTCCGTGCACTGGGGGAGTGTCATGCTGAAAAATGAAAGAGCCCAGACTATTGCCACAAAGTTTGGAGCACACAGTTCTCTAGAATGTCATTATATGTTTCACTTCACTGGAACTGTTGGCTGCACAATATTGATATTGATATTAAATAGAATATTAAATAGAATATTAGGGGTGTTACGATGCATTGTGTGACGGTTAATAATCGATGCAAATATGCAACAACTGAAATCGATTGAGATGTAAAATGAATCGATAGCCTTTTGAAACAGCAGAGGGCACTGGCGCTGTCTACCTTGCTTGTTTTACACCAACACATCGTGTTTGTTGGCGTCACATCAGTGTCAAAACTAGAGTGCGCAAAAAGGTGAGGTGAATAAATATAAACCATATATATATATATAAAAATAAAAGACCTAAACATCTTGTTGTTTAGCTATTAAATATTGTTGCATTGGAATTTAGTTAATTTATTAGTTTCATTAAATCTGGTTTTAAAAATAGTCTGATTGTAGGTTTGGGTTAATTAACCCCTTATGTGTGTTTTTGGCAAAAGCTAGTTTTGTTGGTTGAAATAGCAGTAGAAAGCTTTTAACACACAACATACTGTCTGTTTATCAGGGAACCCCATATTGTTTTTCTAATTTATTGTGAGGTTTATGTTAGATTTTATCAATGATTTCAAATGTTTTATGTTATTTGGCCGACGAGTGAACAGACTTTCCTACAAAACCTTTGGCATTGCAAGAGAATTATAAGCAAAGTAAAGCTACACTAACAGTTCCAGTTAGGATATATTTTGAGTAGCAACTGCAAACTAAGCACAGAGCTGTTGTTTTTCTTTGTAAACTGTTTCTTTGAGTTGAGTTTTTCAGTAAAGCTGCGTTATGAACCATAACCTTGACTCTCCTAAGTTTCTTTGGGAAACAGGTTAGTAGTTCTAAGGATGTAGGGAGTGTTCTGTCTGTGCATGTATGTGTAATTGGATTTTTAAACTGAATGGTTTAATTAGTCGTACCCAATGTGAGACAGCAGAATTCAGTCCCAGCTTAGAGAAGCTTCAGTTGTTTGTACCAGTAATATTGTGTCTTTTGATTGATTTATTGTGGAAGCTTATCTAAAGATAGAAATGTGATTTATTGGCTAGCCTCAATCTGTTAAAAAACAGGCTCTAACCATTATTCCTCCTCTACCAAACTTTGTCAACTACTAAATTGCAATTGGCATTCAGCATTCAGGCAGGTAGTTTTCTCCTGGCATATACCCTAACTCACATTTTTTCGCTGACAAATGGTAAAGCATGGTGCCTCATTCCACAGAATGTGTTGCTGCCACCTCCCCAGCTTGTACTAAGGGCTTTGTTCACATGTAATGACTATCAATAATATGATAGTCATGAGCTATTTTCGAGATATCATATAGAGTAAAAAGTTCAGAGCATTTCCAAATGTGTGGTTGCCACCTTTAGTTTAAATTAATGTGGAATAAACTATGGGTGTGATGATTTGAATAGAATGTTAAGAATTCTAAAAGAAAACCTGAATTTGAAACAGTGGGTTATTAAAACTGGCTTAAAATTTCCAGGAGGGCTTATTTTAGGGCTTATTTTAGGCAGGAGTAGCAGATACTAAAAAGTTTTATTTGTCTGAGTTAAACCAAGCTGTGTCATGTATAATTGGAGCACTGCAGAATCAAGATGTTTTAACACATCAAATATTGAAAATCAATTCGCGACCTCAGATCTATTATGCCTCTAGAATCAGCTTTCTCATTCCACTTTCATAGAGTAGCTGCACGGTGCGGCGTGCGCTCGGCTGAACAGAGAGAGGTTTGGAGAGAGTTTGTTCTGTAAATGGTTTTTGACTGATGACAGTAGCACCTTGTTCCCTTTCTGCAGAATTTTAATGAAATCGCAGAGTTTCCATCAAAGAAAGAACTCCTGTCAGAGGAATTGAAATAGCACTCTGGAATCAAGTCACCAACATTCATTTGAATTAAGTGTGTGCTTGTTCTGCCATTTCTTTTCTGTGGTGGAAAGACATTAGTTTAATGGAAAAAGAGAGTATGGCAATTCAATTTTATGCAGCATTTTTAGTTAATTTAGCAAAAAATGTTCATTTATAACACCAGATTACATATTTTATATTATTATAATGCTATAATTAAAACATAAGTACATAAAATGCACCACCATGTAGGGGGGAGATAGGAAAGAAAGGGAGGAAAGCAAAAAAAAGAAAAAGAAGACAATATGAAAGTCAATGCAGGGCCGATGCTGAGCTTGGATAAAAGAATGTGGTGATGGGAATTTTAGTTTGGGCCGCTCTGTTGATTTGCTTATGTAGCAAACACCACATTGCGTATAAGCAGGGGCGCCAGTAAGCATGAGCTGTTTGGATCTGAATGGAAACAGAAAATATGATGAGTGTCAGCAGAGGGTCTGCTGCAATTCAAGAACGTGGTCTGGTATATACAAATCACAGCCCTTTTCAGGGAATTATTAGTATGTGGATTTTTACATGAAGCAAAAACATCATTTGCTGTGAAATGCATGTAATTACACTTCCATGCAATAGAAATGGCAAATTTGTGTACAATTGTGTAAACTGTTCTGTTCTGACTGTACACGAGATACTTTCTTAAAATCAGTGTCTCAGGAGTGAAGGCATAGAGCAGTGGTCACTAATAGGCGGTCCAGGTCTGGAACTGTGTCTGGACCCAGACGTTGCCTAACGCGGACCCAAACCAATAAACTGTTGAGAATTATTGAATTTTGACTGTGTTTATTGTAAGCGGTGGAGCTTTTCTAGTCTTTACGGTGCAGTTAACTCACAGACCAATCACGTGCGCTGTAAGATCACCGAAGGTGCTCCTAAGCCAATCAAATCTGTGCACATTGGGGAGTGTGGCGCGCACACAGGCGACGTACGAAGCGAGGAGCAGCGGCCGGAGACTAAAGCAAGTCAGAAAGAATAACAGAAAAACAGAAAAGTTAACAGTGAAACTGACTGTTTATCCGGAACGGTTCTGGAATGGACTCGCTCGTCTAGTTTTGGAGAACACCGCTCTGTAAAACCAACATGTTAATCTGTGAAGCTGAGTTAACAAGAAGACGCATGTTTATTTACTTTCTCTATAAATAAACACTTTAAGATTTTTTAAATATAGCCCTTGTTCTTACTTGAAATGAAGTAAAAACATTTATTTTAAGCTTTATAAATAATTCATTCAGTTCAGCCTTTAAACAGTAAATAGTCCCGTAGCTCTCACGCCCATCATCATGAAGTGCTTCGAGAGGCTAGTCATGAGGAACATCAAAACCCAACTGCCCTCTTCATTGGACCCCTTGCAATTTGCATATCGTCCCAACCGCTCCACGGACGATGCCATCACCACCACCCTTCACCTCTCCCTTACCCACCTGGAGAAGAAGGACACCTACGTCAGAATGCTGTTCATAGACTTCAGTTCAGCATTCAACACGATCATCCCGCAGAATCTCACCAGGAAGTTAAGCCTGCTGGGCCTCAACACCCCCCTGTGCAACTGGATCCTGGACTTCCTGACAGGGAGGCCCCTGTTAGTCCGGTTCGGGAACAGCAGCTCCAGCACCATCACCATGAACACTGGGGCACCCCAGGGCAGTGTACTGAGTCCTCTGTTGTTCACCCTGCTGACTCATGACTGTGTTGCGAAACACAGTTCTAACAGCATCATAAAGTTCGCCGATGATACAACTGTGCTGGGTCTCATCAGCAAAGGCGACGAGTCAGCATACAGGGAGGAGGTACAGCAGCTGACAGACTGGTGTACAGTCAACAACCTTCACTGGAATGTAGAGAAGACCAAGGAAATGGTTGTTGACTTCAGGAAATCAAGACCGGACCACTCTCCGCTTAACATCAACGGCTCCTCTGTGGAGATCGTTAAGAGCACCAAGTTCCTTGGTGTCCACCTAGCGGAGAACCTCACCTGGTCCCTGAACACCAGCTCTACAGCCAAGAAAGCCCAGCAGCGTCTCTACTTCCTCCGGAAGCTGAGAAAGGCCCGTCTCCCTCCACCCATCCTCACCCTCTTCTATAGGGGAACCATAGAGAGCATCCTAAGCAGCTGCATCACTGCTTGGTTTGGGACCTGCACAGCCTCTGACCGCAAGTCCCTCCAACGCATTGTGAGGACAGCTGAGAGGATCATCGGAGTCTCTCTCCCCTCCGTCTTGGACATTTACACCACCCGCTGCATCCGCAAAGCAACCAGCATTGTGGATGACCCCACCCACCCTTCACACAGACTGTTCTCCCTCCTGCCATCAGGAAGAAGGTACCGCAGCGTCCGGTCCAACACGACCAGACTCTGCAACAGCTTCTTCCCCCAAGCCATCAGACTTCTCAACACAACTCAACGTCTGAACTGATATCTTTCTCCAACCATTTACCCCAGATAAAAAAAGGGAAGCATTTTTTGCACAAAGCATTGCACTAACAACTTTACTACCTCACTGGACTCTATTTATTACACATTGCACAATTTGCACACAACCAGCAATTATTTATTATTCTCTGTCTGTACTGTGTTGTGTTGTCTGTCCGTACTTGTTTGTTTGTGTTGCACTTGTGTCTGTATGCACTGTCTATGTTGCACCATGGTCCTGGAGGAACGTTGTTTCGTTTCACTGTGTACTCTGTATGTAGTTGAAATGACAATAAAAACCCACTTGACTTGACTTGACTTGATATACTGAAATATACTAAACGGTAATTGTAATAAGTTTGTCTTTCAGTTGTCGATTGTACACAATGCTGATACTACAGTATACAGGATATGGCACTGAATCATAAAACAAGTTAGAAATGATGAGGGTCCGGACCTTGTCCTGAGGAAATCTCCTCTAACTGGACTTTACTGAACTCTAATTAAATACCCCTGGCGTAGAAGATCTTTGGCTCTGAGTTAAAGAGTTAAAAGAACCTCTACATAATGTGAAGGTTTCATAAGAACATATAGCCAAGTACCTTTTAGGAACTTTTGACTTTAAATGGAAATGGAGATTTTTTAAATGTTTGTATAATTTCAATCATTGAATTGCAAATTAAATCATTCAGAATGGTTTGGTATGAAATTGTAGAGAAACCTAATGACTCTGGTTTCCATATAGTCATAGTCATACAACATGAATATATATATATATATATATATATATATATATATATATATATATATATTTCAAGCCTAAACATTATGACTGAACTATCATAAAACAACATCTCAAGCGTCAGACATTTTATATGTAAGCTTTTCATGTAATGGCATTAACTTGTTGGATGTCTGTGTGTTATCTCCACCACTGTGAACAGTTCAGGCTCGATACGTTTCGTTAGAGTAGAGCGATTCACACCAAAGCACTCTGAATGACTGTCTTCATCTTAACGATTTCAAAATTCTGAAAGAAATTCGCTGGAATTCTCTGTAAGGAGCATACTTCCACAAACTTATTAAAAGAAGAGCTTTAACCTCTTCTTCTCTGCTACAGGTTCTTTCTGATGTCTTCAACGCTCCAGTATACACTATTGATGTGGCCAACTCTGCTTGTCTGGGCTGCGCCTACAGAGCTATGCACGGTAAGATTCCTGCCAGGACCTTCAGCAATGTAAATGTTTTGTGCAACTGCTGCAGTGGAAATGTCAAATATTTAACATCTGACAGAAATAACTGTCAGGGCATGCGAGTGATTATAAATAGGAAATATTGTAAATGCTAAGCCTTAAAGAGGACTTTCAGTGCTTCTGCTCATACATCTGTGTATCTGGAGTGCTTATCCACCCACAAACTGTGAAGTAAGACAACTCAGTCAGTTTTCTGTAGGCTGTCTAGATCAGAAAACATGGAATTCAACAAGTCTTTTAGATATGGCTCCCCTTGTTACGTAAAGTACAGTAACCCCATACAACCCCTGCCCCCAGGTCCGAGAATCTCAGCCCATGACTTCAGAACATTGTTATTATTGCCACAAGCATTAAGTAGAAACTAAGCTTACATCTTAAATGTGTAGCGGTTGTTCTGGTGCCTAAGGCTACTTGTTCAGCTTAGTCGAGTATTCCTGTTTTGCCGTAAATGGTGCAGCAGTTATGCGGACACCTCAGGCTGCCTGTCGAGCTTCTTGTTTAAATTTTTTCATTCCACCTTCAATGTTGCAGCAGCTGGCTGGTGATTCAGGATACCTGTTGAGCCTCTCGTTCCTGTTTTCCCATTACACCTATAATAGTGCAGCACTTTTCATGCTACCGCCTCGATCCTAATAGTACTAACTGCTGGTGGAGTGATAACATGTATATAGAAAGCTAGTGAATAGGAAGCTGACTTCAGCCTTGTTTTGTCTGACTGTTGCTTTTAAAGCCTGGTGTGTTGCTAACAAGGGCCAGTACCAACTGTCTGTGGCAAAACAGCAGACAAGGGAAATACGCCAGCTGTTTAAAGTAATTCTGCTCTGCGTTTGTTTGGCTGTGTAGCACTAGCTATCGCTAAAACACACTGTGGCAGTCCGTACAGTCATAATAGCATTTGTGAGAGGTCAGGCACTGATCTGGACTAGAAGGCTTGGCTTGCAGTCAAAGTTCCATTTTATCCCAGAGGTGGTCAATGGGGTTGTGGTCAGGGCTTTGTACATGCTACTGGAGTTCCTTCAACTCGTCAAGCCATATCATTATGCGCAGGAGCACAGTCATGCCAGAAAGGGCCTCCCAGGAGCTGTTGCCACAAAGTTACAAGAATAGGGAGCTGAAGCATTAACATTACCCTTTACTAGAATCAGAGGGTCCGAACCCTGAAAAAACAGCCCCAGATCATTATCCCTTCTCCACCAAACTGGTGGAGATGTTTAGGATCACTGAACTTTAGTAGGATCCATGCTACTGCCAGTGTTGTCCTTTGGAGGTTGCATGACTGTGCACTTTATTTTAACACCCAAACTCAGTTATTAGGAGGCGTGTCCTTATACTTTCAGCCATGTAGTGTATATATCAATCTTAAAAAAATTAAATTGATCATACTTCTTGAGCGGCTGACTTTGTCAAGACTGCAATCAAGACAGACTCATCAATCTGATGGCGTTAATATGACATGATGGAGAGAATCATTTAAAAGATCTCGCTTATCCTGCATCCATTCCAGCTGCTCTCCCAAAACTGCCCGCTCGAATACGATACGTCCTCCTGCTTAATTACGGCAAATTGAGTGGAGGGCTTTTAGAGAGCCACGTTCTTGGATTAGACTTTAATAGCTGTTTTGTTATTCATTTTGTTCTGTAGGTTATTTATTTATTTATTTTGCTCATTACACTCACCAATGCTCTAGCATTTGCATGCATAATGATGTCCCTAGTAGAAACCTGCACAAGATGTGACTTTGCTGTTGTTTTTGCAGTGTATAAATCCAAAGGGTTTTTATGAATTCTCGTGCAACATTCCCAGCAGCAAGCTTTTGTTAATTAAAAAAGAGTCGGAGACACAACCAAGCTGGTTTCTTTCGGATGGAAAATGTCATGCCATTTCCATAGAGACTGCTGATGCATCTGCACTCCTGACCTCCACACTGCTCCATTTATTTAAAACTGAAGAGCCTACGTAACAGACTACTGGATGAATGCAATCTCCACAGAGATCATATGGAGCAGCAGGAGGATGGTATTGCATGGGGTATGTGTGTATGCCTGCCACATATCTATTCTCTTATAACACATCGCACAACACAATGTGTTTCAAGCTGGCAACATTCGATTCAGGTCTCCAGACCTTGCAACCTCAATGTATTTCTTTTTGCACATAATACTATATATACATATAATGCCATATTCCCAATACCCTATGGTAAAAATTAGGTTCAAGGAAAAAAGAGCAGTCTTTTGAATTAGTGTATTCATCTACTTTAAGGCATCCCCGTTGCTGATCCCAGTGTTTAACTTCAAACATAAAACTTAATCTATACTATATCTATACTATATCTATACTATATCTATAAAACTATAATCTCCATACAGAAGCACTGCTGGTAGAATGGAATGCTCTAGAGCAGCCACACATGAGCCTAAGGTCACCATGCCCAAAACCAAGTGTTGGCTAGTGGAGCTTAAACCCAGTATTGAGCTAAGGAGCATAAAAATTTTGTTCTCTGAAGTGATGGAGCTCCATCTAATACCTTTAGGATGGGCTTGGGGTTTATTATCCATCCTCATCTAATGTGAGTACCTGATTTCCCTAATGCTTTTGTTGCTGACTGCCATCAAATCCTTATAGCAATGTTTCAGCATTTATTGTGAAGTATCCCAGAAGAGTAGATGCTGTCACTGCAGCAAATAGAGAGATAAACAATAATAATATCCTTTATTTCAGAAGGTCTGTTGAATGAGCAAGGGCTAGGTTGTATAAGCAAGCGCAGGTGCAGTACAAAATGTGCCTTGATGCCACTACAGTGTGCCCTCACAGTGTGTCTGAAATTAGCATTCAGTTTATAAATGATGTTCTTTCTCAGTACATTCTACGGCGTCGTTATTGTACTTGGGTTAGAAAAATAGAATTTGTGAAACAGTAACACAGACTGGACACACTCGTACATCTGATTCTGGAAACTGAAATCATTTTCTTCTGGTGCTAAATATCCCCTCATGTTATCTGTAAGGCTCGTGCTTTCCTTTAGCCATTACATACACTGCTGTAGTTAAAAAAGGAAATGAGAACACACCTTTACGGCTAGTGGGGAAATTTTTTTGTTCATCAGTTGCACACAGCAGCTGCCCGTAATGTCATGTGATTATTTGAAGGTAATTGGACGGAAGAGAAATGTTTCAAACTTGCCTGGAATAAAATCTCTTTCCATTTTTACATTGAGACTTCAAAATTTGCTTTCGCTCTCTTCTGTACAGCTGCCGTTTTGGAGATTGGAGAACAGTGGCGATGTAAATGAGGGAGAGAAGCCCATTTTCTCAGGCTTATGTGCCAGATCGTGTCTGATTTGTGCTTAAACTGGCACCAAACTAGAGTATTTAGACATCTATGCGACTGTTTACATAAAACATAGTCTCTAATAACTCGGTGTCATAGCTCTAGCTAAAACTGTTTTATAAACTGGGCTGCTTCTCTTAACTAGCTTTTTGTCCCTGCCATGGTAGAGTAGGCAGGAAAATAATTATGTACGTTCTGTAGCGCTGACGTACTTTCATTCCGACAAAGGCACCAAACAGTGAGGTGCTGAAATGTTCAACATGTAATAGCGTGTGACTCTGTGGTCGATTAATTCAAACAGCTTCCTGCGAGCTGCAGCGTCTAATGTCCTAATCACCGGTTTCATCAGGCACCCACTCTATAGTGATTCACAGGAGGCCTAACGTGCGGTTCTCAGCCTGTGCTTTCTATGTCCTGAAAGAGAAGACCTCAGTGCTGATTAACCTGTCTTTAATGTCAGCCTGCTGAGAGCAACTGGCAAAGAACTCAGGATCAAAGCTACATCATGACCAGCCTGATATTGCAATTTGTGCAGACTCCATTACAGTTCAATGAATTTGGCAGCATTCAAGCACGGGGGCTCTCTAGGTGCAAGAATGCTTGGACGTTAAAAAGCAGAAATGATACAGCACTGAAAAGTATTGATCAAATTCAGTATAATGAAATGCTCTAGATATATCAAGTCATGAGAAGACATTTAAATTTGTGCCAAAGTCAATGCTTCCCTGGTGCTGCCACCAGAATGTCCATCCTGATGTACCTTGTTTTCATTTAATTATTTTGTTCAGGTCCTCCTCGTTTCTTTATAACCTGCAGGGAACTTTATGCATTGTTGGAAATGTGAACCAGACAGAAATGAGGCTTTTACTCGCTGTGTATTTATTTTTCATGTACATTACTTGGCAAGAAGTAGCACCAGAACATGACACCCATATGTGCTTGTTGAGCATCTCTTTACAAACCCGTGGGCCTTAATATCAAATCAGTACCCCTGTGCTGCAATATCAGCTTCCTCTCTTATGGGAAGGCTTTTCACTAGATATTGGAACATAGCTTGAGGTCTGTGCTCTGTGGAGGCTAATCAAGTTCTTCCACAACAAACTCACCAAATCATTTCTTTATGAACCTCACTTTTTGCATGGGGCCATTATCATGCTGAAACAAGAAAGACTCAAACTGTTGCATACAGTGCTCTGGAATGTCATGCTTTAGCATTAAGGTTACTCTTGGCTAAAAATAAAGGGGATCAAACCATGAAAAACAGCACCAGACCATTATTCCTCCTCCACCAAATGTTATAGTTGCATTTGGGTGGGTGACATTTCTGCGTAATTGAAATTCATCAATTAGATTGCCAGATGGTGAAACATGATTTATTTGTACTACTCCAGCTGACACTTCGCATTGAGCAGGCTGAGCTTAGTCTTGTGTGGCTGGTCACTATAAAAACCCAGGCCATGAAGCTCTAGTGGTGATGTTGCTTTCAGAGGACGTGTGAGACTCTGTACTGAATGTTACGACCCAGGAGGGACACTTTTTACACCCGTTCTGTAAGCTTGGGTTGCCTTTCAATTTGCAGATGAGCTGGACGTTTCCACTCTAGAATCACAGCATTTACAGTGGCCTATGGCAGCTCTAGCCAGGCAGAAAGAGACTCAATAAACAGGCAGCGCATTGTGGAATGTTTGTTTGGGGCTATATGATTGGGTGTGGCTGTTTGAATATGTGTCGCTTAACCCCCTGGGATCGTCCTTGCATTACACCCAATCCTGAGTCTGTACCTCATTCACATCCGGAGTTATGAGCCTATAAATAAAAAGTAACCCAGTCAGCCTCTCTTGTCTGACTGGTGGATGCTCTGTTTCGTGTGAAGCTGACCTATGGGCTTTCATAAAATCACTAATGACCCGCCCACACATCAAACCCATCAATATTCATCAGAGAGAGACGTACCGGGGACAGTTCACAACTGCTGAAGCTGCAGCAGCGCTACTGAAAAGCAGTGATGATGATAGCGGTGCATCAGAGCCTAAGGCTTTGATTCATATGATGAAGAAGAATATGAAAACAATCGGGATCCGTTTGAAGAGCATTTATGTATTTATTTATAAAAACTTAATGACGTGAGCTAGCTAGCAGGCTAAAGGATGTTCCTGTATGTGTGGAATTGATTTGTGAGCGCCATCTAGCTAGGTAGCTAGTTAGGTTACAACAGTCATGACCTAATTGATTCGTGTCCCATAGTAAATTCTTACTTTGCTATTAGAAAGTTCATTTTCTGCACATTAGTAAATGTTTACTGTATAAATGTTATTTCCTTTAGTAAAGCTTCACTTACAATTAGCAACACAGTTTATGACCACTGATGGATACAGTAAACATTTACTAATGTATTTCTTCATGTTTATGTCCAAGTTTATGGCTGTTGGCTGTTGTATCAAGTACAGTGGCAACATTCTACTCAATAAACGTTTTTACAGAATTTATTTCACATTTGTACACTATTTTATTCATTCATTCAACTATTGATGTGAAGCTAAGGCTCTGGTAAATCCATTTCAAGCACCAAAACATATTTTTTACAAGATATATGAAGAATCTTAAAATTGGACTTCAAGTTTTTCAGGTTTAGGACCAGATAATCTCCTCATACTTTCTCTAGGTCTCTTATTTCCTCATTATTGAGACAGCAGAGACTGTTCTGAATATTTTGATATTAAATATGTGGGTATTATGCTGCATGCATGTGTCTTTAAAGTATATATTCAAAAATCAAGATAATGCCCTTAGACCCCAAAGGATTAAAAGAGATTTCCACTTACTGTAGCCTACGAAGTGTATTTTGAATATGAGGCAACCAGACATTCCAGCATTAAACTGATATTACATATAGGGTCACACGTTTTCACTAGATAAACCCTCCGATCGGCCAACTTAATCATCTCTTTTCTTTCGCTTTACCCCAGTTCCCCAGCTGGTGTTCTCATGGGCCAGTTCTATAGAGACGAAAGATGAGGCTGACATCTTAAGATTGTTAATTAAAAGCTAAAGCAGACTCTGTTTGAACTGGCCATCAGCAAATGGTCTGCATATAGTCTCACGAGCACAAGAACAATAGAGGATGACCGGTATTCTGGTCGATGCCAGTCCATTTTTATTACATCCAGAGCTCAGTTTTAATCATAAGTGGTTATCTATTATACTCTATTATACTCAGCAGTGGCCATCAGTAGTGTAGAATAGAGATGAGTGAGACAGGTTCAGCATAGATAATATACCACCGTCTCAATTTATCTTTGACCTGATTGCATTAGTATCAGTATTGCTGTCCTGCTGGCCTTAATAGTCAGGAAGAGATGTGGGACACTGGGAGCAGTGCAGGTGATCTGCTTTGAGTGCCCCCCTAATGTTTCTGCTTTTGCGAGAGTATCTAAATCTCCTGGGGGCTCTAATCAGACTCAAACTAATAAGCATGTCAGCAAAGGTAAGCTAAGGTGGTCTTAATTTAATAAGGGCACCAGAGCCAAGTTTCTGTTTATGGGAGAGAGAATGACCTGAGCAGTGTTTGTGTTATTTTTTCATATAGCTGATTAGTCTGGGTTTTTTTCTTTGCCTTTAAAACAAGCTATTATGCTTTTTCTATTGTTTCCCTATTGTTTTCCACTCTGGCAGTTGATCAGTTCAGAGCACAGCAGGCTCGTAAAGAGGTGGGCTTAAACCCCCATGGAGTAAAATATTACCAGTACTTAACCTGAGTGTGATATTAAACATGCACCAATAATGGAATGACATATGTAAGATACAAGTTTGATAAAACACAGCTTTAAAACCGCCGATAAGACTTATCTAATAAGAGTTCCACACTCTTAGCCTGCTCCCCCGCTCGTGCAGAACCAAAATGATTAACCAAAAGTTAGTAAGCTTGGCCACCTGTCTGTAGCTGCCTGTTGCCCATTCATTTGTCTATCCATGCACGGCCACTGTTTGGTTGTCCGTTCTTTCATTCGTGCATTGCTTCATCCTTTCAGTTAAAACCATCTATTTATGTGGAGATGGGAGAAATATGGTGAACTACAGCAGATCTTTATTAGACTTTGGAAGGTATTCATGAAACATATATGTATGAAGTATATTGTGGCCGAGAGATTCATTAATTATTAAGAAAACACAGATTTAGGTAACCTGAGGTATTCAAGACACCGGAGGCCTTACACACTGTTTCAGACAGAGGGTGTGCAGATGTATAGCATGAGAAAATATTGTGTTTTGGGAATGTTAAAGCTTGTAAATCTTTTATAGTAGACAATTCTGAACAGTGAAAATGAGCACAATAGATGCTATAAGTCTCTGATATGTACATGACCATTTCTCTGATTGGCTGGCCTAAATTATGCTTTGTTCAAAGAGTATTTAATCCTGAAATTCCTATCAAAATTAAAATAAAGATATAAATTTGTATTTTTTAATAACTGGATCCAAAGCATATGCTTTTATGATATGTTTGCTTCAGCCAGTACCAAGCATAGCATTGAAGTACCCTAAAGACATGTTGTTGAATAATGAATTGGTAAATATTTGTTATTCTTATTTCCAACAAAAATGACTTGGGTTCCTCTATAAACATTAACACATGAGGCAGAGCAGAAACCAAAATAAGCTTCTGCTATAACTTTTTACTAATCAGACACGTTCCATCTGTTAGTCTCTTTCCATCGCTCAGTTTTGTATCTACATCTTCAATATTTGCCTCAGTGCAGCTAGTGATGCACTCTGTAACTGCAGTGCCATTTAAGGTGGAACGGAAATCTGAACACAAACTTGCCAAAAAAAACCTAATCCCAGCATCAAACTGTTTACCACAGTGTTTTGAAACTGGTTTTGTTTTCCATTTCTAATAATTGTTTGCATCCCAAATCATGAAGAGAATAAAGATTTGCTGCAGGAAGTATAGAAAACATGTCTGTGAGTGGAGTTTGTGCTACAGCGAGCAGTGCAGGTGTTGTTCAAAGCTAGTAATTCAGTAAATCACTACTCAAACTCAGACTCTCTCATGCTTTAAGCTTTTCTTCCTTGAGCCAGTTGTGATAAAAAAAATTGCAAGTTGACTCTCGACTCCCAGACAGGCTATAACAGAAGAATCGACCCCCCAACACTAAGTGCAGCGTCAGTGAGCTGGGATTGCTAGTGGTTTAGTGTTCTCGCTAATGTTAGCCTCTGGTTTTACAAAGAAGGTGTTTGTGGTGTGGAAAAGTCGTGGTTTGCTGCAGTAGCATGTTTTCTGCAACTAGAACAGCTCTACGGAATTAACTTGACAGTCTATTAGACAGATTTGGACTCTCATCTGCGCTAAAATAATTTATTTATTTTCAGCAACTTATTAAACACTCAGTTCAAGTGGAAAGTAGTATAAATTACCACAGACATGAGAGAGCCTGTTTTTTCAATGGTAAAATGTGCTCAAAGCCATATGCCCTATTTAAAATGAGCCAACTGTTTAAAACCTGATTTTTGAGTTCTTAATTGTCACCCCCCCTTACCACATCTTTCACTCCTGATACAGACTGTCTGCAACACTGCTTATCACTTCAGTGTAAATGGTCAGCTAACCTGCTGTAGTTTTAGAACAGTTGTAAAATGTATATATATATATATATATATAACAATCAAAAGGAATAAATACTCAAATCTAAGCAGGTAAATCAGGTTTTGTTTATAAGACTGATTAAGCCAAGTTTAATTTATTATCTTTGTAAGACTAAAGGCTTTTTTAAACAATATTGAGAACACTTTTTTATGAAACTTGTATCTATTACATTTAACAACAGCACACAGCACCTGTCTTAAGATCGACTCTTGCTCATGACGTGCAGCTACTTTTCAGAGCTCGTTTCACAGCTCTGAAGAAAGCCCTGACAGAAGTTCAGCTTTCATAAAAAGCAGAGGGTGATAATAGGTTCATAGAGTCAGTGGACGTTACGGAGGCAGCCTCTGGCCTCTCCGGAAGGTCACAGTGCCATAATGCATTGTATAAGCAGCAGTGACACCTGAACAAGGCTGCGATTTTCTCCTCTGAAGTCTTCTTTGTTCATGTTTTGGCTGTTAACTGATGCTTGAAAGTGCGGTGGATGTATGTAGGTAGCTATATGTATGTAATTGGTCCCGATTGTTTACAGCAGCCTTGACTGTCTGGCCCATTTGTCTGTTGTGTGCAGCAGTATACACCAATGCTTGTATTACTTTTTTAAAGACTAGAAATCTTTACAGATATTTATGTAACATTAAATGAGAGTCTCTGCGCAACATCATGCTATTCACTTCTTTTCCACACAGCTAATTCATACTTCAGATTAGGGGTAGACAATAAGATATTTTATTGTTATAAAGATAAATTCTATCATGATATGCTTCTCTGAACATAATGTGGAGATTATCAGTACTTAAAGAGTGACCAACTGCATGTTTCATTGCATAGCATGCGTCTATAGGCCTGTTTGATTACATTTAATGCAGTGTAGTAACTGAATAAACTGAATAAAAACTAAATACAAATCACTTTAGTTAAAGGTTTGTCATTATTATTATTATTATTATTATTATTATTATTATTATTATTATTATTATTGTATTTTGTATATGCAGCAGTACAGGTTCTGTTCCAGCTTATTTAATCTCAGAAACGATTTATAAATATTATGATGTATATTGTATATCATGAAAATGTCCTGAAGTAACATAATCTAATGTTGTTGCTGTATCGCCCACCTCCACTTTAAATACAGAACTTGGTTGCATTTAAATGTAGAGCCGAAGTCGCTTCTGTGAAAAAACATATCTTAAGCTTTAGCAGACTTTAGAGTCAAAAGTACTTTATTCTACTGTATTAGTATTTAGTATTAGTCTTTAATTGATAGTCAGCCTGGCTGAGACTTTTTAAGAGAACTGGGGTGTAACTGAATACATGTTTGAGGATTACGTAATTAGATTAGAACAACAAAGGTAACCGTTTTCTGTTACAGTTACACAATAAGTAATTATATGACAGGAACGTTCTAAAAATAGGGTGATTCTTGGTAATTGCATTGAAAACATTCATGATGTTGCATTCACATGTTGACCTAGATATTTAAAATCTGGATATTTTATAGTTTTCATTAAACCAAAAATGTTAAAATCCGCTGCTGCCAGTGGCCACAGTGATAAGGTTCCTTCAGTCAGGAACTTAATTTTTCTCAGCTCATAACATTGACCCGAGTGCTGGAAATAAAACAGATGTTTTGCTTTTTGGAAGCCAAGAACTGCAAATGTCTTATGGAGCCAGTTTGTACACATTTCACATTAATTAATGTACTTTGTATCCATATTGTTTGTGGATAAACTTTGGCCAGGTTGCATTTATACCTATACTAAAACATGTCCTTAACCTTCCTTTTATACCCCCCTAATGTCAAGCCCTGCCTGTAACACTATACCATACTGCATCTACACATGTACAGTTCCCTTCGCCGCTGTTTTTCTATGTTGTTGCTACTGGCAGGAAATTAATGGTGGCTCGGAAATACTGTGTGAAGGTGTACCTGCACCAGACCAATCTCTTTCCTGACCTTCTGCACTCGGTTTTATGCAGCCATTCAGTGTTAAATGAATATGCTCCGGCATGCGAAGAAAATACTGCCAGGTGCTTAATGTTTTAAAGATGCGGTCCTTTTGTGTTTTTTTGCCTCTCGGTCGCCCGTTCTTAGCTCACTCTTAGTGATAACTCGGCTGGATGCTTGACTTGTAAGCACATCAAAATGTTATTCCGACCATGACTGAAGCTAACCTTCTCTTTCACCATTCATCACTGTGTACCCTCAATTTCCAAGTGTACTCGGTGCCCTTACCTCAGATACACTATTTTCCTCATTTCATTTCCACTGCAACCAGTGATCTGAGAGAGTGGATGTGCCCAAAGGTCAGCAGACGCAGAAAGGAAGCTGGGTTGATGTAAAGAGAAAAAAAAAAAAAACAAGAGAAGACTTTCTGCTAATGCTTCACCGACTGATCCTTTTCTTTCCAGGACTTGTTGCTGGAGCGGGGGGGTCGTTCTCCGAGGCAGTGAGGAAAGCCCCAGCAGCACAACTGGCAGTGACGCCAAGCCCAGGGGCAGAGGAGGTAAGACAACTTTATCAAGCAGCGCTGCCCGAGCTGGTGCAGTTGCCAGGTTAGATCGATTGAAAATTCAATTCGCTCATTGATCAGAGGGAAGCATTTCATTGCAAAGCTTCTATTTGAAAGGGCTTCAAACTGTCTGCCTTTTGCACTAGGACATGTCACTCATACATTCCCTTACAAACACAATATTTAAGTTCTAATTTGGAAATCACAAATAAAGTGAAACTCCCACCATTGCCAGTATACAGTCTGCCTATCACTGTCACCCCTGTAGTCATTACAAGCAGGAATGCTGTCCTCCTCTATTCGAAATGAGGTTTAAGAGCTTTTGATGTTCTCTGGATATGACTAACAGATGGGTGGGCAATAAAAGCATGTGTTTAGGCAGTAAATAGCACAGTAGAGTATTAGATATCTTTCCAGAACTGTGTTTAATATGGACTATAAGGTAATAGGCACAGATGTGGCTGAAAGTGTCCTTGACGTAATGTTGTTTTGAAATCTCGCTAAAGCGTCATCTGGACTTAAACACAACACAGCATGAATGTTAAAGCAATTAAAGAGAATGCCGACCCAGTTTATTTCACAGAACTTGTGCAGTTGAAAGTAAATAACTTGCAAGGAGATACTGCCATTGGTGTTTTTTGTCTTTGACCGTTCAGTTTTATAAAAAAGGTCATTTACCCGTATACAGTGCAACTAAAATAATGCCGCTTCAGGACCTTGATGCAACAACAAGACAAGGGTGGTGTTTACTGAAACATGTAAACCATACAGGGGACAATATGCTAAAGCTACTCTACGTAAGGTTTGAGGATTTGGAGACCTCTCTGGTGGAAATGTGTAATTGCACACAAAGTGCAGAAGAAAGTAATAATTGTGTTTTGGACCACCTCCCTGAGTGAGTGAATGTGATTATTGCTAGTGATTATTTGTCTTAAACAACATTCAAAGAGAACTTTGTGAACTTGGTGAAGGGCGTGTCTTCTTAGGACAGGGGTGTCCACTCATAGCCCCAGTGGGCCAGTGTGGCTACAGGTTTTCTTTCCAGATTTGCAGGAGCTCACTTACTCAAACTGCTGATCATGTGATCTCCGGCTTTGCTGAATTAAAATGCTGCAGCCACACTGGCCCTGTGCAGACAAGTTTTTGGTTTTTTTTTTTAGAATTATTCTGCCACATGTAAACCATCCATGCAGTGAAACACCCACATATACATACACATTAGGGGGCAGTGAGCACACATACCTGGAGCGGTGGGCAGTCCTATCCCCGGCGCCCAGGGAGCAGTTGGGAGTTAGGTGCCTAGCTCAAGGGCACTTCTGTTGTGTCCTGCTGGTTCCAGGGTTTGACCAGGCGACCTTCTGGTCACACGACCGGATCCCTAACTATCAGGCCACGAGTAAATGATCTCCTGTGGTATCATCTCTTTATCAGTGTAATGTTGACTTTTAAGATATAAACATCGAGCCGGCCCTCGTTTTTGTGTGTGATGTTAATATCTAAATAGCCCTATGACGTGATCCAGAAAACTCTCATAAAATCCTCCTCAAAACTTTTAAATTATTCTTTTAGACTTGACAAAAAGATTTGTAGCAGCACATGCACACCGTGTTTTATGGCCTTTTATTACCTTCTGATTTAGTAGTGACACTATTTTCAGTTAAAATATCATGAATATACAAAAAAGAAAATAAGGGTCAATATCTCATCTGTTTATATGGTACAATAAATGAACAAGTGAATGCACCCTATACATATTCATGATGTATTATACAAAATCAAGGCAGACAGAATAAGGTCCCCTTTTCCCCACATTGCATTTAAGCAGATGTAAGTTGAGAAGACTGGTTTTAACTAGGGTTAAGTATGAGCTCCAGTTTTGAGCTCCAGTGGGTACTGTCCTACTGTAAATGCACCCATTTGTGGAAGTGGATGAACTACTCTTCAAGCAAGTCATAATTTAAAGAATAGGGGTTATTAATTGCAGAGCCGGTGCATTTGGTGGCTCTGTAATGGAGTAAATAGTATGTCAAACAATTACACCACCATTTACTGTTTACTGTGTTGTACAGTAATATATGGATGGAGACGCAGCCTGTGTACAGACACAATTAGGCTATTTTATGGAGATCTTTGTGATTAAAAGCATTTCACTATTACAGCTACTTTCAAAGCAATTAAATATGCATCCTTGTGTGTTGTCTGCATCATTTAGCCTACAGTAGACACTGTGAGTAAACAGTAGTTGTTGTTTTCTTGTTGCTTTCTCATGTTAGATGATGTCTGAACAAATAGTAAACAAGAAAGGTTATCTGTACTGCACTGGATCTGTTACTGTACATTATAAAAACATGAAGAAAAGTGTAAAAGCAAACTAAACTGAAACACACCCACTCCAGCATCCCCATCAGTGGCTAATTTGCAATCTAGGCAAACTTTTTTTTTTTTCGTTTTTTTTTTTTGAGAAACAACGTATATAACATACATACAGTCAAATGCAAAGGTTTTGTACACCAGTCAAATTACGTTTTGTTGCTATTCTAAGTGAAAGGAAGTTAAAACATCCTCTACAGAGAACGCACTTACAAATAAAAAGTCACCACAGAATCTCTGTTCATTTATGGAGGTTAATAAATAAAGTATTAAATGTGCCATTGCTTTCTCACTGCAATTTATGTTTCTCCATTAAGCTAATAAATCTGCAAGTAAACAGTAATTGTGCATTAATGTGTGCAGAGGTGTGATCTCTGTAGAGGATGTGTAGCTTATTCTTGTAACCAACAAAATTGGAATTTGACCAGGTGCTTCCAAACTTTTGTATGCAGCAGTTTACAGAATATTCTACAAAAATGGATTAAATAGCAAATCGAATGTCATAGTTCTTAGTTAGTTTGTGCTTTGCAGAAGGAATTGAGTCTAATGCAGCTAATACAGGAATGGAAGAGTGTTTACGAAGGTACTTGGGTAGAAATGGTGAGGGCAAGCTGACAAGATGAATCTCACACTGATGGTCAGAGAGAGGTACCGATTGTGCTCAGAGCCAAGAAAAGAGCTGTCAATCACAGACAGTTTTGCTGGTAATGTCCCACATCAGCCAGCAGCTGTTTTGAAGCTCACATGTTGTAAATAACATTTCTTTAAAGAACATACATTGGAATTGCGCTACACATATTTTAATTAGCAGTGTGCTGTTAGCAGTGTTCAACACAGTTAGTATCCACGGTGGCGTTTCTAGCCAATAAGCATTAGGCTCTGTGGTCAACAAGCTGTCTTTCAGCATGCACAACCAGGATGGTGAGCTGCACTAGCTGGCTCTGAAAATGAAAGCTACAGCCTAATACTAAAATGGAGAGCTGATGTAGCAGCAGAGTTGACCTGTCCCACAATTCTCAGCAGTCAGTTGAAGCCTGACTCCTCCCTCTACACTCCTGCTGTCTCAGTCCACTTTATGGTCTGCTTTATGAGTCACTGCTTCTTCATTAGTGCTTCATCCATTTTGAAGTGTGTATGTGTGGGGGGAGGTTTGGTGGTTGTAAAAGCCAAATTTCATGACACCTGGAAACAGGTGCAAAATAGAAATGGCATCTCAAAGCATGCACACGGATGCTGATGAACACAGCGATGGTAATCATATAATTTTGTTTCAGTGCAGACACAAGGTTCACAGGTGATAATCAAGGCTGTGCTGTGATAACGCCTGGTGGGTAATTGAGGAGATGCAAAGGGGTCAGTGAGGCAAATAGACTCGGCCAGGCTGCGGTCTGCCTCACATGTCCAAATCCCTTATCGAGCGATGCAGCACTGTAATGTAAATGGTTTGACCTCACACAGACGGTGGCTGACAGCAGCCAGTACAATGAAGCCTGGCTTCACTGAGTGAGTGAGTGAGTGAGTGAGTGAGTGTGTGTGTCTGTGTGTGAGTAAGTGTATGATAAGCCTTTTTTTTCCCCACTTAGACACTTAGGCATATGGTACTGAGCAGATCCATCTGTCTCTAAATAAAAATGAATAAACACCTCGCTCCTGATTCTGAAGAGACAAAAAGTACAATAAATCAAATATTTATGAAGCTTCTTTCTGAAAAGTTTGCTAGTTTAAGGGTGACGACACTGGAGGTGAAATCACCATCATTATTACCTCATGATATCTTCCTAATGAAGCAGCAATGCTTCATTTGCAATTGACATGAATTGAAATTGTCGATGCAGGACCTGATGAACCGGCTTATTTATATATATTTTAGCTACATAGTGTTTTTGGGTAGTCCTGCGATGAGAGTGATTGAGATTGGGGTACACCATTGACAGGCCGCCAGTCCATTGCATGGCCAACACATGCTCACACCTACAGGCAGTTTAGAGTGACCGATCAACCTAACATGCACATCTTTGGACTGGGGGAGGAAACCCACTCAAGCACAGGGAGAACATGCACGCTCCACACAGAAAGGCCTAGCAATCGAACCCGAACCCATTTTGCTGTGAGGCAACAGTGCGAAACAGTGCTTTTTCCTTTATCACTAGTGTTAGCTGGCTAGTTTTTTTCTAAGAATGCTGACTTTCATGATGGTGTCCATGTTCGGAGTTAAGTCAAACATAGCATTAACTTAATATAACTCCGAAACAGCTTTAGTGAACCGTGTGATCAACTGATTGATATCAGCGGGCACATTGTGCACATAAAAACTAAAGTTTCTTGGAATATTGCTGCTTAACCATCTGGCCTAGCTGTTCAGCTAAAGTTTACATGTTTAAAACTGCTTGTTCTTTCTGATTTGCTAGCTTGCGGTGTCAGTAACTTTATCTTATATGCATATTTAACTACATTGTGTTTTTATGCTATAGCCTATAAGCCAAAAGTCATTGCCTCTTAGGGCATTTTCACACTTGCTCCGAATACATGAGTCTTCAGCCAGGACCCAATCTGGGCTTTTTTCTGGGGAGAGGCTCATTATCACAGCTTTGATTTCACACACAAGAATTCCAACAAACCATGGATCAGTTTCCTGCATGCAGGTTTGCAGAATTAACACAAACCTCAAGCAGTAAAGTAGGGACAAGACACATTAAGTTGAAGCAGGTCACAAAATAAAACAGCACATGCAGCATCGGGGGTGCACGCAGACCCCTGGTTAGTGAACCTCAGACCACTGATTTTAGGAGGACCAAATATTGGTTCTCTGTAATGCTCCTGTGCTTAAAAAACAGATTTTACACTTGATTGACTTTTTTTAATTTTTAAAAAAAATTTAATTGATAATTAAAAGTACTGAACTCACGAGCAAGTGGTCCTGGGTACGGGAGAAAACTCAGGTGTAAAGGAAACGCCTCTACTGAGTCACTGACTGATGAACTGATAGACTGTCTGACTGATTCCAGAGCCGGCAGAACCACATAGGTGAGCGGGCATCTGACCCAATACTTTCTCCACTTTTTTGCTGCTTTCCCTAAACTGCACAGAGCGCTGACCAGCACAAACAGATTCATTCAGTAGAACTAATCAAGAGTCTCAACAGCAGAACCAATCAGGTTCTTTATGTACGCTGAGGAATGAGGCAGAGCTTTTGTGATTTCACTCGTGGTCAGTGAGAAAAGCTGCAGCTGATGAATCTGGTTAAAATGTTTTTACAGTGATACAAACTAATTGCCAGTCACAGTTTATGTTACCTTGTTAAATTTTTAAATGCCAGTATACATTTTTCTAACTGCTACCACTGAACTTTAGTTGGTGCTGGACAGTCAAACTCTTAATCTGTTTTATCGTGTGAACAGTCGACCCATATTCAGGTCCTCATAGAAAAACTGAACCATGTTGATTTAGGAGTTCAACTCAAATTTTCCCAGCACACGCCAGCACTGCATTGTCTGCCTGCTTTAGCAGTTTACTCTTTACAGATGCTCACATAATGGTATAAAACACAGTATGAGAGCAGTAAATGGAAATGAAGGCATCTGTTATTTGTCTTGTTGAAAGGTAGCTGTTTATGTATTGAAGTTCGATGACATAGTGGTTGTGGACTCATTTGTCAACACTTCACACCCTCATGCCCACATTTGCACATTGCTATAGTGCCACCAATTAATTGAGTGCCCTCCTGCCCACTTTCACCTACTGCAAGTGTCCGCCATCCTGCCCCAGTTTCTATCAAAACTTTTTTAATAAAGCACCTATGACTTGGTTTAGAAATTCTCGCTTTGCAGTGTAAGCAGTCAAATTTACCAGATGTTCTGTCTTTCAGGTAAGAAGGACATCCAGCAGTAGGGTTAGGATAGTCATTTAGTAATAGTAATTTGATGTGTTAATTGCTATTTTATAGAATTATCACTTAATAAACAGTTAATCAGTGTAATGCTCCTAGCTTTGAAACCAAAATGCCATTGACGTATAGCATTTGCACTGGCAGCTAGAGAGTAAGTGGGTTTTGCTTATTTTTTTCTTTAAAAAATTGCTTGACTGTACATACGATTCTGGATAACTATAGGCATTTGTGACTGGGTGTGTGTCGGAAACATCTGAATCTGATGCTAATTATATAGAGTTATTTACTATTTTTTATTTATTATTTACTTTTTAAAGGCTTAAAGGGTTTGGAGTATTGAAAAACACTTCCAAAAGCTTTGTGTGCCCCTCCAGTTCATAAAGAGTTTTCCCTTATAAGAGCGATTTAAAAATGACACAGCCTGTTGAGTTCATACTCCAACTCGTAGGAAATGCGCAGTCACTGCTTTTCAATGTTAACATTAACAGATATGTACTTACTAATCTAGAAGAAATGTTGCGAATTCAGCATCAATTTTTATCCCTTACTCACCAGGAGTGTCTCCAGTGGTGGAAAGCAATGTTGAGTCTACTGGTGGTTGTTATAATGGTCGTTTGCCATTAGTATAAGAGTTCACATTCTCAGTGGTTCTATGAAATATATTTGTATGACCTTTTTTTTTATTGCGATGCTTTTACCTGCTGGTTTGTGGGTTTTTCAACCTCTTCTAATAGTAATTTGTTTTAAAAATTCCTACACTTGGTGTGGATAATTCAGTAAATCATTTTGGCACTAATGGTACTGTAAACTAGTTCCTTTATGTGCTGCAATAAACAATTAATTCACACTTCTCACTTCTCACGCCAACAAAAACCTCTGCTCTGAGGCAAATCGGCGACCACTTGACGCTTGCTCAGTCGTGTAGTGTGAAAAGACACTTGCCGAGCCATCGCCGAGCCATCTAGCATGTTTAATATCTAGTCCAGTCGGAGACTGTGAGTCAACAGCAGCGTCTAGCTACAGCCTATGGGATCACATAGAGAGAACCGCGTCACCGTTCACGCAATCTCTCTTTTCTTATTTCTTGCAAATCAGTGCAGTCATAACTTATATCAGTGGTTTGTTGATGTCCGTTTTGGAAATAGTGTTCTACGTGGTATCGCTAGCTCTCACATGTGTTTAGTTCTCGTGTGTTCTCGTGACAAAAATGTGTTTTTGGACAGCAGTCAGGTGAGGGGTGATTCCCCAGAGTGAAAGTCGTGTAATTTGTAACCCCGTGTCGCCAACCAGTCATGTAGTGTGAAAGCCACAACAACGGAAAGACTTGCGGTTACAGCTCAACCAGTCATGTAGTGTGAACGGCACAAGACTTGCCGACTCAAACAGTCGTGTAGTGTGAACCAGGCATAAGACTCCTCTGGTCAAGTTATAGGAGTGAAAATAAGTGACCAACCTGCACACTTCTACATGCAGTTAATATTTATTTGCTTAATTTACATTCCAGAAAAAATAGCAAAAGAATGAATGCAGTCTGTGTAAAAGTTTTAAAATGTAGTGTTTTATTTTTTTCTTAAATGCACCAAATAAAGGAAACTGCCAAGTGTGTTCTCTGTAGAGGATGTAGAGGAAAATCAACCAAATATCATTTGACTGTGGTCAGTCACACTTTTGCATACAGCTGTACAGGTCTGTCTAGCCTGTTGTGGCGTTTGCATGGGAAGCCTGATTGTGGGGCAGCTGAAGAATCATAAAACAAGGTTTTATGATTCATTATGAAGTCATTAGATTACACTGCATGAACCATGAATTTTCCCCATTAATGATCTGATGATAATAATAGTAATAATGATATTAGGAGTAGTAATGAGGTCTTAGAAATGATTTAGAGCCGGTTTTCCATGCTCTCTCCCTTACGGCTTTGACTATTCTTACCCTGGTTTTGACTGTGAAATAATTCTTTTATGTGTTACGATGAAAATTAATTTACGTTTCTCACTTCGCTGAGCATCACATATCATTTCACTGCGCTGAGGGCACACGTAATCAACTGATATGACTGTGGCAGAGCGAGGCTCCAATTAAAGAATGCTCATGTTGCCACTTCCATGCTTTAATTATGTGGGGTAGAAGTGTGGCTTCAGTGCACATCATATACAGTTCATTAGCTAAGGCTCATTGCAGAAGTGTAAAAGACAACCACAGATGGATGGTTGTGTATCATGACTGGCATACCCATTAGGAGTGAACAAAACACAGCACTGATCTGAAGGTGACGATGGAACTGCGTAGATTTCGTAATGTTATACATCTGTTATGATCGTCAGAATATTTGGTAAAGCCTCCATTCTTAGTTTTAATGGAGTTTGAATGTCTGAATTTCAGTGTGGTATTAATATCTCACTCAGCATATACATATATATATATTTTAATATAATTCTGAAATGTAGCATAATCCAATGGGATTATGGAAAAATTTGAGATTGTATGTCACATAGAATAATTGAAAAGGTTGGCTTTTGTGAAAGTTTCTCACAACTTTCTTGTTTCTTAAATGACCTGTAACTAATGTTACTTTCAGCTGAAGCTAATAACTCTGAATTTCCAACCCTCAACTGGGAATTCCTGCATGGACAGTTGGAAATGATTCTCAGCTCTGAGTTTAGCATATGATGTCATATCAACATGGGGTGTGTCTGAAATGGTCTACTCGTTTGCTCATTCGCTGATCTCTACATAGACTGTTCTGTTATGTAGGGGAGCAGTGAGAGACAGTAGAGGAAATTTGGACGACACTTACACTGAAAACATATAATCTTTCGCCATATAAAAATATTTTTAAAAAAACAGGCTGTGAAATGTGTAGCCCGAAGAATTGCCCAGACTGGTCAACCACACTACAAAAAACAGCCATATATATAATATAATATAATGTCCAGAAGTCGGTTACACAAATTTTTACAGAGTTACACTGTTTGCATACTGGAACTATTAGTTTGAAAGCTTTATCATGCAAATTTAGCCTAAAGAATTGAAATCAAACTGAATTATTGTGAAGTAAATATTGGCACTCCTAATACCTTGCTTGGAGGTTTTCCACATGTTAACTGAAAGAAACTACAGCTACCAAAAAACTCAAGCGGTTGCTACAGGGCAGGTTTTTTTGTTTTGAATCTCTTTTTCTGATCAAAATGCCCAGTATATAGGTTTGTTTTATGGATTATGAATTATCTTAGCCCTACACGTGGAGCTCAGCAGTCAGCGTCCCCTTGCCCGTCACCGACTGCGCTGTGCTCGGCCTTGTGATGGAGGGACGGCTCCATTTGGCGAGCACCAAAAATGAACAGAAATTTCCATCATGTTTCCAAAACTGGATGGCAGAGGTGGACTTGCACGCAGGCCTCATTACTATGCATGAATTTCTCCACTGACAGCTCAGTGGCTAACATCGTAATCTTGTTTATTGTTTTATGTTGATGCCTCGTCGCTGAAGGTCGCCTGTTTGGATTGTGGCAGGCGGAGGGACCACTTTGCGCTTCTTTGTGTTTTTAGCGTGACAGAAACATCACAGTCCACTGTGATCGATCTGGTGCGACGGCTTGCGCTAACCACAGTTAGCTGTTGCTGTCACCACAAAGGTAAATCAGCACAAAGGCATGTTCCTGGTGTCCCATGAGAATGGGCTGAGAAGTTGGCATGTGACTCATCCCCTCTGCATCACTTTCCTTAGCTGCAAAGAAGGCACAGCTGCTTTTAATTTCTAGTACAAATAAAAGATGAAAAACATCTGTGCTGATCAGAATTATTCACACACGCTGGGATGGTTAGAGCAACAAAACATACACACCTTAGAATCCTGGGCATCAAAGCTGCACAGCTGAATGTTTAGGTGGAAAGTAATAGCATAGTATATTTGTAAAATAAGAAGGCATGCACTAATTATCTATCACCTTGTTCTGTATTGATTTTTTAGCTTTATCCCACATTTTTCATGTACGTTTCCTTCCTCCCTGGGTCTACTTGGTGCAGAGTAAGGTATCAAAAAACATTATATCTTAATCGCTTAGAATTCAACTATATAATGTTTTTGTTTGTGCCTCATTCACACTCTCTAAGTTCTCCAACAGTACTGCTGTGTCTGATCTACACACACTAACACAACACCACCACATCACTGCAGTGCTGAGAATCATCCACCACCAAAAAACCGTCTGTGCGGTGGTCCTGTGGGGGTTCTGACCACTATAAATATATACACTTATCAGCCATAACATTGAAACCAAGTCCTTGTATCTACACACATTGTCTATTTTATCAACTTTGTTTAACATACAGGTGCACCTTGTAGTTCTATAATTACAGACTGTAGTCCATCTGTTTTTTGGTGTACTTAGTTAATCCTCTTTTCACCCAGTTCTTCAATAATCAGGACCCCCAAGGAACACCACGTAGCAGATACTATTTGGATGGTGGGTCTTTTTTCAGCACTGCAGTGACACTGATGTGGTGGTGTGTTAGTGTGTATTGTGCTGGTAAGAGTGGATAGACACTGTCCACCCACTGTCCACTGCAATAGACACGCATAACTTTCAGGTCCACTGTGTCAGAGATGATGGCTCATAGCGAATCATGTGGACTACAGTCTGTAATTGTTGAACTACTAAGTGCTCCTATATGGTAAGTGGAGCTGATTAAATGGACAGTGTGTGTAGATATAAGGATGTGGTTTTAATGGTATGGCTGATCATAACATTAAACGTGTGTGTGTGTTTGTACACATGCATGTGTGTGTCCAAGAGAAAAGAGCATATTTGCTTTTACAAGAACAACTTTATAGGTTTTCTATAGCCTATTCTTGTTAATGTATTTTTATTTATTTTTTATTTAGCTATTTATGCCAGGCCTGACAGGCAATAAAGGAGGGGAAAAAATACAATAAAAAAGAGAAACACTCTTAATAACTTCGGGCACCTTCATACAAGGAAAAACATTATTGGTTATTTTACATAACCATGAACATTACAGCATCATTTAATCTCGATAGGTATACATGCAAGCCATGCATTGCCCCAGCTGCTCAGGACTTGCTCCAGGGTTTTGTTGTTTATCATTTTATATTCACCCCATTTCAGAATGTTTGAAATGATGGTCCTTATTTGCACTGTTATGCAGATGATATCCAGATTACATAAGCACCACATGCCCCAAAGTTTAATCTCCGTCAGTATTGCATTGCAGATTTAAAACACTTGGTCTTAAAACTAAAAGTCTTGTTAGTCAGAGCTAAAACACAGGTTCTAGCTGTTGATGGTCTTCCCAATAAATCAGTTCAAGAAATAAAATAAAAAAACTGGGCTGAGTTCCATATTAAGTCAGTCGTATATCAAATCACTCACAGAGACTGCACTCTGCTCAGCGAAGTTGATGCAGAAATGCTGGTAAACACCTTCATTTTCTCATTTTACTGCATTTCTTTTTTAATGGTCTCCTTGTTAAATTGCTCAGCCGGATTCAGTTCGTTCAGTACTCAGCAGCCAGAGCCCTCACTTTTACCGGCCTCCCTGCACATATCAGCCCGTCTTCTGTCAACTTCACTGGTTACCAATATCTTCTCATATCAAGTACAGACTTCTCCTGCTAACGTTCAAAGCCCTTCACAGTCTCGCCCCTGCATACCTCAGTGAGCCCCTTCATCCTTACTGTCCCTCTCGCTCCTTCAGATCTTCTGGCACCGGACTTCTGGCAGTCCTACGCACAGGACTCTTAGTTGGCGGCAGGTCTTTCAGTCCTACAGCTCCTGAACTTTGGAACTCGCTCCCACAATGTCTTTGTGACTGCTGTACCCTTTTTTCCTTTAAAGCTTGACTTAAACACTACTCTGCCTCCAAGTCAACTTCATGCATTGTTGCTTTACTTTCCAGTGTAAAGCATCCTTGGATTTGTGAGAGCCGCCAAACTAAACTTCTCATTATTACTTTTAACATTGTTATTATTTTGTTATTATAATTATTATTATTCTTATCATCAAATTATATAATGCACATTGTGGACACAGACCTGGTGATACTTGAGCCCAGTGTTTTTGAACCGAAACATTGACTGTGGTGCTGTTGAGAATACATTTTGCCACCATGTGGTGTAGCCATGCATTATTCAACGTGATACATAAATAACAATGAGGTATTAAACCTGCAATACAGTATGCATGGGGTGGCACATACCATGGTTGCTGAGATACATAAATTAGAAATGTCTTTTTTTTCTGTTCAGCATATCATATGTGGTGACTGAGTTTATTTTTTAATGGTGGAAAGGCATCGCCCTAATGGCTCACCCCAGCCTGAACCTGTTCCACGAGCCGGAGATGGATAAAAATGGGCCACTTTGTTCTCGCGCCTTTGATTATTTCTCATAATATCGTTACAGAGTGTACCGAAACCTACAGGGAAATGACTGCCACTGCTATTAATTTGTCTCTCTCAGCCCTGTTCTCTCTCCTTCTGTAGCTCAGCAGTAGAGTGCGTGCCACTCCAGGCACCCTTTTGATGGAGGGTCCTCTTTGATATTTAATGGCATTGTCGCTTTCAGTTTCTCGCGCACGTGAAGTCCTGTCCGCGTGAAACAAGGAAAGCCGCCGCATTCAGCACGCGCATTACTGATAGCAGGCCGAGATGTGTGGGAAGCTTACAGTAACTACAGTAATTTAGAATTCTTGGACAGATTGCAGTGCTTGGGGAATATTGGCAGGTTGTGAGAGGCTGCTAGAGATATATATATATTTTTTTTTTGTTATATCTCCGTAGTTTTTAAAGTGCGACATAGGGAGTTGTTGTTGTCGGTTGACGTGTTCTGTGCTATATTCGCCAAACCCCAGCGGGACTGCAGTGGCAGCTCGTGTGTCAGCTCCTATCCGAAGGAAATATGTTCAGGCGTCAAGATGGTGATGCCTCATTAAAGAGCAGGAAGGAATGAGTTGGGCTAGATTACTGTCTGTTGTATGTTTTAGTTAAGCAATTGAAATAATCCACAGATGATAAATCTGTGGAAAGTAAACATGACAGGTACCGGCAGTATACCTGTACCTACAGTGTGCCTGAAAGACAAGTGTATATGTAAACCACTTATGTACTTGCATAGCAGGTTTTAATGCTACCATATTGAAGGCCAACAATTGGTCTTATAAATAACACATAAAATTTATGAATGCAGCCAAATAATAAAATCTTGTTGCATAAACATGCATTACATCTAAGTGCATTGTACATTGTAAAGAGATTTTGTTGCAATAGAGACAATATGTTGGAACAAAATCTTATATATATATATATATATATATATATATATATATATATATATATATATATATATATATATATATATATATATATATATATATATAAAGTTTATGGGTTTTTTTTCAGATTTAGCATAATTTAAAAATACTTGCCCTTTACTTCATGTGTACATTTCTAGATAAATGGATTAAGAGAAATGGCCCATAATTTGCATTGAAAAACGTCTGGTTACCTTGACTTGACTAAAGTAAATTTTTCCCCTTCTCCTGTAAAATTATCATTTTGGAGATTTTGTTCAAACAGCAGCAATGTAATACTGTTCAAATACCAGAGACCAGCCTTTCATTTTTTTATTTTGCAATCAAAAGGGCCATTGAATACAAGATTAACTGTCAAAAGAAAAGTAGAAAACCCAGAAAGCCTTTTAGCATTGAAGGCTTTTGGGTTATTTTCTAAAAAAAAAAAAAATAATAGAAAATAACACGAAAGCCTCCAACGCTAAAGTTCAAAAATTCAAAGAGGCAGCTGTGCAACAACTGTGCAAGACCTGGCAGACCACCAAAACCATGTCACCAACAGATAAACAGTACTCAAAGCTTTCATCTTTGACAGAGAGGAGAAAATCAAGCTCCACTTTCCTGTTTCTGTCCATCCTTCCACTGTAAGAAGACAACACTAGAAGTCCCAAAGCATGTGTAGCTGTCAGGAAGCCCTTACTGAGAAAAGGAAAGAGATAAAACAGAAGAATATTTCCACGAGTACTCTTAGATGTGGAGTACCAACTTTTAAGGCTGAGCTGGAAAAATAAAACTGAAAGTGAGTCTTCAGAAAAGAATGGAAGCTGTAAGAAAGAAAAAGGCGAAAAGATAAAGTAGTGAATAGACTAAATACTGAAAAGAATATAATATTTAGTTGTTAAGTATGCTTTCTACTTTTCCCTGGCAGTGAACAGGGAATGGCTGTTTAACCTTTACACACAGGGTGGATGGATTGTCCCGAGCTTGATTCAGAGGAGTGTGGTCAGAGTCAGAAGTTGGCTATTCTACACGTGAACCTCAGGGGTTTTTGCCCATTTGTGCTCTATTCTAATACGTAATTGCTCCACTTGAATCAATTACCAGGCCCAATTAATGCTTGTCATCCTATGCCCAGTGGTCCTTCACTTCACAGCCTTCAGGAGCGTGCACGTATGGGAAAGTTGCTTGTTAATCACGCATCTTGAAATGGAGCCTTGCGCTAGCTGGAGAGAAAATCTTCAGAGATCTCCTCACCTCTTCTATAAGCTTGAGAGATTAGCTCATCCTCTCTAGATATACAAATGCAAATTGGACTACTGATCCAGTGACTCTCTAACACGCTAGCTCCTGGAAAAAGAAGGCCTCTTTTTTTTTATCAGGCCTTATTAAGGTTGACCCCGGTCGATGGAGAGGGAGGGAGCGGAGATGGTCCACTCCAATTTTTCGCTTTTTAATTGGCATGTGTTTCTCCTTCCCCTCTCCGTCGTACTCACATTTGCTCCGTCTCTCTTCCAGTTGGGCGTCTGTCACACTTTCATATTGAGGATGCTGGTGTCGCGCAACACGCAGCATATTTCTCTCGCTACGCCCCAGGGATACGCCGCCAGAGCGTAAAATGGATGGATCATGTCAAGGGGCAGAAAGCAATTTACCAAGGGAGAGAGAGGCAGAGGGAGGGAAATACTCTCTCTCCCAACTCAAAACACAGATCCACCTTGAACAGACACAATGGGTGCCCCTCACCTGTGCTCGTAGAGGTTTATTTATTTATTTATTTATTTATTTATTTATTTATTTATTTATTTATTTATTTAAACATTCTTGGTACACACATAACCAGGCACCAGGCAGTCACAGGACAGGTCAAGAGGATCAACCCTAAGAGCCAGTGTATGAAACCACTTCAAGTAAAAGTGCTGATCCAGGATCTGTTTTCTGACTTTGGGTTTGATGTTATTAAAAAGAGATAACAGATGCCACATCATCACATGCTGTCAGATATATTTGTGATGCACTGGAGCCTGTTACTAAGCTACAGGTAGAAATCACATACCCACAGGACAGAGCATATATCAACACTAATAACTCATCCAAATGTGGTGACAGCTTGGAAAGGTGAAGTATGTAAATCATCTGTGGATCCGTGACCAGAAGTCACCATGACAATAAAGTGCATTAACAACTTTTTGCCAGTTCACCTCAGTTTCAGCTCCACATTAGGTAGATCAATGATGTTGTTGCCCAAAAATAGATAGTAAAGGGTTATTAGGCACCTTTTGAAAGTAATGGAACCTTCATTTCAGCTTTAGACCCTCATCTCGCTCCACTGTAGTATGAATACTGGTATCAAGGGCTTTCCTGGTTCTCTTTCTAGTCATTACAGTGCGAGGATAGTCTTGCTTATTAGTTTAGCTTCACATGCATTATTTACCATCCATGTTTTGCGCCCTTATTTCTGAAGGAATATCACATGGTAACACAGCTTACAGCAAATGTACACTTTACCCCGAGGAGTAAATTATGAGGCTGATTCCTTAAAGGTATAACGAATTCCGCTTTTCTGATCCTGCAGTACATTAATTGTTGATGAACGACTGTACTGTACCTGCACATACTAGTGCACATACTAGACTTTCTTTTGCGCATGGCTTATATAGGACAATTGATATCAAATAGGAATCAGTAAAAAGATTGTGGAATATTGTGGAGGATTTTGTGCAGTGTTTTCCATGTGCTGTGCTGATATGCATACTAAGAATAAAAACGAGAGGCACAAATGCAGTGAAACGATCCTTTTTTGTGTTAATATTTTATTTGGTGGTCTATTAGAACAGATTTACATGCTTCAATTTTCCTAAAACACTATTTGTCTACTTCTGTTCATCTGTATTCACCCTCTGTCTGAAACGTGCTGTTTGAGCTCCTGTGCCTTTAAGACCCGTCTTCTGATGAGCCCAGTGTTGGTGATTGGTTAGCTCACCCACTCTGTTCTGATTGGCCAACATCCAAAGCGTTCAAAAGTTCTGCTCCTAAAAGTACCCAAAAGGTTTTGCGCTATGAGATGATGTTACTCTGTAACAGAGAAAAAGGCTGAAATTCTTGTGTTTTTTATGTGTGTTTCTCTTTTTACTTTGCTGAACATTTACATGAAAAGAAAAAGAAGAGCCTTTTAGGTCACCTTCAAAAAGTTTCTGTTTTAGCACAGCAGCTCCTCTAAACATTTTGCTCTCCTTGAGTACAATAAATATATCACCAAAAGTCAGTTTGAAAGATGTAACATCTACAATGTATAATACTGCTGTGATATATTGTGATGCAATCATTGTACATCCATAACCTGTATGTGTAATTTTCATTGTTTACTAAATGCATATCAAAATTGCAGAGATGATCTAGATTTGGGGGCGTCAAACTTGGGTTCTTCCGGGCCACAGCTCTAAAAATATTAGCGTGTTTCCTCTTCCAATGTTTTGATCAGTTGATTCTGGTGTGTTTAATGAGGAGAAACACTAAAGGCACTTTTTTGTGTAAGCCAAAAAGCTTGACACCAAAGTTACTTTTGTCTTGTTTTGATAAACTGAATTCAGGTGATGTTTAAATCTTTAACTCACATGTTTTTTGTTTTTATTTAAAAAATAAATCATAAACAACTGAAGACAGTACTGCTTGTCTAAAATTAATGTTTGATTTATTTCAAATAAATCAATTCGTTCCTGTCTTAAAGACAGTGGGAATGATTCATGGTAATAAATAAGATCACAGAAATCAAGGTATCAAATCGGTGAGCGAGGACTAGTGCTGACACTTATAGTGGTCAGTGCAGAATAATTAAAAGCATTAAAAAAATGCCCTGTGTTTATTCCAAGGCCAGTTCTGTTCATTGATGATCGGTGGTATTTAATGTGCTGTGATCAAAACACTGTAAATGATTTTACTGTTGGGTTAGCCGGAGTGGCCATGTAGTTTGAAAGTTGATGTGTATTGATGAATTGATTTCTGGCTTCAGAGCGTGACACGGTGGCAGAATGTGATGAGACATATTTATGGAGTATCTAGTTAGCTCCAGTAATAAGTAACCTTGGTAATCCCTGAAGTGCTCATTATTAAAAATAGATAAAATCTTTGTCGGTCTTTGTAGTCTTGTCAAATGAGCGAGGAACAGTGAGCTAAATACATTGTTTAACTCTAATATGTCATTCAGCCTTTCCAACTTCAGCTAGAGCATGATGTTATTCGAAAGACTTTTTTTTTTTTTGATTGTCTTGTTTTCCATGGAGCTGACTCCACTGCAGCCATTGACATCATTACAATTCATTAGTGGTGCTCTACTAGGAATTTTGCCTTTCTGTCATATGTATTATAATAAACCAAACGTTTTTACTTGATATATACAATACCATGCAAAAGTATTAGGCACTTGGAAACATTCTTTTTAGAAAGGTATTTGTCCAGACAGGAAGTTTTTATTTGCTTCTTTTTTTTATATATATATATATATATATATATATATATATATATATATATATTTTATATATTAAAATATATATATTTTATATATATATATATATATATTTAAATAGTATTCATATAGTAAGTAGTGCTTTTACATACATCAGTGTGTTTATTTAACCCATTCCAAACTTTTCTTTCTTGTAACAATCCAGTATTATTTGCAATTATCTAATACCTGCTTTGACTGCTCGGTACTTTAGGCCAAATCAAGTTGGTGAAGCAATTAAATCAATTCATACAATTTCTGAAACTAAACTTTGTTCTTCAGGCTGGAGCTCAAGATATTATATACTTCTTCCTCTTACTTTATGTTGTAATTATGCTTATTTACATCTGTTTAAATAATATCTGGTGTTCCTACTGGTGAAAATACACTTATTGCTATTATAAAAGGGTTTAAACTGTCAGCTTTGACACATTTGTTTATATTGTATTTTATTCGTACTGGACATGTAGACTGTAGAAGTATGTAGAAGTCAGGGTTCACTTTTTAACACTAACATGGTTGCTTGTTTCTATGTTTGCGTATATCATTTGCATATCAATCAATTAATCAATCAATCAATCAACCTTTATTTTCCCTCGGTAATACATTGAGAGTAACCCTCATTTACAATGCATCCGAGCATTTACAACTTAAAGGGACTGAAAATACAATAAAATTAGAATCAATATTTAATCAAGAAAGCTAAAATAAAGAACTCCATAAGTAAAACATAAGAATTAAATGATAAAATTATTAGAAAAACAGGCAAACAATATAAGAATTTAATTAAGACATAAATAATTCAAAATATAAGTTTAAGTGGACAAGCTAAAAATATAAAATAATGAAATAAAAAGATTTTTAAAAAATGAAGTAAATTAAATGCAATTAAATTAAATATAAATGAAAAATTATGAAGAACGTAAATGATGAAAATAAAACAAAATGTAAAACCAAAATTGGATAGATAAAAGGACAGAAAAAATAAAAAAGAGTCAAAAGAAAAACTCAATTTAAACAGGTGGTTAGAAACTGAAAGTTTAAAATGATTTAGTGACACCATCGAGCTGAGTTTTAGAGTTTCTTGCAGTGAATTCCAGCTCACTGGTGCACTGTGGCTAAAAGCAGATTTTCCCAGCTCAGTAAAAACTCTAGGAACCTGACAGGTAATCCAATCAGCAGAGCGAGTCTGATAATTACAGCTGTTTAAATAAATTAAGTTATATTTAAGTAAATTAAATATAAATGAATATAAGAGCCAGTGTGATTCCCGTCGAGCTGCTAGTGAGGGCCAGCCTACTTTTTGGTACAATCTGCAATGGTGAGTGCTGTAAGGGTCACCAGTAATGAACCTTAGAGCAGAATGATAGGAGCAGTTTCAGGGCACTGGCAGACGCCTGTCTATAAATTACATCAGCGTAGTCCAATACTGAGAGTAATGTTGCCTCTACCACTCTTTTTCTGGCAAACATAGGCAGACAAGATTTATTATGATACAGAAATCCGAGTCTCTGTCTGCACTTAATGATTAAATTATATATGGCCAATTGATTGTATTATAAATATTATGGGCTGATCAGCGTTTTTGAGGCCGATTCCGATCGTTGATCGCCTTTCAGAACAATCGGCCGATAGCCGATACCGATAAAGTATACGCCATGGCAGGTCTACATGTAGTTATTCGCGCAAGCAAGTCATGAAACATGGTCTAAACTGGTTTATTACCATTTTTAACGAGCTCATATGAAACATAATGAAGCATAATATTTTAAACAAAATTATCAGTAAATAAACAAAGTAAATCAAACAAATATTCCCAATACTACAATCATTAAATTTAGACCCTTAATTTAAAATGAAAAAAGCTATATAAATAAATGCAGTAAAAATTGCAGTAGTTATCTGGGTTATTTAAAATGACAATCTGCAATCAATAAATGTAGATTGTATACTCTCATTTAAACTGTTATGTAATTATAACTAACTTATAAGCAGTTATACAAGCTTACAGCTGACATTAAAATGCATTACATATGCCACATATATACACAATATAAATGAATTTATAAAGCTTTATGAATACAGGATACATAGCAAGTGCTGCTAAAATAACACTGCTGCATACCACCAGCACTTCACACACGGCTATGCCACTGTCATGTTGGTGTCACTGCTGTGCTGAGAATGGTTTACTGCCCAAATAGTATTTGGTCAGCAGTTGTCCTACTGTAGTTCCTTTTCATTAATAGATGGAACAGAAAGTGACTGATAAATTGTGTAGCAACAAATTGGTACAGTCAGTAATTGTAAAACTCCAAAGTGCAAATACACAGTTGTTTAAACATTTGGGTACCTCTGCATGTTTTATCAACTTCCTGTGTGAAAATAAGTTAATACATCCTCAAAACAATTACTGTTTATGGCCTGAATTTAATATATTGGAAAGAAATGCGACCTGTGCAATATTACAGTACATTTTATTTTTTATTTTTTATTTTGTATACATTTGGAATTGTGCACTAAACGTGAGCCACCAAACCATTGTCAGCTATGTTCACATTACAAATATCATTGATTTAACCCAAATTTTAGCTCAGATTGGATTTGGCTATCCTGAAGGTTCATATTTATAAATGTAAGTGACTTGTATCTGTAATGTGAACAGATCTGTCCCTGAAAAAATGGTACCAACAACAAAAAAAACCTCATATTTGTAGGAAGACTTTGTATTAAAAGGGCGTAATTGACGGGTTAGCAGCTTTTGTATGCATCACATTTTGCTATGATAGACAAACAGCTGTCAGTTGTACTTGCTCAGGTTCAAAAGGCGATAAAAAGCCAACTGGCTTGCTGCTGCTGTTTACCCAAATATTAAACAAATGGCCGACTTCTTCCTTCCACTGACTGACCGTGCTGTTCGTCTCCTCCACTGTTACTATGCTGCTGTTGCTGCTGCCGATAACTGCACTTATCCGCGTGAAAATCCGATCTGAGCGTTCACATTTTTGTTCCATGCCCATGAATGGAATACATATCGGATCTAGGACCACATATGAAAGTGACTCAAGTCTGATTTGTGTCCACACAGCCCTGAAAAAAAAAATCTGATTTGTGTTACTTTTGACTTTTGAGTCACTTCAGCCCAGTAATGTAAACAAAATGGCCAACAAGTGTAGGTGCAAGCTACTACTCAATCAACTGGTAACCGAGTGTGCATAGTTAACGACCTTGAAATATTTATATTTTCTGCTTCATCTCTACTTCTTCTCTTTGTAGGTCTATGGACCTCTACTGAAGAGATACTCAGAGTTGGAGGAGAAAGTTCTCAAGGACATGAAACAGTGATTCAACACGCATGGTGCCTTTTAACTGTACCTCTGTGCCAGGAAGAGAAGATGCCTCAACCGTAATTCGTTGCTCTTTAAGAAGAAATTTTCTGAAGAAGAAGTCAGAGATGTGGAGATCGTCTCTGCTTGAGTCATTGCTCAGTGGGATCATTACTCTGGCGTGATGGTTTAAGATGGTTCACTATATTGGCTTTACCCACTAACTGAACTGTGATTCTAGTATGAGCTGTGAAATTAAGGGAAGAATTACTGAGAGGAAATACACGGCTCAAGCTGTGCTTCCACTTCTAACACAGTGATTATGTGTGTATGTGTGCAAGATGTTTCCACCTAAGGCTGTGTTCTATTAATACTCAATCCAAGTTTCACACATTCCCCCCTCACTGACACCAGTGGCCTTCTACTGCCATCTTAAATCAATTGTTCATTAGTCTCCAGCGTTCACCGCTGCTTAGTGAACTCATGGCTGCTAAGACTGCATGACAGTGTACATGCCTTAATGCTGGGAGAAATTGTGTTTAGGTGATGATCTGAATATAGCTGTGCAGAGTGCACAGCCCCCAAAAGTGTTTTAAACAAATTTAAACTTACATGAATTTAATTTGTGCATTTAGATGTGAACTTTAAAGGGAACTACAGGAGAAGAAACAACATTCTTAACATTCTTATGTAAGATAACGGGACCAGATTTTTTTCCAAGTCATTTTGGAACATTTCTGTTGCTACTCATCGTGTTGTTGTGAAATTTAATTGTGTTGCAAATGAAAGGAGTGATAATATGATGATGTGATGAACTGGTTGAGAAGTGGTGATCCAAAAACTATATACAGTTTCAGTGTTCAGTGTTTTAGTCAGCTTGTTTTGTCGCTTTCTATCTATCAGATAACTGAAGACCAGCCACCAACGATGTACATAAACATTATTTCTCAAACAAAAAGTGAATAAGGCAAAACACTGGATGCAGTTTACTTTTTACACTTCCAATTCTTGTTTGGTAAGTTGTTGGACCAAAAGCACATATACTCCAGCTCGGCTTTGTTTCTCTTTTCCTACAAGATAACATCTGGATATTAGATTCTTTTTGCGAAAGCATTTGTCATAAAGTGACAGAGTGTTATGAATCCTCCTCCTCTGCTAGATACAGTGCACAAGCTTCAGCAACACCAAGCACTGCTGCGTATTTCTCAGATTTTCTTTCTGTGTATTAGAACACTAGAAGACAAATGTGGACAAATACATACATTACTGTGCAAAAATCTGAGACCATCCTTCATTTGTTTAATATCTTGTCAAACAGACATGAAGCACAAACTGTTCATTTTCAGATGGTGTTTCTCAAGACTTTAGATAGAAGATAACAAACTTGCATAAAGAAAGGAAAAGAGATTTTCCCCCCAAAAAACTAGAGTCTGGTAGATCACCAAAAGGATAAACAGCGCTAACACAGCTAACCTTGGTTTTAACTGATCTGAAAGTTTGCTTTTGTTTGCTTATGTTTGCGTTAAAGCATATCAGATATATGGGCTGGTCCTACACAATTACGTGACATATAGACCAGTAATAGCAGATTGCTGTAACTGATATCCAGTGTAAGGATTTAAGAATTGGGCTGATGTGTTCACTTCTTTTACTCCTAGTAAGAACTCTGGTAAGAACTGTAGACGTTTGTCTTTCTGGGAAGTTCAGTTAGGAGACCATTCCAGTAATCAGTTCTGCTAGAAATAAAGGTGTGGATGAATTTGGTAACTGCTTTGATGAGACTGCTGAAGCTGAAATCAGAGTCCATCACTACACTTGGGCTACAAGCTAGTTCTTTCACATTTAAAGGTCTCAAGTTCTGATATGCAGTCGGTCTAAACCTCCCATTGCAATTCCTAAATGAAATTAATGATGTTAATCTTTATTTAACCACAGAAAGTTTTGTCCTATCCGGTTAGTGATGTGCTTAAGGCTCTTACAAAGCGAATCAAGGGAACCATAATTTTTTGCAAAGGTGGCCAAGTAGGGCTCAGTATCATCTGCCCAGCTATGGGAAGATATTCCATATCCCATCTTGTTGGACTTGGCCTAGTGGAATTCTGCATAAATTAAATAAGAGCAGCCCAAGACTTGAACCCTAGGGGACACCACAGGTCACTGGCACCCTCTCAGTAACACTTTCTGTTTCAACAAAGCAGTTCTCTCCTTGAAGTATAAACTGAACCCTTTTGGTATCAGTGGTATCAAAGGCACTACTGAGTTTGAGCAGTGATGGATGGAGCTCCATCACTTCAAAGAACAAAGTTCTACTGCTCCACAGCCCAATGCTGGGGGGCATTATTCCCCTCTGGCTACAAATACTGAATTTAATAGTGATTCAGAGTATCCCATTCTGTTGGCATTGCTTTTCTGTGGAGACTATAGAAGCAGTGTATACAACTCAACCTCTTGATTAACGATGGATGCACTTTAAATTATTTACATTTTGAACCAAATAAAATGACCAAAGGCATCTCACTGTAGAGCAAACGTCCAGTTATTATTTTCAGAAGTATTAATGTCGTTGCTGGATTCACTGGCTTTCACATTCAGGTCCATCGTTGTCTTTTCAAAACAAGAAGTCACTTTCTTCTAGAGAAATTAGTGATAGGGGTAATACATTTTACTCTTGTCTGTAAATGTCCATGATATCAACTGTTGCATTGTCAGAAGTTTTGATTCATTAATAAAAAATAAAAAAAAACATGATCTGTTGCCATCTTTATGTATGTTGCATCTTATGTGCCATTGGTTTCCCTGTCTTCCCCATAATTTTAAGATTTTATTTAATTAATATTATATTTAATTAATGTTGTATTTAAATTCAATTATTTCCCACATCGAAACTGTTACATGAGCGATCACGTTTCTCTCACATATAGAGCCAATGCTGTTTAAGCACTAGAAGGGCTGTAGCCTTTTCTAAGCATCTCTCACAGTAAGAGCTGAAAAGTGGCAGTATTTCACGTTTAAAACGCTCTCATCTCCTCTTCAGTCCAACTCTATCTCTTAATCACACTGTTTGTGTTTTATGTGAGAAGCATGTCAATGATTTAGGTTTTTTGTAAGTGTTGAAGTTTTCACTGAAGTTGATTCATAAGTTTTTAAAAGTTTTATATGCTTTCTAGCAAACAGCTTTAGTCCAGTTGTACATATTTAAATCTCTTTTTATCTCTGATTTCTCAAATGCCCTGTATTCTGATTGACTGCCCAATCATAAAACTAATGGAGATAGAACCAGCAGCTTAATGTGCAACTAATCCAAGATTTTCTTCAACGATTTGGAAAAGTAACACACTTTGTTTCCCTAGAGAAAAAAACAGCACGAGCACAATCAATTTCTGTGCATAGCCCACTCAGTTCTGGTCCAGGTAAGAGACAAGATGATTCTATGATACGACTTCTTATGATATGGCCCCTTCTTATTATGCTTGTAGCTTGTTATGCAAGTAAATAGGCTGGAAAGTTATGAAGTTCCACACGCCAGTAGGAGAAAGTTTCTCCCACAGATGCCACTTTTCTCAGCTGCCTCGTTGAAAGCCTTTTTCTCTGTCACAAGGTGACATCATCTTGTAGCACATTCTTTATTGTCTGCCTACCAGCAAGCCTGACACACCTTTACACATCACACAGAGAGCTACAAAAGTTGAAGCGTACCTCTCTGAACCGTCCTTCTCCAGTCAAGCTTACTAAAGTGGATCAGTTCTGTAAACCTTCTGACTAATCAGAGCACACTGAGCTTATTGGAAGGCGGGGCTTAAGGATACACAAGCTCTATCAAAGGATTTTAGACAGAGAGTGAATATAGACATACAGTGGGAGAAAAAATATCGTGTTGTGGGAGAATTAAAGCATAAAATAAAATTTTGAACATTGAAAATGAGAATAATAGATTCCCTTAATAAAAACAAATGTTTAACTCAGCTTTTTGAAATGATATGAAAGCTGTAGGTTTCAGTGGTCAGTTGTTGCAGTGTATAAAAACATACTGATGAACATGGCCTCATCACCCTCACCCACATGTGGATTTATCGAGCAGATCAAAAGAAGCCAACTTCAAAGGAGACAGACCACTTGAAAAACTCATGGTCGAACTATAGTTAAATCTTTTTATGGACTCAAACATACGAAAACTGACAAATTAATGAACAGTTGTGATCTGTAATAAATTCTCTTTATGTTCTTAATGTTAAGATCAAATAGTAATAGTCTAGCTGGTGTGAGCCTTGGGGTGAAGTTTTGAGGCACATGTGTCTTGCTGCATGTGTCAGTGTGTATTTGTTATGGGGGGAAGCTGTGTGAGAGTCACCTACACTACAAGAATATGTTGGGTATCCCTCTTTAGTGAAGGTTGTGAACCTTTTTAAAAGCATGCCAAGTGGCACTAGAGAGAGGTAGGAGGTAACGCTCAGAGGACTTCCAAAAAACACATACCCCATTAATCCCTTCTCTATAAGCACATGTGCTTTTCCAGTCTTTCTCTCTGTCCTGTTAATCTGTATTAAAACAAAAACAGTACAAGTATCTAATGTTTTATTTTGACGCTGATGCCTGCAACATGTTCCAAAAAAGTTGGGACAGGATCCATTAAAAAAAACAAAAAAACCCCAAAAAAAACAAGTGATACAATCATGCTAGGAGCATCCAGGAAAGGCCTAGTTTCTTTTGTGCAAGGATGGTTTAAAGCTCACCACAAAGTGATTGAAACATCAGTTGTTTTGGGGTGTTTCATCTTCTGTGGTATTAGATATAATATATAGATAATATACACTGCTGTATCCAACGCTTTGCATTGCGTTTGGTGATGTAAGGCTTGGACATAGAACCCCATTCCATGAAGCTCTCTATGCACTGTTCTGAGCTAATATGAAGACCACATGAAGTTTGGAGGGCTGTAGCAATTGACTCTGCAGAAAGTTGGTGACCTCGGTGCGTTATGCACCTCAGTATACACTGATCCCGCTCATTGATCCCGACATTTTTCATGACTGAGTTGCTGTCGTTCCTAATCGCTTCCACTTTGTTAAAATACCACTGACAGTTGACTGTGGAATATTTAGTAGTGAGGAAACCTCACAACTGTTTTCTATCACAGTACCACGCTGGAATTCACTGAGCTCCTGAGAGCGACCCTTTCTTTCACTTATGTTTGTAGAAGCAGTCTGCATGACTTGGTTTTATACACTTGTAGCCAAGGAAGTGATTGGAACACCTGGATTCAATGAATATATATATATATATATATATATATATATATATATATATATATATATATATATATATATATATATATATGAATGAATATATTTATTGCCTTAGGCCATTTTATGCTCTTTAGAAATTTGTATTTGTATTACAATTCCACCTTTTAGACTGCATATGGGAATAATGCATGCTGTGTGTTTTCCAAGCCAAGAAGAAATGGAAATTTCCTGATTGTTACCAGCATAAAGTTCACAAGCCAGCGTCTGTCCTGCCCAAATCATGTTTAACTTCTGCATCAATAATTTAGATGTTTTTGAGCAACATATGCTCTCCACTGAAAATATGGTGGTACATTATGAACACAACACCACCTCTTAATGTTGCACAGCTGAAGACTTCCATAACTGAAGAGTGGAAGAACAATTCTGCTTTCAAAATTAGATTAACTGGTGCCTGCAGTCCACAGTGCAGTTGAAAAAAATTGCATGTAGCACAGTGGCTAACATGCTCATGTCCCAAAGTTGTGGAACATGTTTCAGCATCATGTTTTAAATGCAGTGCAGGTCTACCAAAATTACTAAACACTGCTTCCCTACTTTCTGTGTTTATAAGAATTTTACAAATGTTTTTGGAATTGAGGTTTGCTGGAGAAGGATATCAAAAATTACAAAAATGAACAGCATGTATGCAAATATAAACACTCAAGTATTACTTTTACATGGATACGTAAGCACAAAACCTTCAAATGAGCAGCTTGCGTGCCAATGAACTCACACACACACACACACACACACACACACACACACACATACCCACTAGCAAAGACTTGTCATCTTAATGGTATTCCTGCGTTATATGTGACACACGCAATTGCTTGCCAAAAAAAAAAAAAAAATTAAGTGATGTTAGTTCATGTTCTGCATGACTGCTCACATTTTCCCAGAGTAACACTTGAGAGTTTTTAATACATTTATTTATTTTACAGTCATTTTGATTATGACGTACCCTTTTTTTTTTTTTATTTAAAAGAGCTTCTGGAGCGTGGCCGGACTGGATTGATTGGCAGCTTGATATTCATGATGATGCACAGCCGTTGCAGTGTTCAGCTGGATTGACATGTTAGATGCTCATTTATGACAAAGCTAATGATCGCCAAGCCATTTATAATTGGTAACCTTAGCAACAGGGGGCTGAAAATAGCACTAACAGTGATCAATCATGACAGGAATCGTTCTGGAAGTTTCCGTCAGACTCAGCATGCTTTATGTGTTGGGGGGGGGGGGATCGCCTATACATGTGTGGTCATGGAAAAATGTCTGGAAAGAGTCAAAGGAATTGAAATGAACTGAAATTGCAGAAGCCCTTTAGAGAAATATCATTGCTAGATAATGATGTATAGTATGTGCTCTAGTATCTGATGTAAACAACATGTTTCAAAAACGTTTGGATGGGGCAACAAAGGCTAGTAATTTTGATATAGGGGCGATTAAGACTGGTAATGTTGAGATAGGGATGATTAAGGCTGGTAATGTTGAGATAGGGGTGATTAACGCTGGTAATGTTAATATAGGCGTGATTAAGGCTGGTAATGTGGATATAGGGGTGATTAAGGCTGGTAATGTTGAGATAGGAACGATTAAGACTGGCAATGTTGATATAGGGTGATTAAGACTGGCAATGTTGAGATATGGTGATTAAGGCTGGTAATGTTGATATAGGCGTGATTAAGGCTGGTAATGTGGATATAGGTGTGATTAAGGCTGGTAATGTTGATATAGGGTGATTAAGGCTGGTAATGTTGAGATTGGGTGATTAAGGCTGGTAATGTTGATATAGGGGTGATTAAGGCTGGTAATGTTGAGATTGGGTGATTAAGGCTGGTAATGTTGATATAGGGGTGATTAAGGCTGGTAATGTTGAGATAGGGTGATTAAGGCTGGTAATGTTGATATAGGGGTGATTAAGGCTGGTAATGTGGATATAGGGGTGATTAAGGCTGGTAATGTTGAGATTGGGTGATTAAGGCTGGTAATGTTGATATAGGGGTGATTAAGGCTGGTAATGTGGATATAGGTGTGATTAAGGCTGGTAATGTTGAGATTGGGTGATTAAGGCTGGTAATGTTGATATAGGGGTGATTAAGGCTGGTATTGTTGAGATAGGGTGATTAAGGCTGGTAATGTTGATATAGGGGTGATTAAGGCTGGTAATGTTGAGATAGGGGTGATTAAGGCTGGTAATGTTGATATAGGCGTGATTAAGACTAGCAATGTTGATATAGGGTGATTAAGACTGGCAATGTTGAGATATGGTGATTAAGGCTGGTAATGTTGAGATAGGAACGATTAAGACTGGCAATGTTGATATAGGGTGATTAAGACTGGCAATGTTGAGATATGGTGATTAAGACTGGCAGTGTTGATATAGGGTGATTAAGACTGGCAATGTTGAGATATGGTGATTAAGGCTGGTAATGTTGAGATATGGTGATTAAGGCTGGTAATGTGGATATAGGCGTGATTAAGGCTGGTAATGTGGATATAGGGGTGATTAAGGCTGGTAATGTTGAGATAGGAACGATTAAGACTGGCAATGTTGATATAGGGTGATTAAGACTGGCAATGTTGACATAGGGTGATTAAGACTGGCAATGTTAATATAGGGGTGATTAAGTCTGGTAATGTTGATATAGGGGTGATTAAGGCTGGTAATGTTGATATAGGGGTGATTAAGGCTGGTAATGTTGAGATAGGTGTGATTAAGGCTGGTAATGTTGATATAGGGGTGATTAAGGCTGGTAATGTTGAGATTGGGTGATTAAGGCTGGTAATGTTGATATAGGGGTGATTAAGGCTGCTAATGATGATATGAGGCGATTAAGGCTGGCAATGTTGGTATAGGCGTGATTAAGGCTGGTAATGTTGAGATAGGAGCGATTAAGACTGGCAATGTTGAGATAGGGTGATTAAGGCTGGTAATGTGGATATAGGGGTGATTAAGGCTGGTAATGTTGAGATAGGAGCGATTAAGACTGGCAATGTTGAGATAGGGTGATTAAGTCTGGTAATGTGGATATAGGGGTGATTAAGTCTGGTAATGTTGATATAGGGGTGATTAAGGCTGGTAATGTTGATATAGGGGCGATTAAGGCTGGTAACGTTGAGAGATCGATTAAGGCTGGTAATGTTGAGATAGGGGTGATTAAGGCTGGTAATGTTGAGATAGGGGCGATTAAGGCTGGTAATGTTGAGAGATCGATTAAGGCTGGCAATGTTGAGATAGGGTGATTAAGGCTGGTAATGTTGAGATAGGGGCGATTAAGGCTGGTAATGTTGAGAGATCGATTAAGGCTGGTAATGTTGATATAGGGGCGATTAAGGCTGGTAATGTTGAGAGATCGATTAAGGCTGGTAATGTTGATATAGGGGCGATTAAGGCTGGTAATGTTGAGAGATCGATTAAGGCTGGTAATGTTGATATAGGGGCGATTAAGGCTGGTAATGTTGAGATAGGGGCGATTAAGGCTGGTAATGTTGAGAGATCGATTAAGGCTGGCAATGTTGAGATAGGGTGATTAAGGCTGGTAATGTTGAGATAGGGTGATTAAGGCTGGTAATGTTGAGATAGGGGCGATTAAGGCTGGTAATGTTGAGAGATCGATTAAGGCTGGTAATGTTGATATAGGGGCGATTAAGGCTGGTAATGTTGAGAGATCGATTAAGGCTGGTAATGTTGATATAGGGGCGATTAAGGCTGGTAATGTTGAGATAGGGGCGATTAAGGCTGGTAATGTTGAGAGATCGATTAAGGCTGGTAATGTTGATATAGGGGTGATTAAGGCTGGTAATGTTGATATAGGGGTGATTAAGGCTGGTAATGTTGAGATAGGGGTGATTAAGGCTGGTAATGTTGATATAGGCGTGATTAAGACTAGCAATGTTGATATAGGGTGATTAAGACTGGCAATGTTGAGATATGGTGATTAAGGCTGGTAATGTTGAGATAGGAACGATTAAGACTGGCAATGTTGAGATAGGAACGATTAAGACTGGCAATGTTGATATAGGGTGATTAAGACTGGCAATGTTGAGATATGGTGATTAAGACTGGCAATGTTGATATAGGGTGATTAAGACTGGCAATGTTGAGATATGGTGATTAAGGCTGGTAATGTTGAGATATGGTGATTAAGGCTGGTAATGTGGATATAGGCGTGATTAAGGCTGGTAATGTGGATATAGGGGTGATTAAGGCTGGTAATGTTGAGATAGGAACGATTAAGACTGGCAATGTTGATATAGGGTGATTAAGACTGGCAATGTTGACATAGGGTGATTAAGACTGGCAATGTTAATATAGGGGTGATTAAGTCTGGTAATGTTGATATAGGGGTGATTAAGGCTGGTAATGTTGATATAGGGGTGATTAAGGCTGGTAATGTTGAGATAGGTGTGATTAAGGCTGGTAATGTTGATATAGGGGTGATTAAGGCTGGTAATGTTGAGATTGGGTGATTAAGGCTGGTAATGTTGATATAGGGGTGATTAAGGCTGCTAATGATGATATGAGGCGATTAAGGCTGGCAATGTTGGTATAGGCGTGATTAAGGCTGGTAATGTTGAGATAGGAGCGATTAAGACTGGCAATGTTGAGATAGGGTGATTAAGGCTGGTAATGTGGATATAGGGGTGATTAAGGCTGGTAATGTTGAGATAGGAGCGATTAAGACTGGCAATGTTGAGATAGGGTGATTAAGTCTGGTAATGTGGATATAGGGGTGATTAAGTCTGGTAATGTTGATATAGGGGTGATTAAGGCTGGTAATGTTGATATAGGGGCGATTAAGGCTGGTAACGTTGAGAGATCGATTAAGGCTGGTAATGTTGAGATAGGGGTGATTAAGGCTGGTAATGTTGAGATAGGGGCGATTAAGGCTGGTAATGTTGAGAGATCGATTAAGGCTGGCAATGTTGAGATAGGGTGATTAAGGCTGGTAATGTTGAGATAGGGTGATTAAGGCTGGTAATGTTGAGATTGGGGCGATTAAGGCTGGTAATGTTGAGAGATCGATTAAGGCTGGTAATGTTGATATAGGGGCGATTAAGGCTGGTAATGTTGAGAGATCGATTAAGGCTGGTAATGTTGATATAGGGGCGATTAAGGCTGGTAATGTTGAGATAGGGGCGATTAAGGCTGGTAATGTTGAGAGATCGATTAAGGCTGGTAATGTTGATATAGGGGTGATTAAGGCTGGTAATGTTGAGATAGGGGCGATTAAGGCTGGTAATGTGGATATATGGTGATTAAGGCTGGTAATGTTGAAATAGGGGTGATTAAGGCTGGTAATGTTGAGATATGGTGATTAAGGCTGGTGATGTTAAAATAGGGGTGATTAAGGCTGGTAATGTTGATATAGGGGCGATTAAGGCTGGTAATGTGGATACAGGGGTGATTAAGACTGGTAATATTGAGATAGGGTGATTAAGGCTGGTAAAGTTGTGATAGGGGCAACAAAGGCTGGTATGGTTGTGTAATGCTAAAACAACACCTGGTGGAACTAAACTAATTAAGTTAATTGGCAACAAGTCAGTGACATGACTGGGTATAAAAAGTGCATTCTGGAGAGTCTTTCAGAATGGGTAAGTGTTCACCTGTTCATAGGATACAAGTTAAATACAAGTGTATGTGCAGATACACTTGTATGTGGTCCAACAAATTAAAAATTTAAATTCTTTTTGTGTCCTCCAGGGCCAAAGAGGGACCCTCCGGCACACAGTGTAAAAGCCAGCATGCGTGATGGTATTGCTCATGGTGTGAGTGACTTGCACATCTGTAAAGGCACCATTAAAGCTGAATGATATATACAGATTTTGGAGAAACGTATGCTGCCATAAAAACGGCCAAGAAAACACCAACCCACATTTTGCACGTATTGCAGCAGCATGTCTCTGTAGTAAAGTCTGGTGCTTAACTGGCCTGTCTGTAGTCCAGACCAGTCACACGCTGACAACATTTGGCACATGATGAAATGAAAAATATGACAAAAGAAACCCCGAACTTTAGAGTTTAGAGAGAATAATGTTGTCCCATTGTTCTATCATTTTTATACGCAGCTTAAATATCTTGCTTTTGAGAGACTCTGCCGCTCTATAATGCTCTTTTTAAACTGAGTCATGTGGCTTGCAAATTGCTCCCTTAGCTGTTTTTTTTATTAGTACTATTAGTACTATTTACTTTTCCAGTCATTTGTTGCCTGTCTCAACTTTTTCTGAGATGTGTTGCTGCCACCAAATTCTACATAAGTTCATAATTTTCATGAGATGGTAAAATGTCTCACTTTCAATGTGATTATTACATTATGTTTTTACTTACATTAATTTACATTTTACGTTCAGTTGTATTCTCAGTTCAATAAATTAAATTATTTGTGTCTCATTGTATTTAGTTTTTAAGTATGTTCTGTTTTTTTTTTTTTCGTTCTTGCATATAGAAACAATGTGATTGGAGTGGAGACCCCTGTATGTTCTGAAATGAGAACATTACATTTAGAGAATAAGAGAGTGAAAGCAGAAGATGCACTGATTGTGATGTGCAGAGCTGCGCAGTTGTGTGTCAGGAGCCGGAGGAAGTGTTGTTGCAGTGTGTGTGAGCTTGTTGTTGTGGAGGATTAGCGGCTGTGATGCAGCATCAGTCTCTCCGGGCCAAGCTCGCTGACACTTTACCCATGTAATGCAGCAGCTTCCAGTCATGGGAACAAAGATGCTGCACATCAAAGATGGAAAACAATAGTGACAGATCTCCCTTGTGAGGTCCTCCAGGATCAAACGAGCGGCGGTGGTGATGTGGATGGGAGCGTTATTTACGTTATTTTTTTCCACTCTGCGAAACACACAAAGAGCACTGAGCTACTGATGTGTGTTTTAATGTATCTCTCCGGGTTTGACTCTTAACCTTTTCTTAACTGGGGAGAGAAGAATGTATAGAATATTCTTCTCCACCATTGGTTGATTTGTTATTTTTATTAGTTTTTGCAGAGGGGGGGGGCAAAAGCATGAAATTTTACCTCATCAATGTATAACAACTGCCACTTGTTGGAATAAGCCTTTATAATGTCTATATTCAACCAAGCTCTTTCAAAGTCATTCATTGCAGACTTTTAACTGGCTTGGAATTTTGATTAAATTCTCAAGAGCATTAATAGTTTAATATATATATTTTTTTACAACAAATGATTGAACATTTCTTTTTGTTACTATCAAAACATCAATAATGCTACTGAAAACATACCAAATGTTTCAGTAGTGACTATTTTAGCTAATTTAGGCCATAAGTTAAAAGCAGTAGCAAGTTCATTGAATAGCTTCATATAGCTTTACACATCAAAAGAAAATGTTTACTTTGGTAGTAACAATTCCTCATGTTACACACTTGTTTTCAGACTTTGGGACTCATCTGCTGTAAAACAGTGTAATCTGCTGTAGAATGCAAGGGTGTTGCCAAAATGAAGGCTCTGCCTATGGACTAAAATCCTTTCTGTTTCAGTAGTGACATTAAACATGGAAAAGTATTTTTAATTGAATTTTACTAAACGTATGATGGATATTAATCTTTGATTTAAAAAAAATACAATTAAAAAAATTAAGTATTATTTTGAAATCAAGTTAAAATAAAGTTGACAGCCATCTCTTACAAGAAATATATTTACCCTATAAATGACCACTTCTTAAGAGTTTAGCTATCACAAAGGTTTTGTTGGGGCTCCCCTTTAACTGATGCCGGCCATTGGGAATGGTGACTAATGTGGCTGCTCCAGAGCATCCTATTCTATGGGCAGTTCTTTTCTATGGACATTATATAAACTATGCACAATTAAACATCTGTGTCAGCAACAGGTTCAGCACAAACTAGTTAAATTCTCTGTACATCACTTTATATATATATATATATAAAGAGAGAGAGAGAGAGAGAGAGATAGATAGATAGATAGATAGATAGATAGATAGATAGATAGATAGATAGATAGATAGATAGATAGATAGATAGATAGATAGATAGATAGAAAATAGGAAAGGATGAATAAAAATCAAGTGTCATTGTCTACCTGTAGTATTTACTACAGGAGATAATCGTCCAGTTCTATGCTTGCAGTGAAGCCAGCAGAGCAAGCATCCCAGGCTTGAAGAAATGGCACAGATGGTTATATCTGCAGGAGTCAAACACAGCATATCTCAGTGCTGGCAGAGTGTGTGACCTTAAAGTAACAGCCATACCGAGCTAAGGTGACCACAAATGCACAGGTTGCTTCCACCAGCAAGTTGGCACAAGATCAGTTGGTAAAGCTTTATTTTCATTTAGTTTTGTTTTAATTTGATTCACAACCCTCTTTTTTTCTTTTTTTTCTGCCTGGCGCCAAACAGTTTCTGCATTACATTTTAATTTATTCCTTTCGAGAAATAATTGGAGCGCTCCCAGCGGCAAGATAAATTGACTGAAGGGGTATGAAATTATTGGCAACATATGCAGCATGCCGATTATCTCGAATGTAATATTTCTAGCAGTTGAGAGGCGTTTCATCTGCTGGCCATTAGCCTTGTGGGAAGTCTATATTTTATGGTTGCTCTCATAGTTTATTTTGAACCACCCCAGCCTGCGCCACGTAAACCGAGGCCTTTCTCCTACCTCCTTTCAGCATGACGGATGTCATTCAGGCCTCAAATGAGCCTCTGGCTACTGTGCTCCATTTTCCTTATGACCTTCCCCAGACAGTGGGGTGGGCACAGCTGCATGGGTTCCAGATGTTCTGTGCACTTCTTTACCATGACTCCTGCTAACTTCATGACCAGCTTTAGCATGACGGCCTGCATCAGTGAATCCAGGTGCTGCTGCCTCCATCCGCCAAGGCCATTTTTATCTTGGGCCAACCTGTCTGCTAATGCTTTGCAGCCTGCTGAGATAGAGATCAAAGCAACGAGAGCTTGTTTTTCTTCAAGATGTTTTTCTTGTGTGTGTGTAGTGCACTCCTCTGAACATATTGAGGCACACAGCTCTATTTAGCTCTTGAACAGACATGGCAAATATGTGAAACCTCACGCATCTTAAATCATATGCAGCTGCTTTCTGGAGGAAATTCTATACCATAGCATATATATATATATATATATATATATATATATATATATATATATATATATATATATATATATATATATATATATATATATATATATATATATATAAAGAACACATATATATAAAAAGAACACAAATTGCATCCCGACATTTAGGCTGTCCCATAGACACCTTAAACATGCCTAATGAGGCACCTGATTTTAAGGAAGCATCAAACGCTTTCTTAGCTGCTAAGGCAATCCCATGATGCAACGCAGGCAAATCTACGAGCAGTGAAGTCGTTTTAAAATGTAAGTTATTTTGATTCTCTCTGGTGTTTTTATGTGTTTTTGGTCATATAATCACACAAAACAGTATTTTATTTACAACTTTGTAACTTTATTGGCCATTTTGCATTTTAATACTGAGCCATTAGCATTTATGCTAGCGGATTTTTAAGCCTATTGTTTTGGATGCCAGTCGGTAGCTTAGCAACCAGCTAAATCACGTGTCGCGTGCTGCAGTGGGTGGGAACAAGCCATGACGCAGTTGCTCTCTAACTATATAATCTAGGTGTGTCCGAAATCACCTACTAGTCAGTAGGTACTGGATTAGAGTCAGTACGTACTGCTCGAGCAGCAGACTAGTAGGTCATTTCAGTAGGCGAGTTTTAGCAGCCACACAAGATCGGACGTACTGCGTCCGCCAGCGTCCTGCGACGCAAGACGTCAGACCACCAACATAAAAGTCCCACTATTCATTTAAAAGCTCTGTTTACTGACAGATTTAGATACTTTTTGTGACACTGATCTGTGTTTTTGTGTGAATATGCACTCAGACAGTGTCGCGCTGTAGCTCGAAAAAGACGAAACGGGAGGAATGTAATCATTGTTTACCTCAGCAGTAGCGCTAGCTTCTGTAGCGGCAGTTCACTAGCCGTAGCTGCATTCACACAGCCAACGTTCCACTTTTCACTGCTTTGAATTCATCCGCGGCTCCAGGTGAATTATGCGATAGCGCAGTGTACTGTGTTCGCCTACATAAAAATGGCTGCCGATTCAGTAGGTCATCCGGGTACTGTTCGCCTACTACTCGATGCCTACTAGGTATTCGGACATACTAGCCACGCTCACCTACTGATTTCGCCTACTGAGTAGTAGACAAGTAGGCGATTTTGGACGCACCTTCTGTCTCAATAATCTGTTTTATGAGGAGAGATGTCAGACAGAACGCTGCTACTTAAACAGCTGCCTACCTAGACAGTACCTACTTAGACACTTACTATGTTTTAAGACAGACCCATGATGTGATGTACATGTTGTTTTTCATAGTGTTGTATAAAAAACATTTATTTCACTGTACTGACGTTGATTGATGTCTTTGCTGGTTAGTGATGATTTGCTTTTTAAGAATCGAATGCTGTATTTGTTCCAAGGTTAATGTAATATCCTGAAAAAGTTATGTAAACCCTTTTTTTTCTCTATATTGTAGCTGTGGCCAGTTCCCATGATGCTCATGATGCTGCCGAGCTGGTAAGGTGAAGGCTAGCATGTGCTTCATCTGAGAAATGTGAAGGCCACCACAGTATGTTTTAAACACAACATCATTGGACAGTTCAGTATGCTTGGAGTAGAACACTAAAGGCCGCTGTAAACCAGATGCACAATGTCGTGCAGCCTTCAAAGGTGCACACATGGATACGTGGTGGCCGTCAGCAATTGTGAGCACTGTTCAGCTTCACTCTGCATTTTTCCGTTATTGGATTAAATTAAATTCAGAACCAGCAAAAGCCATTACATGTGTACATAGAGAAAGATGGGCATTCTAAAGTCTTAAGAATAAACAAACACTAAACAAAGCAACTTAATGTTTGTTTAACTCCAGTTCAGATCAGTTCATTCAAAGTGTTAATAATGTACATGAGTAGTGTGAACGTTTACTATGGTCATTTAGTTTGATGCTTATTGGTGCTCTCACTGCAACTGACTCTGCATAGTGTGTAGTTGCAGCTTGTGTTTTATGTGCATGATAGTCCACAACAGGTCCAGCTGTGGACTTAATAACCAATTCTATCATGTCAGCTTGGGCTCCTGGCCTTAATGGTGACTGAACTCATGATCATCCAAATACTTAGGGGGCCCCACCTTAACTTCTAAAAATTAATATTTTTCAGGTGACAAAAAAAACAACTTAATTGCTATAAATGCTTCACATTATAGGAACATTAACTTGCACATATTATTTAACAAAATTGTGTTTATGTTAAATACATCCTCAAAAACTTAACAGACCCGACTTTGATCTGTATATTTTCCTTAGGAATGGCTTCAAACACCGGACTAGAGGATGACTAACACAAATGATGCATGAAAAATGGTGAGCTATAGAACTGTACACCAACAAGGTAGATGAAGTAAATGAAATACAGTGCAAAAACGCAGTATATAATAAGTGTCTGTCTAAACCACCACCATATTGATGTGCTGAGAATGGTCCTCTACCTCCACAGGTGAATTGCAGTCAGTAATTCAACACGTACACACCTGTATGGTAGGTGTAGACAAGAGTGGAGCACAAATTTAGGGTAAAGTGTAACATGCATGTGTGTTGTACTGTAACCAGTACAACATACATTTCTGTATGGCCTTGTATTCTCATAGTGACATCATCTGTAAGTGCTAAGAACAAGCAGATAGATTTTTGTTCTATAAATTATTTTTAGCTACTGGGATGTGAGTATAGCACTCCTATGTTATTTTAATCACCCTCCTGATTGCTGTAATATAACACAATTTTTAAGTATGTGACCAACTTACATTGAGAGCCACCTAAGCTAAAGTACACCCTCCATACAGTCACTTGTAAACTTCTTCAAATAAAGAATGTGAGAAGTCCAGTTAGTTTTGTGTTTTTATGTACCATAGATGATATTTATGCTTAAACGTTATTGTGGTGATTATATTATTTTAGGTATTTACATTGATTTCATTTGGTAAAATAATATGCATATGCAAAATATCAATAATAAGTTCTGATTTTGTTGTGTTTTGCATTGGCTTGCCAGATTTTTAGTAACTTGTACCATTAGTTCCTCAACAGTGGAGTAACACTCTGAGTTTGGCTGAACTGTTTTAAAATCATGCTGGAAACAAACTTTAGATTTTTATTTGAAGCACAGATGTGTCAATTGCTCATGAAAACAAGTATCTAGGGTTAGGGTTAGGGTTAGGGTTATTATTGCATGAAATGTTCCTCATATTGAGTGGACCAATGGAAATAGAATAGCTTGGAATATTTTTTTTTTACATTCAACACAAAGAAAGCTGTTATTTTGAGAAAACTTGTATTTCTTTGGACAGCAACAGTATTTTACTCTTGCTCAAATGCTACTAAAATTATTTAGCAAATGTGTTAGTTTGTAGATGAATGATAAGATCTGGCATCAGACCAACTCCCAACGAAAAAGCATTCTTTTCCTAGACAGTGTAAAGATGAATGTATAGTTTTCACTGTATGGGTTGCTTGTTCTTTCTCTAGGTAAGCCATTTCTGCATCATCTGCTAACTTGTCATTCGATCTCTGGACATTGCAGAAGACAGGGCTGCCACACAGGCTTTCCATCACCGAACCATCACAGTAAGAGCCCCATGTGTGTATATGCATGTGCTACATAGCACTAGGTAGCACTGTCCATTAAGACCTGCGCTGCAATTGTGCTACACATGCTCTACTCACAAATACACTCTTTTTTACCACTGTTGCTGGATTGAACAAGCTTTACAGGGCACCAACAAAAATCAGATTCAGTATAATAAGAAATCGTAATACAGCTTGTTTAGATTTGTTGCCAGGGCTGGAATGCGAAAGGATGTAAAAATGATGAAGAGAAAAGCCAACCAATCACAGCAAACTGATACTTTTGCAGAAAAAGAAAAGAAATTTGATATGATCATCTTAACTGGTCATGTAATCCTTAACTAAATATTAATTTGCAAATTTAAATAAACAATGCTGTTAAAAGTTCTGTGTGTAAAAAAAAAGTATATAAAAGAAATCAGCAGTGTTGCATAACTGAGTGATGTTTTGGCCTAGGTAAATGCCTCCTTTATGGCTAGGTGAAGCAAAATGCACCTGGACAGAGAAAAAAGGTGTGTCAAAGTATCAGACTGGTTTTGGTATTGGCAGTTAGTTACCCCTATTGGTAAGTCATGGTAAAAGTAATGCACTCTGTGTAAGACTCTGTCTGTTGTGACAACCAGCTATAAAATTATACAGTCATTTAAGCAGGGTCATCTCTAGACCCTGTGAGACTTAATTAGCGAACCCGGACTGTACAATTTAAACAGGGGGCAGCTGATTTACCCCTCAAAATACAACAAATACATACTTGGCTGTTGAATTGGTAACTGTTTAGCTGTTTAGGTCTGTTTTGGTCTTGTGTTTATATGCCTAAGTTTGTTTAAATGCCCAGTAACCCCCCCAAAACATTACTGGTACCCCCCAACTCTCCCTACCCCCCAACTATTACCCACTCTGGGAAAGGTTGTTATCTACTATTGGGTTTCTGGTTTAAAATACTATAATACTCAGTTGGATTATGATGTTGTGGCTAATGGAGACTTGGACGTTGGTAAACAATAATGACAAATTTGACTCCACTATAACATTTGCATGACTACACACAGTAAAAAAGACCAATCTACTCCAACACTGACCTTTTACGATCATGCAAAATAAACATCACACTGGTATTTTTACAGTTGCTACAATCTCCTAAAGGTTGAATGAAATGTTTTTGCCAACATTCTGTAAATCTTATCAAACAGCAGCTATGCAAGAGCACAGATCTTGCATAGGTGGAAAGACAGATCAATTGATTGTCATTTAGTGGAATCATTTAGTGGGATCAGATATACTGAATATTATTCTGATTCTCCAGCTACCCATGGGCCATGGTGGAGGTTCATTCCTCAGGCTTGCTGTTCTAACGTTTGTATTCATACACTGCTTTCCATTATCTGAATTAGTTTTATATGAGAACAAATGGCAGTGGGGAATGGGGATTGTTCCCACAGAGTACAGCGTGTGATTTGTAGTGTAGACTCAGGTGAGCCAATGCACTGGTAGGTAGAGCCGAGGGTACTGGTGGGATTGAGATTGATTATGAGCCTAGCCGAGTGCATTTTAATAGCAGTGCTTCAGCTGTTGTTGAAGAGGGAGTTGACTGTTCCTCTGCCGGATGCCGCTCCACATTTAAACCATCTTTTGGCTCTCTTGTGGTTGAAAACCTTATTGCTTAGTGATGATCAGGCATTTCATGTGTCAAAGCTTTTAAGTAACAGCAGTGAAGCACCTCTTGGGTGACAAATAGCAGAAACGGTGTCTCTATTTATTCTGTAACATAACCCATCGATTTGGCCGTACGGAGACACAAAGTAAAACAGACAGCTGTGGGAGAGAAATTCTCATTTAAAATCTGATTTGCTGAGCCAAACTGTTGTAAAATGCATAGCAAACACACACATGCGGTGCTAAACCCTGTCTTTTAGTACTAGGCCTTCAGTTTGAGACAGCAATGCTAATTTCTGCTGTTGGTATGTTATCAATAAATTACTGAAAATATTATGTTAGGGGTCAATTTGTCCCGCTTTCACTTTGAATGGTTTGAAATACGAGTTACGTTCTCTGAAGAAAATGTTTATTAAAAATCTATGAAATGGCATATATCAGAGGTCACGGTCCGGATCCGGGTCCCGACATTGTCCAATGCGGACCCAAACCGAGAAACTACTGAGAACAATTTAATTTTGACGGTATTTATTTTAAGCAGCACAGCTTGTCCTGTCTTAACAGTATACAGGCTTTGTGGCGTAGTAAACTGTAGTAAACGCAGACCAATCGCGTGAGTTGTAAGATCACCAAAAGCGTTTCTTAGCCAATCAGATCTGTGCAGACTCGCTAGTGTGGCACTCGCACAGGCAGCAGTTGGAGTATAAAGCGAGCACTTTAAGATTTTAATGTAGCCATTGTTTTTACCTGAAGTGAGGAAAAAACATTTATTAGAAGTTTATAATTCATTCAGTTTAGCAACAATAAACAATACATATTGTTGAAATATAATGAATTGTATTTGTTATTTGTTGTTTTGTCTTTCAGTTGCTGATGGTATAAAAAGCTGACACTAGGATACTTCAGTGTACAGTATCCGGTACTAAACCATAACACAAGTTAGATGACGGTCCGGACCTTGGCCTGAGGAAATAACTGGACCATACTGACTTTTAATTAAATACCCCTGGCATATATGCACCATATGGTCTTACGTTTCTTTCTGGAACATCTGATAATTTCTAATGTACAACTGTGCAGGTGAATTTGACCCATAACATTATGAATGTATTTTTTTTTAACATTACAGAAGGATTAACAGCGACTTACATTTATAATCCTGTAATCAATCTGTTTCTCTGTATATGCTGTTAATTACCTTTCACCCTGTTCTTCAGTGGGCAGGACCCCCGCACTGGACCACAGAGCAGATATTATTTGAATGGTTCATAATTCTCAACACTGTAGTGGCACTAACATGGTGGTGGTGTGTTTGAGTGGATCAGACGTAATATGTTATATCGAATCATTGTCCTCAATAAATAAATGACCAAGTATGATATTTTGGTCTCATCTGGTCTTGTTTAACTGGACTGTCTCTATCTTTTTTAGGCCTGGTGTGAAAATCTGTTTGGTCATAGGTCATATTTATGCAGAAATCTAGAAAATTCCAAAGGGCTCACACAGTTTTAAGTACCAGTGTAAATAAATACATTATTTACTGAACAGCTCTATCATATTTTAATATATTACTGTTTTACATGCCTAATAAAACCCTTTAACCATCGCAAAATCACTGCAGCGCTCATCTCTCATGGCTTATTCGGTTTTTGTAGCCTGCACTCACAAGTCCTTTTCAAGTGCAGCGTTGAGTAGAAGGTGCGTAGTGTTCAACAATGATAAATGAGCTCAGTTCAGCTGTTTCTGTGCAAGTGTCCCAACTCTGCTCAGCCCATGCTGTTAAACGGCTGCAGGTGTTTTCATTAATCACATTAGCGGAGTGACGGAGAGCCTAACACTGGTTGCACTGTAACCTTTAGGTTAGTGTAACTGTACTTAAAGGACCCTTCCACTCCAAATTTATTATTTAATGTGTGATTCATTCCTCTGATGTCGGTTCAGAGCCATTTAGCCCACTTTGTCAAGACGCATCGGATCTGGACTGGCTGATATTAATTGGAAATGTCTTTGGGAAAGTGAATGCCTCCATTAGTCAAAAGATGGGCTGGAGAGCATAGAAGCAAAGAATAGCTGTAAAACAAATGAGTTATGAATTCTTGAAGTACTCTGTTTTTTTGGTGCATGCTTTGAGTGTATGCCTTTGGTATTTTACGGTATACTAGAAGCTAAACAGTGCAGCAGAACAAGCTTTCAGCCATGCCTGCTGTCTCGGGGAAGTAAATATGAAGACTTATTGTTGAATGCTTGTATGAAATCATAAGTTGTATTGAAGCACACATTAATCCTTCATCATGCATGTACTATAGTTGAACAGCATAATCTAGATAAGTGCTTCTGGAAAATAATTGTCCCGAGTGACTCTGTGAGTGTGTGTCTGCGTGTGTATGTGTGCATGTGCTACAGTGTGTGATTAATCTGAAGCATTGCACAATTTGTAGTGAATATCTGCTCTCAGACAAAATTGATTTCATTTATTTATTATTATGTGAAGCAGCTCTTGGGTTTGTATGGTACTTTTGTGAAAGTCAAGAAGGAACATTCTCATATCAGAGAAACAGGGGAAGTTATTTTATCCTACTTGCAGTAGTTAGAATAGTTAGGTTCTCTAAAACTGAGCACAATGTTACAAATACTTGCAAAAATTGTTCAAATGACGTGAATCCAAAGCAGAGCATCCGTTATTCCAAGCATGAGAAATTCTTTTTGGTCCCAGATTTCCAGACGATATGGCAATTGAAGATACAGTAAGTGATGGTAACCCAATGTCAAATTCATTAAATATCTCTTCATGGTCTGTTATGTGTGCTCGCTAGAATACAAATCCAGTGTCCATGCACAGTCCTGGCTCTGTAAACGATAAACAAACACAGTGACTCGGGCTGAGCCACACAATGATCTTCCTGCCAATCAGCAACAGGTAGCATTAGTGGTTATGCACAGGATGGTGGAAGGGGAGGGGCTGATTTGATGTACACACATTGTCAAAAAGGAAAGATGGCCAACAAACAGCCAAAAAATAAAAGATCTGAGCAGCAAAGATTCAGAAAGAGGTTCTTAGATCAGTCAACAGCAAGTGAGGAGATCTCTGGGAGTTAACAAGGCTACCTATTTCTAAAATCTAAAAATTTGAACTGGCAAATAAGAAACTCTCTTCAGCTACACTGATGGAGGTAAAGCATGGCAAGGAATGTGGAGGCTGCTCTAGTTCTGCTGGACGGTTAGGGAATAGTAGCTTATTATTATTTGCTGTTTCAATGAACCTGTAGGTCAGTATTGTTTGCTATGTTTGTGATAGCAACTGATCAACCATCGTAGCAGCAACTGTAACAGTAAACTGGTGGCTAACCCACAATCTAGCTAACGTTAGATACATTACTTGCTCTGCAGTTGTTAATTGTAATGATATGTCATGGTGTTTGTCTGTGCAAAGTTTGTGAAGGGTTTAATGGCAACAATGGCAACACCTAAAAATCTGTTTGCTAGCCCAGTGTTGTGCGTCTTGGCAAGGCACATACAGAAATTTGAGGGCCGGAGCTTCTGAAGGAGCACTGAAAGGAGGGACGTATTTGAGTTCTTCAAACCTTTAACTACAAGCTATGATTGTTTCACTCCTCCAACGTTCAGTTTTAGAAGTTTGTTGCATATTTGTTTTGGCTTCTCACAATCTAATTAACCCTGAACACCTCCTGAGGGCTGGACTTCCTGAGATCTGTCTATTCTTTATAGAACACCAACAGCTTTTGTGGCTTCCCTCAGTGGGAGGATGGACAGAAACACAAAAGTGGAGCTTTCACGTGAGTGGAGTGAGGATGGAAGTACTGTTTATCTGATGTGTCAGCTTTTGGTGGTCTGTCAGGTCTTGAGTAGTTGTTAGGGCTCTCAGTTTCTCTCTATCCCCCCACTTATTCCTTCATAGCTAATCGACTCATAAATATAGGGGTGGTCTTTGACGTTGGCACAGTGTTGTATATTGCATTTAAATTTATGGTAATAGGTTAAAGTATCATTTTTCTTCTGGGCAATCGTCTTATAGATGTCTTGCACCAATTATTGTGATTAATTTTCTGCACTTTGTGAAGTACAGATGCTAAACTTGGTGTGATTTGTGACTTTATTTAGCAGAGGCTCTCTGTCCTTATTTTGCCCTCACTACTTGAGCAGTGGCAGCGGCGCGGTGCTAAACAGGCCATTTTTCTTTAGCCCGGCCAATGCTCCTGATTATTCACTCGGGATAAATCACCGGAATAGTTCAGCATCTCTCTGTAAGAGGACATGATCTGCACTACACAGCATAACCATTTTGTGACACTTGAATTGAAGGAAAAGAGAAGGGGATAAAAGAAACTATAGCAGTCCTTTAGCAGGTATTAATAATAGAGGGAAGTCTTTCACGTGTCATGTTTCATGACTAATTTGCCCTTCTTTTTGATGGAGATGAATTGACTTTGAAATTCCTTTGGCCTTTCCGATTGTTCAGAAGCTCTGTCTTGATTTGACTGGAATACTGGAAGAAAAGAAAAAGGAAAAAGGGAAAAAAAGCTGCTTAGAGCTATTCACAAGTGTAGATTCACATTCAGCTGCACCTCCGCTCACTCTCTCGCTCTGTGTTCTGCTGCAGTAAAAACCTTTTCCTTTTGTCATCCTGTCTCCACTGCCGTCCAGCTACACCACTAAATCTTCGCCTTCTTCTACCTTGCCCCGGCTGGCCTTTTCGCTCATCACTCATATACTGTATCGTTCCACCTCCTACGCTATATAAAACTGTGCTGAGAGATTCATATATGCAATGAATTTTGCAGTCTTGTGTTACAACCCAGCGGCTACTCCTCCTCATCCATAAAGCTATGGGTGCCAGGGTAAGATGAGGCGTTAGTAGAAATGCTCTTCATAGGCATCTGATACAGTAACTGTCAGTAGACACTAGCAGTGAGGAGCTGGCTGTGTTTAAACATTCTTTTTGAAAAGGCTACACTCATGGCTAAGGGAATCTGCTGTGCCCCACCCACTGGCACCAATCACTCACACAGCCTACACACGTTTACATAAATGACTTTAACAACTCACTTCATCTGCATGCAATAACATCTGAGTGCTTCCACCAAAGACGACTTATTTATGGACAAATAAATCCTGACGAAGTTTAGTCTCCGAATGGCAAATGTACCATTTGCTGAGCTAATGCAATATTAAGAAAGGTTTGTTCCTTAACGAACGATGCTACAGCTCAAAACCAAACTGATCAGATAACATCAAAGCTTTAAACCAGTAGATGATGGTTTTCCTTAATATATTCATAATTAAAGTTATCACATGTCAGAGCATGAATGTAAATCCTAGCTCATTTTAATGCTCACCCTCTTCTGAAAGTGTATATGTGTGTATATACACTGATCAGCCCTAATGTTAAAACCATCTGCCAGTGTCTGCACTCATTGTCCATTTGATCAGCTTCCCTTACTCATGTAGGTGCACTTTGTAGTTCTACAATTACAGACTGTAGTCCATTTGTTGTCCAAACATACTTCAACTTCAACGGTTAGGACCAGGGGCGCCTTAACCTGCTCAGGTGCCCTGGGGCTACAAGTGGTCATTGGCCCACAAGCTTCTGTTCAACTTTAAATGGTGCTACAGTTGCATTCTAGTGTTTATGACTGCTGCACCATTTAAGAGGGAAAGTTTGAATAATAAGCCTTCAAATAAGAAAACCACCTTTAGCCTCACCAAAGTTAAATGTAGAACCACACCACTAAATGTCATAGTCAAGATTTGAAATTTGCACTGAACCTCAGATATCCTTCAGCTTGAGTTCTTATGTGCTGACAACTGAGGTCCGCCAATGAGGCCAAAGTCAGTAAGTTACAGACTAACATTAAAGTCTAGTTTCTGGCATTTGATCTAGTGGTGTATATAGACATTAATAATTGAGTAGACAAACCAAGTAGATACTTAGTAGACACAATTTCCAAACACGCCGACCCATAGAAGATGAGATGACTGAGATCAATTTAAAAACCTCAACCTATCGCAAGTAAAGTTTTTCTTATAGTTACATCTTTAGAGCTACAGAGTCAAACACTGAGTCAATGGCATAGAGCTGGAGTTGCTGGGAAGTGATTAGAGGCCTTAGAAAAGAAAGTGGAGAACATAATAATGTGACTGGCCATAATATCAGTGACAGCACTCAGAAAACAAATCAAACTTCATTAACCTAAGAAGTCAGCTTAATAAATGCTCTTCTCTCATTTGTTTGGGTAGCCCGACTGTCAGTCTGAACAAATCTCATTAAAACAAAGAAAAGAAAAAAAACATCCAATCAAGGCCTCTGAATTACTCAGGGCCCCTGGGCTTCAGCCTGGGTAAGTCTGTGCATTAAATTGGCCCCGGTAAGAACCCCCACAGGACCACTACAGAGTAGGTATTATTAGGGTGGTGGATCATTATCAGCACTGCTGTGACACTGACGTAGTGGTGATGTGTTAGTGTGTGTTGCGCCGGTACTGCTGGAGGTTTCTTGATATTTGAAAAGCAAAACGTTTTTGAAGGTACATTAATTAAAGTGAAGTAAAACATTTTTTTTCTTTTCTTTTTAGTGCCAATTTCAAGGGTACAAGGTTTTCTTTTAACAATGGCAACATACCTGGACAATATATGAGACCTGGTATTTATTAGAGGTTCTTTAAAATGCTCCACATTCCTCCGAGGCCAGTTGTGAATGGATTTCTCCAAGGTAAGAAAAACACTTCACTTCTTATATTTTTCCATATTGAATGGCATGTAAGACAATGTACTGTTTAAAAGCTAGTATTGGGCTGAGGTGGAAAACAGCCTCATCAAACATCATGTTACGTGTCTGAGCAGTATACTCACAGTATAGCTTACACTCGCATTAGCTTACATAGCAGGTGTTTTTCAATCATCACATTTTTAAATGACTCTCAGTGCTGATGAACTATAACCTTATTAAAACACTTATGAACAACCACTAGGATCAACGCAAATTATAGGGGCTCTCCAAGGCTCACAGGTTCTGAAACAGAACGAACAGAAAAGGCTATATATATATATATGAGTTCCACCTCCTACGCTATATAAAACTGTGCTGAATATATATATGTATATATATATATATATATATATATATATATATATATATATATATATATATATATATATATATATATATACATATACATGTATATATATATATATATATATATATATATATATATATATATATATATATATATATATATATATATATATATATACAGTTAGGTCCAGAAATATCTGACACAATCTTTAATGGATTTGAAATTAAACAACTGAGATGCAAGGGGGTTGACCAAAAATATCCTATGAAATGTTTAGGAATAGCAACAGAGCCTCTTCATTTCAGGGGCTCAACAGTAATTGGACAAATTAACATTACCATAAATAAAATGTTCATTTCTAATACTTTGTTGAAAATCCTTTGCAGACAATGAATGCCTGATAACTGGAACCCATGGACATCACCATGCTGGGTTTCCTCCTTTGTTATACTTTTCCAGGCCTTTACTGCAGCTGTCTTCAGTCGTTGCTTGTTTGAGGGTTTTTCTGCCTTTAGTTTTGTCTTAAGCAAGTGAAATTCATGCTCAATCAGGTTAAGATGTGGTGATTGACTCAACCATTGCAGAATATTCCACTTCTTTGCCTTAAAAAACTCCTGGGTTGGGTTTGCAGTATTTTTTGGGTCACTGTCCATCTGTACTATGAAGTACAATCCAATCAACCTTACTGCATTTGGTTGAGCAGAAAGTATATCCCTGTACACTTCAGAATTCATCCTGCTGTTTCTGTCTTCTTTCACATCATCAATAAACACCAGTGACCCAGTGCCACTGGAAGCCATGCATGCTCATGCCATGCCAGGATGTGGTGTGCTTTGGCTCATGAGTTGTTCCAAGCCTTCTCCATACTTTCTTCCTCACGTCATTCTGATACAGGTTGATCTTAGTTTCAACTGTCTAAAGAATGCTGTTCCAGAACTGGGCTGGCTTCTTTAGGTGTTTTTTTAGTCTAATCTGGGGTTTCTATGTTTAAGGGTTAATTCATGGGTTGCACCTTGTGGTGAACCCTCTGTATTTGCTTCCATGAAGTCTTTTCTTTATGGTAGACTTAGATACTGCTACACCTACTTCCTGGAGAGTGTTCTTCACTTGTGTGGATGTTGTGAAGGAGTTCTTTTTCACCATGGAGAGGATTCTGCGATCATCCACCGCTGATGTCTTCCGAGGACGTCCAGGCCTTTTTGAGTTCCTAAGCTCACCAGTGCGCTCTTTTTTCCCAGAATGTACCAAACTGTTAATTTGTCCACTCCTAACATTTCTGCTATCTCTCTGATGGATTTCGTCTTTGTTACAGTCTAATGATAGCCTATTTCACCTCCACTGAGAGTTCCTTTGACCACACGTTGTAGGTTAACAGCAAAAGCTTCCAAATGCAAATGCTACACCTGGAATCAACTCCTGACATTTTAGCTGTTTAATTGATGATGGATTAATGAGGGAAAAGCCCATGAAATAGCTTTTGATATAGTTGTCCAACTCCTTTTGGTCCCTAGAAAAAGAGGCATCTACATATTAAAGAACTGTCATTCCTAAATCTTTCCTCCAATTAGGATGTAAATGCCCTTAAATTAAAGCTGGGGGTCTGCACTTTAAGCCCACATTAATTATATAACAGTATCTAGAATATGATTTAGTAAACAGTTAAAACTTGTGTCACTGTCCAATTATTTATGGACCTAACTGTATGTACATCGATCAACCATAACATTAAAACCAGCTCCTTGTATGTACACACATGTATGTACACTCCATTTAATCAGCTCCATTTATGATACAGGTGCACTTTGTAGAGCAGATATTATTTGGGTGGTTGGTCATTCTCAGCATTCTCAGTGCTGCTGGAGTTTTTAAACACTATGTCCACTCACTGTCCACTCTAATAGACATGCCCACCTTGCTGGTCCAACATGTAGATGTAAAGTCAGTGATGATAGCTCATCTATTGCTGCACAGTTTGTGTTGGTCATTCTCTAGTCCTTCATCATTGGTCACAGAACGCTGCCCACAGGACATATCTCGAAAGTTTTGCTTGGCACTGAAGTGTTTAAAATTCCAGCAACCCTGCTGTGTCTGATCCACTCATAACAGCACAACATGCACCACCAACATGTCAGTGTCACTGCAGCGCTGAGAATGATCCACATCCATAATATAGTAGCAGCTCGGTGGTGGGCCTGTCCTGAGGGTCCTGACTATTAAAGAACAGGGTAAAAGGGGATTAACAATGTATGCAGCAAATCAGATGAACTACAGTCTGTAATTGTAGAACTATCATAAGTGCTCCCATATGGTGTGTGTGTGTGCGTGTGTGTGTGTTTGTGTGTTTGTGTGTGTGTGTGTGTGTGTGTGTGTGTGTGTGTGTGGGTGTGTGTGTGTGTGTGTGTGTATCTATATTTATTGTTAACTTTATTAATATTTATCAGGGATAATTATCTACATATATATGCTCTTGTTGCTATACCACTACCATGGTAGCACTGCTGTGTTGAGAATTGTATCTGGTCAGTGGGCCCCTTAGGGCAGATAAAATAAGCAATGGTCAGTATTTGTATACCTTAAGAGTGCACCTCTGTGTTCTGTGTTTCTGATAAAATGACCAAGGAGGCTAGATACAGCATAAATTACATTTCTCTTTTTCTCTAGGCTATTAAACTTTTTTATTTCTTTGTTTTATAATACACATTGTTGGAAGCTGGATTTACACATGCAAGAAATAACAATGTTTTATAATGAATAATATAACCTATAAGAGAACTACAATGTTCCTTTTTATTTTAAATTCCTTTTTGCTCAAAAAACATAATGATGGTCATTATGTCCAGACGGTTTCAGGACATTTCTTTAAGCAGTAAGATGTTCATGCTCATGAGCAGTTGCAAACCATCAGTTGGCTTTTGAATTTTTTGGAGTAGTGGCTTTTTGACTTTTTTTCATAATGCCATTTGCTGTTGTTCTTAGATTGATTTGTATTTTATGCGCCAAAGAAATCTTTAGGACACAGAACACGTCTCCTTCCTGAGCAGCATGGTGAACATGGTACCTTTAGGCGTTCAGAAATTGTTCCCAAGGGTGTAGCAGACTTGTGGAGGTCCCATGATGTTAAGCAAAATGGCAAATAGGCCTTTAAGGTAGACCTTAAAATAGTGCCACAGGTACCTCTAATTAACTCAAACAATGTCAATTAGTCGACCAGAAGCTTCTGAAGCCATAATATTATTATCTGGAATTTTCCAAACCATTTAAATGCACAGTCAACTTGGTGTATGTAATTTTCTGATGTGTTGGAATTTCGTATAATGAATTATACATTAAATTAAACGTTGGCTGGAAAAACAGTTTGCTTGTGTCACGTAGATAGCCTAATCAACCGAAACTAGTTTGTTGACATGGAATCTGTGGAGGCAATAACTTTGGCCTAAGTGTACGTAAACATATGTATGTAAACAATATTTATTTATTATAAATTTTACTACACTCTTTCTATTTATTTGTGAAGTTAAACACTTAAAGAAATGCTCTTTAACATTATTTGTTTTTTTCTTTTATAAATTTAGTAAAGATAAGTAAGTTAATTGAAGACCTTTAAAAATGGGAAAGTGTGTTGTGTTAAACAAAGTGTGTTGTGTGAGAGTGACAGTGCCATTTAAGATGAATGTCAGGAAAGCTATTGCAACACAACAGAATATTCCAAAGTCAACTCTGCTAAATGTTGTGAACAAAGGCCAATTTTCACAGACTCAAGGAGACTCAAATTTAAATGAATAAAGGTTGAGGAGATGGCTAGTACACCTTAAAAATAAGATAAATTGGTGGAGGACTTTGCATATGACATTAATACTTCAGTTAATAATTCAGGCCAAATGAACCAAAACTAAGGCTTGTTTGCTCTGATCTGTATAGATCCTACTTTTGATAGAGCAGCAGTCGTGGGCTGAAGATTAGGGAACCAGCCTTGTGACAACTGAAGAGTCCTTGAGTATGACACCTAACCCCTGACTGCTCCCTGGGTGCTGTGGTAGGGCTGCCCACTGCTCCGGACAAGTGTGCTCACTGCAACCTTAGTGTTTCTGTTCACTAGTGTGTGTGTATAAGTGAGTGTTTCACTGCATGGATGGGTTAAATGCAGGCATCTCTCTCTTTGGGATTAATAAAGCATCTAAAAAAAAACTAAATTAAATAAACATGTAGAAAGCAAACTACCCTCATTTTTACCTGGAACAAGCCATTGGTGCTTTTACCCTGTATTTTAGAAAATTGACAAATAAATTGCTGCCTTTTTTATTAGGCCTTAAATTCGTAAATTCAGCAAGAGTTCACAGTCTTTAAGACCAGACAGCCAGAAAAGGAAGTGAGATTGATTTCTAGGCTGCAAATACTGAACACATCTCTTACCAAAAATGTGCAGCCACATAATTTATTTAAGAGACAATAATGTTCTGTTATGAACAAAGAAGTGTTCATTTAAACATTCACAAATAAATTAAACAGTGTTTTTAATATAACACACTATGGGCCAGTTTCCCAGATCTAGATTATGCCTGGATAACTCCAATGCCAGTCTACATTTGCACTGTGCTTTAGTCTGAGATTAGAGAAACTGACTATAGAAAATTCACATCTCATATGTTTTTATTACACGCTAACACTTATAATACATTGTGGCCTAAAGCCATATATAGTTATCTGTAAATCAGTATGTTAAAAACTATGCAATCCTTAAAAATGCATTGTAGTGATATAAACATAATTCTGTGACAAAATATGCATGATTTAGTGAATAGTTATGGGGTTAACATTGTTCTAAAGGACTGTGTCTCTCTTGTGTGTATCAGCCAAATCTGGACAGCACACTTTCTGACCCACTGAACACTCACTCATAGACACATTGCAGGCTAAACTAAACTAAACTAAACTGGTGTTATATGCTACCTGTATCAGTATCATAACAGCACATCAGTATCATTGGCTTGACATAATTTATGATTTTGTATCATCATTATAATTCTCAGCATACAGCTTGCAAATACACCTTACTATAGGAAATTTCTGTGATGTCAACCAATCCTAGAGTGACCATATTTAGGTGTCCTCAGTTTTCAGTTTACTGGAAAGGACACTGAACGCTCTTCTGATCTGTGGAGCTTGACTTTATTCTAACATTTCTCCACTCTGTGCTTCAAAGATTGGATATTAAACATAGTTATATCCGGTTTCCCAATAAGTACAATAACACGTCATGTTTAGTTGGAAAGGGGACGTAATGCCTTGTGATCCTGTAAAGTTTGAAGTCGGTTATTCTTATTTGTACCGAGTTATGGTGGTCTAAATATCTCTAGCTCCCTGGACCCCCAGTATGGGCAAGCTTCTCAGCAAGGCTGCCTGGACTGCACTTAAATCAGATACAGATTGTGAGATCCTGGTCTAGATTTGGCTTTGTTTCTAAAGTCTGTTGTTCTATAGCATTTGGATCTCCTGTGATTTTTTTCATGACATCATCAGAGGTAGATCAACATCAAGTTGACTGTCATCACATCACTGTTGACTTTAAAATATCCAGAGTTGTGCAGCCCCTAAATTAGAAAAGTCCCAACTGCTAGTGACCAGGTGCCCCTGTTCGGGGCAGTTTTTCCACCGTGGAGCTTCTGCTGTCCAGTGTTTTGTGGAAAGTTTCGCTTGCATGACCCTGACACCTCCAAACATTCCGTTTGCTTACGTAATCACAGACGTTTCTTCTTGCTTTCACAAACTCCTCAGTCCTCCAGTTCTCCTACCTTACACAACACTGAGCTGGTTCTCACTGCTACTCTGATGGGACTTTAGACGCTTTCTTCTGTTTTCTATATATTTATTGTTGCAAGTTGTAAATTTTTCTTTGTATTTGTACTTGTTTTGCTATCCGGTGTTGACAAGAGAAGGATGGGTTCCCCTTTTTGAGTCTTGGTTCCTCTAAAAGGGTTTTGTCTTGTTGCTCTGAGGAAGTTTTGTCTTGCCACTGTTGCCCCTTGCTTGCTCACTGGGGGTTTGGACTCTAATTTTCTAGAAAGCTGCTTGGTGACAACCTCATTTGTAAAAGGCGCTACATAAATAAATCTTGAATTGACTTGACTAGTCTAGCCACGGATCTATAGGCTATTAGATACAACTAGTCTAGACTTAACATTTCAATCATCCCCAGAACTCCCCCCCCAAAAAATAGATGTCGTTTTTTAAAAAGTCCCTTCCAACCTGTCATTAGAAGGGTGTTTTCCTATTGAGGAAAGAGACCACCAGTGTAGAATGCGAGTAGGCATGTTTACGTGAGACTTACTGATGAATACATTCTTTCTTTTGGCCAGAGTCTCTTTAAGGAGGGAAAAGCAGTAGTATTATGTATGACTTGTCAGTATGACCTGCCTTGGTCTTGCAAGAACGCATGTCTCTAAAGGCTCAGACCAATTCCAGGTGCTGCTGAGCAGAAAGCACTAACACTAAAACTTTATTACTTTTTCTGGCCACCGCACTGCAGTCCCCCTCCTGCAGACAGGCATTAGAGCAGCCGCTTGCTCTGGGACGGGCAAGTGCACACGGCATTCGCAGAGAGACGCAATCAGCCAAACTGTTCATTAACGAGGCCTGCTTCAATTACTGCAGAGACTGCCTGCTTTTTGTACCTCCAGATTACATCACCCTAATTAGACCTTCTTCAACTCATTTGCACCCTCCGAAGCCCCCGCGGACACGCAGCCACTCTCGTTCTAGGTAATTAATATGCACCTTAATTGACTTACATGGGTAATTGTGCCCTTAATTTATGTGGTTCCCATTCGGAATGGAAGTACCTGAAGTGTATTTTTAGGGAGAGCTCTTCTTCTGTTAGGCTGCGAGAGAGACCGCACACACAAAATTCTCCTCCTGAAGAGCATGGCTCTGCTTAAAGGTGCAGGCTGTTTATGTGTGGATAATCAAAAGCAATTCTAATAGGGGTTAATGGGGGTCCAATCTAATCCATATGATAAGCAAGATCAAAATTATAGCAACACAACAATGACAAAGGTTCAAGTATAAGTACAGCTGATTGCTTTTAATCTAAGCAATCACCAGTAACTTAATTTAGGCTCAGGTTTTTTGTTAGGGGTCCAAGCACTATAACTGCTAGAACCATCTTTGATTCTTTTGGTAAAGTAATTATTATAAATCGTCAAACATTGATTACTATTATATCATAGTACAGCAAATTCTCATGAAATCCGGCCCGAATGTGTTGTTAACCTTTAGAAATCATAAAGTTGTCACTTTTGTTTTCTACTTGATTCTAATACACAATTATTCGTTTAAATTACAGTGAGTTTTGAAATGATTTACCTTTGCTTTTAACTTTCAATGCTGCTTTATGTCTCTCAGCACCACTAAATGACTGGGATAGCAGGCAGGTAATCTATTGCCACACATGATGGTACACACTAACATTGGCACCAACTGCGCCACTTACCAGCCCCACAGCCCTGCACAATATACACTACCACTCAAAAATTTAGGATCACTTTAGAATTTCATTTCATGCAATTTTCATGCAATTCATGCAATTTTCATCCAATTCACAGACAATAGTGTCCATTCCAAAATTAATTTCAGTGTATCAGATGATTTTTAAAGAATAAAAATGTTTGTATTAAAGCCTATTTTTGTATAGAGGCTTGTTTTGCATATAGTCCTGTTATCAGTAATTCTCAGTCCTCTGTCTAAATCTCCTGGTACGGCCGCCAATCCAAGTTAAGGATGTTATTGGACTAACTGCTTGTTAGGACACTCTTCCTCAATTGTGATGCACAGCTGAAAAACATTCTACTAATAAGTGAGTATAAAAGGGAGAACAACATTCTAGATTAGTTTAGTATCTGAAGCATCAGCAGTTGATGGCTTGCTGACAGACTCAAAATGACCAGAAAGAAACAACTTTCTTTAGAGACCCGTCAGTCCATTGTTGTGTTAAGGAAGAAGATACTCCATTAAAACAAGAACATTTCACTGTGATCCCAAACTTTTTAGTGGCAATGTATAACATGCACACATTTATTCATCCTTTAGCCAACAATAACAACTTATTCACAATTTTCTGTCTTTTACTGAGTACGCAGTGAACTCCTGCGCATGGTCCCACCATTCAAGTGTTTAAGTCCAAACCAGCCAGCAGCAGGTCACTCCAATATTATTCATCTGTCTCATGTGACATTACTATATGACTGTTTCATAATTTTTTGTGACCTTTGTGAGAATCAAAATATATTATGTGTGCCGTACAGTTAAATGCAAGGACAGCCATCACAAAACGGATATTGAAAGTATTCTGGTGTATTCCAACTGACACAACACTGCATAATTACCTTAGTGTTTGATAAGTAATATCACTAATTCCAATGTTTAATACACTAAAGTTGTCAAAACTAATCAATCTGTTTAACGTAATTACTATATGACTGGAGAAAGTACACGTAGCTGACTGGTAAATACATCTAGCATTAAGAAACCAAGGTAACTACATCAAGTTTATATATTCGTTTCAGATTTACCTCTTTCTTGCCCATCAGGGACTGAAGAAGTAGCATCAGTAGTTGCCTTTAATAATATTCAGGCTTTCAGCAGATCACAGGGATTAACTAGGTACAGCTACACATGAGTCTGTGAATGTTGCATTTACATTTTTGGCAGATGTTCTAATTTGCGAGTGCTGCATGTACAACTATTTTTATTGGTATGCTGTACCTGTAGCTTTTATGCTACATTCACATTACAAGGTTTATTTATTTATTATGTTTTTTTCTTCATTTAGATTACATTTGGCTATCTTGGCGGTTCACATGCCGGTAATGTGAAGGAATCTGACCCTGAAATGAATACTGAGCTGGTTTCTCCCTATAGCTCGCTGAGGACCCATAGCTGTTAGTGTGTAATAAGGTGCCTTAAAACAGTACACAGTTCTCACAGGAGGTCTTGTGCCCACTCCTCCACAGTTACACAGCACTACAGCAGACGTTCCAGGTCCGGAGTGACAGAGCGGCCATTCTCCGTATTACTCCATATGTGATTTTGAAGCTGTTATAAAGGGCAGTTTTTGCAAAATGCAATGTCAAAGTCAAAATGTACACAAAACACAGACCTATCAGAGAAGAGCTTGAGACTTTAGACCTATCAGAGAAGAGCTTGAGACTTTAATTGCTGTGCTACTGTTTTAGGCACCTCAGATACGTCTCCTTAGCTAACCAGCTAAATATCCTTAGCAGTGAGAGAAAATTAATTTACCTCCAATATTCCAGAACATTTCCAGAGGGCTGTATATGGGAGGTAAATTGTAATATTTAATAAAAGAATCATAGAGATCCATCCTGTTCTCTACTTCATGGAAGAGTTTCTCCTCATCCATCCAGGTAGAATGGCAGAGAGAGATGCTAGCTGTCAAAAATAGAAAATATTTTTGTTTGTCAGAAATGGTGGGTCGCATCGTGCTGTGCCGCCTGGCTGGTGTAGACAGCTTCATTAGTTATAATGTGAGCATTTTGGTTTTGTCGTTGTGCCTCACTCTCGATGCTTGCTGTTAGGACACAGTGAAAGAGGAAGGAAAGCTGCAGTCTGTTGCTTTTCCCAAACCTAAGTTGCACAGTAGACTCAGACATAGACTCAGTAAACTGTACATAATGTTAATGTGAATGTAAGTATATCACTATATTAGTAGATACGTTAGCTTGTTTCAAGCATATTCCCTAAAACAATGAAATAATTTCACATAACAAAATCAAATACTGTTCTTAAAATAATCCCAACACAGCAAATATTAGATATTATCAGCTAGATGAGTTCACTTTCCCATTCCTGTTGTTGTCCAAGCCTGACAATCACTAAATTCTTTCCTGGGTTAGTTAAGGTAAAGTTGTTACAGGATGTTGCTTTAGCTTAATTTTGAAAACACCTGTGCGGTCTGGTTTCTTCAGCACTGACTGGCTGCGAACTCACTTGCCATAGAGGTGCTAATGCTATGTAGCTTCAATCATTACAAAATGATTGGTTCAAATATTTTTTCTCGGGAAATGATTTTTCCATATTGTAACCAGTTGGCTGATTGTGGGCAAAGCAGCTAAACAATGATCTCTCCTAGAACTTATATTTTGAGCCTCTCAAATGTTATTACTATTACTATATACAGTGAAGATGGAGAAGCCAGGGAGAATCAAATGAATGATACTAAAATTTAGGACAACACAAAAACAATGTGAAACAGTTAAACACAGATCTTTTTGGAAAATGAAGGGGCAAATAAATAATAAATGGAAGTTCATGGAAGAATGGAGAGATGAGGAATTAACTTAGCAGTTAGTTTATTCACTATATGAAGTAAATCATTTTTCTACAAACAAATCGCACTGATATACTGTCCTTAAAATGCACTTAATATAAAATGTGCAGTGTAGTTACAAAAGAAGCAGTGCAGTTGGTGATAGGAATAGTTATTTCCTGATTGGGTGTTGGCCCATCCTCTCCAGACACAGTGGTCTTTGCAGAGCTGTGGAGATCCCATGACCAGAAACTATAAACATTAAAATTCCAGTTTCCAATTTTCTAATAGTCCGATCACTCTGACTAAAATATATCAGTATGGGACCTTTATGTTAGTCCTGAGAACTGGACTCCATAGGGATCACATATAGACCTCCACTTAGAGCGTATATATCTTGCACAAAATAATGCATGTCCTTGCATTGCCCAATTATACATTTTCTAGATCAATTAAAGTGTCAAATTTCATTTCATTTTGATGAATTAGCACATCAGCCGAGCCTGGGACAAGGCAGTCTGGCGTTCGGGATAAATCACTGTCATCTGCAGTGCTGAGGCAGCACGTTACATTGTCAGTGTGTTGAAGAGAAGAATAATGCATGGTGCTGCGCAGGAGCCTCTGGACCCATCTGAGGCCCACCTCTCCCCTGACCACATGCATGGAGGTGTAGGTAGCACAGCAAGCTATTAAAGGCCATGTATGTCTGGCGAGCGCTTATGGGTTTGATCCTAGTTGACAATTTCTCAGTATTATACCTAATTTGAAACGACATATGTGCAGTAAGTATATGTAATTCCTCCTCAACGTGGACAAACCATGAAGAAAAAAATCCCTTCAACAATCCCCTACAAGCAACCCTATTAGGGATAGTAGTTTGTTACGGCTAAGCTAAGGGCTAATACTTTCTGGGAAGTCTGAAGTTAAAATTTCCAGTTTGGATCCAGCAGTTACTTTCTGGTGTATGTAGGCACCAGAGTTGCTACCCCTGTTTTCAAATTCCATCTGCTGTTGCAACATTAAGCAGGCTGCCACTCGTATTCAGTCAGTGATGTATGTTTCTTTCTCTTGGTCCTGTCTATTGGAAATCAAGATGTGACTACTTTCATTCATAATTATACTGATGATTACTCTAAAGAGTTAGTCCATCTCCTGAGTGCTTGAAGCCCTAACCAATAAGAAAACTCTATATATCTATATACGCTATATCTACATAGACTATCTACATAGACTACCTACAAACAAATCTACAAATGGGTGTGTCAGAGAGTGTGAGCTATTTCCATCCATAGTAGTGCTGTAATACTTACAAAGTTTAGTTACATGCATAACTAACCAAGAGTATTATAAGAATGAATTAATCTGCTTGTTGCTATTATTAATGACTAATCCAATTATTATGCCTTGAGCAACTTCTTGTGACTTTGCCACATTACCAAGCGCTTTCAAAGGTCTTACAGCAAGCTCTTTCCACTTTAGCAGATACTTTCAGTCATTCAAGACCAGGTTCTGTGAAAGGTGGAACATTTTAAACGTGTTGATTTAAAATCATACCTGAAGTCATTGATAACAGTGACAGCAATCATATAAATTATGTGTGGTGCATGGCTCAACTAAGGCTCAAATAAAGCAAAATACTCATTAATTTTTTTTTCTTCTGATTGCTCTGGCTACTATGCATGCAAGAGTAAGCAGGCCAGTCGGCACTTTATAATAAGGAGCAGGAGTTTACCTGCAAACAGACACCATATTGATCTATAGAGGCTTTTTATACAGGCCTCCCTTATAATGCTGCTTTAAAATGGTTGGGTTTCATTGAAAATACAAGGTTTCCACCAGGAGGCCCCACATTAATGGTCTTCGATGTTGGAGAATGAAGTCTGACCCTTCTGAAGCTTATCACAGCCCAGGAAAGACATGAACAGTTGAACAAGTAATCAGATATTCTATACAAATACAATAAGTAATAGTGAAGAGAATTTTAAACATATTCGGGTAACCAGAGTTTTCTCTCTGCTTTGTGTGAGTTCAAAGCAATAAAATAGCCCACATAAAGCACATGAATGCACATGTTGAGTGAACAAGGTCCTCCTCTGAGAAAACTACTAAGATCGCTTGCACTCGAAAACTGTATAATATCTCAGGTTTCTTCTTTTATTGTGCAGCAAAATGATAGAAGTCATATTGTGCCCTACACTCTCTGCAGTGGTCTGCAGGTTGCTGGAATGATGGTGAGCATCATATGTGCATTTTAGAGTATTTTTAAATGTTGTTGTTAAATAAACGCTGTAACCTATAACAAATATCTCTCTGTCATCACGGCTAGATGTGTCTTATTGTATTCTCTTTTCAGTGCCAACAATAATCTATCACTAAGAGATTTCTGAAATCTCCTCTAGCCAGAACAAAAAGCAATTAAACAAGTTTGAGATATTGAGAGAAATTAGCCTTACGCTGCACTACATCCTTGACTACTGAAGTCGTTATTTGTCTATGTCTTTTCATGGCATTACAGGGTTCACCAGCTGTAATGAGCAAAAAAATGACTCATCCTGAACTGAGCTGCTGTAAGAAAAAAATTCAAATCTCATAATAGCAAGAATCCTTCCAGACGAAGTCAAATTCCAGTACGACCTGCAATTTAAAAAGGAATGGAACTCGTTTTACAGGTAAGTATTGTGAAAGCTGTTTTATTACTCCTCATTATCCGATTAGAGAGCGCCTCTGGACCCGGTTTTAGCGATCGAGATGGGAAATGTATGAAACTGAGGCTTGATCTATGACGGCAGAGGCTGCCGTGTCCCAGTTACCTGCTGAAGTGGAAAGCCCTGGGAAAAAAGATCCATCTCCTTCTACCTGCCCCTGAAAGTCCCCTGCTGCATTAGCTGTGTGTGTGTGTGTGTGTGTGTGTGTGTGTGTGTGTGTGTGTGCATGTGCGCCACTGCCATTGGCCACAGAATCACCACTCACTTAGCTTGTTGATCACGTTCTAAACATCTCTCTTTGAAAATGTTCAGTATTCCTTCTTGACTCTCTGTCAAGCTCACTGAATATATATTCAAAGAGAACTGTCAAAACCTGATGAAGGGCGTGTCTTCTGATCATGTGAGTCAACGATCTACTGTCATCATCATGTATTTATCAGTAGAATTTGGATTTGAAAACTAAACATCAAGCCGGATATTCCACATGCGAATGACGGTAATATGTAAATAAGTGGTCCACTTTTGTGGTCCACAAAACACTTAGGAAATCAAACAATATGCCTCTTAAATGATTAGTTCAGGCTTTACAGGCTCATAGCAACGGACAACTCAAAAATAATATTTATTTAAATTTTAACTAAAGAAATCTTACATTTTTAAAGTCATGTGCATGCTTTTTCCTCAAATGTAGTCATTCAGAAGTTTGTTTCTTTAGTTTTGCAGTGGAGCCATGAGCCAAATGTAGCTATTAAAAGTATTGAAATATAGTGAAGTATGAAGTCTTTAGCTACCATTTAATGTAGGTCCAAATAAGCTTCAAATCTAAAATAGACATACTTCATGGTCAGTTTTATAATGTGTTTCTGTAATGCCATTACTTTTTCCTAAAACACAGTACAGCTTACATCACACTCAATTTTTTGATGTAATAAAAAATTATGTTACAAAATTACTTTGTGCAGCTGAAGCACAAATTAATTCTATATAGATTTTCTTTGACGGTCCTTGTATATAATCTGCGCGTGCGTGCAGCTGGCTGCCTGACTGTTGAATCCATCAAAGCATAAAATAACACTAAGGTGAAACTAATGCATAAAGATTCTCATGCTAAATATTGAAAAGGCCCTAACCTCACCTAAACAGACAAAACTTCATTGTTCATTTTAAAACCACTCGGTAAATGTGAAATTTTTATTCATAATCAGTGGCAGCTGTTTTTTACAGCATTATCCAAATCCATGATTTGAATCCAGTATAATTGTCTATGGTAAACTGTACTGTAGTGCAGTGTTTGTCTAAATAAGCTACATATTAACCCTATATTAACAATTTTATAAGAGACACCATCTGTTTTCTAGGCTGCTTTACTCAACTTTCACATCAGGTGACAGCATATATTTTTAATTAGGTTGTTATTTCAGATTTCAGCTGATACTGGTGCATGGAATTCGGTACCGCTTGCCAACGTTAGTTTTCTTACTTTGTACTTTACTCTCTCTGTATCAACAATAAAAATAGTAATTTTAGTTACAACTAATAACTTCTCAGTTTTAACATAATTTGATTTATTTAGAACATTTTACACATTACACATAATAAACCTCCCTCTATCTTCCTCTACCCTAAACCCAAAACCATTCCTACAACCTCCTACAATTATATTCTTTGTAAACAGAATTCATACAAATTTTATACTAAGGTTTCAGAGATACCATTACTGTTTGTTTGGGGTACATAGCCCACTGATAAGGACTGGTAAGCAAATAATATTCTCGCCCACAGACACTCTGTATACATTGTATACAATTGGGACTGTTTATGTTGTGACTCTACTTCCAAAATTGCCTCCTTCTATACATAATAGCAGGCTTGTGATTGGTCGTTTTGTGCATCCATTACCTGCAGTAGTGAGCTGTTCTTGGCCACGTTGAGCAGTGAAAGGTACCAGACGTTTGCTGGAGATTCTGACAGTGTGAGACTAAACGCCTCGACCTGTCTCGCATTTTGCATTACTAATTTTGCAGAGAGTGTAAACACACTTAAGACCACCATTGCCCTGACTGTGTGTTGGACTTTTTTTGGTACCCTAACCCAACCCTAATCGCAGTGTCATAACTTGAAAGGTGTGCCAAAGCTCAAATCATATCAACAGAACATTTAAACTTACTTTAGCTATGGGTTGCAGAAACCGCTTACTTTTGTTTACATGGAAATCTGCACTAAATGATCTGCTGATCTGTCCACGTTGTCGCTACAGTAACAAAGCAAATAAATCATATCACTTTAATCTAAAAGACTTGAAGGTAGCATTTAATATGGCTTAAACGTTAGTTTAGTTCCAAATGAACATGTTTTACTACCTCTGCTGGGTCCTTTATGGCTTTATCTCATATCCCACCACCACTGTTCTGCAGAGTTGCCTACCAGAATGGCAGCAGCCAATGGGCATCAACAAAATACTATGAATTGCTTGATTACATTAGCCTCACAGCTCCAGTGCAGATCTAAATAAGCAAACTTCAAACACCAATCATGCTTTGACTGGTCAGCAGCTTTTGCGTCCAGATGAAAAATGTTTACATGTTTGTTTGTTGGTCATAGCTTTAGGATGTTTGAGACATTCTGAGGAGCAGTGGCCTCTCTTCAGCAAAGCCCTCTGTGCTTACTGGTCAGTTAAACCCCTGGTATCTACCCCCCACTGTATGTGTGTGTGTGCAGAGAGGGGGATGAGGAAAGCAGCGGTAGCCCGACTGTTGGTCAGACAGATAAGAGTGCGTGCGACTGGCTCACGGGTGGGCCTGATATTTAACTCCCAGAGCAGACAAAAGCCTTTTGATCCCTGACTCCCGGTTCACTATAGGAGGCAGGGGGTACTGGAATAGAGTCCTACGCTACTCCCACCGCTTGGGTGGTGTATACACAGCAGGAGCTAGTGCATACGAGAGAGAGTAAGAAAGGGGGGGCTGGGGTGAATGAGAGCAAGAGAGAGAGAGAGAGAGAAAGAGAATTGCATGGCAGAGATGATGGAGAGAAATGGAGGGTGCGTATGGGTATGCAAAGGAGATGGCTGTGGGGAGGAAGAAAGAAGGGAGGGAGGTTGAGGAAGACATAAAAGGCGGATGTGAAAAGAAAAACGAATACTTCAAATTGCCGCTTGTGTCTAGAGGGAGTTCAATCCGGCAGCAAGGCCGTTGTCTCTTTGCAGTCCTAAACGCTGCGGAAGAGCACTGTTTCATGGCAGGAATTCAAAGAGGCACATGAAAAAAGCCTACCTTGAATAAGACGTGGCTTTTGTAGCTGAGCAAGAAGGCCAGAAATAGTGCTCCATTCATCACCTGTGCTTCAGCACAGAAACAAGGGCTCCATTATAAAATATACATGTGTGTAATAATGCAAACACACGGTCATGTGAAATTGCTCCGCTTTAAATGTACGTTTCAGTCTATAACATTACTCTCATCAGGCGTACAGTACAGCGTTTATCACAGGCATAAGGTTTAGCACATTCCCTCCATCCAACACTGTAATGCTGTGGAATACACAAAGGCTTATTCTTTCTGGTGATACACTTTCTAAGTATGCAGTTTCTCAGATCAGCCATTTCGGACCACCCGAAGTCTCTGCCCTGATATTCTGATATGTAATGAGGAAACAGTCCCGAACAATCTGTCCGTTTCCCTCGAGATGTAACCCAATAACACCTGTTTCTCTTTTTTTCCAAACCTACAGCTTGTCCTTTACCTACTCCAGTGCATGGATGAGAATCCTCAGGGAGGCATAGTGTTCTCCTCTCTCTCTCTCTCTCTCTCTCTCTCTCTCTCTCTCTCTCTCTCTCTCGCTCTGCCTTTGTTCCCTCTGACTTTTGCTGACTGTCAGAGGCAGTTTTGTTTTGTTTCTTATTCTCTCTATCTCTCTGTTACTCAATCTCTTCTGTTTCTTTCTCTCTCCCTCTCTAACTTTTTGAAAGACTCTTTCTCCAGACTGTCTCTGTCTGTCTGTCACGCTCTTGTTCCCATACCTCTGTTCTCTCTCTCTCTGTGGTTTCTTTCTGTTTGCTTCTTTCTTCCTGTTTCAGTGTGTCTGTCTCACCCTCTCATTTGTCTCTTGATCTTTCTGTTTCTCTCTATTTCTGTTGCTCTCTCTCTCTTTCTTTCTGTTTCTCTACATTCTGTCTGTTTTTCTCTCTCTTGTGCTCTGTATTCTCTATCTCTCTCTTTCTTCTCTCTCTTTATGTTTGTATCTCTTTATTTTGTTTCTTATTCTCTCTCTATGTCTCTCTAATTCTCCTTCTCTCTCTCTCCCTCTCTCTCTGTACTTGTCTCTCCAACAGTTTTTGTCAGCATGTTTTTCATACACTCACACTCTCTCTTTTGTCTCTGTATTCTTCTGTCCTTCTCTCTGTCACCCTCTTTTTGTTTCTCTTTCTCTGTCTCTAACAGTCACTCTTTTTTTATCTTTTATCACTCTTTTATCTGTCTCTGGTTTCTTTGTTCTCTCTTTCTTACTCTCTCAGTGTATATACCTCTATTACTCAGTCTCCTTTCTCTCTCTCTCTCTCTCTCTCTCTCTCTCTCTCTCTCTCTCTCTCTCTCTCTTTCTCTCTCTAGCTTGAGCCAAGCGCACGCATGCTGAGTCTTTGAAGCGCTGCTACTATTTGTTTATCGGCGGCGCTGGCAGGGGTGAGAAAGCAGTGAGAGAGTAAAAGAAAGCGAGGATGCCCGCGTGGCTCCCAGAGCACATCAAAACAGAGCTGTGCTAAATAATGCATGCAGCGTAAGTACCACTGGAGGGGGCCATTGAGAGCAAGAGGAACTGCCCAGTTTTTGAATTCTTCCTCCATGCCTTTTTTATTGCCCCTTTTCTTCTTGATCCGAGAGCAATTTTGCTGCCTGTATCAGGAGGGTTAAAGTGATTGGTCAGCCAAAAGTCACAGTTACGGGTTTCTCTTGTCAAATGTGGTCGATCAGCCGAGACGTGTTTGCTACCTGGTTCCTTTATTTACCTTTGCACTGGACTGGTGAGGCTAATGTAGCTAACAAAGCTTTTAGCCACCAGGCTAGTGCTGTACAGAATCCATACATCCAAACTATAACACACATTTGGATCTCAAATAGACTTGCTAACACAGTTTTTGACACTGTATGATGATGGCTACCACTATTTTTTAGTTAGGCAATGTCAACATTATCAAATCCAGTGATACGCTGTCAGAAACCGCATACACCAGTTTATTTAATATTACCTAATAAGGCAGTATGGCACATCTGTTATGATATTTTTGCAGATAGCAGGAATGGTGTGGGTGGCTATTACCAAGTAGGTCTGTGTTCGGTGACCTGCAGCATCAGCAGGTTGGTTAATGTAATATCCTACATTAATAGCACATTTGTTGTACCTGACAGATCAGACTGTTCCGTTAGCGCTGTTGTTGAGCTGCGCTGGTTGAACATCTTCATTGCTGCCGGCAGATTTCATGCGCAAGCAAGAAGCTATCCATATTATATCATGTACCGGTTAGAACACCTTCACACCACAGTTTCAGCTTTCAGACAAAACAGCTTCAGGTCTCAAGAACCTCACAAATGAGATCTAAATCTCAGCTCTCCTACATCAAGCAAAACTATTTCTATTCCTATTTCAATGGCCCCAGGTGAAATGACATCAGGCTAAGCTTGGTGACCTTAGAGGGTAAAGTTCATGTGACATTTACAGGTCTGTTATTTCTAGTAGATTAGTTACAGTTTTGAGGCCAAATTCAAGATCACAACTTTTACTGAACAGCATGTGTTACGCTCTTTTATTTCACAACCTTTCAGCTCTGTGTTTGCTCCTGCATTCACTTCCTTGCGACTGGACTGTCATTATTATCTATTAGATAATAGATTATTGTCTATTATTACTGTCTCATCATTACTGGATGAAAATTGTTGCTGTAAGTATTTTATGTTAGGGAGGCACCAAAATTTCACATTTTGGCTAAAAAGCCACTTTAAATAAGTTCATAATTAAAAAGGTCAGATGAGAAATAGTGCTTAAAAGTACTGTGTGTTTCCTTCATTTTACTGTGCAGATGCAAAATGTGGGCAAAAAACAGTTCAGGGTTTCTATGAGGAACTTCTATAGTTCAATAATAATCTTCTGTAATCAAGGTGAGTCTGAGTCAAGATAAGACCTGGACACACTGTTCGAGTCAAGACCGAGACCTGGAGTGTTTGAGTCTGAGACGAAAATGAAAAAGAGAAAAATGAAATTTGTTTGTGGTTCATTAGAAATGTATTGTCATTCATAACACTTGATATGTGTTACAAAATAATATAAAATTAACATGAAATGATACATAAAGTGGTATTATAGTTACTGTTGCAGAACTCACAGTCAACTATTAATATAAACTATTAAATAAAATGCATATTTAATATAAATCATTAATTTATATATATTATATTAAATGACAACATTCTAATTTGCAAAAAGAACAACTTTTATTTAAACATGTAGAGAAGGGTCTCAAATCCCACCAGCCAGGTATTAAAAATAAAAGGGAAAAAGTTCCCTGTATATATTCTTTCACCGCAAACCACCATTACTCTTACATATAATTATTATTATAATTATTATTCTTATTATTATTATTATTAGTAGTAGTAGTAGTAGTAGTAGTAGGCGTAGTAGTAGTAGTACTTTTTCCTATTAATTATCATTATACCCCGAGATAGAGGTCCAAATGATGTTTAGACCCCTGAAGTCAGCAAACCCCCCCGACGACCCCCCCATCCTCTAAAACTTGTCTTAGATGATGGACTACAATAGGGGAAAGGTAGCTTGTGCACAGCAGATTGTTGGCTGAACCTGCTTTCAGATTAAATTCTCTTTCACAGCAGATTTTCTTTCTGAAGCAGAGTTGGTTATTTTCGTCTGTGCTTTTAAATGTAGCAGCTCACGCCGCAGTGACAGTGACGGATCTTCTCCATGACCGCTTGCTCTTCCATAGCCGAAGCCCAATGCTGTCGTAAAGCATAGCCTCAAGCCTGGTCCCATTTGCATTCTGCTTCTTCAGGGCGAGACACAGGAATAATTGATTCTGCTTAATTCATGCCCATGCCTAAGGCTTTCAGCCATGCCACTCCATGCTTCTTATAACATAATTACACAAGAAGATCGCGCTTAGTCAGGCAAACAAATAAATCTAAACGCTTCTGCTGCCACTGGGCCGCCACTGGATGACCACACGTCCTTCTCCTGAGATTTATCACCCTTCAGCGTGCTTTGGCCATCACGCAACAGATATCACTGACGAGGCCATGCCGGAGTCAGGCAAAGCAGGAGATTATAAATAATGAGGCCATGTTTGAGGGCATAGAAGTACAAGGCACAAAACACTCAGTCTGTGGAGCTCTGGTGGCTAAGACAGCAGAGGCAGGAAGGCTGAATGGTCTGGTACCTTTCCTGCTTACATCACATTATTCAGCTCATGAACTAAATATCAAGCACTTGATGATTCAAGTGTGTCAGAGCAGGGAAAGACAAAAAAGGCTGAAGTGCTGTGGCCTTCCAGAACGGGTTGAAGCTGCTTCTATAGAGGCTGAAGATGATCAAAGATCTCTGGATCAATCTAGGACAGTGATTTTTATGAATACTTGGTGGATGATTGGCTGGAGTAACACCAAATGATCAGCAAGAAATATAAATGTAAGTAGTCTTCTGATTGAATGCATCATTTTGAAATGTGAATAGATAAGCACATCAAATAACACCTAACCGTCAGATGCATTTAACAAAATGCGTATTTATTAAAAAACAAATGATTTATGAACAGGATCTGAGGATATTAAAATGAAATGTGGATAAACCTGGATGTGATATGATCCATTATGCTGTCTGATGTCTGTTAAGATGTGAAAGAATTGTGATGAATTTGATAAACTGGGGTAAAATGAGGTGAGGTAATAGTATGTTTTAGCATATTATTATTATTATTATTATTTCAGACTTCATTTACATGTTTTTGCCCCCGTAATGTTATGCTGAAAAGTTATAGCTGCCTTGCCATTATACAAATAAAGAAATGAATAAATATAGAAAAGAAAAGTTGTTAAAGAGTAAATGGTTCAGCTTCTGGTGTAAATGTAAGAGGACTGTATACGCAGTAATGCGTATGATATATGGAAATTGCTGTAACCTAAAGAGCACTGTGCCAAGCAACTGAAAATCTGAGATGCCAACTCTCCAACCTGTTCCACATTCTACCTCTCGAGGTTGTACAAGGTTATAATTAAGAAACAAAATCTCTCATTATTTCTCCTTTCAGATGTCTTCATTTAGTTTATGATTTCTATTTTATGGCTTGCACATGTAGCAGTAAATCATTGCTGTCCAAAGAAAAAACAGTCTCTGTTTTCATTTTTCTATATGGTTTGAACACGACAGCTGCCCTTTACATCCTACCAGAGTTTCATGATGAATGAACCAATAGAAAAGCTCCAAAATCCCTTGGAATAAAACCTCTTTACATTAACTTACACTGAAAGTAAAGACGGTTTCTGACCTGTCCTGTAAAGTCACTGTTTTGGAGATACCTCTTCTGGACATCCTAATAATTACACCAAAAATATAAATCTGATGCCAAGCATGGTCAAAAACACATATCAGGTTCTGGTTCATTCACATCAACAGGGAATCTGTGGAATTATGTGATTGACTAGGATTATTTTAGGGTCACAGGACAGATTCAGTTTATGGTCACTTGTATAGAAGGTGTGGCTGAGCAAACCCAGTGACTCGAGTCAACCTGTCTCCTTTACCGAGTAGAGGAAAGACATTGTGTCATGTCGTGCTCTGTTTCGTGCCTGTCTGTTTTTGTTTATGTTGTTCTGTCATTGCCATGAGGTTTCTGTTTATGTTTGCCATGTACTCCTTGTCTCCGCCCTCTTGTCTCCGCCCTTCACCTGCTCTGTGTTGTCTCCCTCTTGTTAGCCCCAGGTGTTCGTTATTAGTTCCTGTATAGATCCCTGGTTGTCTGCTTAGTCTGTGCTTGGGGTTTTGTACTGCTTTGTGTCTGAGTTAGCCCTGTTACATGTTACATGTACAGGTTTGCGGTGCTCTGCATGTCTGATACTCTGCATTTGGTTTTTTGTTTTCTCCAGTAATTGCTTTGCTTGGTGTCTTGTTTATTTAATTAACTCACACCAACATCCTCCATCGCCTCACCTCACGTGTGCTGTCACACATTCCAGTATATGACCTCTTCAAAGCGTTTAGCACCTGAGATGTTATAAGGTTGGGATCATATGGTTTGATTGCAGGTACGAAGTGGCTTTATTTGGGGCAGCCCAATGTTTACAGTCACAGCTAGCTGGGGTCAGAACACAGGCACATCCATATCCACAGAACACAAGGTCAACAATACCAACAATACAAAGAATAAAACAGCTCAGGTTTACAGCACAGAGACTTCACCAACACACAGAGAAAACTGAGGCATTTAATAAGTCCAGGATTTAATAAGGCCCAGTATTCACCACATTGTTACTTCTTTAAAAGAATAACGTTACAGAGGAGGGCAAAAAAGTTTTCTTTTAAACAGCCTATTCTTCTGGGTTGCTGCGGGGGTGGTCCTGGAGCTTGTCTCAACACTCATTGGGCAGAAGGCAGGAAGCACTCTGGAGTTCTTAACTTTCGAGGTAAGTTAATGTAAAGAGATTTTTTCTCAAGTCACTTTGGACCATTTCCATTTGTCCAATCAGCATGAAATTTCTTCTTTAGAGACTAGTCTCAGAAGTAAAAAACATACTACCCCTACTACTTTTCAAACAGCATTAGAACCAAACCTCCATTTTAGTCCTTTGCGAACAAATCAAGGCCTCTGTATGCTGGCAGTGTTGGTCTCTCTCTGTCTCTTATTAAACCGAACAGTTAAAAGTGTTCAGAATGGACATTCCAGGGAGCGATTTAATCTGATGGACAAACAATAGATGCGCTGCATTGAAAAACATGGGCCGGCAGCTATACTGATACTAATAGTGTGAGTGACATGCTGAAGTGCGTAGGAGGAATAGCCTAAAGAAGGCGAGGCAGCTGTTCGTTTCAGTGTGTGTGATGGAAATGAACCCTGACAAATAAAAACTGCCCAACCCTCAGCACTGCACAGCCTGCTCTCAGGGGATATGGGCCTGGCCTGTTTGCCTGGAGGCTGTGGCCATAGTGTGCTCTTAAGACAGCTCAGTTCTTTCAGATGGCCCCCACCATGTACCCCTTTACTCTCAATATTCATTATGAGCTCTTGCATAAGGCAGTCATCAAATTTTCCTTTTTTTCAGAGGGCACATGCCTCCCATGAGCCTTCTAGTGTGGTCATCAGCACAGCCATGCCTCACAAGCGGGGTTACTACAATAATATATAATATAATTTTTTTCTGTAATAAGTGTGTCAACCTTTTGACTATGAGAGGACGTTTGGTTGCATTTTTTGCTGCTCAATTCAATTCACATTCAGTGGTATTGAGTTCTGGACTGCTTCTGTGCTCAGTGCATTGCTCAGAAAACACCAGCAGCTTCTTTGTTGGATTTGTAAATTTTATGCATACTTTCCTTTTTCAGAAGCAACTTCTTAAGAGCTACACATTCTTTTAGACTCATAGCGTTGAGTCCTCATAGTAAGTTAACGGACAGTGTTTGTTAGGAGTTCTGTCTTTTGCAGTTTTTAAGCTCTTTTTTTATGCAAGTGAATCTATTCTCACCTATATTCAATAACTCATACTTAATAGCTGTTTGACTGGAAATAAAGTAAATAAGTTAACCTATTGGCTGATTCAACTGACTATTAATTTAATTTCACAGCCCTGTCATATCTTAATGCTGGTACATCTGGATGACGCAGTGATGCAGCTGAGGGTGTAGTAGATAAGGGCACAGTGACGACTACACGATTCCACAATTAGAAAGACACTGGGCAAAAGTGGCATCAATAGGAGAGTTGCAGGACGCAGACCACTGCTGATCAAAGAGAACACAAAGGCTCATCTTACATTTGCCAAAAACATCTAGATGACCCCCAAGATGTTTGAGATAATATTATGTGGATGGATGAGTGAAAGGTGGAACTTACATTTGACAGCATTTCACCACAGGAACATCATACTAACAGTTAAACATGGTGGTGGTAGTGTGTTCTCCATCAAGAAGTCCTGAGGGAGAATATCTGCCCATCAGTTTGGACTATGCAACAGGACAATGACTCAAAGCACACAAGCAAGTTCACCTTCCCACATGCTGAAAATTCCCCCACAGCCATTTAAAAGACTCCTCACTAGTTAAACATTTGATTGCAGCTACTGGAGGGTGGCACAACAAGTTATTAGGTTTAGAGAAGCAATAACATATCCATGGGTCATACAGGTTTTGAATAAATCTTATCCTTAATAAATCATTCAATAGTTGCATTTCATGTTGTTTTTATCCATATGTTAAAATGAGCTAGATAGTCTAAAACACTTGAACAAATGAACAAAAACAGAAGACGTATTGTATAAATATGTGGGTCAGTAGCAGTTAGTCCAGAAATGTTTCCCTTTTTTTCCTGATCAAAGTTTGTTATGTATTACCAACTCTGATTTTCTTTACAGTGGCGGGAACAAGGTGTAAAACCATATCTACAAACTATTGCCCCCTTTTTAAACTATCCAGAATAACCAGCAAAACTACATGTGTCTTTTTTATATGTACTAAAAAAAATGTTTCCATGTATGTTCTCCATCGCAGATGAATAAAAAAATACACTTTGTACCTTATCGCAAAAATGATTACATTTTTTAAAAAAAGGCAACATGCTAGTAAGCTTTCAGAAGCAGCATTAACTCGGCACCACTGTGAACAATTCTGACTCAGTAAGGTCCTTTAGAATTGTACATTTCATAGCAAACCACTCAGACCGACTGTTTACATTGTAACTAATTTCTTTGTGCAGAAAGTAACCATTCTAGTTTAATTTTTCAGGTGTTCATCTTTGTAGGCTGTTACTACTATGGCTATGTTTTCAGTAGCTACTACGAAACGTATCTGTAATGTTGTATTTAATTGTGAGGAGCTCAACTGTTTGTTTGCTTTGAGTTTAAGAGATTAAGGGAGTTCACCCTGACTCAAGTAATAAGTAAATATGGGTAAATCCTTATATAATCATTTGTGGTGGCAGCATTTAGCTTTGAATCAAATTGTGCTGTTAATGGAGATACAAACATTGTTTTTTTTATACAATACTGGGCTGAATCTGTCACAGAGATGGCAAAGCTTAACCCTTAGAAGTCACAGTTGTTGTGAAAAATAACAGCAGCATGGCAATCTGAAAAAGCAAAGACATTTTGTTAGATGTAATGAAAAGTAATTGTGTTGTTTAGCTGAAAGAAAAAATAACATTTTTGCTAATTTGTTGGGGTTGACTAAATCAGCTTGACTATAAGCTGTTATTATAGATGGTAAACTGAACAGTAAATTCAACTGATTGCAAAGCTAACTATGTAATTAAATATATAATTATGTAATTACATTCAAATGCCAGTAATGACACAATTTCTAAAGGTTAATGACTGCAGCCACTGTCCTATTGAGCCAACTGATGTCAGACATGACCTCACAAAGATTTTTAAATGTGCTTAGCAAGGCTCAGTCCCACACATTCTGTAAGGGTTTCCATATGAAGCCTTGTAAAGGGAGCTGTTCGCTGCAGCAGGCCACAGACAGGCCATTTCCTTTGATCTATCACTGTGCGTCCATCAAAGCAGAGTCGTGTCACTCCTGCTGTCATCTCATGGGGTGAGTCGAGGGGAAAGCACCTCAGTGCAGTGAGGACACACTCTCCATTACAACGGGTGCTGATCTTCATACTGCCAGACCCCTCCGGCGTGACTGCATCTGGGCCCGGCATGACGAATGACTGTGGATCGCATCGTCGTAATGGCAGCCATTACCCTACGCCGGGGAAAGGAGAGAGTCTTAGCTTTATCCCCATACTCAACCGCCGCCATCCCCCCAACCAGGACATGGTAGGTCGGCCGACAGCGCATTTAGACAATTAAGACGGCCCCTTAACCTTCCCGTCTGCCTCGTAGAGCTGGCGGAAAGAGTTCCTGTCACTGGCTGCCATGACTGATGGTATATAGAAGGCCATTACTAGAGGTAACTTCAGGACTTCACAAGGTAGCTTTGTTGAGCATGCTTATCACCCAAATCACGGTTTGAAGGAGGAAAGAGGCAGAAATTGCAAACCCAATTCCAAAATAGTTGGAAATAGTATGTAAAAAGTAGGAGTACAAAACATAATATATAATGGTTAATATTATCAACAAGCCCAATTTATCGTTGTAAAATATTAAGACATATAAGACATATAAAATATTAAACCATCATGCTTAGGTATAAAATGAGCATCTAGGAAAGACCTAGTTCTTTATAAGCAAGGTTGAGTCAAGCCTCACCAATTTGTCCAAAATGCACCAGCAAAACATCCAGCAGGTTAAGAACTATAGACCTTATTCAGCAACTCTTAAAACCATGTTCTATGCAGATTCACTGATGTTTTCTAATTTGGGATTTGTTCTTAGAATAGAATCTACACACACTCAAGAGCACAAACAATTCTGTGATTTAAGAACATGTCCCCTTTTTCTCAGGACTTTTTTCATGAACAAGTTTATGAAAGAATATGGGAAGACTTTAGTGAATGAGGCCCAATGTTCTCATTGAGTGATTGCAAGAATTTAAGTTATTTTCCCCCTTTACAGAGCCTAATATCATCATTATTCAGGGGGTCAGGAGCAATCTGTGTGCCTGAAAAGCAAGGCCAAAAACCACAATGGATGTCTATGACCTTCGTTACCTCTGACAACGCTGAATTATAAACCCACAAGCTTCTGCTCTGAATATAACCACAATCTCTTGGGAACACTTTCACATTTTTGGCAATAAACACTGCATGTTGATGCATTAACAAATGCAAGTTAAGACTTTACTCTACACGGGAAGTCACGTAAGTCATGTAAACAGATTTTTCTGGGCCCAACATATCCGAAATGAACTGATGCTCAGTGAGTGCCTCACTAGTTAACCTTTCCAATTGTTTATAGGACTAATGGACATTGCGTTCTGAAATAAAAGGCAAACATAAGTAAACCTGGATTTCAGTGAATGACTGTTTTTCTGCTTTGGTTACATATATACAATGTGGTCCAATTGTTATTATCTCACAATAATATCCAAACACAGTCTAACTAAACTACTAGTACACAGTCATCCTTTTCATGTTGTTTGCTGAGAACATTGAGTAAAGACACATTGCAGGATAGAAAAAAAGTAAGTGAAGCTCTGTGTTTATGACAGAACTAACTGGGAACTGATGTCTCAGTTAAGGAGATTATTTAGGAATTGTGGGGTTCACAGGTTCATTGGCCATTAAATGCACATTAAGGCAGCACATAGATAGTGGAACTCCAGGTCTGTTCTTTTCAAAAAAGTAATGTAAACTATAGCTCAATGCAACAACTTTCATAAGACCTTAGAAGATGTGTTACGAAGATGCATGAAAACTACAAAACCATAGCTAAAGACTAGAATGTACATCGATCTGCTGTTAGACAAACTGCCTACAAGTTAGACAATATTTAGGACTGTTGTTACACTTTCTAGGAGTAGACGTCCTGTTACACTATCAAGATATCCTGAAAGAGGTGAGAAAGAAGCCAACGTCAACTGCAAAAGACCTACAGAAGAATCAGGTTGCAAGTGCAAAACCCTTGCTTACGTGCAAGGGCGTGACAGAAGTGACGTGTCCCCACCAATATCCAGAGATTTTTTTATTGTCCCCACCAATAATTCAATCCCCTCCGAAAAACCCGATCTGTCGACCTCTCGTTACCCTAGACGTGAGGAAGGTTTAAATCACGTTCTCTAACACATATGGCCAGTGTGATTGGCTGTGCCTTTTCCTGCTGTCACATGTCATGCGAGACTCTGTGCAACGTGAGTGACACATGGGTGTCAAAAGTGAGTGAGGATGGCAGCAAACAAGAAGTGAGTGGACATAAGGAGCTATTTTTCACAGAAATGTGTAAGTCATGTAAAGTTGAGTTCGCCAGTAAAATGACTCCATCATAATAACGTTAATGGCGATGCTAGGCCCTGCCGCACAGCCTACAGCAGGCTAACATCGTCTGTAGCTGTGAATAACATTATTTGGAAATGAACTGCACAACAAATTGCCAACTGTCAATTAATTTAACATTATATAATTAATAAATGAAATGATCAATTGTTATTCAGAATAGTTTAAAAGCACATAGAATAGCATATTCTGATATGGTATATCAGTCCTTTATCGTTTTGTCACAGAGCAAAGGGGCGGGGGGCGTTCCACCAATGTCAAGTGGAAATCTACGCTCTCGCTAACGTGTGCACTATTAGAAAAACACTAAACAAATTTGATGTGCGTGGAAGGTCACCACTAAAGAAGCTACTGCAAAAGAAAACACTGTGTCTCATCTCAAATTCACCAATGTGTCTGGTAAAGTGTTCTTGGACAGATAAGACAAAAAAGAAATATGTTTGGATGAAAAGGACTCCGCACACCAACACCAAAAGCCTCATTCCAACTGTGATCATCAAGGTTTGGGGTTGTTTGGGCCTGAAAACCTTGCAGGAAAAATAAATTCAGAGGTGTATCACAAAATGTTGCTGGAGAATGTAAGGGCAGCAGTTCATGACCTTAAACTAAATAGACATTACGTGATGCAACAAGACAATGACCCAAAGCACACCAGTGAATTAACTTAAGGATGGTTGATAAAGATTTGTGCTTTGGTATGGAGAGGTCAGAGTCCTGACATTAACCCTGTCGAGATGCTGTGCTATGTCCTGAAGAGGGCTGTGCAAGCAAGACATCTTAGAATTACTGATGATGTAAAACACATTTGTAGAGAGGGGTGGGCCAAAGTTCCCTCTTACCCTTACCATCTTACCAAATCTTATTTGTCACTACAGGGTGGAGTTTTTTGCTGCTAAAGTTTGGTTTGGTGGAGTTGATTGCTGCTAAAGGTCTACAGGTTAAATCCAAAGGTTCCCTTACTTCTAGCCTTCACTGTAGATATTTAATTGATGTGCTCAATAAATGACATGAATAGTACAACTGTGTGTTATTAGGGTAGTTAGACTGATTTTGTCTAAATTATGACTCAAATAATGATCTGATCACATTTTACTAGTAATCAATGCAGAAAAAATGGTTTTACTTGCTTTTTCTTGCAGGTGTAGATTTTTACTTGTGTAAAAGTCAACATCTGGGGGGTATTTGTGCATAACATGTACGTCTATGAAAGCACGATTTGAATGCTCATACATTATAGAATGCTGCGTTCTAGATGATGTCTTTGTGAGTGACACATGCTTGTTGCAACGTGGCAACACTAAGAAATATTCAAGACATGTTACGACAGCATGGCTGCATAATTACATTATAGTGTGGGTACTAGACTGGCCTGTTCACAGTCTGGAAGAACTGTGCTCCATGCGGCACATTATCAAACTCAAACATGTAAAATCATGGACTTATATGGTTGCATAGCTGAAGACTTATAACAAAATATAGCAAACTATCTGTAACACAGTGGTTAACATGCTCCTGTACCAGCTTTTTTGGAAAGTGTTTCTGGCATCAAATGTGGAAAAAGTGTCTATTTCCAAAACCAATAAAGCTCATATGGTAAAACATCAAATATCAAAGAATCATGCTAAAGACCTGCACAGAGGCGTGGCAAGGCAGTGCGGTGAGTTTGAAGCACCCCAGGTAATTCCACATACACCTTAACCTTAAACCATGTGAATAACTGAGATCGAGAGCTGAAGGTTGTATTGGGCTATGTTGTGTTGGACTCTGGACTGTGGGGCTGTTTAGTGGGTTAGTGGTGCAGTGTTGGTTCTTACCATCGTTGAGAAGCATGTGGCCTTATGAAGACCTGCCTGTAGCAGTGCACAAAAGTGCTGTGCTGCAATCTCCACTACTGCTGTGTTCAATAAACAGCGCTTGTTAATAGTGCAATGTTTCTTGCGTCTCCTTCGCTTGCCAAGTCATTACAATATTGAGCTTTTGTGCCTTTTCAATTTTATATAGTTCAAACTGAATGTACTGATCACTGCTATCAGTTTTTTTGCACAGTTTAACACATTTTTCCAATTTGGGGAATTGGGAATTTTGTGTTTTCTCAACTTCAAACAGTTATTCAGACTGATTGGTTTTGATTCCTGTGGGGTAAAAGTAGACACAAATAGACAAAATAGACACAGTAGACAAAATCATAACAGCTAATCACATCTCCACTGTTCTGCTGGTCTGGTCGTCATCCTAGCAGACTACCATACACTGTAAAATAACAGTAAAATACTGGCAGCAGAGATGCATCTACTGTATTTTATTTTAACAGTACTGTAAATTAAATTACAGTATATGGCAGTAAAATAACTGCGTATTTATGGTACTAACCAACTAGCCAGCCAGCTAGCTAGTTAAACTGTTCATGCTACAGTTTCTTTGCTGAATTAAGTCACTAAATGAAACAGACCTAACTAACAACATCTTGTATCTTAAAAGTTTAATAATTATACTGACAAAACCATATCGCTGCCAACATTAGGAGACATGATGTTAACAGCTACCTCATCTAAGAACCAAATTAGATTATCTTTCTTTATTTTACGAATGAACACAATACAAGCTGCCCAGCACTTCCTGCACCGACTGAATGAGCTTAAAGAGTCTTAACTCAGCTGAGCCCAACAGGCTGGCCCCTCCCGTTGCATATATTTTGTTACTTAAATGAGTAGAAGCAGTTTGGACTGTTTAATAAAAAAGGGTTCACAATAAAAACAAACATTAGTCTGCAATCACCAGTACGATTTCGATAGATAGTGAGTGGACTGTATAGAGATAATATTTCAAAATGTTAACAGAAAATACTGTATTATGCTGATAAATTACAGTTCTTTGCTGTTATTGGGCAACTGATTACATTACTGTTAATTTACATACACTGTGTAATTATTTGACAGTATTTTACAATTATTATAAAAAACAGTAAGATACTGTTGTATATCCACAGTAAATTTACAGCAATTCATTACAGTGTACCATGTCTTGTCATTCATGTGAAGAGAAGAGGTTTTGACCACATGCAGTCAACCACTAAGTAACGCATCTCGACTATACACACCATAACTGACCCCTCCACACCTGGAACAAGGCCACATCAGATCACATAAGAGCAAACCTACTAATGAAGCCTTTTTCTAGAGGCGACATTTTCTCAGCATCTGATCAGAGGACCTCCCGCAGCTCTGATTGGCCTCAACCCCTCAAGAAGGCCCAGGTCCACTGCTGTCGCCTGAATGTATTTCAGCTGGACGTTTTTATGAGCTGATTTACAGCGCCGCAAGATTTCCACATGGCTAAACTATGTACTCTGGGAGCTGCTCTCCAGATCCCCTACTCACGGCTGGACAGCTGTTCATCAGTCTGCGAGATAGAGTTGTCCTCCCTACCCTCACACATACACTCTATGTTTTGTTCTGTCTCCCGGGGAACGGCACGAAGGATGCTGGGACCAGAAATAAAGAGGTGTGCTGCACAGTGAGCCATGTGCAAGCGCGTGGCTTTTGTAGATGCGCCGGAAACGCCGGGTTCAAGAGTGGAGCTGGAGTTTTTCGAGCGGCTGCAGCAACTTCTTGAACTGCCTTCAGAATATCTGCTACTTTGATCCGTGTCAGCGAGGGCCACGCAACAGAGTTGCAAAATGCAATCACGGTCAAGTGATATCACACAACCTTGCGGAACACAGAATCAAAAGAAAAAAGAGCTCGTACAATGGAGCGGTTTCTCCTGCATTCGTTTCTCTCCCTATAGGTTATATAATGGAGCCCTCCGGTCCAATCACTCTCACCCTATCTACACAACTCTTGAATTAATCTTGTTTTGTGTTACCAGAGACTTGTCTGGCCTTTTAACCATGAATCAAAAAGCCTGCCACAGCGCTTGTGATACAGTGACTCAATAGTGTTTACTGCGTGTATGGTCCTCACATAAAACACCCATAGCCAGACAGCCATAAAGGCATACAAGCAGGTGAGAACAGGCAAGCATCTTTTGCTATACTGGCTTTAAGGAATTGCTGTGGTTCCTTTTAGCCATGACCTTCGAGCCTCGCTGTGGAGGGAATGGATAGTCCCACGGTGGTAAGTAAGAGATCAGGCCGGCTTAATAAAAGAGTCTCTGGTGGCGGGGCTGTTTATTACACTGCAGTGTAGGTACAGAATAGAGAAGAGGGAAATGATCTTTAAGGTGATTTGTGAAACTCGTCAGTTAAAGGCCCCGTTCCATAAGAAACATCCATCGTCATTCGCCCAATACACACACTTGCTTCAGTCCGGTGATTGATATCCACAGTAGAGGAGCATCCCTACGCCGGGCACCTGTAATTGTTTGACAGCCTCAGTATGAATGAGCTTGATGAGGCCTTTCTATCACCAGAAAAAAGCGAGTGAAACCTCTGGAGACATACAATGAAACGAGCAAAGTGACATTCTGTCGTCCCTCACAGTCACGCGGGAAGGGCCCGCATTAAATTTTCACAAGATTGTGCAGCTTTTGTATTGTGTCTTTTTTCCGCCCTCCGTCTCTCTTCACCCTTCCTCGATTTGTGTTTGAAGTGCACAGCATTAAATTTTTATACCAGTGAGGAAATTGGCTTTTGCTTTATGTTATGTGTACAATCTGCTCGTGTGGCCCACTCCCACATAGCGATTACTCCGGCAGAATCGATATGTGCTTATTGCCCCCATCCATATCTATAGATTTCAGCCTAATTTCACCCCCCGCGGCTTATGCCAGTGTTGCGTTGCTTAGTCATGCCGCTGCCGTGCATAGAGGCATGAAAACTGACTTAAAAACTTCACCTACGACAGCAAGGTCAACCAAAGGAACAAAGTTTGCCGTCTTCGCTGTAAAATAATATTAAGATAAAGGCTGTGTAAGAGCTTCTATCCCATAATGCACAGTAGCAATTATGTAAGCATTTCTTCCTGTTCAGATGGCTTCTCTTTTAAGAGAGGAGTTACACAATAAACCACATGGCTTGAGTGAACTCTTAAGGACAGATATGCAAAGTTTATTAAACCTTATTTTGGTGTATAAAAGTAACAAATATATCTATATAGGCACAGCTATACTTAAATTCCCAGGGGTAGTCACTTTATTGCGAGTGCATTTATAGATGTTTCCTCTCGAAGTATGATTCGTATAATAAAGCGCCTACTCTAGACAGGTAGTAAATACTGACTGTGTGCTATTTAACAACTGTGAAATGCTTGTTTTGTTTGTTGTTGACTCTTATTGTGGATGTTCTAAGACACGACTGAACAAATATGTCTGTTTCTATGAGAGTTGTTTCTGGCAGCAGTATGACATATTTCAAATGACTTATTATCACAAAAAATACAATTTCTCAAAGTCAAAATGACAAGAAAATGAGTCATTATATTATATCAAAATAATATGTTGTATATATATCACCATCTCATAGGTGTACAGGGTTGTTTATGTGTTCATTCATTTGCATGATAGTCCAGAAAAGAGCCATAGAATGCATTTATTCAGCATTATGACTTTTGGTGAGCTTATGAATAATTCAATGAGCTCTGCTTTGATTAGCTGGATTAGAAACTAGGTTTTCAAGCTGTTTAGTTAGATATGCTAGTGGCTATACTAGCTACTTGTTTTCAATCTCAGCATCAACACAAAGTTGTTTCTTTCTATGAAGCTTTGAGTTCAAGACGATCTACTTTAACCAAGTTGCACAGCATGGCTGCTACTTACAGGTTGTTGTTGTTGTGATACTAATAAAGGTGGAACTGCTGCTCTCTTCAGCCTCTTCACTGTCAAGTGTAGCTGCTCCATATGGTCCATATTGTCCAATGTGTACTAACTAACAGCTTTAGATGTGGGCGCTACAGTTTTTTGTTCCACCTTAAATGGTACTGCAGTTGGAACCGAAGATTTGTTTAAAAAGCTATCGAATAGGAAGTTAATTTCAGCCTTATTTTAATATAACCATTAACCATGCCTGTTTCAAGTTTGGTTCCCTGGAAAGGTTAAGAAAAGGAAGTAGCGACAGTGCTTTGCACAGTAGATTTCTCCCCATTTTCATTGCTGTTGTTGAACATTGAAACATGAACATTTTGGGGCACAAATATGAATGAGTCAAGACTGTTACATAACAGTTTAGGGTTTGGCAATTATTAAGATTTTTTATTAATTAAATGAATTATTAAGAGTTTACAGTATTTGAGGTTTGTTTATGTCAGTTCTAAGTACAGAACTCAACTATGCCAATGTTAATATAGTTTACTGTTCTGTGGTAACTTTAATAGGTAAAAGGTACGTGCGACACAACTAATATAGATTTTCCAGTATCTGTAGGATAAATGTACGCCAATAAAAAAGAGAAAATGGATTTTGACTAAAATGACCTGGGGCTTCATATTTAAGTGAAAACAATTAGAGAAGTTGCTTGGTTTTATCTCGAATGAGTAACATAATGGAGACTGCCTCAGATGAGCGTATGAGCTAATACTACAATTAACCAGAACAACATTGGACGCTGCTGGTTCTTGGCCTTTCTCCACAGGTTTGTTTTTCTTCAGTGAATGTTGGCACATGTTATTTTGTCAGAGAAATGTATATTAACCTGACTGTTAATCACTGTTTCTGGACCCGACATTAGTCTAAACTTCTTAGTCATAAAAACCTTAGTCACATTTTTATTTTTGGCATTGCGCACTGTTCAGGCACTCGTGTTCTATAACATATAATGTAACATGCTTATTTGGAAATATAAGCAAAAATCAGTATGTCACTGTATATTTCTATATCTGTATATTTACTTTCATTTTTACTCCAATAATATTTGAATACTGACACCTCAGACGGTTAACTGAGTACTTGTGTGCATTGCTAATGGATAGTCAGTGCATTAGTAGAGGCACTTTGAATAAATAAATCCAGCGTGTTTGCTGAAATTGTGCTGTTCTTTATTAATTAGGTGCAGCTTCCCATCAAATGTCCAACAGCATTTAAAGATCTCTGAGCAGTGTTCGTGAGGTGCACAGTGGAGAGAGCATGAATAACGATGTACGCGTATGCCGCCAGTGCCATCATCCTCACGTTAGGCTGAATGTTCGGAGGAATCTTGACATTTAATTTGAGCTTTCACACAAAAAGGTTAATGGCTTTGAATTACCCATTTGTGCTTTGGGCAGCCCAAGAAAACCTTCCATGCCATCAGCCAGTAATCCGGCGGTGTGAACCTGAATAAAGCCAGCTTTATCCGAGGTTACAGCTGATGTACCTTCAGTGAAAGCCTGAAGACTAAAGGCATGTACAGAAAAGCAGATCTGAGGACTACAAAAGAAATATTGTGAGGAGACATTGTGGGGTTTTTTTGTTTCTTGCAGGAAATGATCAAAGATAATAATTTCTTTAATAGTCCCCTCATTAGAGTAGGCATTATAGTTCAGTGAAAGGTCAAAAAATTTCTTTTCCTAACAATAAAACTTCACAGGAGACGAGCCGAGATTCATGCCATTGGGTCTCATGGGCCAAATTGCACAAGCCTTGTGTTTTATTTTCACATCAGAAGTTAACAGCTCGCCGTCGAGCACGGACATCATTAGCATGAAATTTTGCATGCGTGATCTTTAGGTGGACGCTCCCTGTAATGGTCCATTTGAAGGATCTCATTAAAAAACATGGCCTCTCCAGCTATAAAAGAAGAGGCTGTAAATGCTTGAGGACAAAAGGACAGTCAGGCCACCCTGTTGAGGAGAAGGGCTTTCAGGGATACTCTGAAACCAAACCCAGCATCTTGTGTGCCAACGGATGTTGACAAGTGGCACGAAGTGATGCATTGGTGCGGTACAGTTAATCTTGTGACTTATCTCCTGCTTTGAGAAGAGCAAGGTGGCTTCACCCTTGATTCAGTGCTGCTGGCTTTTGTCTTCATGTATTTTTAGATGTACTGGGTTTTATTATATTTGTGTACAGTCATGCACATGTGAGACGAGCAAACAGGAACTGAATTACCACAGAAACTGTAAATGCAGTCAACCCTGTAATCAGCCTGGAATAATAATAATAATAGAAAAAACATGGCTACATAGAAACAGCCTATAAACACAGTTTGTAAGTGGAAGCATGTGTAAGCAACGGAATGCTTTTTTACATTTTTAACACAGACCATGAAAAATCAATACTGCACTTAGTAATAAATAAAAGAACAAGAATGCGGGAGCAGGAGTCGTGCTTCTCCGCTGTATTTATCTCTCCCTTGGTAAATGCTTAATTATGCAGACCTGGCATCTAATTACTGTTTTGAAAAAAAAAAATGGCCTACACAATTTCCTTCTGTCTTGATATACGAGATACGCAATTTAGTTTTACATAAATCATTTATTTCTGTGCTTTAAGGGTTTTACTTAATCAGTGTGGAAACTGACAATAAAGTTTTATTGCTGCGTTTGAGTGCTGGAACATCCGTGTGATGCGCCGCTTCAGGTGGTGGGCATTTTTTTCTCCTTGTGAAAATATCCAGAAGATAAAAATGCCCATTTGCCGTATCTAGGAGTAGTCGCTGTAAGCACGCTCAGCTACAACTCACTCTGGCCTTCTCCTGCATAAATCAAGCTCCGTTTTTATTGAGGTGATATCATCTTTTAGCTCCATTAGCAGTAATGTACAGTCCTGTGCCTGTGAGCCACACTGAAGAGTGTGTGGGCGTGGTCACGATGAAGAGTGTTTGTGGGCATGGTCAGGATAAAGACTGTGTGGCTGTAGTCATGACAAGGAATCTGGTCACGATGTACAGCGTGCTGACCTGGCCATGATGACGAGTGTATGTGAGCGTGGTCAGCAATATATAAACTACTATCTACTCAGTGCAGGAGTGAGAATACAGGAGTGAGAATACAGGAGTGAGAATACAGGAGTGAGAATACTGGTGGAATTTCACAGCGTATAGCTGTTTAGAATTTGTGTGGGATTTACTGCAATATGGGTGGGATTTGTTGCAATGCTGGTGGGATTATTGGAATATGTTTGGAGTTGACTGAAATATCAGTGGATTTGATAGAATATGGATGCAGTTGTTGGAATATGTATGGGATTTTTTGGAATATATGTGGACGTGGTAGGATTTATTGCAGTGCATGTGGAATTTGTCAGAATATGGTGGGATTATTAGAATACATGTGGCATTTATCAAAATACAAGTAGAATTTGCTGGAATGTGGGTGCCGTTATTGGAGTGTATGTGGAATATGTTGGGATATGGGTGAAATGGTCAGAATATGGGTGGGATTATAGAAATATTGGAATGCATTGTTGGAATATTAATGTGGGATTATTGGACTGTGAATGCGATTGTCAGAATATGTGTGAGATTGGATTATCAGAATATGAACGAGTGAGAGAGTTGTCAGAATATATTTGGAATATAAGTGGAAATTGTGGATGGAATTCTCAGAACATGGGTGGGGATATTTGGGAGATGGTTAAAATATGAGTGAGACTGTCGGAATATGGGTGGGATTATAGGAAGATGTATTTTGCGAAGTGTGGATCACTAAGGCAGGGCAAGGAGGGGGAACTCTGAGAAACTTGGGGCTGGAGTTCTGGGTGGCTTCTGCTGCTGGGTTTTTGAAGCCAGGTCCCCCCCCTTGCCAAGCGAAGAGTGAGTAAGATTTTGGAAGAGATGGAGGAGCTGGGGAGGTGGTGGGGAGCGAATTTCATTATGAGAAGTTGAGGGCAGAGGAGTTGTTAATAAAGAGCATGTAATGATGGAAAGGAGGAGTTTGGGCGTGGTCCTTCTCCCAAATTTAAGTTATTTCATAACTTCATAAAATTGTATTGGATTGGATGGGAGATTATCAGATAATGGATGACTGAGATTATTAGAATGTAAGTAAAACTGTCAAGATACAGATGGCTATGAATGTGTGAGAGAATGTCAGAATATGTGTGGATTAAAAGCAGAATTAGTTAGAACATGAAAGGAACTATCAAAACATTATCAGAACACGGAAATATGGCTGAGATGATCAGAATATGGGTGGGATTTACTGGAATACGGGTGAAGGTTTAGAATACGGGTGAGGCTCAGCTGTCTATAGCACCACTGATGTGCCACTTCACCCGGTAATGGCGGGTGTTTGAAAAATGATGGCAGTGGATTCACTTACTGCTCCATCCAATGTTCATCATTTACACCCATTAAGAGCTCCAACCTGCCAGTCAACCTTTGCAACTCTTCCATCCTGACTGATATATGCCAGACACTGCCGTCATGTAACGAGCCCTTAACATGTAGAAACCAAGGCTGTAAATCTTCTTCATTACAGCCCTCCATGTTCATGGATGAACCGCGTGATGGTGTGACTCTCCCTGCTTGACGAGACCAAAGTGAACGGCACTTCATTTCATGCCTTCAGTGTTAATCTATGACCTCGCCCTTCCTCTCCCTGCACTGGCTGCCAAGCACTCCCCCAGGACTCCCCGCTGTGAGCCTGCCTGCCTTTGACAACTGCATTAGGCTACATGTGCAAAGGCAAGCAGTGCATTTTTAAATGATGAAAACCGCAGGAGACGTGAGAATTCCAGCAACAATCAAGTGCGTTTTACGTTCTTTTTTTAGAGGAGTGTTTTTCAGGGGTTCTGGAGGTATTGCATTTTATCTGGACTCTCAGCAGATTGGATAGATAGCACATGGAATGGACGTGTCATGTTTCATTGCTTGAAACTAAGCCCCCTTTCCCCCTTTTTATTAGCCATTTTTACAATGGCCAGTATTGATCCAGATGTGTGTTTTGATCTCATTTATATAGCAGTTGTATTTCATTGATACAGCTTCTATACATTAGCTGTAATATATCACCTGTAGCTCACCTGCATTCCATCTAAATGGGTTAAACAGGATTTTACACTAAGAATGTTTGTAAAAAGCTTCACGTTTTTTTGTGAAGGTTCTAACGTACAATTGAATGCATGCTTTGTAATTTAGGCCTACGTTCAAGACCGTTAGCTTCTTATCAACAGGACAGTCGAGAATAAGGTTCACCTTCAAACAGCCTCTGGAATTAGAAGAGGAAGTGAACAGTAGAACTGCCTGAAGGCCAAAGCAGTTCACCTCAGATTATTTCATTTTCCGCCCAGCTGTTCGAACTATGTCTTTATCAAAACAGATGGATAGATAATCACCTAGCGTTCCTCCCACATGGAGAAGGGGAGAATGTTTGTGCTGTGCGACTCTCTCTCTGCAGATGTCTGTGGCTTTTAATGAGTCGCATCACTGCAGTGACAGTATGTGAGGAGTGGGTGGATGGCACATTTGCACATAATGCCTTTAAGCGCAGTGCCATCTCTGTTTGCGTTATGAAACGTAGGGAAACTAGGAACCAGAAGGTCTCAGCTTCATGGTAACGTTTGCTAATATGTCCTAAACATGGCAGTGACTTTTGCCCACGCTGACAAGTAGAATTCCTTCAAACCCGTTCAGGACCCGACTGTTTACACTGGGTTTGGTCTAGATTTGTTGGGTATGTTTGGGGAATAATGTGTTTGGTCAGGTTCAAATTTCACGCTTTGGGTTTTTCACACTTCGTCTACCACCTTTAACCATTTTTAAGAGACTTAATTAATTAAAGTGGAATTTTAATGTACTGTCTGCAATTATAGGCATTCCAGGCAGCAGAATTTTATGTATATTTTTAGAATGAAGCGTAGAAAATATTTTATTAGTGTCAAAACACATTTATTCCAATATTGGAGTTTTTTTCATCTATGCAAATAAACTGTTACTGTGCAGATAATTAGATCTTCAAGATTATTTTTCCATGTGCCTAAAATCATTGCACTGTACTGCATGTGTTTATTTGCATAAATCTAAATAATGTCTTTACTGTAATTCTTACCAAATAACCAAAATAATCTTGTTTAAAAACAAAATTCCTTTTAATTTAAGCAGAAATTAGTCAAACTGCACATGGACGGCAGTGGGGTTAACCTTATTAAAGTGAACCTGGATCAGAGCTGGTCCTGACCATCCTGAGATCCAAAGCAAACTTCTGCAAAAGGGCCCTCCTACCTGACCTGTGAGCCATTATATTAAAATTTTTGTTATATAATATAATATATAGTTATAGATGAAACTACAATAATATGAGAATTACATTAAATTTTAGTTCAATATTTACAGGCTTGAATTCTTGTTAATGCATTTGGCCAGCATTTTTAATCTGACGACGGCTGTCATTGTAGCTTTAAGGTATGCATGTTCCACCAGTAGGAATGTAGAGTTTTAATTGGTCTCTGGTTGGTGGCATTCAAATTCTGTTTTTTTTTCTTATAGGATTTTGTCAGGCTAATGTCAGATTCTGAACATATTAGCCTACACCCGAGTTTCGAATTTAAATTTGAGCTTCTTGGCTACATTTTGGTTACAATATTCAGACGCTATATTCCCCAGGCCTTGAGCTTGATCTCCAGTACTCTGTGATATGTATTCTTCTATCTCTATTCTTCCACATTATTGCAATGGCTGAGCAAAGTGGGAGCTCATTGCCTGAAAGTAGTCACTGTTTTATGGGTTGGTCTGAGTGCTGGATCGTGAAGGTCAGATTTACAGCAGGAGTATCAGGTTTTGTTAGCTGGTTTCTAGTGTGTGTTCTGTATGATGTTTTACTACAGTTGCAGATGTGGTGCTAAATGACTCAGGCAGGGCAATATGACCTTGATTTTCTTCAGAATGTGTACTTTTCATAAGGCTACATAAGCTTGTCGTGGGAGTTGCCCTACATACATGTTTATATATACTTATTTCAATAGGCATCATCTGTTGTAAAGACTGCTTTAGCTAACTTGGTCATGATTTGCAAATGTAACATTCGTAATAAAGGAAGCCTGTTATAAGCGTTTATAAACATGTATGTAGCGTTATGTTGGTTGTCATGACCAGCATATGCAGATGTCATGTAGCCTTATCAACAGTACCAGACTTTTTAAAATCATGGATACACATAGGTTCCCCTTACACCATGAATACAGTTCATTGATCTATAGCTTATCCTGATTACGTCTTTAATATTAAAGTTTCTCTGCATGGTAAAAAGTGCCATCATGCCATCAACTTTGTCAAAACGCTGGCGGTGCTTTTACCTAAATTACTAGATTGAAAGCTTTGTATTAGTATTATATGTGGTATATTTTGTGAGAATGTCCCTTCTTACTTATTAAAGGGGAGGGTTGCTTGGGAACTCGTACATTAGTGTGAGGAATTTCTTCCTGTTGCGACCTCCCGCCTCTCTGTCCAGCAGCCTTTAGAGGAAATGTATACAGCCCACCATAAAGATCCCCGCTACTGTGGAAGAAAAAAAAAGATTAATTTGCGGGTGAAGCTCCTAGTAATTCTGACTATCACTCTTGCACTGACGTTAATGTGTGGCAAAGTATAAGATGCATAAGCATAAGATGGGGCTGAGCTTTATAAAAAACAATGGCCCTAGCCTACGATATACAACCTCATCTCAGCATATGCATATATTTACATTTTCCTCTATTGCTGCTTCACTGCTTTACAGTGAAATAAACATGTTGCAGCATGTGTAATAACCAAAGAAACATCTTTTGAGGGCATTTATTTTATGATTTGTCTGGTCTTATGAAGGCAGTCCTGAGTTCTGAATATACTTTTGCTTTTGCACTTAGTGTACTTAGTAGCTCTCCTAGTCCTGGAGAACTACTACTCTGAAGATTTAAAATCCAACACAAATCAAATCCTCTAATATTCACATGTCCCCGAAGACCTTAATTACCTAGATCAGGTGGGTTTGATTAGGGTTGGAGCTAACCTGTGATGGGTGGTAGATCTCCAGGATCAGGATTGGGCAGCCTAAATGGCATAAGTAAGGTAGATGACACAGTAGCCTTGTGTGTGGCTTTTGTGTATATAAGTATGCAATTTTTTTCTCTAGTGTGTTTTTCCACTGTCTGTATAGTGTAGCATAGGTAGATAATCTCTAATGAATTCAGTTTATTTATATGACCTGTATGCCATTAAAAAGACAAATCTGAGAAACATCCAGGTTTCTTCATAGTAGTGGTAATTGGAACCAGGGGTCAGAAATATAGCCATTTTATGTACTATCCAAAGTGTCCAGTAAACAAACACACACACACATGTATATATATCTACATAGTGGTAGATCTAAAATTAAAAAGCTTTCTTTGAGGTCTGTTTTGCCTTACAACACCATTCCTGTACCTCTCCACTGTGAATCGATTTGAAAAGAATACATTTTAGGCCTCAGTGTATCAGACATCTGGCAGTGTGTTGACCATTTTATGTAATAGCTTTCTCTGGTGTAACTTTTAGAGGCATTAAACTCTTCAGATGTCCAGTTCCTGTTGCCACCACTGTGAAGGGTTTCTGAAAGGTTTGCTAGAATGGAGCTTTTCACATCAGACCATTCTTAGTGACTTTGTGTACATTTAATTATGTAGAAATTATGTAGAAACAGATGAATTACTACTGAAGACAGTATTAATGCAGTTTACAGTAATGTTTTTTAAAGACACTACTAAATTTTTTTGTATAAAACTTTTTAAACTCTAATAAGCTAATAATTAACATTTTAAGTATGAACGAAGTAAACAGAATGTGAAGAAATAACAGTTTTGATGGTTTAGGGAAGATGTCTATGCATCAAGCTGCAGGGATTTTTTTTTTATAAGTTAGTATGTTCAACACATAGGCCTGGCCTATAATACCACTTTGTACCTCAGGGGGTGATAAAGAGTCACTCTAGCTTTAAGTCTTCTGTCAGTCCAACATTAGAGGATGAAGAAGTAGTGCTGCTTCAACTGCGTATTCTAACCTGTTGTCAATCATGTTAAACGTTCTGCTCCTGTTTAGATCATTTAATGACAGGTAGCCAAAGAAAGGAACAGTAAATGCAACGATGACTGAAGCTGAATATGAATTTCCACAGATTTCTCCAACTCTTGAACTGATGTTAAAGGGGAATTCCACCATTGCTTGTATATAATTAAAATATTGAGATGTAGCCAATGTCGCATCATTAAGAGTGCTTTACAATAAATGGGTTAAACGTAGCAAGATCTACTTTACAGTGCTCATAGGAACCAGGGATCACAATGTCTACAACTCAAATATAGCTGTTTTATTTATCATCCAAAATGACCAGTGAACCTTCGTCTAGAATTTATATGTGATATTAACAATAAAATTGTGATAATTATGTTGCCTTACACGTAAGCTCTCCTGCTCAGCGCCACCAGAGGTCCCTGTTTTAGTAGCCTAGAACAAGCCTAACCTTCATTTGCACCACCTGGCACTCATTATCCCCTCGCTTTATATACCCCTCTCACAAACACCTCAGTGCGTGGGATTGAAGGTAACTTTGTATGTTTAAACCAAGCCTTTTGTCCATTTCTGCCAAGCCAAGCTAAGCTAAGCTACGCTAGGCTAATGCCACGCCAGGTTAAGCCATGCTCACACCAAGTCAAGTACAGCCGTGCCACGTCCAGTCAAGTTCTGCCAAGTCGAGCCAAACCAAGCCAGCCAAGCCAAGTCTAGCTGAGTCAAGCCAAACCTGCTGCTCACCCAACCAGGTCCAGTCAAGTAAAGGTATATCCAGGCATGCTATTCCGAGCCAAGTGTACCCGGCCGCACCACGCTCAGCGTCAGCTAGTCAGGCAGTTCTGTGTCTTGTTACACACAAGCTAACTACCTCTGCCCTTTCTGCTCTATCTCTGCTCTTACAGGAAGTTATCTTCTGGAACTTAGCTCTATGTGGGGGGAGCTGCTCTAACCACAGCTTTTACAGGACATTATCTCCTGGAACTAAACTCCGCTAAGGGGGCCTGCTCTAACCATTGTTCTTACAGGGAGCCAATGCCTGGAATCTCCAGCCTGAGCCTGCCCGCTTGGATATCTCTACTAGGCCCCTCTGGTTTCCTAGCTACCACCCCTCTGCGCTGCTCAGTACTCTGCTCATAGCAGTTCACTGTTGTTCTCAATAAACAGCCTGCTTATGGATCTTACCTTTACCTCTGAGTCTTGTGGACAATTACATTACACTTGTCTGCATGTATTTCTTCATTATGAAGCTCATCTTGAAACTTATAAAACGATGCTTTAGCCATCAGACAACATATTTGTAACAATTTTTTATGTAATAGCTTTATGTGAGGTAACTTTTAGGAGCATTTCATTCTTCAGATGTCTGGTTACTATCACCACCACTGTGACCAATTCTATTCTATTTAACATGAATAGAACATTTTAAACAAAGCAGTCTTAATGACTGTGTTTTCATCCTTCAGACATTATGACAAGAAGACAAAACAATGCAAATATTCTTTAAAATAAGGTAAAGATTATATATATCAGAGGGTCATCACAGGACCGAGGTGGTTGAGTGAAGCAGGTCTTATCTGATAAAATCTTTTGATGTTCTGCTTTTGTGTTCATGTATTTATATTTACACAGACATATTTACATGTTCCTCTATTGCGCTTTCCCAGTATCTGTAACGTAAAATGAACACAATTTACTGTGAGTAACAGCAGATAATGTGTTTTAAGGACATTTATTTTTATCTTGTGATCTGTGCACCATTACGAAGGCTGTTCTTGAGTAAAGTTAGTGAATAGCAGCGATCAGCTGTGCAGCGAGGCCTAATCGGCACATTTATGCAGACGGCCAAATTCGCCGGCAGCTATATTCCCTCTTTCAGCTCCCAGAACCGGGCTGTGTTTGAACTCTTCACATGCTTTTATATCTCATGATCCCTCCTGCTGTGTGTGTATACTCGGAGGAGATAAACACACACTGACACATCTACACACTCTCTCACAGTCATCCATATCATCAGTCATGGACTCACATGGCTCATTCTGATTCACATATGCACACACGTCACGTAACACTGATGATCGCACTTGCATTTGCCACATTAATTATGCATACAGTCACAACAGTGTCAGTTTGCTCCGTACATAACCACTACTTTTTCCTTCCCTGGACCAAGGAACGGCGCGGAGGACTTGATTTCCCTTGGGTGCCGTAGCATCTTAGCCTTGCTGCTTGCAGAAAAAGCTCCAGGAGAAACTGTTATTTCCTCCATAAAAAAGGTTGAGGGTATAGAAACAGTTATTAAAAGGGAAGCCGTTTTTAAAGGCATCATTACAATGTTGATTAACCAGCACATACTATACATACATGTACATGTATACATACATAATGTTGCCCCTTTGCACTCCATCCTCCTCATAAAATGACAGGCGGTCACTTCGGTGCAGAAATCGTGAGCTAATTACTCTCAATCCCATTTCTCAAAAGTGCATATCTAGACCAGCTTGAAGGTAAAGAACTTGTTAGATCTCAAGCGGTTCGGTTTGAGCCATGATGGAGAGAGGGTGAAAGGGTTTAGATGGGCCGTGTGCAGTGGCGTTCTGGACCCTCATATCTGCTCTGTTTCGTCGGAGTGCTATCAGCCTGGAGATAAGCCATTCCTCTTAAACCCCTTATCAGCTAACAGGGAGAAACGCGATTAATGAACTGCGCCTCCCGCCACTTGTTTACTTGATGTTTTAATACCACGTCTGAAGTCGTAATCTCAAAGGCAGGTGTGGAGAGTAGGCAGCCCTTAAGTGCGTTTAGCCTGGTGTGGAGATTCCATCTGAAATCCTTTGCTGTGAGTGTTTATGCATTTCTGGATTCCTCGGTATGTGTATGTGTAAAGAGTGAAGCTCCATTATTGACTCCATGGCTTACAGCAGCACTGTGGGCTCCAATTGCCATTGCGTCTTGTAGTGAAAGGATAGGAAGGAGTTTTCCAGGCATTCATGCTCAGTTCAGTACTCCAGAAGTTTTAAGACCAATCAATTCTGTGGTGTCTAGGTAGATAGAGCCGAGCTAGCGCTCCCATTGGCTATGACCTGAGAAGCTGAACATATCAGATTGATCATGTTTTGATTTCCAGTGGGTAGGACCAATTTTGTCAGTGTAGGCCTTCTGGAAGTCCAAGATTCGTCATTGGCTGTGAATACGAGTGGTAGCGCGACCAAGTTTCAATCAGTTGTTAGAACATCAGATGTTGCTTTATGTCAGTGGTGTTTACTCATGTCACTTTATATCATTTGTTCATATAAACATTATAAATATTTGTAATGTGAATTGCCACCAGGGCTAGCATAACACTGCAATCCCACAGATATTTCCATAGTTTTTTCCTTGTTCAAAAGCACTCAGATCAGATCAGTGAATTTAGTGTAATTAAGGTGCAACTATTATAGGCACAGACATTCAATTACATACCCATATCTTGTATGAGCTGCCTAGAAAAGCACTGCTAATAGAACGGGACGCTCTGGAGTAGCTGCACATGAGCCTAAGATCACCATGTCCAATGCAAGCATCAGCTGCAGGGGTATAAAGCCCCCTAAAACTGGACTTGGAAGCAGTGGAACTGTCCTCTCTGGAGTGATGGAGCTTAATCCAATATCATTGGAAAGATATATATATATATATATATATATATATATATATATATATATATATATATATATATATATATATATATATATATATATATATATATATAGTCCTGTTTGTGATCCAAAGCTAATCAGCCAACATCAGTACCTCACCTTACTTATGCTCTTGCGGCTGAATGCAATCAAATCCTCACAGTAATGCTCCAACACCTAGTGTAAAGAATTCAGACATTCTCAGCAAGTGAGCACTCAAGAAAAAGAAATGGAACTTTGGGGGCCATTCTCTTTTAGTGGCCTGTCACTGCAGACTTCAGAAGCTACATGAAGAAGATCTAAACCATGTGTGTCCGTACAGCAGCTATATTCTCTAGCTTCTCCTTCTCAAGGCTTTTCTTTTTAGAGAGCTGCATGAGCAAATCAATCTCAATAAGCACACTTTCTCTAAATGCTATGCTTTTCCAAAAGGATCTGTAACACTTTATTTCAGTCCTAAGCCTTACATGATGATACTACCTCCTCTTTAACCACAATGTCTACACAAAGTAACACCTTAATTCAGGCATACACTGCGGTTTTAGCCTGCTGTCGAGCCTGATTGGGTTGTCACTGACTAAATTTTACAATCTGGCTGAATTTCAGGGTTCTTTGGCCGACATTTGACATGACAAATTGCCCAAACAAGCTCTAATTGAGAAATTGGACGGTGGGATGTATTTCTCATATGCCAGCCATTTTGGTGGCTTGTACTGCAGTTTGATCAAATCTCCAAAAACTATTTTGTGAAGTCGCATGCAAGCCACACACACATAGCCGCAGCTGCTGCCACATGTACGCTGACAAAACTGGGGTGAAAAGGTTGACATTTGCAGTTCTACCTGTCTACCCATTCTAGCTCTTTATGTCACTGCCTGGTTTTCGTTTCTGTGCACATGCAAGCATGTACGCAATGGGCAAACAGAAAGCACAGTGCGAGCCTGACTTTAGAGACAATTTTAACCTTGTCCTCATGCACTCTGGACTCATGTGTTGTCTAGAGTTTACTACTCCAGAAGCTAAAGAGATGGGGGTAGGGGAGTGGGAGTGGTGTCATCTCTATATTTCCAAAATCCTATGTTCCCCAGGCCCTTTATCTTCTCATTGAAATATCTAAGAAAGGGCCCTATGTTCCTTAGACCTTCTCATGCTCTCACTTTGCAATTTTAAAAACAGCCCCACATTCCCAGAGTCATATGTTTCCCCCACGGAAATTTTCTACGAAACAACTGTGTTGCTATGCCCTCCTTTCTCGGTCCCAAGCTGCCTCAGTCATGTTTGCTGATTTTCTGCAAGAACAAAACTTGCCCAGATATCTCTGTGATCTGATGCAGCATTCATTTACTCTGCTGAAATAGGAAACAGCACGGACCAGCATGCATTCTACTGGTTTAAGTTGGTCTCTGTTGGTTTAAGCTGGTCTAGTACTGATCTGGTGCTGGTTTGTCTGGTCACCCAGCGTGGTTATGCCGGTTGACCAGTATACCAACATAAAAAACAACATATACTGGTTTGCTGGTAATCAGCCATGCTGGTATAGGCTGTTTCTTTATTATTACCCATAGTAACATGCTGGTTAGCTTGCTATGGGCTACAAGAATACAGAAGTGTAATGCACCACACTTAACCCAGGCAAAGTGACCACTTAATAAAAGTGTTCCACGTTCTCAAACAAGAGCACATAATTGGCTGATCAACTGTATTTAGGGTAAGAAAATGTATAAATGTATCACTCAGATGTCAGAGTGGATCTGTTAACACTGTAGATGTGTAATACTCTGCAAGACCTCTATAACATCTGTATTTATAGGCGCTGTGGGGGGTAGACCACTCTCCATTTCTATCGCTCTTGCCAAACATGATTATGTCTTCGATGCTTCAAACATGGTCTCCCGCCGTACACATCTTATAGCTTATGTAAGCTGCACTCGCAGCATTATGTAAGCATTGAAGAAGCAGCGCTGGTCGAGGCGAGATGGCACAGAGCATGCACAGAGAGTCTCCACGCCACTCCTTCTATATGTGTCTACCCTAAGCTCCCATCGGCATAAACCTAGAACGTAGATCTTCTGATCTCCCAGCATATAGCAGTGGCCAAATACCCTGGTGGGAGGAAGTGATGCAATATGGGCATTGTGTGGGGGGTTGCGTTGCATGCATTGCGAGTTGTTTACAGCACCCAGGTACAGCTCTTAAATGTCACCCATGATTGATCTTGCTATTTGCATTCATATGTGACTCAGAGTGTCAGAGTGGCCATGCAAGACAATACCCACACAGACCTCGTGCTTTATGGTCTGGGCTGCATTTCTTACAGGCCAGCAGTGGTCCTACTGCATATTTACGGGACAAATGGAAAAAATGTTATGTTAACTCATATTAAATAAAATATGGAATAACACATGCATATAATTTTTTTTCTAATCAAATAATATTGCAATCATTTAAAGAATGTAATAAAATGTTTGAATAATTTTATATGAAGAAATATTATTGGTATGTGCTTGTGTGCAGCGTTGTTTGTTTGTTTATTATATTTGTTTTGGGCTTTTCCTGCTGGCCCAGAAGTTTGTCTGATGTTGGCTGGGAACAGAGCCATAAGACTTTGCGCCTTGGTGATGGAACTTGCCTGGGCTGCACGCTGGCACACATTTCACTGTGATAGAGAAGTTTTACTGGGCGTTACCTGAGAGACTTTCAATGTGGTAGTGGAGTGACTGGGTTGTGAGCTGGGACACTTTTGACCATGGTGGTGATATTTGACTGGGCCTTGAGCCAGAACACTTCTCACAACGATGTAAGAATTTGGCTGGGCCTTGGGCCAGGACACTTTCACAGTGTTGGCAGAGTTTGGCTAGGCCACATGCCTGTACACTTTTCACTTTTTCAAGCCACGGGCTGGGATTCTTTTCGCCGCTGTGGTAGCATTTGACTGGACTATAAGCTGGGACACATTTCACAGTAGTGGCCGAATTTGGATGGGCCACTACCTTCTCCCTACCTACTGTGGAACTTAACAATGGTATATAAGTGAAACTCATTAGCAACTACAGTAGACTGGCGTACACTTTTTTATCCTATTAATTCTGTATTGGGGAAAAATCTGGAAAAGATCTGTATACAAGCCTGAATCACACCTAATAATCTGGAGTTGGATATTTAAAAAAACTTGTAAAAAAATGTTTGTTTTCTGCCGGATTTGCTTGTCCATCTAAGGTACTTCTGTTCAACCAGCAGACACCATTTTGCATACACTGACTGAGGACTGACCCCCAACCATAAATGTAGTGTTGGTTCGACCCAACTCTTTATCTGTCTTTTTTCACCATTGAGTCCCATTCATTTTTGAGCACACCCAAACATGGTTTCATTCAATCTACAACCACCAAACTGCATGTACTCACTCAGGGCATGTCCTCAAACACTAATCCACAGACATTCTAACCTGCACCCCTCTATTTGTCATTTGTTCATCCCTTGTTCCTTCCATTAAGTCCTATTTTGTTTCATTTAGTTTAACCTACGGCCTATACTCTAATAAGGCAGACCCCCAAAAACTCTGATACACACCTCTCTATGAGTCCTCGCCATTCGCCCCAAAACTACTCATGCTGGGCAACCATCCTGCATTTGCACTTTTCGCTATTTCCTGCATCACTCTTCTAGCTCCACACCCCAGGTGGGACTCGAACCCACAATCTAGACCACCGGGGTTTCTGGAGAGGGGCTCTCCACAGAACGGCGACGTTATTTTTTATTAAAACATTAAGCTGTTCTGTGGGGGGATCTAATCCCTAATCTGAAGATTCCGCGTGGAGACATCGTAGTGCTCCCTGTTGCGTAACAAGAGCCGCCGTGACTCCGCATGACCCAACAAATAGCATGAGCCAGTAAAATAACCGGCTTGTCACTGAAAACTGAACACTGTCTGATTTAAAAGTCTTTAATTTAGTTACAGAAGTATCAACACAGATGACTGTCAGATCACAGACAGTCACAGCCGTTAGCAGATTGGTCCAGATCCCCTACGTGTTCGGTTCATGATGCTAAACTCTTACATCGATCCAATTCACAGACAAATCTGTATAACAGTCGCTCTCATTTCACAGCTTCAACACTATTTCGGAATGGAGTCAGATACCATATGTAATTTCGTTATATGGACCGGTTTAGTTATGGTTGCTATGGTTACTATACAGTTATTTGTGGTATATTATTCTTGTCTATTTTTTAATATTATTATTTTCTGCTGGATTTTCCCCCGTAAATCGTCCTGCAGCTTTCGAGATATCAGCTCTGTTCCAGCTCCAGATTGCCGGTGTGATTGTGTGATATACAGCTTTTTGATTTAATGTGCAGATTCCGGATAAGAGCGGATTTTGAGAATAAATATGGAAAAGTGCACATCAATCTGCTGAACTTCTTTTTCGACCAACAGATATCGTTTCACATACGCTCACTCAGGGCAGACCCCCAACCACGACTGTAGTGTTGTTTGGCCCCGCACTCGTTTGTTTGGCGTTTTTTCCATCCCTTTTTTCCCCTTAGAGTCCCATTCATTTTTGAGCCCACCCAAACATCATGGTTTCATTTAGTCTACGACCACCAAACTATATGTACTCACTATGGGCAGGTGCTCCTTTTCTAGATAGATAGATAGATAGATAGATAGATAGATAGATAGATAGATAGATAGATAGATAGATAGATAGATAGATAGATAGATAGATAGATAGATAGATAGATAGATAGATAGATAGATAGATAGATAGATAGATAGATAGATAGATACTTTATTGATCCCGAAGGAAATTTAGCAGCCAGTAACAGTTACACAGTATAAAAACAAAGTAAAAAACACAGTACAAAAAACAATAAGGTATATAAAGAAGAATAAAGAACTCCAATAGTAAAAAAGAATACATACAAGAAGGTAGGTAGTGCAGTAATAAATTAGGTAATGTGCGAGAGAAAAACGGGTATCAGTAGATATATGACAGTACTGGGATATTGTATTTAAGTAAATGTTACATAGTGTTAAATTCTGTCCAGGAGTGCAAATGTACAGGATATACAGCGAAGTGTGAAAAAGTGTCCAGGAGTGCAAATGTACAGGATGTACAGCAAAGTGTCAAAAAGTGTCCAGGAGTGCAAATGTACAGGATGTACAGGATGTACATCAAAGTGTCAATAGTGTCTATGAGTGCTGACATAAGATGTCTAGTAAATTGTCAATAGTGTCCGGGAGTGCAGATGTACAGTAATGTGATTACAGTACAAATAAAAATAAACTGTAATGTGAATTAAGGGACTTGTTCCTCATCTGTCCTCCTTCCTCTTCCGGCTCCAGTGGGAGGAATTGAAGAGTCTGACAAAGGATCTCCTGAGTCTTTAGAGCAGCTCTGTGACAGGAACCTGCCACTGAACTTGTTCCTTTGTTCCATGATGATGGTGTGCAGTGGGTGACCATCATCATCCATGATGGAGAGCAGTTTGTGCAGTGTCCTCCTCTCTGCTACCGTAGTCACCAACTCTAGCTCTACACCAACCACGGACCCCACACGTCTGACCAGCTTGTCCAGACGCATCTCGTCTCTCTTTTTCATGCTGCCTCCCCAGCACACCACAGCAATGAAAAGACAGCTGGACACCACAGTCTGATAGAACATCCGCAGGAGCTTCCTACAGATGTTAAAGGATCCCAGCTTCCTCAGAAAGTAAAGCCGGCTCTGCCCCTTTCTGTACAGGGTGTCTGTGCTGACCAGTTCACTCTATCATCCAGGTGCAGACCGAGATACCTCTGGTCCTAACCATCTCCACATCAACCCCCTCAATAGAGACAGGCTGTGTGAGTGGCCTGGCCCTGCGGAAGTCCACCACCATCTCCTTGGTCTTGGAGGTGTTTAGCAGCAGGTTGTTCCTACGGCACCACAACACAAAGTCATCCACAAGATGTCTGTACTCTTCCTCCTGCCCTCCCCGTACACAGGCCACAATGGCAGTATCGTCCGAAAACATCTGCATGTGGCACGACTCAGAGTTGTACTGGAAGTCTGAGGTGTAGAGTGTGAAGAGGAATGGGGAGAGTACAGTACCCTGTGGTGCTCCTGTGCTGCTGACCACAGTCTCTGATTTGCAGTCCTTCAGCCTGACATACTGAGGTCTGCCAGTGAGGTAGTCAGTGATCCAGGAGACCAGGTGCGGACTCACTTGCATCCTCACCAGCTTGTCTCTTAGTTGGAGGGGCTGAATGGTGTTGAAGGCGCTCGAAAAATCAAAGAACATGACTCTTACAGCGCTGCCCCCCCCCCCCGTCCAGATGAGAGTGGGTCCTATGAAGAAAGTACAGTATGGCATCGTCCACTCCCACTTTCTCCCTGTAGGCGAACTGCAGGGGGTCCATTGCATGTTGAACCTGGGGTCTGAGGTGGTGCATAAGCAGTCGTTCCAGGGTCTTCATGACGTGTGATGTAAGAGCGACCGGTCTGAAGTCATTGAGCCCACTAGGTTGTGCCTTCTTGGGTACTGGAACCAGGCATGATGTCTTCCACAGTGTGGGGACCCTCCCCAAGCGCAGACTCAGGTTGAAGATGTGCTGAAGGGGAGCCCCCAGCTCAGCTGAACAGGACTTCAGTAGCCTGGGACACACTCTGTCTATTTCTAGTTATTATTATTATTATTATTATTATTATTATTATTATTATTATTATATTTAGAGGTTCTTCAGTAGGTTAGGGATTATACGGACATTTTTCTTTCATGGAGCTTCCGTTTAACTGCTGCTGCTAAATTAAATTAGTAGAATTCAGGCGGTTAATGTAATATATTCGTTTAGCTGTGTAATGTCTTTTGTGGTGAAATTATCTGTACAAAGCAATAAGTTTACACACTTACAAAATGAATATAAAAACACAGATAACATATTTCACCTATTGCATTTACATAGCGCTTAAATCCATGCCTTAAAAAACAAGCCTTAAATCAAACTTTAAATTACTATGACAGCAGTTGCAGAAACAACAATGCTGATTTGATAGATTAAAAGAAGGCAACTAATTGATCTCTCCTTGTCACAGAGTCCACTTAAATTCACATACACTAGCCAAACAGGATTATATAGAAGTGCATTAAAGAACAAACAAACAAAAACAGCTGGCTAGAGTGAAATAAACACACTAGTGGATGATATTTATCTGCTCATATTAAAATGCACTCAAGGGAGGCACTGCTGCTGTTCTATATCCAGATTAGTTTTTATCGCTAAGCTAAAGAAAGAGGAAGCTTTTTCTACTAATAGGACACATTCTTCACTGAGACACACGCAGACCTTGGCACTGACCTCCACTGGCTATGGGCTGTGGGTATCTGGAGCATGGTCATGCAAAATTATGATTTATAAAGCAGCCTCCTCTTTATGCTATGTTATAGACTGTGTGTGTCTGTGTGTGTGCATGTGTCTGTGTGTGTATGAGTGTGCGTTTTGTGTGTGTGTGTGTCTGTGTGTGTATATATATATATAAAAAAGCGTGCTTATTTTTAGGATTTTTTTTTTTTTGTAGGAAATCATACTAATCATACAAGACATTATATTGTAGGAGATCACAAACAAAATACCCTTTTTTTACAAGGGTTTCTTACAAATAACTAAAAATGCTATGTTTACAGCTAAAAAGTGGCCTCTATCCTTTTTCATCATATGTGATACAGATGTGTCTCTGTGTGAACAGACATTCAATGTGAAATGAAATTAAATCTGATATTTTTTATTCAGATTTGGGACACTTTCATATGTAACATAGAAATCTGATACTAATGCAATATGCAGCAATGTGACTCCAGCCTGATCAGAATTCATGTAATTTTTACACCATTGTAATTCCTCATCAACATTTGAGCTGGTGTTTCTGTACAAACATAATTAGAAGTCTCTTTTCGCACCTGCTCTGATTTTGAAAGAAATGTCTGGACACGGCCATAGAAAAACGAGGCTTCAGAGTGAAAGATAAGTTAAAAGTCTGAAATCAAAGTAGAAAAAAACAAGGATGTGAACTAAAGAAGCTGTAACATGCCCTTTTACAGCAGGCCTGAACGCATTCTGGGTGATAAGCCCTGCTGGCAGTCATTGAAACCTGTGATGCTGGTGAAGATGAAACTGAAACCTCTGGGAGTGAACCTGCATCTTTCAGCAGTCATGATTGTTTACCTCTGGGTGAGCGTGGAGCATTGTTCTTTTGCTCATGTGGGTCAGTTTTGGAACGTGGTCTGTTCAGACTCATGTCAGAAATTGGTCAAGATATTGTGAACAGGCTAACACGCCTAACAAAATTGGATTCAGTGAGAAAATCTGATTTGGGCCCCTTTTACCTGCTGTGTAAAGATTGCCTAAGGCTAGGTTTATGGTTAGGCTTACACCTGATCTTAGGTCCATATTTCAGTTCAATCAGCCTGATTTTGAGGCCTGTTTATTATTCCCATAGTCAAAGCAGATCTTAAATTATCATAAGTTTTCATATCATAAAATTGCATTTTAAATAACATGTTCAAAAGTATCCAGACACCCAGCATACCCATTACTGCCATTTACTAATGAATTGTGCAAACAGAGCTTCTATAAACTGCATAGCTTTACTATGTAATTGTACATGGTATTATTATATTATTGCTGTGTAACTCTATATTAATAAATTGCCCCACAATAACAAGTATTCTGTAAGAGGGAGTTCCAATCCAATACCTTAGGAATAAGTTGCAGTGGAGTGGTTTATGATCCAAAACTGATCATCCAACATGAGCACCTGACCTCACCAATGCTCCTGTGGCTAAATGCAATCAAATAATTACAGCAACGTTCAACATCTATTATTAAACAGGTGTCAAGCTATTTTAAAGCATTTCTATTAATCTTGAAATTTGGTCGCTGTCGTGTAGAAATGTTACAGAATTTTTTTTATTTTTTTTTTACAAAAATGGAGATGCTTTTTATTCTGGAGAGATGATATGAGTCTTTGTCCTGGCATTGTACAAAAGATGCCTTAAAAAAGAAAATCTGTATGCAGTTGTATAGTCGACTGTGGCCTCTTTGTGTGGCCAGTTGAACGTCACTGAGACTCTCTCCGGAAATCATGATGTCTGATGTGACGTTAGATAAAAGAACTGCACCTCGGGACACAATTAGATCACACATCCTGCCCATGAATTCTAGGCAAACAGAAAGGTCAATCAATATGTGGCTCGCTGAGGGAGCAAAAAATGCCAATAAGCATTCAACACAAAACAGAAATGTGCCACTGTAGCATTCCATTTAGAATTCACTGGAATTAATTGCATTTGTGTCTGTATAAAATGATTTTGGTGGGGTACTACATTTCCCATCACAGATAATAATGTCAACAAAATCCAGCTCTGTTTGCTGTGATATGTCACATAAATGCATCAGGCATGTAAGTCTGTCATGTTTTAAACATTACTATCAGCTCCGCATGATGATGACTGACTTTCTGCTCAGGAACCCCACTGAATGAAAACACACGATGAAGGGCAATTGTTTTCATTTTAAAACAGCTCCTCTATTATTATTATTATTATTATTATTCTATTGATGTAAATATATAATGAATGCAGGAAAACTATTTTTATGCATGCATTTCCTGCAATGATTATTTTTTATTGCCCCTTGAAGTGAAGTTAAAGCACATTCACAACATATATGTGGCTTAAATATAATATTGAATACAATGACAGTCATAAATAATCCATCATAAATACAGTTGGTGTGGTTTCCTGGTTGGTCACTGGTTTGTGACTGAGAAGAAAAAAATAACTTAACAGTGTATTGAGGTACATAAATCTATAATCTAAAAATCCAATAAATAAAATTAGAGGACAAATTTAGATTTATGAATGTCACAGTAATGTCTGATTGTCAAAGTAAATTAGAATGGAGTGTAATTTGGATGGCACTATTCAACTCCAATGACAGGAGAACATTTGAATAGCAGCACTCTGCTCTTTGGAACTCAGTCACTATTTCTGGCTTATATTTATGGAATGTTGTTATATGTTAATAAAAAAATGCAATGGTAAAATTTTGAAATTGACAACATTAAGGCCTTTATACTTTAAACTCTTAGGTGTATTTGATCTTCTTATCAGAGGCATTCACACAAAATTGTGGAGTCCATGCCTACAGGAGTGCACACTGTCTAAGGGATACACAGAAATTTGTAACTCATGTAGAAATTCTTCTTTGAACTCAAATGTTATCCTAAAAATATTTGTAATAATTAAATGATTTAAAAAAGAAGCTACTACGAGCTCTCTATGCTTTGCTACTCAGAGATGGGAAGTCCATTTACTTAGTTACATGTATTTAAATATCAAAACTGTGTCACTCTCATTTATACTTAAATATATTTTAAGGAACATACATTAAGGAAATATATATTAAGGAAATTAATTTAAATTTTATTTTATTCTGATGTTTAGGATTCTGGTACTTTTGAGAATTAGCATTTCATTTTACACTTAAGTCTAAAAAAACTGACTAAGCTCCAATGCTGGTTTTACTATAAAGTTCCTCTGTAGTTCTGAAGGCTTGGTGCTTTTTACTCAAATGGATTTTGCTAGGATATTTCAGCAATTGTTCAATTGATATAGCAAGTAAACCCATACCCATAAGTAAACCCATATTCAGAAGTAAACCCATACCAATAAGTAAACCCATACCAATAAGTAAACCCATATTCAGAAGTAAACCCATACCAATAAGTAAACCCATACCCAAAGAAAACCCATACCAATAAGTAAACCCATACCAATAAGTAAATCCATACTCATAAGTAAAACCATACTCATAAGTAAACCCATACCAATAAGTAAATCCATACTCATAAGTAAAACCATACTCAAAGGAAACCCATACCAATAAGTAAACCCATACTCATAAGTAAACCCATACAAATAAGTAAACCCATACAAATAAGTAAACCCATACCAATAAGTAAAATCCTCCCAATAAGTAAATCCATGTTCGTAAGTAAACCCATACCAATAAGAAAACCCATGCTCATAAGTAAACCCATACCAATAAGTAAACCCATACTCATAAGCAAACCCATACTCATAAGTAAACCAATACCAATAAGTAAACCTATACCCATAAGTAAACCCATACTTATAAGTAAACCCATACTCAAAAGTAAACACATACTCATAAGTAAACCCATACCAATAAGTAAACCCATACCAATAAGTAAACCCATGCTCATAAGTAAACCCATACCAATAAGTAAACCCATGCTCATAAGTAAACCCATACTCATAAGTAAACCCATACCAATAAGTAAACCCATACCAATAAGTAAACCCATGCTCATAAGTAAACCCATACCTATAAGTAAACCCATACTCATAAGTAAACCCATACCAATAAGTAAACCCATGCTCATAAGTAAACCCATACTCATAAGTAAACCCATACCAATAAGTAAACCCATGCTCATAAGTAAACCCATACCAATAAGTAAACCCATACCAATAAGTAAACCCATGCTCATAAGTAAACCCATACTCATAAGTAAACCCATACCAATAAGTAAACCCATGCTCATAAGTAAACCCATACCAATAAGTAAACCCATACTCATAAGCAAACCCATACTCATAAGTAAACCAATACCAATAAGTAAACCTATACCCATAAGTAAACCCATACTTATAAGTAAACCCATACTCAAAAGTAAGCACATACTCATAAGTAAACCCATACCAATAAGTAAACCCATACCAATAAGTAAACCCATGCTCATAAGTAAACCCATACCAATAAGTAAACCCATGCTCATAAGTAAACCCATACTCATAAGTAAACCCATACCAATAAGTAAACCCATACCAATAAGTAAACCCATGCTCATAAGTAAACCCATACCTATAAGTAAACCCATACTCATAAGTAAACCCATACCAATAAGTAAACCCATGCTCATAAGTAAACCCATACTCATAAGTAAACCCATACCAATAAGTAAACCCATGCTCATAAGTAAACCCATACCAATAAGTAAACCCATACCAATAAGTAAACCCATGCTCATAAGTAAACCCATACCAATAAGTAAACCCGTGCTCATAAGTAAACCAATACCAATAAGTAAACACATACCAATAAGTAAAGAATTATCTTAATTGTTGTAGGCTTTGGCTGTGTTACCAAAGAAAACATTCTCATGTACCTTTGCTACCAGTCTTGATCAGGCAATAAAAACAATATAACTGGAACATTCAGTGACCAATGGCCAATAAGAAAGTGATGATTTTTTGGTTTCAGATACTACCCTGGACCACTAATTCCCCAGACTTTAACCCAAATAGCATCTGTGGGACCACCTCTATCATTGTGTTGGCTCTATGGATGCACTGCTGTCAGCATGGCTCCAGATACATGTGACAACCTATCAGCACCTCACTAAGTCTCCTGGTCCAGTCCATCTGTGTGATTTTACGCTCTTTGTGTCTTCTGAGAACTGCTAGCCCAACAATGAGCTGAGTAAAAACTTTCCTCAAGCTTCACGATGGACACAGTATCCGCCATCAGCTGGAGACCTCTGTCAATGTGCAATAGATTTCACCCAGTGAGAGAGTGAAAGACAGATGTCTGTGCTCCCACGACAGCCACTGTCTAATTTAGCCCCCCTCCCTGAATTAATATTGATTTTGGCATGATAAGCATTGATGAAATATGTAAAATGCAGATTAGACGGTCCGATTTATTCAGAGACCCTCCTGTGCCCCCTTTTTTTCCTGAAGCTCAGCCTTTTAATTAGAACAGAAGGAATGGACCATACATTATGCACAAGAGTCCAACCTGGCTGTCAATCATTAACTCTTCTGACACACATGCATTATTTTCCCAGAAATCCCAGAAGCTACGACATTTGAAGCACCTCAGGGCTTCAGAACTTCGATTCATCACAAATTCCATCTCTAGCTAATCCTTCTGTCATCAAAAGTAAACGCAGAGGCAAAAGTTGAGCATGCTGTGCATTTTAAACTTAGGTGCTGTGCTGCATTTGATGAACCTCCTGGGAAGGGATGTAGATTATCTCCTCATTTGGATCTTCTAGTGTGGGTGTAAAGCTTGTTTGGTTGCGATGATCACGTTCATTTGTGAATTCCCTCCATCCCAGTGTATAAAAGAGTAGTGTGTGAATCTCTAGAGTGAGGTTGCGGATTGCCACCTACTGACCTCCCCTCCCAACTTCCCCCTCTAATAACCCCTCCCTCACTTACAACTTATAGTGGCCATCAGGTTTTCTGCCATCACCTCATGGCCTGCTTCTTCATGTTTTCCCTTCTTTGATAGTGAGAATTTGTCCTTCTTTGCTTTTTCTTGTGTTTGTTTTGTGCAGAATAATTAATATATTTAAATATAAAATTAAATAAATATATATGAGTTCTCAAACTTCTCAAATTCTATCCATCAAGTGGTCCTATCTGTCATACATATGTCATTTGTATAGTAGTGTGCACTCTGTGTGGTGTAGTGTTTAGCAGTGTCCCCTCTTTTTATGTTCCCCCTGTGCTTAAGTGGGTTTCCTTCCACAAAGACATGCATGTTAGGTTGATCAGTCACTCTAAATTGCCCATAGGTGTGATTATGTGAGTAAGTGTATGTTGGCCATGCGATGAACTGGCAACTGATGATGCTGGAATTGGCTCCAGACCTCAGACCTCCAGATAAATGTTCCACTGAAGAACATTTTAACATTCTAATGTATGCTGTAATACCTTCAGCTGGTGTCAGGATAAGATTAACAACTATAGAGCCAGGTTAGGCAGGAGTAAGTTTTAGTACTCGTTGAAGACCATATTTATTTTTGGGTTAAAGCTGGTTAAGAGTATATCCTGATAACTGGGTTTCAGCACTACTGGAGCTATTCTTGTGTTAATCGGTGCGTGCATGTGTGGAAGATAATATGAGAGTGAGTCTGTTATCTCTGCTGCAACTCTGCTGGCCAGTGTGTGTGTGTGTGTGTATGTGTGTACACTGTCACTTAAATGTTAGGAATCACTGTTTCTAATCAAACCTGAAAGGTTTTGTTCCTGTTTCTTTTTGAGAATGCCATAATGATGGAATGAATATGCTGAATGTGTTGTGTTTGAGAGGCTCATGATTATGTTTGTATAAAAGGAAGTGTTGCTCTTTCCTGTATTGAATTCCACTCTGGTCGCATTTTCAGTCCCCATCGGAAACAAAACCACACACGTTTTTGAGTGCTTGGGTTTGATTGGCTGGAGATGTTTTTGGCTTAGTTCAAATCTGCTTGAGGCTAAAAAGGCGAACCCCCTCTATGACCCTGAACATTTCTGCACTGAGTTCTTTTTTAACTGTTTTGTATTCTGCTGGAGATTGCTGTGCGTTCTCAGGACCCACAGAAAAGGTTGCCTCTGACTGAGTTTGGAACTGCTTTAAGGACCCTCAGGAATGGGGGTCTCCACAGGAGTTTGGAAATACACAGCTTCCCTGCCTGGGGCCTGCAGCATGCTGTCACCGAGTGCATCTCCTGAACTGGACCCGTTTCATCTCCTGTACCTGAGTAGGTGGACTTTGCTTGAACTTTTCTACTATGGACTGCATCTTCAGTGCGGAAATAGGGACTGGTGTGCTGTGACTGAGGTTCCAGTGTATGTCAAGGACACTCCAGATCTGGAGGAGCAGAAACCTCCAGGTTCAAGTCAGTGTTGCCGGAGTGTAAGCTGAAGAACACATCGGCTGTATCCGACATGGAAAGCAGCTGTCTAGACGTCTTACTGCCTGTACTAATAAGTCAGTGCCTTAGAAAGCAGCGTTGTCCACTGTGTCAGTGTTCATGTTTTATACTGTTGTTGTCTTTTTTTCTCTGACCACATCAGTGCTGGCATGGAGCATTATGGGATATGTAAGGCAGTGAGGGATACACCTATGCTGCCTTCAAAAAACTACCAAACGAAGGAGCCTCAGCAGGCAGTGTTTTATACACAAATTAGTTTTGGATGTGACTCAGTGCTCCGCTGTCCTAGAATACTGTAAGTAAGGCAGCTTTTCTGATAAAGAGTTAAAGACAGGTTTCAACCTGGCCTGCCCTGTGACATCATAGTATTACAACACCTTAGCCCAAAGCATTGATCACAAAATATATTAATAGGTATATTCTCAAAATGTCCCCCCAAAATATGCTGATATAAAAAATATATACACAAATATTCCATTAACTAGCTTTGTATAGTTGTGATGGGACATTTATAATATGGTTGTACAGTGCCACAATAATAACTTTACTTTAGTGACTTCTTTTCACTTTCTGAAAGAACGTAAGTGCTGCCAACTCACACAGTATTCTGAGGCAGAAAGGCACCCAGTTAGAATCTAATGTTTGCATAAAACACTGCACGCTGAGGTTCCTCCATTGGACCCATTTTTGAAGGCAGCGTATCCCATAATACTCTGTGTCAGTGCTGATGTGGTTTGGAAATAAACAACAGAAAACACTAGAATAGACACTGACTTGATAGTATATGCAGCAAGACATCTAGACTCAGCCAACGTCTCAACGACTTGAAAAGATAACGTTAGCTTCAATACATCCTTTGGTGTGGAAATAAATAATATAAATAAAGAAGTGTTGTAATTGTATTAAGTGGAAACAAACATTTGGATGAAAATGGGCTGATCAGCGAGTGCTAATCAATAAACCATCACTATCATAGTTAAGTTAGCCGGAAAGTTAAATAGCCACATATTCACGCGGGAACCTAAGGTGGTCAATGGTGTATTCAGCTAATAGTACTGCTATAGTTGTTAGAAATTCCAAAGGAGGTCCCAGTAAAGTGTCAATCATTGCAGCAAATGCTAAGAAGAAGGTGGACTATCCCCTCGTCCCTCCCCTTCCAGTAAACACATCTGGTCCCCACATCCTCCCAGTAAACACATAGCTTTGTCACAACATAACTGTGTTTGCTGGATGGTATAATTTGGTCTCCACTTTATTTATTTCAGGCTACAGCTGTGATTTATTCTGTGTAAGTGAGACTCGGATGATGCAAACTTTTTTAAAACAGCTTTTTCATTAAGGGATGATGAAATGCTTAAATGTATCTGTTTTAGTTTGCCTCATGTAGTAAATTAAACATGTTTGCATTAAAACTTCAAATCTGGTGATAACTTGGTGATAAAAGAATGTTTACTTGCTTACCAGAATAGTTATATCTATGTTTACCTGAAAAAAGAGCAATTCTTCCTTAAAGCCTATAGTTTACATCTCACTTTAGTTTGATATGATAATATAGCTTTGCTGAGAAATAGCTTGTCTCATTACAACATAAACAGTGCCTAACCAGACACTGTTGCTAGACAGACAACAGCCACAAGGGATGCTTTTGTCTTGGCCTCTCACTTTTATACTGTACGTTCCATCTGTAGACTAAAGTTTATGTTTATTTGTTTGTGTCACGTCCACTATGTTGTTTATTAATATTAGTTTTTAATGGACATCTTGCTGGTATTCACACAGTGTAATGTTAGAGTAAATTAAAGGATTTCCAGTGGGCTCCTGGTTTGGTGATGCATACCCAAAATATTTTGCTCTGCTTTGATAGCTCAAACGCACAGGCATAGAAACTAAAGCTGTTACCAGCTGTTGAAATTGCTTTCATTTAGTGTTTGTCTGTCATTAACAGTGCTTTAATGAGCCAGTGTGTCAGTTAACACCTCCATCATGTTTATTTAATTTTATGTAACACTTTTGGAATTGTTAGCTCATAATTTGCAGATTGTAAAGGTGAGGTTGTTGCTGTGCTGCGAGGAACTCCTGGGCTGGAAAACTAAACTTTGACATGGAGAAAAGTGTTACAGAGCAGAGCAGTCATGCAACACTTTAATGTCATCGGCATGACCACATCCTGCTTTTTGGGTGCAGAAAATCTGGTTACTGATGAACCCAAAGAAGGGCAACCAAAAGAGAGATCTGTGGCTTTAGGCCATCTGGAGAGGGAATGAAAATGGTAGGAGCTACCACAGGGAGTTAAGGATGTTAAAGTCGAGAGTTAAAATGTTAAAAGTGAAGGTAGTGAATGTTGATGCTGCATTAAAAGGTCAGCACTCAGAACAAAGTGCAAAGCCAGAAAAGCCAAAAGCTTACTTGTAACAAAAGGGTTAAGTCAAGCTAAGTTCATCTAAATTAAGCTAATAGGATAGGACCTGCTGTTTTCAAAGTCAAAGTTTATTTGTCAATATAAAATATAAAATACAAAGTTAGGATATATATATATATATAGTCAGCGATATAATTAGTAGTTTACAGTAACAGAAAAATTGATTAATATAATATAATATAATAGATATTGGTTAGTGATTAAGTTAGCTGTATGTAGCAGGATATGACACCACCGACTACTGGATAGGGTCGTTCAGCCACTTTGATTTAGAATTGAGACAGAATTGTTTGCCTGACTGGTCACAGGATTTGGGCTCCTATTACTTATACACCAGCAACACGTTTTTCTGTTATGCTATGAATTTGTCAAAGACCTCAGAATATGTATTTACCACCATTCAGATTAAAAGGCTGGTTCCACCCAAAAAGGGGCGGGGGGTGGGGGCATTCCACAAGGGCAATGTCCTTGAATTTGTTGCTCTCGTCCATGAACACCTGACCTCGTCACCAAGCCACAGCATCAGCATCCTAGCGTTTTTTTTATTTTTATGTTTTTAGAAATTCCCGTTCTGCAGTGAACCCTGCCTCTGAGGACAAACTGTGTTCTTGTGTCAGGATGACCGTTTTTCAGACCTCTGAGGCTGTTTTGTGCTTTTCAAGGTCCATGACATTCTGAGTGTTCCTATTGAAGGACTGTGACACAACAAGCGATCTGAGTGTCATACCGGTGACCTCTCCTCAGAATGGCCTATGCAGCCCTCTTTAATGTGACACCAAGTTACAAACAGGTCAAGAGTTTAAAAGTCCATATTTTCCATTGTTTCTTTTTCAGAGATTTTACTCATGGTGTTCAGCACACGCTCAGCGCAGCTTCACAGCACACAGTGTCGCCCAGCAAAGGACGGGATTCACATTTTGCTCCCTGGCTCTGCTCAAGGTTTCTGAGGCCATAGGCTTATTTGTTAGATTGTGTAGAACCTGGACTTCGTATGTTGTTTTGTGACACTATCTATTACATCCAGGTCCTGTAGACGTCATGAAGACTGCAGTGGAATCTTTGATCTCATTTTGTCCAGAAGGGTGTAGTGAAGGGATGTAGATCATGTCCCGGAGTTAAATTTGAGTCTTTTCAATACAGAATGTTTTGCTTAATAATATGAATAATATAATACAATAATTAAATAATAGAGGTCTCCATTAATAGTTCTTTGGCTTTTGTCTGTCTGTGTGTTGTGTTTCTAAAGAAAGACGAGTGGACTCGAGTTACATGACTTGGATTCGAGTCCAACTCGAGTCACTTAACTGATGACTTGTGACTTGACTTAAACTTTACCTTTACTGACTTGGACTTGAAATCAGGCTTGAGCTTTAAGACTTTGTTGGACTTTTGAGGCTGCACAGTAAGTCTCTGCTATGTATATTTCACATATAGCAGTTAGCTAGCTGGCTAACAAGCTAGCAAACTTAGCGACATAATGATAAACAACAGCTAATGTGAACAATCTGTTCATCCCTCCTAGATATTCCACCGTCCACTGTGAATTGTATTGAGAAATTAAACCATTTAGGAAGCTCAGCATCTCAGACAGGAAGAGTTCAAGCAGTGCAGAAAAGTGTCAAACACTGATCAGTACATGCAGAGCTACTGCAGAGTTCACACATACTGTTAGAACTGAAAGGCCCCGTCCAGATATTAATGCTTATGGGTTTAGAATGTGATTATTAACATTCCTGTAGGTGTAATGTGTACTAATACTTCCATACAGTGCAGTGTTTCTCAGCCTTTGCCTTCAAGGCCCACTGCCTCACATTTTAGTGTTTTTTCTGCTTCAACACCTATTTTAACTGGGTATTGGTCTGGTAATGAGGTGATTATTGATCAAAACTGCCTGAAATGATCTAATTTCATATGCAAGTTAGTTTTGTTATAATAGAAACTTCAATTAAATAATTTATATTAACGTCAGTTTACTAAACTACTAATCAACTGCATCAACTGTGTTAAATGCTGAAATGATGTTACATCTGGTGTCTTGACTAGGAGTCAAAGTTTAAGACTTGGGACTTGACTCGAGACTCGCTGGTATTGACTTGGGACCTGACTCGAGACTTGTATTAAATTGGGACTTGACTCGAGATTCGCTGGTATTGACTTGGGACTTGACTCGGGACATGATTGTCAAGACTTGAGACCTACTAGTTGCTTGCAACTTAGTGACTTGGTCCCATGTCTGTTTATGCCCGTTTCCAATCTATCCAACCAGACATGGCTATAGAACAGCTTATGTTACAGGACTAGGAACTGAGTATTTCCATTATCATATGTGACCATTTGGGAAGTGTTAAGGACTTGGGCGTGACCGAGAGTGACTCATCATTAAGATGTGCATGAGCGTCCCAGCAGTGACGCTGTGTGCAGTTACTGAACCAATCCAAATCTGCATCCCAAGTAATTATGTGTGTAGATTGTCTAATTTACATTTGATTTGCATTAAGCTATAACTGCTTTGTCCAAGTCTGTGTTAGCAGAAAGCATTCCCACAACTTTGGCTAGCATTACCTACAAGGCCTGATCATTTTTAAAGGAAATGTTGCAATTAAATGTTTAAAGAATGTTGTAAGGATGTTTGTCATTTCAAATATGTTCCTAAAGCGTAACATATAAACCAAGATATAACGTTTTATGTGCAACATTCAGAGGATGCTGTGACAAAGATGTCAGTGCCATGAATTATGTTGCATGATGATGCTTTTAAAGAAAGTTATCCTGCCTTTGAGAAGAAAATTCAGAAAAAATACATGCTGAAAACATTCATAGATTATGTGCACAATATTCTCTAAAAGTTTTTAGAACAGAACATTTTCAGCTGGGTGTGCTGTGGAAAATTACCCAACACCAAAACATGAAGCTGACCCTTCATGCACGAAAGCTTTGCCAAAACATGAAGCTAAAGCAAGGAAATATGCATTGAGTAAGAAATTAAAATAAAGAAAGCTCACATTCACATCCACTGATCCAGCGGTGCGGCGAATCATTCTTACTATTGAGATGCTGCCATTATAGCATGATGGCATTCTCAGAATAGGCCTTCACTGGAAGCAGAATGCAACCCATTCACCTGGCCTTGGACTCAATTCTGGATGGAGACAGAGCCTGCTATTGTCTTTAAAGCAGCACGCTGCACTTGCGCTTCCTGATAAAATGTCATACCGCTGATGTAATTGCTTATTTCATGGCAACCGCTCATTGATTGACATTCTCTCTTTGCTTTCTCTAACACATACATGTCAGCCCTTTGTGCAGAGGTCTTCTATAGCAGAGCTCACTTTCACCCAAAAAAATCTTATCTCTATAGAAAGCAAGGAATTCTTGGCATTCGAGAAGGGCAAATGGCTTTGTTTTATAATTGCAATGGCTAAACCAATAAAACCCACACAGGACGATTATTTCGAGCATATTTCACATTGTGGAGCTGAGCTTTTTCGAGGTGCTGTTAAAGAAATCTAGTCTTATTTAAGGATGTGGAATTCAGGCAAGGCTTGAGTGAGAATGAATGGGGTGATATTGCAGTAACGACCAGAGACATTTTTGGAAGTAAGTGTCTCTTAATATGTGGTTAAAAGAGATGTCAATACAAGTGAAGGAGGGCAACCACCGTAGTGGTCAAATTAACCATCAAAAAGAAGGTATGACTAGCTCAGCAACACCAAAAGGTGGTCAATGGAAGACAGATAAAGTGGAATTCTTTCTGTGGTGATGAAAACACTGTTCACTGGGGGTTTCTCACAGTTAAAGGATGGACAGAAAGATGTGTAGATCTGCAGAGTTGAGCTTGAATTTCTACTAAAGTACTGTTTCTCTGATCTCTGACAATGACGACTATAGTTTAGCTGTTTCTCTGCGTAATGTGTTAGTTCCACTTTGCCCTGAAAGGACCACCACAGAGCAGGAAGGATTGAATGATGGATCATTCTCAGAACAGCAGTGACACTGATGCAGTGATAATGTGTTAGTGTTTGTTGTAAACAGCAGCGTAACTACTTAAACTTAATCATGAAGAAGCATTCAAATTAAGCTTTAATAAAAACCCAAGAAAGGCTATACAAACTAAAATATGCTACAGCATTTCATTTACTTGTGCTACTTGTGTTTCATTCAGGGCTTCAGAGTAGACTCTACCTAATAAGCAACATAAGTGGCAACTTAGGAACCAGCAGCCACCAGGGGCCCCTAATAACTTGTAGATAATTATTTCAGGTTACTATTGTATTATAAAATCTTGGAATAAGAGGTGAAAAGTGAACAGTTAACCAGGTCTGAAAAAGAAAAGAAGAGGAGGAGAAAAGGCTAAAAGATTTTTTTTTCATTTTAACATTATGCCATTTAATTGGCTTTCACTCAGAAAACAAAAAGTAGTTAACCTGGGCAGAAAATGCTGAGATAGTAATTTAATTATACCCCCAATGGCATCAAGTCATTAGTAATACTCACAATTGCTAACATAATTTATATCACAAGTGGAATCTATTGTTTATAGTAAGCCTCTAATTTTACAGCATATAAACAAGCAAACACATTTGTTGACATTATGTAAACAAAGTTAGGGTTTATGACTTGGGGAATGTTTATATATAACATATATAATATATATGTTTGGATTACAATTACATTGGTCCTTGTACACACAATGATTTAGCAAATATTTGCCATACAGTTTGCATACAGTTGTATAGCTAAAACATTAACAGTTAACACTGTTCATTCTAAATGACACCCTTTACATGGTGTAGGTCTAGAGGAGTGTCTAGCAAGTCCTCCCGCTTAGGTCACCCAAAAAGTGCCACAGCCTGCCCCACCTGACTTAATAACCCAAATATGTTTGCATTGCAAACATTTTACTAAGCATAGATTAGCTTTTTTCTACATGTTTGATTTTCTATACAAAGCTAGATTCAAATATTATTCTTTATTTTGCAACTTTTATTAAGAAAATCACAGCTGTTACTGGTATAATCCTGACTTTGGTGCTAGTCATAGCTGCTATTACAGCCCATTATCCCCTCTATGATCAACAGAAAATTACATTTGACAATATGTTCATAATTTGCACTTGGAAAACATCAGAGTATTGCCTACATGGGAACTGACTTTAATATGAAAAAAATATAAACACCTCACTTTAATAGAACTATGAGACCCCATATGCAACCCTCACAACAATTCATTATTAGCTGTGTGAAAAAAAAAACATTGGTTCTATAAAGAGCAACTTTAAAGCTACTATTTCCATAAATACAACACATATACATGCACAACAGCTCATTACAACAACATCTTGTAACTAAGAGAACCGATAAACAAGTTATTCTTTTAAGAGCAAGATGCACAAGCTTCACAGAGTGTTTGCCTTGTTCTGTTCAAATGACAGAAGTCAATGACATATTCATCAGAAAGTATCAAGAAACTAAGCTGCTAATTACAGCCTCAGAGCTGTCGTTCCAGCTTCTTAGCTCTGCAACACAGGCTGTGAATGTTCTTTAAAGCTAACTTTTGACCATTGGTGAGCAATGTGAAGAAAGGATTACAAATTCTGCACTAGAAAACTAGAAAGACCACCTTTATGGTAAGTGGGCCTGATAAAATGATCAGAAGAATATTTTAAGTTTATTTATTTTATTCCAGACATGTTTTTCTTACTATAAGCACATTTATCATAGAAAATAATTTTACTGCACTGGCACTTTGCTTGTTTCTAGAACAAATGCCTTAAAGAACTGAAGTTACCCTGATGAGAAAAACAGCCTAGACCAGCACGCATGCCAGGCTGACCTAGGCTTGTTCATGCCAGTCTAGTGCTAGTGGAAGTGGTTACCCAGCTTGGTCATGCTGGTCTATGCTGTGAGACAGAGCAGTACTGCAGAAAAAAGCTGAGGTGTTCAAAACTCCAGCAGCAGCACACTAAAACATCACTGCTGGAGTAGTGCAGTGCTCTGAGAAGGATCCAACAACCAAATAATACCTGCTCTGAAAGGGGTCCTGACCACCTAAGTGACAGGAGACTATATATATATATATAATGTACATGTACATAAGATATAAGATGCTTTCATTTGCCAGGATATGTTATCCCCCTACCCCGATATCACTTTCTAAAGAGCTAGTGGTCTCTACACTGACACACAGGGTTCTAAGCAACATTTTTGGTCCTGTGAGCCAAACGGGTGTGTTCTTGACCACTCCCAGTGACAGTGCTGTGCTAATCTTGGTCCCTTGTCACTATGGGATATCAGCAGAGATGTAATTCCACTATTGATTTCACAGTGGAGATTAATGCTGACCTCCTCGGGGTGTCCCTGTTTGTGTATTGACAAGCAGTTAAATGAATGTGTTAGTCTTATCGCATGCTGAAGCCCCAGTCACCATACTATCCTCCCCCCTCCACCAACATCCGACATCTTGAGGGTGCGAGGCTCTGCTTGTCGATAAAACATAAGCGGGCATAAAGCCTGCATCGCCACACAGTATCAAACCTGACCTCTCACAGTCCCACAGGCCAGATGTACACTGGGTGATTTTAACCTGTTCCAGGCGGACTTGCCGATTGTCAACTAAAGTTCAGGATGGGGGCGCACTGCAGCTGCCTATGATGTGCAGCGTGCGTTGGGGGTAGTGATGCTCGGACGATCGGATGGATTTCTCTGACGTCAGAAATGACTTGTCTTGTGGTTTGAACCCAAATTTACATGCAAACTATAACCACACATAATCACAACCACTGCTCCATACATAAAAACATGTAACCAAGAAGTCAACATTTTATGTGTAAACAAATTCTGTATATGCTCTGTTTTTAAAATTGAATCGTGAGATAATAGATTAATAAAAGGTTTTTCTGTGCTTCGGCAAAACAGACCACATAAAAGAGCATATAGACTAAATCTGAATGTTTGTAAACATAATGTTGGTCATATTTGTGGGTGGAAATATTTAGTATATTAGCAAGAAAGCAAATGAATATGTGGCAATATCAATGCAACATAACAGACAAATCACTGGTAATAACAGTAAAACCTTGGTGCACGTGAAGCTATAATGTTAAACGTATTCAACCATGTAATGGATTTTTACAGTTTTTCCTGTTTTCCAGCTTAATAAACAGATAGACTGGTTATTCCACTGCAGGATCCTCAGCAGTTGGTAATACTGAAGCCATCAGCAGTCATAGTGAATTCATTAGGAGAGCGCAGGGCTTCTTATTCTATTCACACTATTTTATGTATTGTAGGATCCACAGATCATAACATTGCAAACTGCATAGCAAATGAAATCTCAGACATGTGTTTTGTATTTATTACATTTTCCCATCTTAAATATATGTTTATGTGAATATATGGCTAAAATGTATATGTTACATATTGTCGCTGTCCAAAGAAAAACATATATTTACATTTTTTTGTTGATTTTTATTTTTTTACTCTGTTTGATTACAACAGTTGCAGTTAACATGGTGTGAAAAGTTTGTGAGAAAAAAATTCTGGTTCCATGGACATTAAAAATGAAGACAAAGGTTTATGGCTTCTCCTGTAAAATCATTTTGCCATTTTGGAGAAATTTGTTTTTCTTTGGACAGTGATGAAATTTCAAATTGGCCAATTGTGGATACATTTCGCAGAAGTTAATATCTAATAAAAGCTAGATATTAAGAGCCATCCATATCCATATATGTCATCTATTTGGATTTCCAATCATATACTAGTGTAAACTTGTGAGCATTTAACTAGTGAGTGTGGCTCTTCAGTGGGCAGGTTATCACACTACGTGAGGTCAGATGTCACACTGGATTTTGTAACAAATAAAAGGAACCAGTTAATTGTTTTTATAGTTATTGTTTTTATAGAGTTATGATTATAATTTTTTTGTTACTCCATTCTTAATTTTTCTTTTAGTTTTTACTAAATATCACTTCAGGAAAAAAGTTAATTATTAACTTTGCCTGAATTAATTATTGAACTTGATTAATCATTAATCGCTGGGTCAGTCCTCCAGCTCAGTCGAGCTCATTAAAACAGTCTCTGACACCCAGAAAACCATTTCAAACTAAATTTCAAATAAAATATTTTAAGTATTCATACAAATGTATAATTTTAGTTTAAGTCATCGTGACAAGTTGTCCCAATCCGCCATGTTAGATAATGTCAGCTTTGTAGTAAAGTTAGTTTAGTGTAACAGCAAGGCACATGCTTCTCTCCTGAGTACAAGTGTTTAATTAGAGAAGATTAGAGAAGAAATTTATTAGGAAAAATGTAACATTCTAATTTTGTGTCTTGCCTTTCCCAGACAGGATATGACATCAGAACAAGTAGTACTAAACAGTAGTAAACTTCTTTATGTGACAAGATACTCCACTGCTATTTCTCAGATGAAGATAAAGATGCCAAATCACTATTGTGCAGTACACATGGTCCTGTGGAAAGTACAAATTTGTGAGTGAGTGTGCAGAAATGCAGTATATCGTTTTAGCCAATCAGCCAATAAAGTAAGAGAGCTGAAACGCAGAGCAGCTAATTAGCCAAAGTAGAGGCTTTAGAGTGACATAAAATGACCAGAAAAACCATTAAATCACTATTATTGGTAAACTGGTCCATCTTTCACCTGAGCAGGTGTGAAATGAACTAAGTTTAGAATTGAAACTGTACATGTTGTCATCAGTTCATGTTTTAGGTTAAAGGAGCCTTAATTGTATTATTTTGTATGCATTCATTTTTAGTAACAGAAATTCATTTGATAAACACAATATAACAGTATCTAATTATACAATGGAAATAGCACATAAAGTGACAAAAAAAATGATGTAGTGGCAGGCTTATTACACGCCTTAAGATTTCATAAAACCTGTTTATATACTTACATTGTAGATGCCTTTTATAGTAAATCATTACATTTTAGAGTTAGGTTGAAGTTAGGATTGGGGTTAAGGTAGGTATTAAGTTTAGGCTAGTAGTAGTTTATGTTAAGGTTTGGGTGAATCTCCCAGAAATTAATGGAAATCTATGTAAAGGCCTCACACTTGTGTGTGTGTTTATAAAAAAAACTTGTGGGATCTCTTATAGCTCAGAGGTACTGACTGATTGCTTATATCACTTAGAAACAGCTCTGGGCCCCAGTGCAAAGACAATAACGACAATGCGCATATGAAAAAAAAAAACCTTCAGTAAACAAGAAAACATTGTGTTTATTTGCAATTGTCTGGTCCTATTTGGTGCTACAATGTAGAGCTGAAATATATTTTTATAAATAAAGGGTGTAAAATTATCAGACATTTCATCACTTTTGACCCAGTATGTTGTGGGTGGTCCATGTCTGCAGGGGTACATGGTTTGTACTTATTGCAATGCATTGCTGGAAATAAATGATATAGTGGTATATATATATATATATATATATATATATATATATATATATATATATATATATATATATATATATATATATATATATATATATATATATATATAGGTTCCCCTGTGACTGGTCACTTGGGGTCTACTATTGCTACTATCCCTAAAGAAAAGTGCCCTAATCACTGCCTAGTGTAATATTTCATGAGAGGTAAGTATATATGATGAAGTCTGGCAGATGTGCAGCACCTATAATGTGCTGGATAGTATGTGACTAAATGTGATTCCTCTTACAGAGCACTAACCAAACCTGTATAACATCAGTGTATGATACCTGCTTTGACTAACTGGGCTCTGTGTACATTAGTTTTATGAATGAATGCAACTTGAAGGCTAAGCCATTCATGCACAGGGTCACAGAACAAGGAACACATAACAAGTGCATATAAGCTGTTAGCCTTGTAAATCTGTACCTGTGCAGAATGCTACAACCACAGAGTAATGACCGCGTCCTTTTCAAGGCAGCCAGCCCTGTCTTCGCTCATTATCCTCCCAACGTGTTGAAGGCAGCGGGAACAATGTCCTTCATAATTTATAGCAATGATACCCATGGCTTCACTTTGTTCATTTTAACAAAGCTGCATCAATTATGCATAGGATTTATTTCAGGTCAGAAAATGAATTATACCATTTTTGTTTCGGCGGACTGCCTCTCCGTCTCAGGTTCATCTGCTTTGTGATGATAGAGAGGATGATAGAGAGACTAGCGGATAATGATGTCCATCTTGAAATGGAACGATAATGGGGAATAAAAAAATGGACAATTCATTATGTCTCCTGCCTCATTTGAGACGGCAATTAGTACAAGTAGCCCTAACTTGAATGCCTTTGTCCCTAGCTTAAGCTGAACAGTTTCATAAGGAACCGTTCTTGTGTTTTTACTTGAAGTCTGGATGAGCATGAACCTACAAGGACTGTATAATTAGATGTTTGTGTCTCTCCAGTTAGTGTTCAACCCCAACAGTGTTTATCATCTGTCCTTATTTTGCTAGCATGGACCACGCTTGGAAATGAGTCTTCCCCCTTAGACTCCAGAACCAATGGGTTTATCCTCACTGCTTCTCATATAGTACAATATAACACAACACCTGAGGGACAGATATCTGACTGATATGGAAAATTAATTAGGAATCGCTGGGCTGTTGCTATGGTATCCCAGGTGCTTGTTAAGGTATGGCTGGGATGTTGGCATGGTATACAGTGATTCCTATAAGTGCTCACAAGGTGTTGCTAGATATGGATGAAAATAAATGGGACTCTATGGATGCAATGAGGAATAGATAAATGAATAGAGGAGTGCTGGTCGGTATGTCTGTGGATTAGTGCTTGGGGGCCTGCCCTGAGTGAGTACATGCAGTTTGGAGGCTCTAGGTTAAACAAAACCATAATGTTTAGGTGGGCTCAAAAATGAAAGGGACTATATGGAGAAAAAACAGAGTTGATTGAAACAACACTACGGTCATGGTCGGGGGTCTGCCCCGAGTCAGAGTATGTGAAACAGTGTATGTTGGTCGAGCAAAAGTATCTTAGATGGGGGCTTACTTTTCCATCCTATTTATTCTCTAAGAGGGAAAATTCCGGAAAAAATCAGCTTCTATCCCGATTATCACACAATCAGACTGGACAGTCTGGAAAAAAATTAAATTAGGTTAAATTACTGTGTGTCGCCGTTCTGTGGGGAGTCCCGCTCATAGAGAGGTGTGTATCAGAGTTTGGAGATTTGAATTGAGAAGGGAGAAGCAGATTGGTGGCTGTAGGGTAAACAGAACCGTCATGGTAAGGTTAAGGAACATAGGATGAATAAATAAATAGAGGAGTGGGGGTGGATCAAAGCCTGAGGACCTAAAAATTTAAACGGTTGAACCAACACTACATTCATGGTCGCTGGTCTGCCCTGAGTCAGTGTGTGTAACATAGTGTCTGTCAGTTGAGCAGAAGTAGCTTAGATGGGCACTCTTTTTTCCGTCCAGTTCATTCTGTATGGGAAAACTTTCTGGAAAAATCCACTGCAAGCCAAAATCACATAATCAGACCAGACAGTTTAAAGTGGGAATGGTGTTGATAATTCAAAAACTGTGGGATGAGTTACACTGCATAATTCTGGCAGAAAACAAAAAAGAATAACCGTAATTAGATTTGTTTTAGTAGCATTTAGGAATAGTACCATAGACTAGTGATGTTCTTATGGCCCTTAGAGAAATCCTGTATATGGCACTGTAAGAAAAACAAATGCATATATATAAAATATATTTGTTGCATATTTGAAATTGGCAGGGGCGTAGCTAGCTCTAAATTGAGCACCAGCACCCCAAAAGATAAAAGTAGAAATTTTTTTTTTCTTTTAAGGTTAATTTGTCTCTGACAAGCTGGAAATTTTGGTTTAGTAATGGTATAGTCCAGCTTCTCTCTCTCTCAGTGCAGCATCCGGCACGATGTCGATGCTTTATTTGACTGGTGCTGTGTGTTTAGTAAGTTTTGCAAAGTAGTATTTTTGTACTTTATCACTCAAAACCAACACATTGCAGTCATCGTCAGCCTAGCTCTAACCCTAACCCATATTTCTGATCACTCTTTATTCTGTTATTGTAGCTAGGAGTGACTATCTGTGGGTTTATTTTAGTTTAGCAGGCTGATGACGCAGGTGGTCTGTTTACTGTTTATAAAGGAGTGAAAGAAGCTGTAGCTGCTGTGCTGTTGGTTAGACTGTGTGTTGTTAAAGTCAGTGTGCTAGAGTAGTGCTGTCTGTATGTGCATTAGATAATTAATGTTACAGAATAACAAGATATGAAGAGATGATACATATATATATATATATATATATATATATATATATATATATATATATATATATATATATATATATATATATATATACTTTTAATAAAATGTCTAAAACTATTTTTTTTAAAGATTTGTTGGTCTTTCCAGTCACAGTGTTGCCCTGACATTGATTTGATTCGTCCAAAATGACTAAATCTCTAAGCCTAAAATTGCAAATAAGTTTTGCAGAAGTTGATATTATATATATATATATATATGGTATATTTCATAATGTAGTGAACGTTAGTATAATAGCCACATAACTATAAGCATTGAAACATTGAAAGCACTGCAAACTATTGTTCTCCATAATATCATACACACTCCCACTAATCATACATTATAAATATATGTCCAACATGCTGACATGTATGTACATATATGTAGGAATATATGGCTGACCTTTATATGGCCATATATCAGATTTCTGTATGGGGATTAACAAATTGTTGCCACTAGTTGCAGGTTGCCAATCTCAAGTTAAGGCTAAAGAATTTCAACTAATTTAACTTGGTTTCAGCATTTAAGGAACTGAGAAATACCCAAAAACACTGGACCAAGTGCATACCAAAGTGATTGTCAGCGCACCGTCACTAAACCGAATAGGTCAAGAAGGAATATTGGGGGAGGAAATCTTATCATGAAATGGATATGTATGAGCAGTCATACAAAATGCAATTTATTACAAAACTACTCAATTAATTTCTAATCTAAGACAGTCTAGATAACATTGTTTAAATGAATCCTGATGTTATCACAGTTGAACAGATTATCCCAGGAGAGGGGCGTCATTCTCAGTGTTCGCTCTGTTTGCCAGTACCCTCTATCAAATTAATTAAACTTTTATTGGCTTATTTTTCTGTTTTGGTATTTCCCACTAATTTATCAGGCAACATTAGTCCATAAACTAACAAACTGACTAGTTCACACAGGGGTTTGTGTGAAAGAGCTGACTATTGATAGAAGAATAGACTCCTTTACACCTTTTCCTCCAGAGGAATGGTCCTTTAACAGGCAGGCATCTGTTTTTTCTCTGCCAGCCTTCATGCAATAACAGCTTTGTTTGTTTACATGTTTGCACTAAAATGCTAATCCAAAGGGGATGGCTAACACAACCTCAGTGTTTGGGGCTATTTTATATGTGAAGGAACTGCAACTTGTTATTGATCAGCTATGAGGTCAAATGCACACACACACACGTTTAGAATAAACAACATGTAAGAACTAGATCTTTATATTAACCCACATGTGTAATCATCCAAAAGTAATTAAGAAATCAGCTTTCCTCCATAAGCATTATCTTTAACTTAATTAATATCAACTGAATGAATATTTAGTGTAATTATGCCCTAACAGATCAGGGTTTACTCATAATCATTTACTAGTTATGGTGGCATGGTTCACAGTGATGCGCAACTATACTGTTATTGTTTTTTTGTTTTCTGCCACATCTTCACTGCATAACCCATCCAGTATTCAAAACATCAGCTACGTTCCAGCTTCAGAATGTCCAGTAAGATTAGGTGATTCTGGCTTGCATACAGCTTTTTGATCAAATGCACAGATTCCAGATAAGAGTGAAATTTCCTGGATTTTTCCCCTGGAGAATGAATAGGATGAAAAAATACATGCCAATCTACTGAACTTCTGCCTGACCGACAGACACTGTTTCACACGACTCAGGGCAGACCCCAACCACGAATTAATTATTGGTTTAACCTGCACTCGTCTGTTCGTTGTTTTTTTTCTATCCCTCCTTTTTCCCCATAGGGCCCTTATTTATTTTTGGACACACCCAAAACCCATGGTTTCATTTAACTTGCATGTACTCACTCAGGGCAGAACCCCAAACTATAATCACAGACATACTGATCCCCACTCGTCTATTTGTTGCTTATTCATCCCAAACGTTACGGTTTCGATCAACCCACACTGACCCACACTCCTCTACTTGTCCTTTATGTGCAGGATGCACTTTTCTTGTTTTTCAAATGCTGCTTTTCTGTACATTGGCAAAAAGTAGACATTTAACTAATTTATTTTATTAAGACATTTCTGGCATATTTTCTGTCATGGTGGATTTTAATTACAAACAAAACGTTTCTTTTCTGCTCTGCACTAAATCGACATTTCAGTTTAAATCACACTAATTGAACCATAAGTTTTATTTTTAAAATAATTTTTTTTCAGCGGCCAAGAAACCTGCACAGTGACGAAAGGAAGCTGTGTGTATGTGTGTTTGGGGATTAGGCAATCACACCATCTCTCAAATTTGAAAAGAAAACAAGTCAGTTTTTACTCTTTATAGTCTCTATTTTCACTGCAGGGTCAATCTGATCTGCACTCTATGTGTGTACTCTAAACATATTGGGGGGCAAACATGTTAAACTAGTCATTTTACATTTACATATTTATTAGACTAATGAAGTCCTGCAGAAATGGATTCATGCTCCAAATGTTCTTTCCTGTATTTCTAAACTTTGAACACAAAAAAGAGGCTTGTGTTCAGTTTAGTGTAAACAGTAAGCAGAAGAAAGAAATCTAGCTGTAGTCATCTACAATCACTGACCCCCTTATGATGCTGTGGCTTTTGGCAATAAACGGCAAATTAACTAGAGGGCTCTTCAGTAACAATATCATGCAGAATCTCATAAAGCTCCACCTTAAATCATGCAGCAGTTACATCTTTGCACTGGTGCAGATGCTACACCAATTAAGGTGAACTGAGAAATTGAGCTGCCGTGTTTCAGCTTCACTTTCATCAAAAACTTACAAGTATAAGCAGCTGACCAAAGTATATTTCTACAAGTGGGATAGATAGATAGATAGATAGATAGATAGATAGATAGATAGATAGATAGATAGATAGATAGATAGATAGATAGATAGATAGATAGATAGATAGATAGATAGATAGATAGATAGATAGATGTTTTGAAAGTGTCTGAAGTCCTACATTGACCTTTCTATACGGTCTGCTATATGCTTCTGTATTTTTCTCTGCTGCTTAATCCTAAGCTTTAGAAATCTTGTTCAGATATTTTATGTGGGTATTTAGCTGGTATATTTCCTGCCACTGTGTCTTCTCTTTAAAAACTCTGAATGCTGTATTTGTATGATGTGGCTCCACAAGGTTCATTCTCCTGCCCTCGCTTTCTATTTCCCTCGCTAAAGTGAATATCGGATGTGTCAATATCGACCACTCTCCTCTCAAATCAAATTGCTTTCCTGACTGATGAGAGGAGCCGCCATATCAGGAGGACAAGGGATTAATGACCTTATCAATGCAAACCAGGCTGATCACAGTTCAGGTGTCCTGCTCAGCGCCCCCCGCATGCGTAATACTGTCACATGCCCTAATCTATATTCATCTTGGCTGTATGATCTATTCTGTATTCTATTCTGTCTACTTTATCAGCTCCGCTTACCATATAGGTGCACTTTGTAGTTCTACACTTACAGAATGTTGTCCATCTGTTTCTCTGCACACATCGTTAGCACCCTTTTATCCTGTTCTTTAGCGGATAAGGTCTCCATAGGACCACCATTGAGCTGACCTTTGAGGAACAGGATGAGTTTGGTTCCTATATTACCCTGGATTTCTGTTCCCAAGGCTCACTAGACTTACATGTTATTGATTTCAACATCTGTTGATGTTACTGCGTGTTACGAATCGCAGATATGCCTAGCTGAATACCATGACAATTTGGGCATATGGTACATGCTCAACTTGTTTTTACTAATGAAACATTGTGCAATATTGCAGCATCTGGAATGTTCAAGGACACTAATCACTGAGCTACTCTCAACAGGCTAGACAGAGCTACTCTGCGATTGGACCAATCTCCAAGAAGTTAAGTCTCCTGTTGTTAGGAAACAGTTACCAATGAATTATGTGTTAAATGTTAAGCTTGGGGTTTGGGTGAACCCTAACACTTCTATCTTCTTGGAGTATGAGAACATCTCAAGGTAGCAACGCAGTGTGTTTGTCAAAGGTGTCAAATGTATTCACATTCATTACTTAGGTAAAAGTATAGATACTATAGTGAAAAAAATACTTCTGTAGAAGTTGAAGAATTAACTCAAACTTTTTACTCTAGTAAAAGTGTAAAAGTACTTCTTTCAAAACTACTTCAAGCCTAAAAGTAAAAGTAATGTAAAGGAAAAAAAAGCTTAGGCTGCACCACAGGGGTCTATAGTGCACTAGCCCACCTACCCAAAAACCCCATTCTTCTAAAAGCCATAATGACTATAATGTTATATTAAAATGTTGATAAATTTGGGATGCGCTAGGCTTCCTGTTTCAGCCGCATATACGCCCATTGAACATTAATGTATTTGAGTACAATGTAAATATATTAAAGAAGCACATTGTGAACTACTGAACATTAACATGTGTTTCATGGAGCAGAAGATATGACTAGTTGACTATACGTATTGTAATGTAGCAAAAATCAAACTTCAAATACATGTTATTAATAACCTTTACTGGAATGTAAATGTACATGAATGAAAACAAGCTGAAATGAAATAGGAGTAACGAGGCTATGTTTAAAATGTAATAAGTGTAACAGATAATGGAGTGTAAATGTAAGGAGTAGAAAGTACTGATAATGGAGTGTAAATGTAAGGAGTAGAAAGTACTGATAATGGAGTGTAAATGTAAGGAGTAGAAAGTACTGATAATAAAGTGTAAATGTAAGGAGTAGAAAGTACAGATAATGGAGTGTAAATGTAAGGAGTAGAAAGTGCAGATAATGGACTGTAAATGTAAGGAGTAAAAAGTACAGATAATGGTGTAAAAATGTAAGGAGTAGAAAGTACAGATAATGGACTGTAAATGTAAGGAGTAAAAAGTACAGATAATGGAGTGTAAATGTAAGGAGTAGAAAGTACAGATAATGGAGTGTAAATATAAGGAGTAGAAAGTACAGATAATGGAGTGTAAATGTAAGGAGTAGAAAGTACTGATAATGGAGTGTAAATGTAAGGGGTAGAAAGTACTGATAATGGAGTGTAAATGTAAGGAGTAGAAAGTACAGATAATGGAGTGTAAATGTAAGGAGTAGAAAGTACAGATAATGGAGTGTAAATGTAAGGAGTAGAAAGTACAGATAATGGAGTGTAAATGTAAGGAGTAGAAAGTACAGATAATGGAGTGTAAATGTAAGGAGTAGAAAGTACAGATAATGGAGTACTTCGTTACTTGACACCTCTGGTGTTTGTCCTCTAAAAAAGCCCCGTATTCTTTGTCCACTGTATGACCACACACAGCAATCACCAGTCCTAACAATTCCTATGAGATACTGAGCAGGACGTTACAGTCCCACTGCAATGTTCAACACTTTGCAACAGGTATTGGGGATTAAAGACATTTTTGGTCTTTGTACAAGCAAAAACATTCATTTTTGACAGTATCTTGTTGATGCCAGAGGTCAGAGATGGATGACCAGACTGGTCCAAGCTGTTAGAATGCACCGTTAAAGCATGGATCCATCCTGCATTGTATTCAGGCTGATGGTGGTGGTGGTGTACTGACCTTACATTTGAAGCCTCTTATTAACAATGGAGTATTTATATGCCACAATCTATTAGTAAGTATTAGTATCTACTAGTATTGCTGCTAAGCATCCCTTCATCCCTACATCCCTATATGATGTACCATCTTCTGATGGCTACTTCCAGCAGGATAATGTGCCATGTCGCAAAGCTCTTTTTTACTGTACTCAAATGGCCTCCACAGTCACCAAATCTCCATCTACTAAAGCTCCTCTGGGATGTGGTGGGACAGGAGATTAACATCATGGATATAAAGCTGACAAATCTGCAGCAACTGCGTATTTCTGTCGTGTCATTATATATATATATATATATATATATATATATATATATATATATATATATATATATATATATATATATATATATATATATATATATACACACAGTATATATATAGTATATATAAATATACGCTTTTCACTGGAGTTAGCTTACTGGCTTAACTAAGTATGTGGACTGTTGGCAGAACTGGAGAGCTTTACACACTTTTGCTCTTAAAATACTTAAAAGGTCTTCCTAGAACTGCATATCTAAGAATCAATTTAGAAACCTTTCTTAACAGAATAGTTGACTCATTGTCATTTACAAACCCAACTGTTTAAAAGCTTATTATTATTATTACCATCTATCAGAAAGCTTGACATCTATCAGAAAGCTTCAGGTCTTCTAGATAAATAAAGGTTCAAAATATGGACATGTTTGCTAACTAAATTTAAAGGAAATTGGGATTTTATGGGGTTTCTCTTCTATAAAGCCACAGCGATAGGAGTAAATGGAACATTTTACACTGATCTGAGTCCTCAGTAATTCATTGACCCCTCTGGTAAGCTATTTCATGCTTGAAGAGGGGCATTTTTATAAATTGGCTATGTGTTGTGGGGTGCTGCATGTTGTGGGGCAGGAGATGGGAAGCATCAGGTTGGGCCATTAGAGAACAGTGCAGCACATCGTCCCCTAAGGACACTGTCTGAAGAGGGTGCCAACCCATAAATCAGCTGGCCTACATGATACGGACGTGCAATCCCTGCCTCCTCCTGGTTCTCAGGTCCAGAGGCTGTTTACAGGCCTGTTCCACCTGTGCTGACGTCTGACCACATCCTCCCACTGTCTTTATAGATGTAAAGGGAGATCTTTTGATGGCTAGGATCCTAGAACGTCCAGAAAAGCCACTCTGTTACAAGACTGTTAAAGTAGTTTACCTAGTCATGTTCCACCTACTTTCACAGTGACTGCTACACGGTTAGACTGGTTTTATGAATGCTTGTAAAAACGTAGAGGTGAACTATGACTCCAGTTTTGACCATAAATGTCAAAGTTCTGTGAAGTTAATATCTACTAGCACCTTATGAGATTTCTAATATTTGTTAGCACTATTACAACTACTGCTTTTACTACTAGTACACTAGCACTGCTAGTGTTAACACTGATGAACATTTGAAACATTTTAAACTTCCACTTGCTTTCTTTTCAGCTTGTAAAACACATGAACCGATACATTTTCCTCTGTATGTCGCAGTTTTACTGTCACCTCTTCAGTGACGTGCCCTGCACCCATTTTTAATACATTCTTAATAAACAGCTGACAGACACGAGTCATATTTGCAGTCAGTGTGTGGTGTCTAGAACTTTCAGAGGGCATGAAAGGATATTTTGGTCTCTCGAAATTGATCCCATCCAATTTGAATCAAAATGGGAGTTGTGTCCTATTCCTAAAGACCTAACCAATGGGAGAGCTCAGTTGGCTGTATTTACCTAGCTATGGGATAAAAACTTTTTATTTAATATCCGGGCTTACATGTGTGTTCTGAATGTAAATATGTTCTTTAAGGAATCTTTAAGGAATACTTACCACACTCTAAATATATCTTCCCCTTATTAATTAATTTTGTTTTAACCCAAAACTCAATCTCAAAACTATCAAAGAACAATGTTTTAAGTATCAGGCAGCATATTCACAACCATTTCTGGTAATAACTTTCTGTGAGTTAGTGTTTGGAGGCATTCAACTTCACAGACGTCTGGCTCGTATTACAAGAATTTAAGACTAATCAGAGGAACTGCCCTTTAAGTAGCTTCTACTTGATTGAGTAGTGTGTGCTTAATAAATTCAAATAAATCCCTCTTAATAATCCCACTTCTAATCTATATGCTAGGGAAGTAGGGAAGCCAGCACCTCTACACCAAAACATCAAATCCAACTCACACCCACTGAAGATTTAGCAGTTTTGAAGGATTTCTAACAGCTGACAGACACTAGTCAGTCATATTTGCAGTCAGCGTGTGGTGTGTAGAGCTTCCAGAAAGAATGGAAGGATGTTTCAGTCTCTAAAAATGTATCCAATCGCTGTCAATCATTGATTGGTTAGTTGATTAATTGGTTCCACTGTCAGTTCCTAATTAACCTGTAAGGATTTCTGTCCTGTTCCTGAAGGCCTAACCGATGGGAGAACCTGGTTGGATGTATGAACCTAGCTACTGCAGAGGGAGGAAAATCCTAATCGCACGATTGCCCACTGGATAGGTTTTTATTCTTATTGATTCCTACCAAAAGCACTCCAAACTGTGACTAAGCACTACTAAAAAAGCTGAATTTGTAGGCCGACCGAACTGATAGCTCAGTTGCAGTCACCAGGTGCCATTTCGTGTTCCTGCCGAGCACACTGACGATCAATGCTTTTCATTCTCTGCCGCTTGGCCTTTTTACCCAGCAACCTTGAGCAGTTCTATCCCAAGTCTTATATGCAACAGCTGTTTTTTTTCAGCATGATCAGCTTTCAACTTTCTCAAGGCAGAAGTTTGCCGTCATTTCAGATGAAGCATACTGATGAACTCCTATTTACATAACAAATGAGAGGCTTAAGTCAGTGGGTAGGGGATGCTGTCAGGGAACAGCTCCTGATTGATTCAATGTTTGCTTGTGATATTGCCTTTGATTTTTCTTTCCTCAAATATTGACACAAGCCCACTGTTATGAATCACTATGATGCTCCCAACTCAGTTATTATGTCCGAAGGGACCAGCACGGACATCAATATAAGTGCTTTCTGCAAAATGATCAAAGCATTTTGGAAATTAAGACATATATTCCTGCTTTGGGTTCTACTAGTAATGCCATACATTAAACTTCGAAAAAGCTATTAGACAGGCTGAATAAGCTGCAGTTGTATAGGCTGTATGTGGTGATGAATGTATGATGGTTATAAAAATAGTATGCAGGCAAATATATTATTAAATGAAACTAAGTTCAAATGGATGTATTCATGTCTTATATACAGTATGAACCAGCTGTCTAGACATCTAGAATAGATGTGAACTCAAACTATATCACATTCCTGTGTATCCTAAAAACTTCTGCTGTCATTAAACTACTATAGTTTAACATTACAAGTTAATATGAAGGTAAGCAATTGTACTAAAGCATCTGAGGTGTTACTAATTCATTAAACCCCCTCTTTGTTGGTGATTGCAACAAATCACAGCCTAAAAAAAATGCTTTTTCACGTTTTAAGCTTAAGCACAAGGGCAGTGGTCTTCCACTCGCTTAGTGTCTGTGCTTTGCCAGCTATAATGTTTATATCAAACCTCAACAGCATTTTCTGCAATACTTCAAAGTTGTCTTCCAGTCAGACGCATGCATCATATTTATGAACACTGCAGGGCTGATGCACTCAGGGACATGAATTCAAAGCCTCAGTATAAAGGCTACTTCTGCACAACCTCAGTGAAAGTGGGTTGGACATGACACTTTCATTTCTTTTATGAATTAAGGAATTTAATAAGGCTGGGTCACGCTAGGACATTTAAGACACCCAAGACCCTTCATACTTTCGTTTGTCTAAGGTGGTAACTCAACAATGGAGAGTAAAAAATGCACTGATGAAGCATTCAACAGCATTCACTGTGACACCCTAGAACCTGAGTGATTCTAATCTTTTTCTTTATAAACATATATATGTATATATATAATGAAACCAAAATCAGTTTATTTCTGAGGTTTTTAGAGGACCTCCTATTCAGGTAGGATGCAGGTTAGTCAGGTCCACTGTTACCTGTGGTCTGATGCTCCTGATACAGGGAGGCCCATTTTAATATTTGCTTAGAGCCCCAGGTTCAGTAAATCCACTCCTGAGTAAGGGGGTTTTAGTAACACCTTAGGAACAACCCTACCTGTGATAGAATTACAGGTAACGCTGTTGTATAAGCGAACATGATTGTCTCCCAACAACTGAATTCTGTATCACTATGGCAAGTCATGAAAATAACCCACTGCTGAATAAATCTCTAATGCTGCTCACATGGGCCACTGATTTATATTGATGAAGTATGATCCCAGTTTTGTTTAGGCCAAGGGGCTGACAACTTAAATCTTGTTTGTGAGCGAAGGCTAAATGAAAGCTAACAGTCTAGACCTTTCCTTCATTAGTACCACAGGCTTTGAATTAAACTAGCCACATATTTTATGTTTCACAACTACAATACATCTCTCACTTCAAATGTATGTGTTGCAGTCAAATTTGCCTGAAGTTGCATCAAACCCAGACTGAATCTCAAATGCTCTACTTCACATATACTTATGTAAATTTCAGCCTCTGTGTTCATTTAGTGTCCTATTTGTCCAGCACAGACATGACTGAATCCCAAATGTCTACAAATGCTATGTAAAGCACTGTTTGGTGCAAGAGCCAGTATTTTAATTACTACATAGTGCCTATGAGTGTTTTGTTATCTGTATGTAAATGGACTAGAGTTATGATTAATTCACTTCCCAAGATATTATTGACATATCATCACCATGGATATATACCAGATACAAAGCATGAGCTTGAACTTGAAAGCTGATCTTGGAGAATTAATTGTCTTGTATTATTTATTTGTACAATAACATAGACTCAAACATAGATCAAACCATTAAAACAAAATCAGTTTACTATTCAGGTGCTGGTTAGTCAGGTCCACTGTGGTCTGATGGTCCTGATCCAGGGGGCTCATTTCTGTCTTTTGCTTAGATCCCTAGAAATCCACCTGCAAGTAAGTGGGTTTTAGTAACACCCTAATAACAACACTACCTGTGATAAAATCACTGCAGCACGCAGCCTCTCATGGCTTTAGTATAATACACACTCGATTGGTGGTAAAAAAGAATTCTAGCGGGATTCTCAAACGTAAAAATCCCAAACAGTTGCACTTCTGTTGGTCTGGATTAATTTTATAGTGAAAGTATTTAAATAATAAACAGGGTAACCTCTTATGTTAAGGATGTGTATGTAAGAAATGTAAACAATTAATTACTCATTACCTTTATAATAGCTGGTCATTAAGCCTTATTGATTTATAATTAATTTTTACTCATTAACTGTGTACTAACTGCTCATTTATACACCATTAATGAACTAATAAGAGTGCTTACTCGTGTTAATTAGTAGTATAAGCACTAACTGGTACTAATCTGTTAACCCTGTTCATTCTTTACAGATTTATTGTTATTATAATTTTCATTTCTCTCTGTTTGTTTTTGTGTTCTCTCGAGTAAAAAGAGAAAGTATCTATACTGTATGAATAAACATTCATTTTAAATGATTCTGTGCAATAAACCTAAAATTCATCAACCTGCACATCTCATCCGGTGACAGATTGTCTAAGGATTGGTTTCCATGGTATCACTCCAAAAAGGACTGTTCTGGTACCTTAATGTTTAAAGATATTGCGAGAAATTATGATATTAATAGTGTGACAGGTTTTGTCAGTATGTGCAGATTTCATTCTGTTGCTTGTAAGAGAAGAGCTGTAAACATATGACTGAATACGCAGACTGAGTTTTAGGACTAACCAGTATTCATAAATATGTTTCTGCTGTGATTCACAGCGAAGTGTCTAAAGGCAGCTTTTAACCACGAATTCACAGCATAATTAGCCTATTAATATGGAAAATATTCACTTCACATAAAGGAACACATAAAGCAGTAATTAAATGGTTCAGTAGTAAGAAGAAAGGAGTTTAATAATGGTGAAAATGTAAAGACGGCATTGAGTGAAGCAGTTGAATATGTGGAGCTGAAGAAAAGTGGCCAGTAAAGCCCAAGGCCTGTGTTCCACGCAGGAGGAAAATGTAGCACAGGATCAGGAGATGAATTAACTGTATATTTGCAGCACACAGAAGTACCAATCAGTTCTGAGGTTACTTATTCATATGAGTAAACACTCTTATTAGTTCATTACTGATGTTATAATCAGCCGTTAGTACAGATTTAATGAATAAATAGGCTGCAAACTAATAACAAGCTAAATATAACATTAGGTACTTAATTACTAATCACAAAGGCTTAATGTTAGACACTCAATACATACATACATATATATATATATATATATATATATATATATATATATATATATATATATATATATATATATATATATATATATATATGTATGTATTGAGTGTTTAATTGCTTATTAACACATAAGTATGAATTATTTTGCATTCACTTGTGACCCTTAAAGTAAAGTCTTACCTACTTGATCATCTGATTTTTCCTCACACTGGTAATGTCTTCTCTACCAACATGTATGAAAGCTCAGAGCAGGTAAATCAGGTGAATGTGTGGTTTGTAGTGCTGGATTCTGAGTGTTATCTTGCCATGTTTGACAGGAAGGCACAACTGTATTTATAAAGTTTTGACCTTGCCACACTTATACAGTATGCAGTGCACATATGCATTTGGATTTATTCCTGTAATGTTCCTGCTTGTGGAGCTGACCCTGTCAGTTGTCCTCCATAGAGCACATTGTTGATTCATAAGCCTCTCCATCCTCCATATTGAATCACGACACAGCCTGCAGCGAGCTGGAATCAATGCTCCGAGAAATATCCCACTTACATGCCATTCACCCTCAGTGTGAACGAAGGCTCATATATATGTGTGTGTGTGTGTGCTCTAAATGTGTGAGTCAGACTGAATGTGTCTTTTTCCCATGGATGCCTCCTTATCTTTAAATTACCTTGTTTTGCTAATATAAAGTACATATATATATATTAATCTGTATGTCTATCGAAAGCACTTCTATGTAAAAGTCTCAAATCAGGCTTTCATTTATTTTATCTCCAGTCAAATGTGTAAATATGCATTGTTACTTATTTTACTTTCTTTTCAGGAAATACAGAACACAAATACCACCAAAAATCATTCAAAACACAATATCAGTTATTAATGTTAATATATTAATATACATATTACAAATAAGGTCAAATGTAATATCAGGGAAGAGTGTTTACTTATATGGATTAATAGTATAAGAACTAACTGGTACTAAACTGGTAATCCTGTTCATCATTTACAGATTTATTGTTATTATAATATTATTTCTCTCTGTTTGTCTCTGTGTTCCCTCCAGTAAGAGAGGAAATGTCTATACAGTATCAATAAACATTCATTGTAAATGATTCTACTCAATAAACCTAACAATTCATCAGTTAGCACATCTCATCTGGTGACAGATTGACTAAGGATCTTAGATTGGTTTCCATGGTATCACTCCAAAAAGGACCGTTATGGTACGTAAATAATTAATATATTACGAAATGTTAAGATATGTTAAATTTAATATGAAATTATTCGTATTGAGTATGCCACCCTTCCTCACCTATTACAGATTACAGATTTCTTTTCCTGAATCCAAGTAATCCAAGTAATCCCAATATTACACAAAAACCTGTTCTCAGAAGCACCTGTGGAGTTTGATTTTCTCCTTTCTCTCAGAGAGGAAAGCTGTAAGTGCTGTTTATCTGATGGTGACAGTTTTGGTGCTCTTCCTGGTCCTCCAGGGCTGTTAGGAGTTTCTAGATACATTTTAAATTTCTCTTTTTTCATTTATTGTATTTTGCACTTTTCTGTCCATAAGCAGGTGGATTATGCAGATGGATTAGTTTACAGCTAAGCTTCTCAGAAGACCTTTAGCCACTTTAGACGTATAGGTGAATGTTAGTGTCTGTTTGAGGAGGAACATAATGCCAGTGACTCATCTGGGAGCAGCTTTTGTTGGGATGAAATCAGTTTAAATACTGATGGACTGTTTTAGACTTTTTTCTAGATTTTTTTTTAAATATATTTTTTGAAGGCTGCCCTCTACCCTCTATTTAATGACAATTTTGTTATTTAAATAAATGAATAGACGGTCTAAATATACATATATTGACATCAGCAGTTTGTACATAGTTACTGAATAAATAGGCTTCAAACTAATAACAAGCTAAACATATCATTAGGTATTTAATCCTTATTAATATTTAATTTCATTATTATTAAATTAGTATTTAATTGCTTATTAACACATAAGTATGAATTATTTTGCATTCATTTGTGATCCAAGTAAAATCTTACCTATTTGATCATTTGATTTTCCCTCACACTAGTAATGTCTTTTCTACCAACATGTATAAAAGCTCAGAGCAGGTGAATCAGGTGAATGTGTGGTTTGTAGTGCTGGATTCTGAGTGTTATCTTATGTTTGACAGGAAGGCACAACTGAATTTAAAGAGTTTTGACCTTGCCACACTATGTATATATAGTTTAAATGAAAATTAAAAGACTGGGCTCTGAAGTTCAATGGCATAATTATATTATGCAATTATAACAAAACGTTAACTATTCTAAACATAGCGCAAGGCTATAAGCATTAGAAGCTTACTATGTGGTGAAAAAGTATTATAAAAAGGGTGAGGGTTATGGCAAAAGTAAAAATTCATAACACTTTCAGACTTTTTATGTTAAAATGTTATGATGATTGGACCAATAGAAATGCTTTAAAATGGCTTCAAATAAAATCTCTTTACACTGACTTACATTCAAAGTAAAGATCATTTTCATCTTCTCCTCTGAAGTTACTATTTTAGAGTTATGTTTTTGTCCTTGGACAGTGATGACCTTTATAATGATATTTACTTTTCTGATGCTTGCACAAAATTTGTACAAATAAAGGAGTACAAGAAGATCCAATCAGCAGTTATGCAGTTTATACAGTCACTGTACGCTGGCTGATGTACACTCTTTATTACTGATCTAAATATGTTATTGTGCTACATTATGATACAGTTCTATACACAGGCAATGCTCATAATTTATCAATGACAGTTTATCACAGTAAGGTTTCCTCATGTTGCCCACGGCTTCTTTAAGACTGGTGGAGAGAAAGTACTATTTGCAGCTGGAAAATGTAGTACTTAGTATGTAGTAGGCACTCGTACTATTTGACTTAATTTGACTTACATTGACCTGAGACTTAACCTTTATCCGAGCTCTAATCCCTGTATCTAGTAATATTAGTCCTCCACTTAGTTCTGGCTCTAGTGCTCAGACCGGGCCACTCTCTGATATTTCAGAGAGTACAAAGGGGATTAATAGCAGAAATAGGTGCTAAACGAATGCCCTCTATTTTTTGGAGGCTAAATTCGTTTGTTTAGTCACAGAATTCGTTTTTACTGTGAGCGGTTGAATCACAACTGCCTGGAATGTGCCAACGCTGAACATGGTGATGTGCGCTAATTGGGGAGCATATGTTGCGTATTTTTTGGTGGGGGGGGGAGTGGATGGGGGGATCAGGATTAACTTTCGGGCTGGGGTTGCCATGGTAACCGTGGCACCTGTTTTTACATGGCTTTCAAGACTTTTTAAGAGTCAAGATTCCATTAACTTGGGTGGCATCCAAGTCATTTCCCACTGCACAAGTTTTATTGCGCTGGAAAAAGAGAGAGGCAATGCGGGCTTGTTTCGATCGAGCCTGACGCACGGGGGGCAGGCGAGGGGAGAGGTGTGTTATTTTTTTATAAGTGGGACTGCAGAGCTGCTGGAGGCAGCATATTACCTTCTATACCTTGCGATGGTGCTGGTCGAGGCTAAAGCGGGTAATGAACCTTTGCTGAAACCATCGCCAGTTAAGCACTGGTGGGGACCAGGGCTGCCAGGATTAGTTCTTAAAACTATCAATGAAACTAAATGGTTTATTCAAATTTCCCTCAACAGTATTAACAGTCATTACATTTTAAAGGAAGATTAAAGGAGCAGTATGTAAGATTTTTTGTTTACACCGTGCCAAAATTAGGTCAATAAAAGTTTTGACAGTGTGTATCAAAGACGTCTGTGTTGTGCTGTGCGGAGATATCTACTAAAATTAGCATAATACCACTTTGTACCGGAGGAGGTGCTTTGATAGAAGATTAAAGGAGAAATATGTATGATTTTTAGTTTTAGACATTCCAGAAATAATTAAAAATAAATAATTATTAACAAAATGTAAAGAAATAACAATTTTGATGGTGAAGAGCTGATAGTGAACCACCGTGGCTTTAATCTGTGTGTAGCCCCCACATGAGCAGATGAAAAAAAATGCACTTTCTGCAAGAAAACACCTTTGAAAAAAAATAAGTGACAAAAATAGCAGCAAGGCAAGAGTTAACATTGGTGTTGTTTTCACCTAGCGAGAAAAGGGATTAAGTTTGATGCTGAACTTGCAAGGATTCTTTAAACTGGTAAGTACTGGGACTGTGCGGAATATCAGTTCAACAGACAGATTGCTCCTTTAATGGATAACAAGATCAGCAAGTCTTTTAATGTACATAATGGGATGGATTGTGTATAATGAAACAAGGTACTGTTCAGGAATATTTCTGTCCCCCCAAGATGGGTAGAGTGTATATGTACCCTTAACGGTAACATTCAGGTAAGGTTCTGTTGTAAATGAGGCATGACACAGGGACCTCTCAGGAGAATGATGCATATTTGGACCCTAAAGTTAACGTAAATATAAAATACAAATATCTTTCAAGGCAGGATGTATGTAGACAATGCAGCCTAAACATATAGCTGCACTAGAATGAGGTACAATAATTGTGTATAATGTGTATTGAAGACCTTACTTGCCACTGCTAAAGTGTTTGTACCCTGAAAAGACACACTTGGGGTGAAGCAGCATGTCGCTGAAGTAGCTGCCCAGTGCTACCAGAGTCTTATGCATGGGGTGGGCCTGGGCAGTTTAATATGCCCAAACTTGTATTTTAGATTTCTAGTTTCTTTGTTTTCAAAACTCTGTAAAGCTGCTTTGAGACAACATCGTTGTAAAATACGCTATATAAATAAAATTGACTTGACTTGACTTGACTAGAAGCAAAGAAACTCATGCACCTGGCTTTTCACTCACTCACTCATGTTTAGCAGGCTGAAGAATCTTCACAAGGGGGTGCTATTGTGTCCTCTTTTTGTCAAGAATTATCTAAGCTATCTACAGTTTATAACTTTTAATATAATCATTAGTGAGATTCCTAATAGCAACATGCACAGGATTAATTGATGAGTTTCACAGACTTCTTTTTTTTCCTTTATATTTTTCTTTTCTTTTTTTTTAATTGCTTCATCTCTGAATGCTACCATACTAAAAACCATGAGAATGGTTTCTCTTTCCTCAATCTTAAACCAAAACACATTTTCCATGTGCTCACTGTGGAGGACTTAATGAAACAAAAATCTACTGGCGGCAGTGGTGTGGATGGAGGCAGCGGTACAGCAGCAATAGGAAATGTACCAATGCGCATGTGAAATCGCCTTGGAAAGCCATGCTGTTCGTAATATCACAAGGCCTGCAGTACATGCTGTGCAGTAAAGTGCACACCATTTCACCTCTTGCTCTGCTAGCAGATTTACGGGGAGGATGTTGTACAGTCTTCAGTGATTACCAAATCTAAAGCCAGGCCTCGGCTAAGAGGACCCCACGATCAATGCCTTCACTTCCAAACTAGAAGCCAGGCCAAAAAAATATATCAGTCTGACTGTTAGCTTTGTGTTGAATCATGTGGGCTATTTAATGACTCTACCCAGGTTGTCATATTTTTTATTTGGCTAAGTGCTCCTTGGCAGAACTACTTAACAGATTTTTTGGACCAGGCCACGAGCCGCTCATTGCTCAGTCTTTGTGAGGCGGTGCTCGCTCTGAAAAGCGACTGCTCTCAGTTACTCTAATGCCGCTGCTGTCACAGTGAGAAATAAGCAGGCGCGCTCGGGCGGGCTCAGCCTAGCCAGGCCCTGCCTGGGACGGCGAAACTTTGCGACCGCACTAATGCAGATTTATTTGCCATAGCTCAGATTCTCTAATAAGGAAGCATCTCCATATGCCATTAAAGGAGTGAACGTTTATACTCCCATAAACTCACTCATTTGTTTGTCAGGCCTCTGCAGGCCAACGGCTGACGAAGGAGGAACATTTGCCTTCACATCTCCTTAGTGAAAATAATTGCAGGAGTATTAGTTACACTGGCGCCATATGTTGGGGTTATTCTTAAATCAACATTCATTACGCTAAAACTCTATGTATAATCCGGCCTCCGCAAAAACCGATAACAATATGTCGAAGCATGCTTTTTTGTTGCGGACCACCAGCTTTATATCATGCCAGCATCAGATTTATTTTTCATTTGTCTTTTATTCATTTATGTCCCACACATAGTTCACTTCTTGATTGTGATGATTGAATCAGTATGCCTATTTCTGCATACACTGATTAAGTGCTTTATTGTTATCATAATCACGCTCCTGTTCAGTGTGCCTCATGGAGAGTATATAAGGAGTGGAATAGTGTGATTTACATTGATTCCATATTTAATTTGAGCTATGACAGCGTACATAGGGAGACACTATTTCTATTGTCGGCATTGACACTCCTGTAACCTGTAACAAACACATTTATCACCTGAAGGGGAATTCCACTCATTTTTTCCAAATTTCTGCATAAGTTAGTCAGTCAGACAAATCAATGACTTGAGGCAAAATTCTTTAAGAAACTTATTGACTCAGATTTCTTTACAATGTTAAAGTCAAGTCAATGTTTATAGCACATTTTACAGCAGATGTTGTCACAAAGTATGTCAGCGGCAAACTTCCTCAGAGCAAGAGGAAGAAAGTCTCTCAGAGGAACAAAGTCTCAAACCGGGGAACCCATCCTTCCCTGGTCGACACCGGATAGCACATAAGAACACAAAAGCAGTATGAAGCGTATAAGATTACAGTTATATGCAATACTGAATGTATAGAAATTGAAATAAGTAGCCTGTGGTTGGACAGAAGCGTTAGATTAAGCAGTGATAAGTGATGCCTGTTAGAGTCAGAGTAGCAATGAGAAACAGATCTGAATATTAGAATGAAACTCAGTCACTGTTACCAGTAAAACCAATGACTAACGTTAGTTATAGTCATAGTGAAAAACCATCGTCAACCATGAACTACTGTAAGAAGCCTGCAGTGAGCAAAAGTCTGTGATTAAATAGTTTAAGTATAAGGTTTATTTACAATAGAAAATATCCAAAGAACCTACAGGTGTCTTTAAGAGTTGTATATGATCTTGTATATACGTATGTATAATGTTGGTGATGCTAGGATAGTGGAATAATTGGGAGCATACAGTTTTTTTCTGGAACTATCTTGGATAACAACACCTTGCATGCATAGTACTGTGCAAAAGTCAGAGACTCTGTTTAACTAATTTTCAGTCAAAGTGATCAAACATTACATTGCAAACATTCTAAAAAAAACACATAGAAGATGAAATATATTCTTTTTAAATGTTCACTTTGTTTAGTACAGATCGCATTTCATTTCAGGAGGCTTGCTGTTAGTTTTTTAAAGGAATCTGCAGAGATGTTGTTTCCACATTTCCAAAGTTCAGTCATAAGATTGTTCGCATGTTTTGCTTCTCACTATTTAAGTGATCCCAAACACATTCAATGATGTTGAGGTTTGGACTCTGGGGTGTTCAGTCTATTGTAGTGAGAAGACCTGCATCTTCTTTGCTGGATTTTCTTCACAGTGTTAAGATGTCTTCTCACAGTAGAGGATAGACAGAAACACATGACTATTTTTAAGATCTAAAATAAAGTTTTTAAAGCTCTCAGGTTTATCTATATAATGCCTCAGGCAACAGGCAGCTTATTCATAACCACTGTGTGTGGGAGGCAACTTTTAGAGGCACACCTTTTTCTAGAACTGTGTATTTCTCATTTTATCAACTTCTCTGAATGACTTTGTTTATCTTAACACTTTCATTACGCAGAAATTTTAAACAATAAGTGGGATTCATCTGTAAGGGTCCTTAATAGTAAACACACTCAGCAATTTTAAAGGAGCAATATGTGCGATGACAATATCATTTTATATCATTTTTAGTTTAAAACATTCCAAAATTGACTAAACTGTTCTACAGAATGTGATGAAATGAGAGGTTTGACAATAAGACAAATTGCTCATTTCAAGGTATATATTAAAAATTTAAATAAATTAATAATAATAATAAATTTCATAGATTTAATATGTGTAATATATTCCCATGTATGCTGGACATATTGTCATATGAGTGAACAAACCCCAGCATTACAGTTTTTGTCTACTGATTTAGTTCAAATCATCTAAAAAGTTTTTTTCTCAACAAATAATCAGTAATGCTTAATTTACACAGACCAGGGCTGCCCAAACCTTTGCATCTAATTGTAAAGATAAATACAAAAAAACAACCAAACAACAAAAAACTAAATGACACTACTGCATAGAATTTCTCTCTATATATACATGTATACATTATATTATATACACTATATTGACCTACATGTACATGCACTGGGATATTGAGCACATACTAAAACATTCCCAGTGTTAAATATTTATGTATTAAACATCACGTACATTGCACATATAGTTAGTTAACATGTAGTTAATTTTTTTTATGGTTGCTGTTCATTAAAAAACCCAAATCGAGTGCTGAACTGTTCCTGGGTTTACTGTATGTGCTGCTGCAAGAAGAAGTTTCTGTGCTCTTGAATCCACCTGGACTGAGCATGAGCATGAACAGCTCCTGAAATATTAATGCAATTTAATAATACTTTTAAAATCATAATAATGAATAAAGAGCCTTTTAACATTAAGGATGGACACTACTTTACCTGAGCCAAAATGAACAAATGATTCAAACAATCGATGTCAATTAAGAAAAATGTCCGTAAACATTATATAAGCTACACAACAAATAACCCAGATTTATATGTAATAGTATACGTATTAAACCTATTGTCACTGTTCAAAGATCAAACATCTCCATCTGCATTTTTGTTGATTTCTGTTTTTCTACATCACTTGAAAACAACAGCTGCCATTTCCATTGTGATGAGTGGATCAATAGAAATGCTACAAAATAATTTCTGGTTCCTCTGACTTACATTAAAAGTAAAGAACCTTTTTGGTCTCTCCTGTGAAGTGATACTTGTTTTTCACTAGCCCAGTGTTATAGACAGAAATATTTTCAGAAATATTTGACCTAAAACACAGTAAATATGTTCTTTTTTATATTTAATTAGCCTATAATTCCAGTATCCAGTAAAGTGAACAGTAATTCCCAGTGAAATCAGTAGAAAACAATATGATCCACAAATTCATAGATCATAATTTACTGTCATTCCAATATACACATCAGATTCCACTTTAAACAAGATAAACTAAATCCTGAATGACTATATTTTGTAATGCTGAACTCTGAAATCCCACCCAGACATCTCTGCTCAATGTCTATTCAGCATCCTCTACTGCCCAAACAACATTTTAAATAATCTCCATATTTGTGCACGTGTAAATCAATATTTACTATCCCACCTTTCAGAGAAGAGACATTTTAGAGACCCTACATACAGAAACAGTTCAGTCGTAAATTCAGCACCAGTCAGAAACCGGGTTTAATCTCATCAGCTGCCATATTTGTGTTTGTTTATGACAAGATAAAAAATAAAAATCATTTATTAAATGATCGACCAGCAGAAAGACTGAGTTGTGCAGGAACACGTGCGTCTGGTGAGCTTCCCGCTTCTCCGGAGCTACCTGGGAAAAAATGTCTAACATACTGGCCGGTTGGAATGAGGACCGTATATATGGAGTACAGTCTCTCTTTATCTATCTCTCTCGCTCTCTCGTTACCCCTCCTGCCTCGCCTCCCTCTCTCTCTATCTATCTCTCTCGTTCCCTCATTCACTATCTCTCTCTCTCTCTCTCTCTCTCGCCTCCCCCCTTCTGCCTCGCCTCTCTCTCTCCCTCCCTCATTCACTATCTCTCTCTCTCTCTCTCTCTTACTATCTCTCCCTCGTTCACCCATTCTCTCTCTCTCTCTCTCTCTCTCTTACTATCTCTCCCTCGTTCACCCCTTCTCTCTCTCTCTCACTGTCTCTCTCCCCTCCTGCTTCGCCTCTCTCCCTGCATTCCTCCCTTTGTAGTGCCACATCCGGGTCCTCCCCCACTCCCCCCTTCCCCCCCCATCAGGAGCCATTTTGGACTATCTTCAGTGCGCGCGCGCGCGTGTCGGTGTGGGACTGACCGGGGCCTCGCCAGAGCTCACTCACTCACTCACTCACTCACACAGAGAGAAAGAGAGAGAGAGAGAGAGAGAGAGAGAGAGAGAGAGAGAGAAGGCGGAGAAGAGAGAGACACACACACACACAGGACGCTTCTCTCCTCCCTGCGCGCAGGACTGACCCGCTCGCTCCGGTCGAAGACTGACTATCTGTCCCCGACTCTGTTTTCTCTTATTCTCTTCTTCTTTTTTCGTCCCCTGATGGATCCGCCCGCGCTGTGAAACTCCTGAGCGCGTTTCGGAGCTCGGTGCACAGCAGAAGAGGCCGCTGGGGGCCAGTCCGCTCGGTGCATGTGTTGTTTTTTTTCCTCCCCCCGACCACCGTTTTAAATGTTCGCGAAGGAAGGGAGATTAAAAAGGGGGAAAATCCGGTGTGTTTGTCCTTAAACGGAGGAATATGTTCGCTCCCTGGCTGACTTTTGCACTTCTTTGGGGAACTTTCTGTGCAGGTAAGCTTTCATTTCTAGATCCCTCTCTCTCTCTCTCTCTCTCTCTCTTTTTTAAGCCGCTTGCACGACCCCCGCTGGCGCCACGGCTGAAGCAAAACAGTCGTTCGGAGCCCCCCGACACAGCGCGCGCGGTGGGTTACAGCAACGTTTGAAGCTCACGTGCCGTGAGATGATGTGGAGCGAGGGTAGAATATTAAGGAATGCCGCTTTGGGTTCACGTTTGCTCTGCTGGGTCCACTACGATTGACCGTGCGCGCGCCAGCACGGGTCAGTGCGTCCAGTTGGTACCCCGGGGTCAGATCGTAGGATTGGGATTGATCGCCGGGCTGAAGTTGGCTCCTTGTCGGAATTTTCCGTTCCACCTTAACAGTTGCATTGCTGCACCATTTAAGGTGGAACGGGAACCTTCGAACAAGGGGGCCAACATCAGCCACAGGCGTGAACGTCCAGTAGATGGGCTGATACGAGAGCTGGCTTTTTTAGGGTTCCCCCCGCGCACATGTGCATATGGGGGGCTGGGTTCTGATGTGAACGTATCCCTCCGCTCATTTGAGCTTTACTAGCTGTGGTCATGTGGCCTGGCATTTTTTGAGTAAGGAGCACACAAAGGAGAAGGTGGGGTGGGCTGCCTTTTAAGTTTTCTTTCTTTCTCGTGGCTGGCGAGCTGTGAATGCCGCGCTTGTTTTCAGGTTTCCCCTCCATCATCATCATCATCATCATCATCATCTCCTCCATTATCCCATCATTGCAATGCGGGAATTGAGTGGATTAATAATCTGCACCGTGCTTGGTCCTGGTCCTGGTCCTGGTGTGCAGCTGCAGTGTGGTCTTGTTTTTGTGGGGAGAGGGGGCTTTTTTTTTTTTTGCATGTACGCGTTTATTTTAAGGTAACATAGGCGCGTGCAGTGCATGCGTAAAAGGGGGAGAGGAAGAAAAGGGGGGAATTCTCCTCGTGCTCTCTTCGCTTCTCAGTGTTTCAGCCGCCTGCCATTACTCGCCTTCTCCTCATATCCGTGTCCAATCAAAGCGCACGCATTCTGCATGGCTGTCTGCCTCGGCTGGAAGCCCATCTGATTGTTTTATTGCAGTAAAAATGTCTGTGCTGCCTTTTTAACACCCCCCTACTCCGCTTTGTTGTGCACTTTTCCTCCTTGTTTGGGTGACTCTGGTGGGGGGAGGGGTACTCTGGAAATAGGGTGGTGGTGATGGGGGGTATCTCACTGCTTTCGGTTTATTTTGGGGTCATACAAATATATATATATCTTGCCTCAGCTCAGTCTTCTCCCTCTCCCCTGTAAATATTAACATGAGATTCATTCATTGGTCTATTTATTTATTTATGTGCCTATTAAAACATATATTTATACACATATGTATATAAATTTTTTTTAATTAAGGCCAAAAACAGTTTCTTTGACTTGACAGCTGTAGACCTGTCCTCGCTAAATATACAAGTCATTGGATAATCTAGCAGTTATTCTTATAACTAGTTGAGTAATCACAAGCACAGCACTTGTTTATTTTTGCTTCATACTAGAGCTTGCACCACAAGTAAGTGGCGTTGGCATCAACTAATCGCTGATGACGTCAAACTTGTGGGAGAAGGAAATGCTTTGCAGCAAGCAAATGTAAAAAATCCAAACCCCACAGTTCATACCCTGACCCTGAATCCACCAGGCTCCTCACTTTCTTTCTCATAATCACAGGATTAGTGACTAGTCATACACGTGAAGTTTGTACATGTGAACATACATACATGCATTCATGAGATCCTGCTGATGTGGGTTTCCTCCCTTTCAGTGAGTTCAGAGAAGCAGTTTAAAAGCTTTGCCTTAAGTACAGCTGTATAATGACGTGTGGAATCTGAAGGATCGTTCAGATTGTCGCTGAACACTGAAGTGTATAGTCTTGAAGGTAAATGTTAATTTACAGCACTGAACACTTGTTGGAACCCTTTTGTTCAAAAGGTTTATATACCACCATTACCTTTTCTGGACAACCTTTGTAGAACCCCCCTGTTTTTTTAAGGCTGCTCTTTGTTGCATTGTCATGCATGTAGTCCTGAGAGAGCTGTGCCAGCTGGCATAGAAAATAATTTTCTTCAAAACAAGATGATGTGTGTAGCTTTTGCAGCGTTCTGTGCAGCACTTTGATAGTGATCATAAAGAATGATTTATATGCTTTTCAGCCAAAGCGCAGCGTGTTTAGTACAAGACATTTTTTATTAAATATTCCCACACAGAAATTTTGAGCGGGCACAAACTCTTTGTGCTGGAGAGAGTTATAATCTGCAGGGTTTTTATTTTCAGTATTCTGAGGGGCTGTGCAGGCGCTTAAGGGCTGTTTGAAACCGAAATCACAGGCATATCCGTGTAATCTTCATCTAATGATACTGCAGATTACTGACACTCTAGCCTTTGAGGATGCAGAGCCTGCTGTGCCTGCACTTGAAGCAGAGCAGGAGATGTGTGAAATGCAATAGCAGGTAGAATATAGTAATGGCAATAAACAGTGTGTAATTAAGCAGCGCTGCATTAGGCTAGAGCAGCTGTCAATCAGAAAGGCTGCAGGGGTCGCTTCTTTGTGTTTTTTATACTTTGCTATCACTTGTGTTGTCTGCTGTGGGCTTGTTTGTATGAAAGTGCTCTAAGAGTCACTGGCTTGGCTTTAACTGTTAGCATGATGTCAGCATTGATGTCTTAGTCATGTTTAGTTGTGACATCATTGTACCGCGGTGCAGAAATGTGACTGGGCATCAGATGCACTGTGCATTCTAAAAATGATGCCATGCAACCCACTCCTGCATGTTCATTCATGCAGTGCATGGATACAGTCTTTATTATTATTATTATTATTATTATTATTATTATTATTGTTGTTGTTGTTGTTATTATGAAACCGTGAGCCCAGTATCACTCATCATATCATGATGAAGGGTTATACTTAGGGCTGTATATATCTAAGATGCATTGTTTTTCTATGAAAATCAAAATTTAAGTGCTGCTTTTATTGTAGTCATATAGCAACAATGTTGATGCGCCGCAGGTTTAAAGTAGGGCAATTTAACCTACTAACATGGAGCTTGTGACGCAACCAAACACCCATGTGCTGTGACATATAACTGGCAGGATGGGGCACTGAGTTAAGTGTTTAAGCCTCAAGCTAGAATATGTATACACAGCTCTTCTTAGCTATAAAGTAAAAGACTCATACCTCATGTTACAGAGAACAGTTGCAAATGGAACAGTGATTTCTGTGTTGGACCCATCACATGTGCATCGGGTGTTTGTTTGAATTAAGGTGTCGAAATGAATAACCACACAATAAACGCAAATTATTTTGGTCATAAATAATGCAGGTCCCGTCACACCGCTCATTAAGCAGTGTGTTTTTAATATGCTGCAAGGCACGTTACAGTCTCGGTATGTAGCACAGCAGATATTCTTTTTAAATGGCCATCGTGCATACACACACACACACACACACACACACACACACACACACACACACACACACACACACACACATATATATATATATATGATGAATGGGCCAATAGAAGTGCTCCAAAATAGCTTGGAAAAAATTCTGGTTCCGTTGACTTACATTGAAAGTAAAGTATGTTTTTGTTCTCTCCTGTAAAGTTTTGGAGATACTTATTTTTCATTGGACAGCGACGAGATATATATATATATATATATATATATATATATATATATATTTCTTTATATCATGGTGTTCTGCCTCAGATCCATGTTCCTCAGCTGTGGCTTGTGAATGTCGGGTGTAGACGATTGGCCCTGTAAAGCAGGTCAGTGGGAGCGCAGTAGCAGGGCAAATGTTGGGACGATGACAACAAATCCCATTGCTGTGTCCTCGCTCATTCTCAGATCATTGAAGCTGGAATTGTAAATGGTTTTGCAATGCTGTGAGGGGCCCATAAAACTTGATGTTTTGGCTGCTGCCTGAATTGTGTAATGGGCTCTGCTGAATGCATTCCAAGGCAGCAGGAGGAGGGGAGGTGGGGTGGGGGTTGAAAGGCAAGGAGGGCTGTATGCCTTTTAAACATGAGTCCATCTCTCGGAGGAAACAAAGGAGGCCTCTTTCTCTGCTCATGACTCTACCTTCGCTGCTGTGCGGTTATGTCAGTGTGCTGCTTTCTCCGGCCTCCTGTGCGCGAAGGAGAGACTCGCTTTGGCTCGGGATTTACTACGATGGAAAAGCGTCTGGCTGGGGCTGATTGTTTGTGGGGGGCAGTAACAATACGCAAAGTTTTACCGCTCACGTTTTGGGTGCACAAGTGAAAAGCACATGGCAACGTTACATTTGCTCGCATGTTTTTAGTTCCGCTGCTAGCCAGAAACCGGCGGCAGCACCTGGTGAAAACAACAACGATATCAGAAATAGATCCGTGCTGGCCAGAGCTGGGCGGTATGACAGTGTTTATCGCTCTCCTGATAAATTACATCACAGTATGTCACAATACGCTTTGCTGTGCATGTCTTGGATATGGCCAGTGCTTAAAATCACTCCTCAGCTGCATGTTTGATTAAAATTGGAGTATAATTAGTCGTGTTTAATTGGATTTAGTGCAGCCCATTGTGTGAAATATTGAATAAAAGAAATTGGATCCCTAGTTCTTGATAGTGGTTTAAAGTGTGGCACTACTGTGTTTGTTGTGACTTGTGAAAAAAAAATAAACCTGAGCTATCATTGCGTATCAAAATGTTCTGTAATACAGTCATATTTTATTTTCCCTATTGTGCACCTCTAGTATGATGCATGCTGAAACTGCTGTGGACAGATGATATTTGATAGATTTGATCTTGTTCTGATATTTAGGCTCAATTATTTATTTTACATCAGAAATAAAAGCAGCGTTTAGGTGACAGTGGGCTGCTGTCCTATAATGCATGTACTTTATTCATTTAACTGCTACTTGAATGGATCCATAATAGTTTATGCATTTTAGCAATATGTATGTATTATATTTGACAGATCCAGATAAAATACTAGATATCTGCATCTTGTCACGGTTCCCTTATTGGTGTATCTCTAATCAGTAATTTAATAATAATCATTTTATCAGAACACACATAAATATGAATTTAAACAAGGGTAAATAGTTTTATCACACATTGGGGGTCAATACCTGTTTCACTGAACTTTTATGGTTGTCGTCTCGTCTCTGAAGGTGAATATTGTTCTAGTTTATCTAAATATATTTGTCAGTATGTTATGGCAAATATTTCTTTAATAGTTATAGCAAATATCTTTAACCATGTCACATCAAGACTTCTTCAAACATGTCCATTTGTTTTGTTAATGTATTTAATACTGTGTTTGGCTCACACGGCCCATCGCATCACAAGCCCCTTATTAAAGCGATGAATATTAATCTACGTATGGCCACGTCCTGCAGTGTGTGTGGGATATAGGTGGTGGTAGTGGACTGAGGTTTGTCCTCGCGCTTGTGTCTCCATGTTACATATTAGCGTGGGTGTGCACATGTTGTTGTCTTGACTGTGTTTCTTGTGTGCTGACGGCTTGATGGAGGAAGACTCGTGTCCTTGGTGATGTCATAAACCTGGTGATATAGCGGCTGAGTCGGTGACGGTGCGATGTGTCTATATGTTTGCGTAAGCTGTGCTGTATTTTTCTTTCTCTCTTTTTTTTTTTTTCCCCCTCCCCCTTTTCCAAAGGCTTGGCCACATGGTCGAGGGGAGTGGGGGGAGGGTGGCACTGAGAAGATGCAAAATTGCTCTCTGAGCTGAAACAGCCACCATTCAGCCTAGTTGCAGTGCAGCGCAAGGCAGTGGAGGAGCACATCACCTCAGTGGCTAATTTCCAGCACTATACCTTTTTATTTGTGTGTGCTTTCTGTCATGGAGAGATCCTGTGGTGTAAGGTTAGATATAGGGGGAGGGGATGGAGGGAGGGAGGGAGGGAGGGGGGGAGAGAGAGGGGAAGGGAGGGTGGGTTGGAGTAAGAGAGAGAGAGAGAGAGAGAGAGAGAGAGGGAAAGAGAGAGAGGCATGAGGGGGGCACTGAGGGAAATGGGGGGATGGGTAGCCTCCAGCAAGAACAAGGATTTAAAGAGACAGCGCATGTATTCTCTTCTCCTGTTGTGCATCAAAATGTTGAGCTGGAAATACACTAGATGTTCACCGCACGAGTGAAGCTCTTGCAACAGGAGAAGCTTTTGCATTTGAGCACAAAGGTCGCACAGGCTTGGGGGGGGGTCTCCACAACTGTTTCTGATTTAAAGCATGCATACGTCTTCCATGGACGTGTAGCCGTAACGTGAGCTGGGGCGCATATTTTAACAAGGACTCGTGTTATAGTCTCTCTGACTGATGTAAGCGTGACTGTGTGATTTGGTTTACTTTGCCATCTGATGCCGGAGCACTCCATTTACCAGTTTAACTCGGCGAAAGGCAGTCAGCTCTGGGTTTAGTGAAACTCAATCCAGAGAGGTCCAAATAGATGTTAACAGCGCTCCTGTACGAGTGTTTGCAGGAGGTTTGATGTGCACGTCTCAATCTCATTTCATCAAATTTCAGTGAAACCGGAGCGTAACAGGTTCTTATTGTTGGAGCTGCAGGAGTTACAGGGAGGAACATCAGTGTTGAGTGGACACAGCAGTAACGTTCTCGAACTTTGTCTCAGAATAGATGAAGAGCAAGAAGAAGATAAGAAAAGCATGAAGTTCAATGGCAGCCCTGGTATTCAAATTCAAATGTGGGCTATTTTCTTTCAGCCAGAGCCCAGTCCTTAAACAAGACCAGGCAAGTCCCGGTGTTGCTGGACTTCACATGCAGCCGGTGGGGAAAGTTGTCTGTCAGTAACCGAAACCTTTGACACATGACTTTTGGTCCATAAATGGCTCTGGATGCAGTTTCGGTAGGTACGACAAGATATGTCCTAACTTTTGAAAAACTTGAACTAGCTAGTTAGTTGGAGAAGTCAGCTAGTCCATGGGGTGGAGGGGGTCTGTTGCAATATTAGCCCATCAGCATAGCTCATTCTGGTTGTTACAGTAATAGCAAAGAATAGGGGGTAGACTGAGTCTCCTAGATTGCTTAATGTGACAGCAATTAATTTAGAATGTATTTATAATATGGGTCTGAACGAGTGATTCAATTAAGCTGACATAAGAAGTTTGGGAAGATAGCCTTGTGCTAATATGTAGATTCCTTTGCCAGTTAAAGTACAACGTTCTATAATAATCTAAAATCTAATCTGATCATAGTCTGGGTCTAATATACAGACATGTTCCCTGTTCTCGATTTTGAAGTAAAGAGGAAGTGTTGTGTTCTGAGAAGGGAGGGTCTGCTCTCATTGTGGTCTTGCCTGGCTGTTTCATTCGTATTCTACTTTGTGCGGTATAATCAATATTAAAGGTTTCTACACAGTTAAATGGTTAGGATGTAAACAAAGTCATTCCGAGCGCTTTGCTGTGAAATGCTGTATTGTAGAGAAGCTGAGCCATTGTTTACTCTGGTGGTGCTGAAAGAAACCAGACGTCTGAAGTGTTAAATGTCTATAAAAGCTTAAATGTGTGACATAAAATGTTTGGGAATTTGCTGCCTGATGTCTGAGACAGTGTTTTCTGATAGTTTTGAGAACATTGTGAGGCAGTTAGCCATCGCCAACAAAACACTGTCAACAGTACATATGAAACTCGACCTTGTGTGTAGGTTTGCTGCTGGAATCGGATTGTAAATAAAAAAGGCTACATATGTTCTGGTTTCTGTAAACAAAACTAAAGAGGATATGTTTTTTTACAATCAAACATTTTATCCTCACCACTCTGAAAATCCCACCTTTACGTGTAATACAGTCTGTTCAGTACGTTAATAAAGTAACCATGTCTGTGTGTTTGTATAGCTTGGTTAGATTTAAGAGAGATCATCGCTGTCCTCCAAAATGCCAACTTTACAAAAGAGGCCAAAAACCGGCCTTACCTTTAATGTAAGTCAAGGTAACCAGAATTGTTTCCAAGTAATTTTGGAGCATTTCTGCTGGTCCATTTGTTCTGAAATGTTTACACAATGTAAGTGAAAGCTGTGGTATTCAAATCATGCAGAAAAATAAAAATCAACAAAAACTGAGATACACGTCGATCTGTTGTCATATATCATGCTATTTTGACCTGTTGTGATAAATCACTATTACAGGCATTTAGTTTGTTTTTCCATGGTGATGGGCTTTGTTCAGTAGATTTGAGTTCGGACAGCTGTGCGTATGTGAAAATGGGGGATCTTGAAGACGTCCCTCCCAGTTCTAACCACTGTGTGAAAATTCATCATTCAGCTGGACCATTGGCTAAATTCTTTCCAAGAAGCACTTTGCATGGCTGTGTAAAACAGTCTCAGTACGTGGAAACCTCTTGGCACAAATGGATTCTCATGGCTTGTTTTGATTCTCTGCATGAAAAAAGGCAATAAAGATTCTTGGAAGTCATAGTTCCATTTTCAGAGTCATGAGGTTTGTTCTTAGCCCTTCACTGGTGTATGGAATTTGGCATCAGACGTAGAACATGAGCAGGAGTTGTGCTTAAGCTTATAAAGAATGAAACATTAAGCGTTGAAGGTTTGAGTATAATCTGTAAAGAGATGAGACTTTCTCCCCTAAAGCCAAACTCAGTAGTCTAGCTAAAGCTAAATGTTAGAGATTCGGCCAAAATCTTTCCGGTTAGAAGTTTTCTTTGGAAGAACGAGAATGTGGGAACCGTGAGAATCATGCCAGCGCACGACCCAGCTGTGGCTTTCAGTTACCAACAACAGACCACTGCCAAAGAGGTCCGAAACATTGACCCTTTGGAGTGAAACGTGTTGTGTAAAAAGATTCTCATCAGCCAGAAACTATTTGTAGAAATATAAAAGCTATATGGAGTGCAAGCTCTTTTGGAGGGATGATATTGTGAGCTAATATAATATATACTAATATAGTAATAGTTTTGAGGGCTGAACAAAAACTTCCATGGAAAGGCAGTTTGTGTCACAGGCTTTGTTGAAATCCAGTGTTATGACTGGTCCTGTTTTATATATGTGTAAAAAAATAAAATAAAATGAAAAAAATATTATGTACATTCATAGCCTTCTGTTTGGTGCAAACCTGGTGCTTGTTCCATTTGAAGACCCTCAGTCTTATATGGAATGCTGTCTAACATCCACTAAGAGGATTTTATTTTATTTATTCTTTTTTTTTTGAGGGAGGGATGCGACCCAACCTTTTAAACCGTTTATGTTTTCAGTTTCATGCTATTTAAGGCGTTTGAGATTGAACGTGAAATGCTATGCAAACGTTGCAATAAGCTGCTCCGCTTATATAAAGCAGTGAGCCCAGAAGCATAGAATCCATTAATCTGTACTCTACTCTATGGCTTCCATCCTAATTTGGTACAGACCCTTCAAAGCCCACTTTCCAAATATGGGCTAATTTGATAAGTGAAGATAAAAATGCTTGCGTTCTGAAAAAAGTGGCTGTGTAGTTTGCTCAGTACAACAGGCAGAACGTTTAATAGCCTTCGTCAGTCGAGGTCTGGCATAAATAAACCTCTCGTATAGAATGTAACATGTGGTTGGCCTTAAGTGCATCTTGTCTGTGTAAGTTTGAAAAGGCCGCTGCTGGAGGAGGTACTAAGCAGAGAAAACCAGGCTCAGCCAGAGTAAAGAATATTCAAAGAAAAGATCCAAATAAGAGGCAGGCTAGACATCTCAAGACTTCGTGGATGATTCCGTGTGAGAGGCTTAAAGAGTCCGTCAGCTCTAATTGGAGGCGTCGAAGTTCCACTAATGATGCAATGATGATTTTTATTTAATCTTTTTATTTTATAATGAACTTATCTAAGGTAACGACTAAAGACCAACAGTGTTTTTGAATGTAATCCCTTTAGAAACATTAGTACAGTAGCAGTAATTTAGTTGGGTTAAATTCATTTAATTTAATGTAATGAGTGAATTATACGTTTATCCACTGCTCAAAGTAACAGAAGCTTGTGCTACCAGAAAACTGGATCTGTGATTTTTGCGTTAGCCGCCAGTACTGAAGGCTACAGATGAATTAATTAGCCAGTTAATTAATTTATTTATTAATTTATTTATTTTACCTGCTCATAATTCATATTAGCTAAATGTTATGATACTTGAGAGTGTACTGCTCCGTGGTTGGCAACACTTAAGGCAATTACACTGTATCACTGGTAAAAGCACTGGGGCTGTCTCGAACGCCGTATTTTGGCTCTTTGCCAGTAATCAACAGTAGATATTCAACGCTTTGCCCACACTGGTGTCCAGAAAAACTGTCTGACCCATGTGGAAACACATCCGCTGTAAAATCTGACTCTCAATCTGATGCTAGCTGTTTTTCCACACACTGTGGTGAGGCCCTCACATGGCGGCTTCACTCCGTCTACCAGGCCCGTCAGCCTCTTTTAGCTGCAGACTAGTGAGCATGCATCTGGCGATACAATACGTATCGTGATACAGAGGTCATTCAATATATTGTAATATATTGCAAGCAAAGTGATATATTGTGATTTTTCAAATCCTACTATTAAAACACACCACTATATGAACAGGTTTGCCAATCCTTACAATTACATTGCACCCTTGTGCTGCTTGTTAATGTTGGAGTGGAACTGAAAATGGATTGCAACAATGCCATCTAGTGGTCAGAGGGTTAAACACAACATCTGTGTATCAATACTGTGTTTTTAAGATCACAATCATGTACAGTATCGCAAAACATAACCCGATATTCAATATTTCAATATTTTCTTACACCCCTAATACTAACTGTAATGAGTAGTATGTAATCTCAAGTTACAGTATTTTGCAGTTCGTCTTTGTTGATGGCGTATGATTAGCCCAAAAAAAAATCCCAAAATGCGGCTGTAAAGTGCATCAGAGCGTGATCTAGAATGTTGTGGTGTGTAGATTTGTACTTTTACAATTATAGAGAGTCTGACACAAGCTAGTTTGCAAGCTAATTGTATTAGCATTTATGCTAACCTCCACAAACTGGGCTCAGCAAAAAATATGATCTTGTTTCTCCACGTGATATGTTAGTGTAGATGTTTGTGTAGATGTTTGTGTGAGTGTGGTAGCGTACTGTATTAATGTCAGCACAGCTAAGTGTTAGCTAATACTTCAGTTTACGCTGTCAAGAGGAAAAACCTGAGGCTGTGCTCGACTCCACACACGAGTTTCTGTAAATGTGGGTCTGTCTTCGAGTGTGAGCAGAACCGTGCTGTATATTGTTTCATGTCAGCCAATAAGTTGAGCTAACTAGCAAGCAAGAGCAAGGGCAGAGAGCCAAATGAGATGCTTTAGTGTGGCGTAAAATGACCAGAAAGACAATTAATTAGCCGTTAATGGCAGTTCTAATCATTCCATCTGTCTCTCTCGAAGGTGGAAAATGAAGCAGACCTGGAAGCGTGAGTTGCTGTGGGGGCTGGTGGGGTTAGCTCTCGTGTCTTGTGCGGATACCGCTAAGCAAGGTTTTCGAAGCTCGTGTTCTTTTAGTGCATTACCGTCTGCAAGGTTCTAGCTCTTCCCTTCAGCTGCTGGCCTTGCACGCTTTCAACCTGAGCTTGAACATCCGCTAGTGACGGCTCAGGAATGTGGCGTGCCGGGTTGCACCGTTGCTGTGGCGTATCATGGAACCTGAGAGACAATTGCAGTGCAGTGTTTGTGTGATGTGGTCTTATTGTCAGGGCAGGGTTTTATATGTCTAACTGAGATACAAAACAGTTTATGATATCCAGGAACGCTGTGACCCGACTTGAACTAGATTTACCCGCTAAGTTATAAGCTGGATCTTTGCCCAGATCTGGTGACGGCGATGCGGTTAGATTTGCACTCGCAAACTATTTGTCACGTCGTGCGTTTGTTCTCCGAGGTGCTGTTTGCCGGGCGCAGCTTTTCAATCAGATGGTCCCCTATAGGCTCCCATGTTGTGTGATGTGTTGTTTATTTATTTATTTGTTTTTCTTTTGTTGCGTACTTTAGAAGTGTTTTATGACTGCAAACGAAGAGCACGCTTGCCAAGCCTTGGATAACTTCCCAGGTTTCTTCGTCTTGTGTTTCTGCGACTCCTTTATTTTCTTAAATGAGACAGCAGCGTGTGAAGTGGAGGGTGTGCGCGTGCGAGCGATTGCGAGCGCTTCTCGCGGCGCTGTCGCGTGCTGCTGAAAAGGCACACCGTTCTCGCCCTCGCGTTTGTTTACCTTCAGCGATAGCGCTTATCTGGGCTTGAGCTGCATGGGTGGAATGCAGTACATTAACAATGATCTTCTGCAGGCCTTATCTGGCGCAGGCCGCGTCGTACATCACACGCGGCTTTCAAAGTCCTCGCGAGCACGCTGAGGGACGGGATTAGCCAAGCGCTCGCGCGGCCCGAGTGGAACCGCACCACGCTTTGCAAAGTCACTGCACGCGAGATGTTTACAGTTGTGAGACATGGATTCGGGTAAGGGACTGATTGTTTGTTTTGTTTTTTTTATGAATGGTCTTTATAGCCGTACCTGAGTTCGGGGTTCAGGTTCGTATCAGTTATTCGTCGACACACGGGCTGTTCGGCGCTGATCGCCCTCAGATTATTAATGAAATGGTCTGCCTCGGGGCTAAGCAAAGCTGAGCGGACGTTGAGGGTGTTATTGTGGATCTCTCCATTTCACACTGACACTGAGCTGATTGCTTAATGGAGCGGTCGCTCTGCCGGCTCTGTTGTGGTGAACCTCGCTTGTCGCAGAAGTTTCTTTTTTTTGCAAGGAGAGAACTGCAAAGAAAGGGGGGTGTGGGGGTTTTGGTTTTGCCCAGACCCTTTCAGCATGGGATTGATGGCTCTCATGCACTCTTCGTTCGTGTGTGTGTGTGTGTGTGTGTGTGTGTGTCTCTCCTTTGGAAGCCATTTGTCTACAAGGCTGGGGCCCTGTCTGGTGGAGTAGGCCTAGCCCCTGTGGAGGCCCCCCTCTGCTTTTGTGTCACTCCGTCTGTGCTGAGATATGTCAGGCAGCAGAGGGGCTGATTGTTGAGCCCTGGCCCCATGCTGAGGCCTTTAGTGGGGGTGGGGCAGAGGTAGACGGGCTGCTGGACACTTTACTCCCTATTGACACCATTTCCCCAGATCCATGTAGTTTTTCTTTCTAAGAACAGAGAGATACGGCCAGACAGATGTATTTGATAGCTGTCATTGTCAGTTATATTAGTAATCGAGCCGGAATGCTGATTGTTTTTATTTCTGCCCGTTATTTGAGGTATTTTGAGGTTTTATTTTGAAAAAATAAAATAGGCTCCAGTGGACAGTAATAAACTACGTCTTTACTACACCATTGGTTGCTGAAGGTCGAGACCCACTGGTTGAACAAGTAGAATCAGATGAGCTCTTGCTTGTTTAGAACAAAAGCCCGCAGCCTCCTCAGCATTTATATGGATAGGGCCGGACACCCCTGATGTACTGCATGCATGTCTTGTACATTTGTATGCCTTTCTGGATCTACTGTTGTTGTTGTTTTTTGCTGCCCTGGTATCTTTTATGGCGCTCAAGCCCCACGTTTATATGCAAACACCTTCAAGATTGGATCGGATTTCTTTTTAATATAAAATTTCATTTTCTCTTCTATCTTATCGTTTCACAGCCATGTGCTGTCATTTATATTGTGTCATGCAGCTAATACCTGCTAATACCCGGCCTTGTCATTCAAGAATATTTTGGTATGCAGCACTGTAATCAGGCTTTGTACGCCACAACTCCAAACACACTGGGTGTCATTTTCCAGTGAAGGGAAGATTCCTGTGTACAATGCATCGCATTTTTGAACGGAAGCCTCGGCAGTACAGATATTTCTGGTGTTCTTTTCGGGTTTAGAAAAGAGAAAGTTTCTTAGATCCGCACTGTTCCTAAGCATCAGATACTGCAGGTGTTTGAACTGTGGATTCTTTGTGTCGACGGTTGGAGCATTATAGAAACCTGCAGTGGCATATGTGGGCACAAAAATCTATACTTTCCTCACAGCGATCCTGTTGGCAGGTCTTTTCAGAACCTGCAGTGCTTTGCTGCGAAATTTGTAAACTGTGTTGATGCTGGAGAGAGGTCGATAAGCTAACCGTGGAGCTCTTTCAGCAGCCAGTGTGCTCCTGTGAGAACCAGACCTTTTCTGAAGGGGTTTCGGGCCGGCCCTGCCACAGTGTGAGGTCGCCTCATTCTTCTGGCTGCCTCCCTTCTGCTTGAACTTGGGGGGGGGGGGGGGCGTGGAGAGGGGGGTAGGAGATGGAGATGTGGCAGATGCTTGTCCCATTCCCCTCCCTCCCAGCTCCAGATGGAGGTATGCAGTGTGTAATCTTGACTCCCAGGCTCCTTTGGTGACCCTTCCATGTTGTTCTCGACGTCCAGCTGTCGCGGGACATCAGCAGGCCTTCATCTGTCGGCACATTTGGTTTCCTCTGATGTGTTTTGCCCGTAAAAACCATGAAATGATCGAGTGAAGTCCGCGAAGACGACATTTCATGAAAACCACACGGCTCTGCCTTCGATCTCTAGAGGTAAACCAGTGAGCAGAACCCTTAAGGTTCTCTTTTGTGTAGCTTTATTCACGTTTAACACCTGTATCCTCCACTTCCCTTAGCCATCAAAAACACACCTAGGCAAGCGTCTTTTCAGACTTCAGTGTTAGCTAAAGATACTCTACTGGCATTCAATGGCGTTCGTCCTCATTGTCCAAGTACTTGTGTGCGTAGAGTGGTGAAAGGACACACGGTCTAATAAGACTTTCTCTATGTGGATATGTGCAGTGACGGCTGGAGAATAGCACAGAGGGCTCTCCTTTGTCATGGTAAACCAGGACTTGACCACCTGCTATGAAGAGAACCCAACAATGGCTGCCTACAGATACATGGGAAACTGGAGAGGAACTCTCTTGCGCACCCCGAAAAGCATTGGGAAACATCCTGAGACTTCATGTCGGTAGAGCCGATTCTGTAGCAGCTTGAGCCTGTGGTGGAGATCTGGGCTTTCCCGGGGGACGCAGTCTGTTCTCAAATCCAGCGTGCTGTTTTGTGGAAACTCATCTTGAAGGATCTTTTTGTGTGTTGCAATAACTGAGTTCAATGGGGGAGACCTCTCAGGCCTTACGTCCTTCAGTAAGGCCGGTTGTAGTCGCACGGTGTGCCAAGAGAACGATCTTGTTTCTCCACATGAAAGAAAGATTGATGGAGAGTAGCATGCATGGGACATAGAGGGTTTTTCTTAATAGGTTGACCGTAGTCGGGTTTCCCAACCCGGTCCCCAGGGGGCCCCCCAGATGGTCCACATTTGTTCCTTTAACCCTGTGTGTTGAGTTAGGTTGGAGCAAAAATGTGGACCATATGGAGGCCCTGAGGACCAGGTCAGGATGCACAGCACTACAGACTGACCAATATAAAAACTCTGTTGGTCATTTGTAGCTGATATTAACCAGTCTTAATTTTACATGATCAGAAATGTAGAAGTCCACCAGGCAGTATGGTGTAGCATGGGTTGTTTACTAATTACTAGAAGTGTGTTTGTGTGTTTGACCAATCGATGGGCCACACTGTTACTAGCTCCAGCTCTGTAAACTTGGTGCCCCAGCAGGGAGCACAACCAAACTCAGCACGTGCACTCAAGTGTCACTTGGTAGTGGAAATAATGACCAAAGTGGGTGATCACTATTGTTTCCTAATGTCCAGTAAAAAAGCCATAATGGTATTGTTGTTGTTGTTATTGTTGTTGTTATTGTTGTTATTATTATTATTATTATTATTATTATTATTATTATTATTATTATTATTATTATTATTGTCAGTGAGATTCAGTACCTGGTTGTCAGATTTCTTGAGCTTGCGTAAATGCATTTTCCTTTCATACATTTCTCAAAGATAGTAGTATTAGTGAAAGACTCTGAGCTTCTTAACTTTTATGTATATTACTGGCAATTTTCCCCTCCTTGCTGTTGCACAGCAACATGACCAAAGATCAGGAGAGGTTTTGTGGCACGACAATCAAATATCAAATTTACAAGTGTTGTTTTTAAAAAATATATTTTTGCTATATGTAACCACTATGTCTATGTATTTGCAAGAACCTAGCGATACAATATGTAACATGAAACAAGGCTTATTATCCAATATACTGCCATTACAATACTGTAAGTGTACATTGAAGATTAGGGTTAGGGGTTAGCCTTAACCCTGCTGTCTAGCAGTCGGGGGATTAAACAGAACATAAAATTATCCACTCTGTTACCAAACTGTGCAAGTAAAGTTACTTGACACATAATATTGCAATATTTGCAATATATCTTCTCATGGCCCTATGTGTAACTATACAAACTAATCAATTTCAGGTTCACTTTAAGTTAGAAGTTATTTATAAATGGTTGGTTTTATATTTAATCTTTACGCAGGTAAATAACATGAACTATCGCAATGAAACAAGTTTCCATAGCACCCAGTAAAGTGTTCGGGTGTTCAAAATAGCATCACATTTCCTGAATGTACACTCTTTAAAATAAAATGTGCTAATAAGATTTTCTTAAGTGGGTTTAATCATGGTTTTGAAAGTTAGATTTAAAATGTAAAGAGTGGTTTTAGTTGGCCACCTTAATTTCACTGTTTTATTGGCTGAACTAGGTGTTGGTCTGGCTCTGCTTTAGATACACCTTTAAAAATAAACATTCAAAGTCTGAGTAGTCTAGTTTTCTAAATTGTCTAGTGAAACTCTGTGTAGGTCAGTCAGTCACAAAGTCGTGGAAAAGAAGTGACGCTTTCCATCAGTGACACTGCGCGGCCTTGTTTACGTGTAAAAATGTGAAATACTTTCCCTTTAAAATTGGGTTTTGTTATGACCGGACAGAATTAGGCTGAAACAAATGTGATAAATATCTATAAATATTCAAAAACTTTAAAGATATTTGACCGGATGAACCCAAGCGCTTCTGTGGAGAAACATACTTGGGCTACCTTTTCTCACTAGCAGCTTCCAGCTTTGTCCTCAATGTGGACTCCTCAGTGGGCTCCTCATGGTTTGGCACCGCTTGCGTGACTCATAATTCCAGGCGACAATATCAGTTTTAAGCTTCAGGCTTAACTCCAAAGAAGTTTCCTGCTTGCAAGCTAGCCGACACTCGAGTGGTGTCCTTTCTCGAGAACGTACCGGCCGGCTTATTGTCCACAGCTGTGCGGGAAACACTGGCTTTTGGGCTGTACTTGCCAAATAGTTTCATTCTCGTCAGTTTGCTGTGGTTCATTTGAGGACATTCATGGTGAGACGTATAATGCAGGACATGTTCGCAATATGTGCCAGACGCAGGCGTGACCCACTTAAGAACTTCTCTCTCACACACACACACGAGAAATCCCCCTGTCTGGCTTGAAACGAGGCCTTCTTAAGATCCAGAGCATGTTCACTTTCTGAAGTTCAGCTGGCCTTATTACTTTTACCTCCTGAAGCCTGGCTGACCTCAGAATCCTTCTTGTCTTCAGGTTGTTCTCATCACACCTACTGAATCACCAGAGCTTCTCCATTAGGCCTGCTTCTTTTACTCTCTCTCTCTCTCTCTCTCTCTCTCTCTCTCTCTCTCTCTCTCTCTCTCTCTCTCTCTCTCTCTCTCTCTCTCTCTCTCTCTCTCTCTCTCTCTCTCTCTCTCTCTCTCTCTCTCTCTCTCTCTCTCTCTCTCTCTCTCCTGCATGCCTGTGTGCTCGTCTTGTACCCTCGATTATTATTATAATTTTTTCCTCGCACGGTGGTTATGCGGTTGAGTTGTGGTTGGTGTCTTGCCAGCGGCTATAAATAGATTTGTGTCAGAGTTAGCATCTGAATGAGGGGGAGCGTCAGAAAAGGAAAAACCCTTTTTGGCATCCAGCTGGCTGCCTGCCAAACACTGGCTGAGTGGAGCCGAGCCACCGAGTGTTTTTGGAGGTGATCGAGTAAAGAGGAGTGAAGAGCTTGCTTTTTGGGAGTGTGTGTGTGTGTGTGTATGTGTGTGTGTGCTGAAATAAAAGGCTGTGTGAATGAGAAGAGTATTGGTGTGTTATCATCTGTCAGTGCCTCTCCAGCCCAGTTTGAATAGGGTGACACTGTGATTGTTATCATGTCATTCATTCACTCTCATTTGTGAGTAAGCAGCTGTTCATTATGATCGCACCCTCATGATGGAATGGAAATTTTGGGTTTTCCACATGAGAAATCCTGCTAATTTGGCTATGGAATAGTCATCTGCTGGGGCTGCGCGGTATGAACCAAACACTGGTATTGTGATTATATGGATTGTATCCCAGGTTGTGATCGTGTCTGATATTAAAAACGTACTGGAGGACTGTAACGTGGCACGTTTACAGATTGACCAGTGTTATTTGAACTAAGTAAGTGTGTCTTGTTGGATTATGGAGGTAGCTTCATTCTTCAGAACCCATACAGACACATTGTGTTGACCTTGACCAGTCATAATGCTTGCAGAGTTCAAGGGCCCACAATATGACATCATGATACTATCAAGTCACAATATGATGTTATTGTGGTTTTAGACATTTTGCCAAGTGTTGCAATAGCATATGTCGCAGTTTACTGCCATTTATTAATTTGTCATCAACTGTATGTTATAAAGGAAACTTGGTCGTCATCCGTTTTGTTTAATGAAATTAAGATTTTCAGTCTGTTCAGTGATTCGAACTTGGTTTTATTCCTCTAGTACCAATAAGTTTATGCATATTTGCATTTTATATATTGCCGATATAGTGATGCTTGGTGTCCGTATATCGATACAATATTGCCATGTGGGATATCTCATTAATATGCTGTATCAATTTTATTTTTATATTTTATATATATATATTTTTTTTCCTCCCCTGTAAAGTCTACCACTGTGATGCACATTGATATTGGAAGCATATGAGCATTGACATATATTTAATTAAAAAATAAATAAATAAAAAGAAAATAAGCTTTGGTCAGATGTTGGTTAGATCAATGTTTCAGACCCATATTTGATGGATGTATTTATCGTATTCCAGCAGAGCAGAATATGCAGATGATGGTAGAATAACATAATCCCATTTAAATAAATTGAATTGTTAATCAGGCTACACTGAATATATAGGTTAATGTAATACGTACTGTGGCTGCACACTTGTTTTAAAACCATTATCACACAATTAGCAATTGCAGGTTTGACATTGAGGTTTGTTTGAGTGCTCTCAGGATATTTTTGGGTTGAAACAAGGTTTTTCAGTCGTCCATGTTGAATAAATTATTTTGATCAACATAATTCAGACAAGTCTTTAATGTCACAGCAATATTCACCACTAAGAGTTTCATACATTGTGTTTATCATAACTGCAGTGTGTTGCATGTCCATGTTCTGCTGCACATCACTATAGTAAGGCATGCTCGTATTGTATTCCGAGTTAGAGAACATGCTACCATTTGGTATGCATGTTGTCTGAAATGTAGCATAGAGTATAGCATGTGGTGGATTGGCCAGATGTATGAATGTCTGGGATTTTGTATTATCATGCAAACCGCCCATGCCCATATCATTACTAGCCTTTGTGGTCAACAGACATAGGGTCAGACACACATCCATACAAATGCTAATGGTGGCCTGTGATCATATGGATTTTGGTAATGCATGGAAATGAAGTAGCCCTGGGTTTGGAGGGGACACACGTTTATCTGCATGTTGAAGTTTTACACTTGTTCACTGTGTCTTTAGGCAGCACTGCATGTGAGTTGATGCTCATTGACATACTAGAAAGTGGCAGATGTAGTATGAGCGCTGAGTGGTCTTATTCTGACACTGTGTCTTGGCTAGAAAACAGGGTCTCGATGTGTTCATGAAGTAATATGAGCTTTGCAGATATGATGCCTACGTTTGATAAAAGAATGTTTCAGCATAAAATGTGGGGGTTATTTTATTGATTGCTCAATTAGTTTTGTAATGCACAGTACTGCATGTAGTATATGCAATACTGTGCATTACAAAACTCTAATTGAGCTATCGATAAAATAACCCCATGTTTCTGTCTGTGTAGTATATACTGCAGCAGGTTGAAGTAATCTATACATCAGTTGAACAGTATAGTGGATAACACAATCAGCCCACAGACAGAAACACAAGGTTGCGTTGAATAACCAAGTGGTCAATAGGTTATCCAAATACACATGCAGTCGTTAGTTACAGCCCTAGTTTGTTTGCACAAGTGTTACTTGCTAGGCAGTAGAAGTGGGGATGCCGAGTGTCTCAGCAGTGCTTCAGTACTAATCAGAGATGGGACCGATCCGATACAATATCGATATCGGGGTCGATATTGACGTAATGTAACGTATCGGATATCGGGCAAATGCGGCAGATCCACTTACCGATTCATTTTTTATTTTATTTCTATTTAGTTTTGCACATTATTTCAACTATTTGAAATCTTGTTGAAGCTGCTGCTGCTGATGATACAATTTTCTTAATACTTGAACTGTTTAGATCATGCAGTCAGTCATATTGTTGTATTTAGCATACTAGAAAGGTTTTTGATACATAAGATGTTTATTTCAGTTTTGTGTTAAATATTTGATATGAAAGAAAACTATTGTGTTTGTATATGCCTTTGAAATGCATTTATATTAAATGCATGTGTGTACTCTTCTAAGTGCTGTGTCTATTTCAGCCTCATTATGTAACCTTAAACATAGTACCAATGATAATAAACTAAAGAGCCCTTATATCTGTATTTGTATCGGTATCGGTTTTGGCAGTTATATATTTGTATTGGATCGAAACTGAAAAACACTGGATCGGCCCATCACTAGTACTAATACTGCTGTATCAGGTCATTAGGGTAGAAGTTACATATTGTCATATGTTTAACCCAATATGCCACAAAGCTGTGCTCAAATATAACTGTGATCTTTGCTTTCATTCAGTTTACTGTAGACAGATTTGATTGTTATTATAATTAACAGGTCATATTAGGACAGTTTTCATAGCTTATGTTCACCTATTCTCACTTCAGGTTAAGTCAAGAGGCCTTTATTGTCATTCTATCTACGTACAAGTACACAGTGGAGTGAAATTACGTTCCTCCAGGAATGACATGGTGCAACATGGAACTTTCCAGGATTAAAGATGTTTGGAGTCATGTTTTGGTGTTTTGGGTGGGCATTTAGGCTGTTTATTTAATTTAATGCTGATATGAGTTTGAAAGAAAGACTTTCTAATGGGTCATTTAGAGTGAATGCTGTCTTCAGTGCTTACTTGTTGTATGGATTGTTATATGATGGATATTGCTTTTTACCTGAGGAGTTTTGTGCATACTGTGAATGTTGCATGAATTGGTTGTATTATGTAAAGCGGTGCTCTGCATGGTTATTGTACAAAAGGGTATGACCGCAGCTTTGTCCTTGCCTGTTGGGCAAAGGCCTTTTATCATTAACTGTCATCAATAACTGCTTTATTTTTATTTATATATATATATATATATATATATATATATATATATATATATATATATATATATATATATATATATATATATATATATATGTTTGTCTTGTGTTTTCAGACATAATCCTTGAATATTAGTGCAAAATAAAAATTCTCCATTCTTGCTGGGCTGATGACAAGATGTTTGTACTTGGTATAAATGATCACTTAATTGGTTTGTCAGCTTTGCTAAAGCTTCAGCCTTGGGGCTGTTAAAGACTGTGTATAATGGGGCATGTTAATTTGAAATGGTAATGGTTTTTGTATTTAAAATACCTCGCTTTATAAATTTTTCTAAAAGGCTGGGCTGGTATTTAAGTGTCTGTAAGAGTTAGTGGGTGGCTGTTTATATATCCATGGTGAACTGTATACTTTTGTTTTCTGGTTCTTACCAGCTAGATTAAATAACCTGTTTAGCAATATCTGCCAAAATTTGATGTCCAATTTGTGTTCATGTTCACGAAGCAATTTGTAAGATTGCACAACCTGTTGAATTCCTTTAAACGCCCTTCTTCAGTTCTTACCAGTCTAGAAGAAACTTCATCCCTTTATTCGCCAACGGCGTCTCCAGTGGTGGACAGCAATGGCACTCTTAACAACTGGGCACGCCAAGAGCTTCAGCGGTTGCTGCATTTACTGTCCCTCTCATTGGCCACCGGTCCTTAAGTGTTTTAACTGGAAACAGAACCATCAACATGATCAACAAAGGGGTTCAAATGTGCTTCTGGAGCAGTGCTGCTTCTTCATCCTCTCATGTTGGGCTGATTGATTGGACTCAACTGGCTACAGTGACTTAACCCTCACCTGCCGAGCTACAAAGTCATCAGTAAACGTGTCATGCTTTATAGCCTGTTGTTTATTTTCTTGACTTTTCATGATGCAGTGTATCAAAACCTACATAGTGATTCTGCTGTTAACTGGTTAACAGAGTTCTGGACTACATGTGTGCCCCTCTAATGAAGTCTTTTGGGCACCAAAATACATATGCTCGTATGTGTGGACCAGTAGCCGTCCTGAGTTCTTGGACACATTCAGTTCAAGGGAGAAGAATCCCAGACCCTGGGACCCGCGAAGTATGAGACATCAGTCCAGCAGTCGTCTGGCTGTGCACTGCACTCTGTATTAGACTCGAGAATTCCCAGACTGGAACGGCTCCCTGTGCAGCCTCAGTTTCTGGACAACTTCATGACCCGGACAGATAGCAGCAGGGCACTGAAATCTGTGAACGGGGGTGGGGGGAGCGTGCTTCAGATAGCAGTCGATCATTTTCTTCTCTCGAATCAAATCACGGTGGAGATGTGAAGAGGGGTTTACTGGCTTGCTCCTGCGTGTGCATCCAGGCAGCCTTGCTTTCTGCAGCTCTGTGATGAAATCGGGCTTCTAGATGTTATTACAGGTCGTGAAAGAACTCCTGTACAGCAGAGAAGCACTGCCGCGTGTTTAAAGAAAATTAACAGGTTGATATTAGCTGTTTAATTTAATTATCTCTTTCTAATAGTTCACATCTGTGTGGGCGTTTGTTTTACGTGTCAGTCTGTTTTTTCCCTATTTTTTTTCTTTTTCTTTTTAACCAACAGTCTCATCATTTGTAAACGTAATGCTCGCCTGCATGTTAAACCTTTCACTGTACCTTGAATGATGGGCTGCGTACTGTCAAGAGCCTGGCGATACTATACGTATCGTGATACAGAGGTCACGATTCAATATATCCCAATATTGAAATCAATGTCGTATATTGTGATTTTTCGAACCCTACTATTAAAACATACCGCTACATGAAAAGGTTTGTCAATGCTTCCAATAGCATTGCGCCCTTGTGCTGCTTGTTAATGTTGGAGTGGAGCTGAAAATGGATCACAGCACTGCCATCTAGTGGTCAGAGGTTTAAACACAACACACAATGATTCCCTGTCTGCCAGGAATCTGTGTATCGATACTGTGTTTTTGAGAATTGATACAGTATCACTAAACATAATATCCTGAAATTCAATATTGATTATATATATTGATATTTTCTCACACCTCTATTGAATGATCAGGTGTTGTTTTGTTAAATGCTTGTTTATAAATTCTTATTTACATCATCACCTTGATCAAACAGTGAAAACGGACACAACAACCTCAAGCTTCATCACACACGTGCATGGCCTCTCTGAACTGGTGCATCTCCCAATGCTGTTTATAGATTTTTACTGAATTTCCAAGAAGTAAAATACGGTTGCTGCCTTTGGCTACTCAGTGAATCTCAGTTTCTTTGTCTAGTGCCTGCTGTACCACCAGAGTGAAGGACAGTTGCAAAGCACTGTGATATTGTGATGTGTATATTAAAGAATATCCTTTGTCAAAAACATCTCCACATTTTAATATTTTAAAATATTGTTGTGGGTCTCTCAAGTAAGGTGCAGTGTTGATATGACCTTCTGTAGGATTACTAAAAAAACTGGGTAATGAATACTGTTCTGTAATAAAAGCGTGGATAGATCATAACCGGGAGAACTGACCAATTGTGCTGTAGCAGCTTTCATTTCTTTACCAGCTTTGTGATGGAGCAGACAGGAAAGAAATTTAGAAGGGATGTTGTGTTCCCAGATGTCCTGATTGCAGCACCGCTGTGTGAGAACACAGTGTGTGGAAGTGTGGAAGGCTTTAGTCTCTATACAGCGACTTTCTTTCACAACGCACTGAAACTGATGCTGACGTGAATGTGTGGTGTGCAGTATGTAATATAATGTAATCTGACCAGTGTTTTTATTGTGTTACACTATGTGGCACTATGCCTGTGAAGCTTTTTAGGAATGAATGTGTATTTTTGGTGGGGGCGGGGGGCTGTAATAAATCATGACTTCACTTCACTGGACTATATAAAAGCCAGAGGTACGTGGATTATTTCATTTGCTTTTGTCTGGAAAGAGTTTGCTAGAGAGAAGTGCTGTCAGACACTTAAATGAATTAATCAGGATTGCGTGGTTAATTGTGAGTAATTGCATTGGTATTTGTTGCTCAGACAAACATGCAACAGCAACATCTCCTGTTGCCTTGACCTTTAGTATCCCTGTGCTAATGCATTTCTGAGACGAAATGGTTTAGCCAGGTGCTTTACTGATGGGTGTTACTAATGATGGCTGACGTTGATGATCTAATAAAACTCCTAAAAATATAGCCCTTCATGTCTGTAGTGGTGACAAAGTAAGACCAGAATAATAACTTGGATTTTATTATAATCATTTATTATCTTACATTGTCTGTGATGTTTTTTTTGTTTGAGTTAAGGTAGCAACAGTGATACTGCAATACTATCAACACCATCCTACCTTATTTATATTACGTGCTAGTGGTGTTGCTTTTGGTGTCGGTGGTGTTGTTGGTGGTGTTGCTTTGGTGTTGGTGGTGTTCCTGGAGTTGTTGGTGGTGTTGTTGCTTTGGTGTCTGTGATGTTGCTTTTGGTGTCGGTGGTGTTCCTGCTGGTGTTGCTTTTGGTGTCGGTGGTGTTCCTGCTGGTGTTGCTTTTGGTGTCGGTGGTGTTCCTGCTGGTGTTGCTTTTGGTGTCGGTGGTGTTGCTTTTGGTGTCTGTGGTGTTCCTGCTGGTGTTGCTTTTGGTGTCGGTGGTGTTCCTGCTGGTGTTGCTTTTGGTGTCGGTGGTGTTGCTTTTGGTGTCTGTGGTGTTGGTGGTGTTGGTGGTGTTGCTGGTGGTGTTGCTTTGGTGTCGGTGGTGGTGGTGTTGGTGGTGGTGTTGCTGGTGGTGTTGCTTTGGTGGTGGTGGTGTTACTGGAGTTGTTGTTGGTGGTGTTGTTGCTTTGGTGTTGGTGGTGTTGCTGGTGTTGTTGCTTTGGTGTTGGTAGTGTTCCTGGAGTTGTTAGTGGTGTTGTTGCTTTGGTGTTGGAGGTGTTGCTGGTGGTGTTGCTTTGGTGTTGGTGGTGGTGGTGGTGTTGGTGGTGGTGTTGCTGGTGGTGTTGCTTTGGTGTTGGTGTTGTTCCTGGTGTTGGTGGTGTTGCTTTTGGTGTTGGTGGTTTTATTAAAGCTACGTTATGTAAGTTTTGTGGATTTGGAGACCTCACTGTTGGGAATGTGTAATTGCACACAACTTGCAGAAGACCATTTATGATGATGGAGGGTGCATTCAGAGTATTCATGGAGAATCAAATCTTGGTGAAGGTTGTGTTCCCTGAGAATGTGTGTGTGAATAATCTACTGTTGTGATCATATCTTCATCCGTATCATGTTAAGCTTGTATTTAAGTTCTAAAAATCTTAAAATCTTTTTTTGAGCTAGACCTCGCAGTGCAACTTTCTTCACTGTAGTGCTACTTTCAGTTCTAACAAAACCTAGTGTTTTACATAGTGCAGCTTTAATTAGCACACTAGTTTTGGTTGCCTAAAGAATTCATAAGCTATTGATACTGTTATCATCAATGCCTTGTACCACTGTACTGGTGCTGGCAGGAGTTTTGTATCAGGTCGCAGCTCCTGGCACATGTATCATTAATTTTATTCAAATTTTTGGCCCATAATTAAGTAGCAGAATCTTTTAAATGAGTGAAAATCCCCATAAATATGTATATATATATTTTTTCTGCTTGTAGTTCTATGAGGGGGTGAATTCATCCTTGACTGGAGTGCATCATTACACAGAGCGGCCTCTGATGCCCTCCCTCACATTATATATGTAATAGAGTGGTTTCAGTGGCAGGTTTCAGTTTCCAGGTGATACTATAGCCTACACTCACCTGCACCAGCACGCCGGCATTCTCAGCTCCAGCAGGCTAGAACAGTGACAGGTAAATTTAAGAAATGCGAAATGGGCTGAGGTCCTTGTACTTATGCAGCATTCCTATCAGACATCCTGCTGTCTTATGTCTCGAACGTCTGACAAACGTTTCTGACAGTGTCTCTCTCATTGTGTTACTTTAAGGACTTTGCTGAAATTGTGGTTTCCTCTCGAGATTTCATTCTGATGTGTGAAGGTGAGATGTTTCTATGTGATGTGCTACATTTAAGATTTTCTCTGCTGTACCCTTGGACAGTCTTTGGCAGCTGTTCTCTCCTCTTTCAGATTTTAATATCTTGCATTGTCAGGTTGAGCAATACGACAGTGAAATAACACTTGACTAAACTGTGGTATTGTAGACATTGTTTGTTCATTTGTTTGTTTATTTATTTATTTATTTAACAGAGACATTATAGATGAATATTGTTTTATAAACTGTAGTAAACAAAGCTTCTGGCTAAAGCTGATTTCCAGCCTCTGTTCATGCCCATTAAGCTCAACATACTCTACGCAATATATGCTACACCAGTCTGATGTGTATGTAAACCAAACTAAAGCACATTACAGGGTGGCGGGTCGCACTGATACAGCTGCTGTCCAAAAAATCATGTTAGACAGAAGTTCTGCTCCTCACTCACTGCGGAGGTGGCAGTCACCATTAGTGTCACATTCTGTTAGTGTTTCTTTACGTTTTCTCTCTCTACACCGTGCGAAGCATATTCCTCAGAGTCTTTTTCTTAAATATTTAAAGGGAAGTGTTTATTATCTGTTTAAAGTTTTATGTTTTTAATATAGAAATGAGTGCAGTCCAGTGTTTAACCCTTTATGCACTAACGGGCCCTCACTCACTTCAGTGCCCGTAACTAGGGTTTTACAAATGTGGGAACTGAGCCGGTGCTGATATCCAATGTTTTTCATGTAAACATCTGCCCGTGCCAAAACCGTTACATAATGTAGAAAGTGGGGCTCCATCCAGCTGGACTAGCGGTACAGAGAAACACAACATTCATTTCTGAGGGTTCCAAACACAGTGAAGGGAATAAACCACAGATATTCTTGCACAGCCTTCTGTTCTTCTGGGTTACAAGAAAAACATCTAATATTAGTTTGAGAAGCCCTCTTTCTGATAGCAATAGTTTATTTTAGTTGGGGTTTTTCTTTAAGCGAACATCTCTCGACACTGATGGTAAATGTGTATTTACAATATTCCAATAATTTTTTTTTTTTTTTTTACGATACACTGTCACAAATTTTCTGACAGACAGTGCTGGTACATAAACAGACGAAAACTATAAATACAGATTATTAGATTTGATTGATTGTTTTCAGCACTGTGCTGTACTAAATCCAATTAAACAGGATAAATGATGCTGTCTTTATGATAAAACCTGCTGTTGCTCATTGTTTGTTGCTCATTGTCACGGTCCCCATGATAAGCTCTGAAAAGCTGTTCCATAAAAGATTGCGATAACCAATATTTTCATGTTGCGCAGTTCTGGCCGATGCCCGTACGGTTCAAGTGTTATCCTGCATCGTTCCTTACGATTAGTAGCTGATTGATAGTTGAAGGATTTAACTATTCTTCTTGATTCATAAATAGGCTTTTAATATATTGTAATAATATATAACCTGGTGATACAATGCGTGTCGTGATACAGCGGTCCCGATTCAGTATATTGTGATATATTGCGATATTGCAAGCAAAGTGATATATTGCGATTTTTTAAAATCCTACTATTAAAACACACCACTATATGAACAGGTTTGCTAACGCTTACAATAGCATTGCGCCCTTGTGCTACTTGTTAATGTTGGAGTGGAGCTGAAATTGGATTATAACTCTGCCATCTTGTGGTCAGTGGTTTAAACACAACACACAATGATTTACTGTCTGCCAGGAATCTGTGTATCAATACTGTGTTTTTGAGAATCGATACAGTGTCACTAAACATAATATTCCAATATTCTATATATTCTTACACCACTAATTGCTATGCAAATGACTGCGGCAGTGTGTCAGCGTAATAATTACAATACTGGTGTTTTATTCATATTATGCAGCCCCACCACACGCATGCTAGAGCAGTTGTATTTCCAGCACTGGTTTTGTCTGGAGTTTGTGGCTGGAGCAGAATGAACGCTCGAGTCTCTTTTCCGAAGCAGCGATTTGCATTGTGTCCACTGTGAATGCGCTAATGGACTCCAATGGCGCAACAAAGCCAGTCATTCTCTTCTGCACGGACAGTGCTCTCCGGCTCACGTTGGGCTCGTGTTCATTCTTTAGTCTACTCCTTTTTCTTAAAAGCAGATGTTGATCATTTACTCTCGTGTGCCTCTGGATGTTGGGCAGCTGTTGTGAATGAACTGATTGATTGTTTTTGCATTACAGCGTAAGGACGAGCACTGCCCTTGAAAAGCCCACAGCTATGAAAGTCCCGTGTAGTGGTTTTGTCGGCTCCGTCCCGGCTTATGCCTAATGTGAAGTCACATGTGAGTGTAAGGCTATACTCTGAGACTCGTCCCGGGAGGATATCATTTATTGATATTGCCATCTTAAAGGCGCATACCGTCACGCCGGCACAGACTCCTTCATTATTTCTTCCCCCCCATCCTTTCATGGTGACACCAGTTGATCGTGATGGCTTTAAGTACGTTGCATAATTTCAGAGGGGGTCCTCCCATGGGCACTGTAGACGTGGGATTAGAGTGGGGGGGGGCACGGTTTCAGTGCATAAATGATGGAATATCCCTTCTGGTTCTCAACATGCCACAGTGAGGGGCTGTGGAAAATATGCCATCAAAGCGCACGACTACTGAGATCACCCACGTTGTTAGCAATTCATTAGACACATTCAGTGGTAATAAGGTTTGAAAGCTAGTTATCACAGAAAAGCCCGACTGCGAGAAATATGCAGCGTGCGCTGCTGGTTAAATCCCCAAAAGCCTCTGTCCTCGCGTGACCCTCCGGATGCTTAAGGCAGTGTAGCAGAAAGCCTGCCTTGCTAATTGGGATATTTTTGTTCAGTTGTCAGCCTCGTTATGAGCGCTAGCGCTCTCGACTTCGCCAGCTCGTTCTGCGGCGCGGCGAGAGAGAAAGTGGGGGAAACAAACCGGAGCATTTGGACAGCGCGCCTACCTCAAGCACTCAGCAGCTTGGATGGCTCCGCTGGGGGTGGCTAGCTTGCGGTCAAGTTCCGCTGCTCAGGTAAGCTGTCTGCCAAGAACAAGAGTGCAGCGCTCCAGCGCTGTGACAGGGCCGAGCCCGGAGAGGGTCCCCAAGCCAGCAGGGGCAGAGGCTCTGGCAGGATATCAACTCCAAACCTAAAAAAAGTCAGTGATTTGGCACAGCACGGTAGGGCAGGGCCGTCCTGGCACATGAGTGGAGTTTATTTACGTTCTCTGGAAGGTGAGGGTAGGGCCGGGCACGCTAACTGTATAAACTGCATGGTAACAGTAGCAGATTAGATTATGACACTGTTTTATTTTAGTGGGTTTTTTCATTTGGTTGATATGTTTTTTATGGGTCCTGTGAAATATGATATAGCTGTTTGGCTGGTGCTTCTTGAAAGCCTCAGAAACCCTAATGTTGTGTACGAATATCTTGATTTTTATATATATATATATATATATATATATATATATATCTCCAAAATAGTAACTTTACAAAAGAGGCCAAAAACAGGCTCAACTTGCATTGAAAGTCAATGGAATTTATTCCAAGCTAATTTGGAGCATTTCTATTTGTCCATTCATGATGCAATTTTCACACGCTGTCGTGTTCAGATGATGCTGAAAAATGAAAAGAGACAACAATGGGTATGCATGTTTTTCATTGGACAGCGACTATATATATATATATATATATTCAGTATATTTATTTGTTTATTAGATTATATTTCTTGCCACTTTATCAGTCCTGAGTACTTTCAGACTGATGTTTTGTTAGCTCATCTTTATTTTTGTTTAAAAGGTAACATTCTATGCAACTGAATTTTCAAATTCTGCAGACTTGCTTCACTCTCTGACTCTTCCACAGTGCAGAAGAAGTGGCAGATTTTGAAAATAATGAGGCTTAATTTACAGTTTAATTAATTTTTGCCTCATTTGTTCACTCGTAGGTGAGGGAGCTGTCGGTCTTTCACGCTTTCTAAAGTCTGCTTGCTTTTGGGAAGCACTGCTGCTCAGAATAGCAGAGAAATGTTTATTGGCTCTGTTTGTGATTTGGTTTGAAGTTTCACACATGCTCAAAGGTTACCTTTCCTCGCTTCGTTCTGCCCTTAATGGTAGTGTTAAAATAGATTTGTGTGTTTTTGTATTTTTTTTTTTCAATTTATTTATTTATTTATTTATTTATTTATTTATTTATTCATTCATTTATTGCCAAGAATGCATTGCAAGGAATTCATCACTGCTTCTTTGAAGCCCTAATTGCCATCCAGGGCTCGCGTTTAACTGGGGGTACGTGCTGTTTGTGTCTGGTGAAATAACGTGCCATTGTTTCACACTCTTGCCAACTCCAGTGCAGATTTGGACAGCTGGAGGACGATGGTGACCGAGGTAGGGGCGTTGCCTTTCAGTTGCAGTTGTTGGAATGCTAGAATATGATGGGTAGTGGACGTGCCGTTGGAATGGACGCCGCACGACAGCTAAACTGCCTTCTGTAGAGAAAAAGGGCAAATGTAATTTTAGGGTGAAGGTAGACTGTTGTGTCCGTACAGCTCACTCCAAACGAAACCCGTCTCTTACTTTCATCAGTGCTAGCCAACAGCCTGTCACGAGAAACACTAACCTCTAAGCCGACGTCGAGTGTGTGAGCTGAATTGTTTCTGAACAGGCAGAGATGACTCCTTCATCCCAGAATAGTATCGATAGTGGACCTGCAGCTATTCCACCGCTCGGCCAGACAAACGTGTGGTGGTAAACTGAAACATGATTAAAATGTTTTAGGCTCCCTCATCTAAAACATATAAAAAGCCTTTATATAACGTTAGAGCTGTTGTATCTGTATTGACGGGTGTTTATATTCGTCCGATTTCAGCAGATGAAATATTGATCTCAGTTTGTTTGATCGAATCCCAGTTCGACTGGTTCTTTGCTCTCATTAAAATGGTGGTTAGCTAAACGTTTGAAATGAAATAAATCAATAACCAGTCAAAATGACATTCTGCTCCTCGCCAATGCTTCGTAGCACATGTACACTGTTTTATGCATTTTTAAAATTTTGACGTAATTAATTTGCAGTAAATTATTATAATATTATTATATTAATAATTATTATTTATGATTAGTCACATAATAAAGGGACATTTCTGCAGAAATATTGAAAAAGATGAAATTTCCCTTTAATTTCTCTTAGTTTCTCAATGTGTTTCTTCAGTACTTCATGAGCAGAATGTTATTTTGAATAGAACGGCTTTATGGCAGAACCGTCTGTAGCGTCTGCCTTTCATGTTTTGCATGTCGGTAAGGGTTTTCATACAGTGTGAATGTAAAGGCTCATTTATTCTCCCTCTGCATGTGGAAATGTCTGTGCGTTTCAATGATATAACCGTCACTGCTCACATACTTCTCTACGTCAGCTCTGTTTACATGGTTGTTGAGCAACGCATCCAGTCGAGGGTAGTATGGAGTAAATCAAACATGGTGATGGTGGATGAGCTCGTAGTTCTGTATTTACTTCATAAACAACAAAAAACAACTGTTTGTCTCTGCGCCACGGCAACGTTACATTATGGTTAAGATTTCTAACCAATTTACACAAATGTCTTTAAAAAGCTCTGCCGTTTCTTCTTCGCCGTGTCCGTATGGAAGTAATAACGTCTTGCACTGCCCCCACAGTCTACAGGGGTATTGCTCCATTCACTTAATGAACGCAGAGTACGTACAGAACACTCCATGAATAATAGGGCTGTGTATTGGCAACAACCTGGCGATACAATATGTATAGTGATACAGAGGTCACGATTCAATATATCGTGATATACTGCAAGCAAAGAACTATACTGTGATTTTTCAAATTCTACTATTAAAACACACTACTATATGAACAGGTTTGTCAATGCTTACAACAGGTCAGAGGCTTAAACACAACACACAAAAAATCACTGTCTGCCAGGAATCTGTGTATCGATACTGTGTTTTTTAGAATCGATACAGTATCACAAAACATAATATCCCGATATTTGATATTTTCGATATTTTCTTACACCCCTAATGCATAACCGTATCTGTTTTTAACGTTGAGTAGAAATGAGCCTTAAAAGTCAGTCCTTAATTTGTGACGTTTGTTAACTGGAGAACTGCTTGCACCATACTTGAGTGTGCATCAATTCAGTTCTTACCTGGGAACAGATCCCAAATACGAAAACAGCGGTAAACATTGGAATCCGAGTGAAGTAAGTAGGTTTTGAGAAGACACTGGTCGGCGAGTGAGGCTCATTATTGTCTGGCTTTAGAGGACACTAGGCTACCGCTTAACCAGCCAAACAGGCCGTAATACTCCACAAGTGAGCTCCGCGGATTATCCTCGGATGTGATTCCTGCTGTCGCTGCGCTACAGAGACTGTACAGCATCACTTTTGTGAAGTGGAGCAAAACCCACTCTTCTCCACCGCAGCACTGCTCGGTCCAGTGAAACGAGTGCAGAGCAGCTCACTAGTGCGCCTCGTTTAAAATCAGCTTGAGTTTACTGTTTAATTAGGATACTTTGAAATTAATTCTAAGTAGGTAATTTATGATGGTATCCGTCAAATACGTACTCGTACTTTTCAGGGGACGCCCTTCTTAGCTAGTAAACCGAGGCATGAAAAGAGCCCAGACTTTTACGTTACCAGCTCAACGTTTCAGTGACACGTTTTGTGATTGTGCACACGCTTTTTGTTTGTGTGGTTTGCACATAAGTGCTAATTGATATAATCTGCAGCCAATATATAATCTGCAGTTGCTTTTTCCATCCGCACCACTGTTTGTGTTTGGTCGAAGAGATTTTTTACTACAATGGCTACAAGCTCCCGTAACTGTATTCAGCCAGCAGTGAATCATGACCATGCTGGTGAACCACAAGCTTTTCATGCGGTCTGAGCGTCCGTGCCAAACCCCAATCTTTGAGTAGAGGCGCTGACAGCTTGTTTATCCAGCGTAATCTCTCCAGCTCGCTCTCGTTCCAAAGTAAAGATTACATATGGCTCTTGTAATTAGCCGGGGGGGAAGCAATTAGAGCAGCGGAGCAGAAGGTAATGACCTAAACTATACTGTGCATTAGGTTTCAGTGGGACACTGACGTTAGCAGGCTGATGACTGTAGGTACGCAGTGCACTGTTCATGATTGTGAAGCTAATGTGGATACAGTCTGAGTGTGCTGTGGACAAGTTCAGTGCATTTAAGGTGGTTTTATGTAATGTTACGTTTACCAAGAAATTTGAATAAAATTCATTGCGACCTCTACATTATAAATTTAATACTGTGTAAAAATCAGAGACCACCCTTTCATTTGTTTAGTTTCAGGTTGGTTGTTAAGGACAAGTTTTAAAGTACTCAGATTATTGTTAACCAGCTCGCCAGTGATTATTTTCGGCATGGTAGCACGTACTTGCCCTCTTTAGGTCTAAAACTTTTCCACCGTGTGTTTCCACCTGTCTGACTTCTACCGTATATATTAGCGCCATGTCTTTTGCAATACATCGCTGTAGCATCTGTGATTGCCTTCCATCGCTCCCCATTATGCTCATACGGCGCACAGTTGGAAAAGGAGTCTGGGACGGTTGCTTTATTTTGGGTAGTGTGCTGGTGGAGAGGATGTTTTCATTGCGCTGGGAGCAGCACTTCTCCCACTCTGCTGCATGCCTCTGTTTAAGGTGTTGGATCAAGTTTCTCTTGCTGCTTCATTTGGAAGAAACAGTTTTCAAACACTTCTTACAGTGAGGACTTGTTTGGTCCGTGTCCGACGCCAAACTAATTCCATATCACAGAGGAAGTTCCTCCTTTCTTGGGGATTAATTCCGGCTTTTCCCAAATCACTAGCATGTTATGTGTGTCTATGGTGGGGAATCCCTCTGAACTACAGAAGCCCAAAGGGGGGCATCAGTGGTGGGAATTAAAACTGAGAGAAAACCGATTTTCAACCTTAACTAATTGATAAAATCGATTTATCGCCCAGCTCTAATTAATATATGTGTATATTGTGTGTGTGTATGTATATGTGTGTGTGTGTGTGTGTGTGTGTATGTATATATATATATATATATATATATATATATATATATGTATGTATATATATGTGTGTGTGTATATATATATATATATATTCTTTGGAGGTGTGGAAAAATGATCCCTGTACATTTACATGATAAACTGAAAGCTGGACCAACGGTTGTTGAGCAAATTTTGTATTTTATATACATACACACACACACACATATATATATATATATATATATATATATATATATATATATATATATATATATATATATATATATATATATATATACATACACACACACACACACATATATACACACATACACATATATGTGTATATATGTGTGTGTGTGTGTGTGTATATATATATATATATATATATATATATATATATATATATATATATATATATATATATATATATGTGTGTGTGTGTGTATGTATATAAAATACAAAATTTGCTCAACAACCGTTGGTCCAGCTTTCAGTTTATCATGTAAATGTACAGGGATCATTTTTCCACACCTCCAAAGAAAACCAGCAGCTTCTTCTTTTTCCAGTCAGACATTTTCTGAGGGAACTGCATGATGCATTTAAATTTGTTTACACTTATCTACATTCATTATGCCTTCAGTCAATTCACCAGCTCCAGATGCTGTGCATCCCCAAACATGCGCTGATTCTCCACCATGTTTCACTGATAATTGTAGACATGGTTCAAGAGCCTTTCATTACTTCACTGAGTACATACTGCCTCCTGGTAATTCCAGAGATCTCAGATTCAGACTTTCAAACGCAAGTCCAGGTTTCATATGTCCAATTTCAGTGCAAAGCGTTTATTTTCCTGCTTAGTAGCCAATTTCCTGGCAGCTGCACATCCTTTCACACCTGTAATGTTGGGTTTTTATCCCACATTGGAAGCATGAACAGAAACACCTGTGGATCTTCAGATCCAAAGCAGCGTGGAGCTAGATTTTTCATCTCAATTTTTTAGAGATGAATGCTTTAAGTACTCTTTAATGTGATACTGTCACTTTTGTTCGATCACTGGTTCGCACACGGTTAATAAGAGTCACACTTTGTTTTTTTGGAAACACCTATTTTGGCTTTGCATTGTAGCTGTACATCTGAGAGAAGTGTGTAAGGCAGCTGAGGTGTGTTAGTGTAGTTGCTTGTGTGAATGAAGGTGTCTGTCTGAAGGTGAACAGAAGTTCAGTGAGAGCAGGTATTGTAAGGAGTTAAGCCTCTCAGGGTAACAATGTCATATTCAACATTAAAGAGCTTTTACTGTGAAGCTCAGAGACCCCAATACCATTCACTCGGCTACTGCTATATTATTTATTCTTGTATCGCTGCTATGGACAAAATCACTTTAAATATATTGACCTTATATTAACCTGTCTGCAAAAAATTCTACATAGTTTCTACAGTATATCTTGTGTATATTTCTTGGTATATTTTCATATATTCCCTTATATATTTCACTTATTACTGTATGTATATACTGCCGCTCAAAAGTTTGTCCATTTCACTGTTAATGTAAGTGTATCAGATGATTTTTAAAGAATAAAAATGTTTGTATTAAAGTCTATTTTTGTATAGAGGCTTATTTAGCATATAGTCCTATTATCAGTAATTCTCAGTCCTCTGTCTAAATCTCCTGGTACGGCCACCAATCCAAGTTAAGAATGTTATTGGACTAATTGGTTGTTCGGACACTCTTGATCAATTGTGATGCACAGCTGAAAACATTCTACAAATAAGTGAGTATAAAAGGGAACAACATTCTAGATTAGTTTAGTATCTGAAGCATCAGCAGTTGATGGCTTGCTGACAGACTCAAAATGACCAGAAAGAACTTTCTTTACTTTACAACTTTCTTTAGAGAGCCGTCAGTCCATTGTTGTGTTAAGGAAGAAGATACTCCATTAAAACAAGAACATTTCACTGTGATTTTGAGCGGTAGTGTATATTCTAGCTTATTTTGCTTTATTATGGTCTATTTATTATGTTTGTACTGTTTTTACTACTATATATACGTGGACGAATTAGTTATCATTAGATGTGGTTTACATGTTTATACCTTGTGTTTATATATTTTTTTCCTAATTGTAAACAAAAAGTCAGTCACTGTGTTAATCCCATATTCTGCTTGAACCTCTCGGCTGGAAAACCCACCTGATATTAATCGGTTCTCTGCATGTTCTGTCTGTTTTTGTCCTCCTTATCTGCAGACTTTGGAAAATCCAGGATCCAGCAAAAGAAATTGTGTACACTGTCTGCAATATGCAGAGGCGTTCTAGATGATCAGGCATTTCTATTGATGCCATTTTTGCAGCATTTGTAAGTCGCTCCAGCAAACTTGTGCAGGATTTTGCAGGAAATGAGTCACTTCGATGGTCATATTTGTGAAAATCGCTGCTGGTCACTTTAGTGGAATGAAATCTGCAATCGAGCTTGTTTGACATTCTTTGTATTGTGTGCACAGTGCCTGTGTAGTCAGTGGAAGTCTGCTCTTTGTGGATATGTTTCCGTATTTAACTGTGGGTTTTTGTTTGCACACGCGCGTGCAGATTGCATTGCTCTTTTTGTTTATGAACAAACAGGCTAGAGGGGACTTGGGGCCCAAAACTTCAATTTGTTTGCTTTGATGAAGTGGCTGCAGGGTTTTGTTTTGTGGTTTGCTGTCTCTGTTTCCAATTACAACGCAAGGTCTTATCAGGAATGTCAGTGGCATTTGAGGTTTTGTGTTGGTGTGTTTTCAAGGCCTTCATGCTCTCGCAGTGGTGTAGACTGACAGTCTTTATGGGCCACACAAAATGAGTTCCAGATCTCGCTCTCTCTCTCTCTTGCTCTCACTGTCTCTCTTTTCTCTCGCTCACTCAGACTCACTCTCTCTTTTACACAGAACAGCCGCCGCGGTTCAGCGTGACTTTGATGCTGGAAAAATCTCTGAAGTTTGAAGTTGTTTATTTTAGAAGGCACAAGTATATTTTTAGTGGCAAACTCTATTTTAGATTGTCTTTTATTCCCCCAGTGTTGGCCTAAATGCAGCGAGAAGCAGTGAACAGTCCTCCGCATGATCCTGTTTTGTTTGTTTGCTTAAAGAGGGCATGTCACTGTGGCCAGAAACCCTGATCAGCTGACTGTTACTATGAGGCGGTAGTGTTCATGAAATAATTGCCGTGTGCGTTACTGAGTGTGAAGTTCAGCAGCAGTGCGCTCAGTGTGCGGTGCTTTGGCTCGCTCTGAAGGAAGCAGGTTGTGTGTGTTTAAAGTGTGTGAATTCAGTCAGATCGTGCGTCGGCTGTTGTTAACGTGGATGTTGTGGTGTGTGTGCGGTTGTTGTTTTTTTCCGTGGCCGAGCGCGGGCTGTCGGAGCGCGAGTGAGCTGCGCTGAGGTTGAAGTGCGCTGTTTGAAGTAGGCTGTGTGGTTTGGAAGTGGATAAGCTCCTGAGTAGCAGTAACAGCAGAAACAGATGTTGACTTTCTCTGCCGAGCCTGTCCCTGTCAGTAACACACAGCAGCCGCCACTGAGTGGAATGGACAGTTCGCTGTTTGTTTATTTTTTTATTTTCTATCTCTCTTCTCTCTCCTGGTTCTTCTCTTTAACTCTCGCTCTTTCTCTCTCTCTCTCCTCTCGCTCTTTCTCTCTCTCCTCTCTATTCTCTCTTTCCCTCTCCTCTATTCTCGCTCTCTCTCTCTCTCTCTCCTCTTGCTCTTTCTCTCTCTCCTCTCTATTCTCTCTTTCCCTCTCCTCTATTCTCGCTCTCTCTCTCTCTCTCCTCTCGCTCTTTCTCTCTCTCCTCTCTATTCTCTCTTTCCCTCTCCTCTATTCTCTCTCTTTCTCTCTCTCTCCTCTCTCTTCTCTCTCCTGGTTCTTCTCTTTAACTCTCGCTCTTTCTCTCTCTCTCTCCTCTCTATTCTCTCTTTCACTCTCCTCTATTCTCTCTTTCACTACCCTCTATTCTCTCTCTTTCTCTCTCTAATCTCGCTTTTTCTCTCTCTCCTCCTCTCTCCTCTCTATTCTCTCTTTCTCTCTCCTCTATTCTCTCTCTTTCTCTCTCTCCTCCTCTCTCCTCTCTATTCTCTCTTTCTCTCTCCTCTATTCTCTCTCTTTCTCCTCTCTATTCTCTCTTTCCCTCTCCTCTATTCTCTCTGTTTCTCTCTCTCTCTCCTCTTGCTCTTTCTCTCTCCTCTATTCTCTCTCTTTCTCTCTCTCTCTCCTCTTGCTCTTTCTCTCTCTCCTCTCTATTCTCTCTTTCCCTCTCCTCTATTCTCTCTCTTTCTCTCTCTCTCTCCTCTTGCTCTTTCTCTCTTCTCTCTATTCTCTTTCACTCTCCTCTATTCTCTCTCTTTCTCTCTCTAATCTCGCTCTTTCTCTCTCTCCTCCTCTCTCCTCTCTATTCTCTCTTTCTCTCTCCTCTATTCTCTCTCTTTCTCCTCTCTATTCTCTCTTTCCCTCTCCTCTATTCTCTCTGTTTCTCTCTCTCTCTCCTCTTGCTCTTTCTCTCTCCTCTATTCTCTCTCTTTCTCTCTCTCTCTCCTCTTGCTCTTTCTCTCTCTCCTCTCTATTCTCTCTTTCTCTCTCCTCTCTATTCTCTCTCTTTCTCTCTCTCTCTCCTCTTGCTCTTTCTCTCTTCTCTCTATTCTCTTTCCCTCTCCTCTATTCTCTCTCTTTCTCTCCTTCTCTCTCGCTCTTTCTCTCCTCTCTATTCTCTCTTTTCCTCTCTTTCTCTTCTCTCTTCTATCGCTCTTTCTCTTATATCTATTCTCGCTCTTTCTCTCCTCTCTTTTCACTCTTTCTCTTTTTTCGCTTTTTCTATTTGCATTTTCTCTCTCTATTTTCTGTCTTTCCTCTCTTCTCTCTCTCTCTTTCTCTCTTACATTTCTCAATCTCTCTCTTCTGCGTCTTCATATCCCTCTTTCTATTTGAACACTGTTCTGCTGAACAGAGAAATCTTGGTTCAGGCTGAAACACTAGTCTGGAGAAAAGAACTGATTAACTGTGTTTTTATTTTTTCACCATCTGCAGTAACTATTATTTCATAATGGTATCGTAGTTGTGGGTCAGTGCAAATATCCAGTATTTGTTGTTTCAACCAACAGTAAAAAGAAAACTATGCTGTCTCTGAGATTCTGCATCTCAGTAATTTCAATGGATTATTTAAAAACTTTGTGGTCGACCTATTTGACCTGTATCTTTAAAGCAGCACTACATTTAGTTCAAACTAAAGACGTAAATAAGATCTGACTCAAAAAATCTACATTGCATTGATGAAGACAGGATGACATTAGTAGGTCATTTAAGTACATCCTCAGAAGAAGGACGTCTTGGACTGAGTCCACAATCATCACACTCATCTGCTCAGGGAAGGGGTCACGTCACTTGCCATTGCGCAGAGAGGTCTTTAAATACAGCTCAAAAATAATTAAGTTTCTTAAATTATATGCCTAAACCTTTCAGTATTGTTGTAATGTTGTGGCCACTGTCCCTTTTTTTTTTTTTTTTTTTTTTTTGCTTTGCTGTGGAACCAATGGCCACTACATGCTTTGTGTCCTAACTTGCTGGCCATGTCATTCCCATGCAGCTCTGTTCTACCAGGCCAGTCGTTGTACTCCACTACAAGCAGGCTTGAATTCAGCTGCTTGTTTATGTTTGCAGTACTAAAATCAGGTACAGGACAGCAGGTACCGGGGGTTAAGAACTACTGCATTGAGACATGAGGCCAAGCACATTGGAATCACAATAACTAAGCCTGTAACTGTATATATCCAGACTTTCTTAGCACTACTGTGACTTACCTGAGCTCTTATTAAGAGCATATATTAAAATATAATTCTAAAATCCATAATCTACACTTTAAAGCTGTCACACGTCCTCCGTTAAGCTTGATCACTTGAATAAAAACACTGATCATAAAATTTACAACTGATCCAGTTTCTTTTCAGTCAAATTGGCCAGCGACTGGTCTTTGTGGTCAGTGTGTTGTAGGCCTGTAGTAGGTGCTTTCTTTAGTACCCAACATTTTATAAATTACAAATTTGCTTTGCATTAAGTAACATGAGTCAAAGTAAGAGATAACTAGCAGTGTAGCTCAATGAATAATGTAAAGAGATGCTGTGATGTTTTGGTTTGTGGCAGCAGCAGCATTCAAATACAGTCCAGGAGTGTTTACCTGCCTCACACCATTTACATCATTAAAATCTCAATCTCAATTTAGAAACTTTATCTTATCTCCAGATGAGAAAGCTCAAACTACTCCATCGAGGTCAGTTATTGATTATGTCTCATAAGTTACTCCCCAGCTGGCCATTCGTACTCCGCTACAACGCGAACGCAATTAAAATAGTTAAACGCAGTTACAGCTGCTGTTACTGATGAAAGAAGGTCAGAACAAAACTAATGTGTGAAAACTGGATATCAGGAATAGTGTGACTCTGCACAGCTGCTGCTTATCTGGGCATCAGCGCTTCTCATTTTCAGTTTCTGTTTCCCCAAATGCTTTAGCCGCCGTGTCGGTGCTATTCCTCCTATTAAACAGCCCCATGTTCAGCTCCGTCTCCTCATTATTTACCACAAACACTGCTGTATTTTATCTGCTGAGCTTTAATTAACACACTGAGGTAATAGGAGGAGGTACTGGTGGCGTGGTGGTCTGCCATTCAGTCTTAAAATACCTGCATATGATTTTTGGTGCATATTGCTCAGCCCTTATTACAACATGGATCGACCAAAATCAGAATAAGAAATTGGCATATTTTTGTTGGGAGTAAATGTCTGCTGTTAACAATGTCGGCCAATTTCAGTTTTGTTTCTTTAACTAAATTTTTTTTTATTATTTGCCTGTTAATAATGCAGATTTTATGTTCTCATATTTTCTTTTTTCCAGTCACACTTTAATTTATTATTAAATTATTATTATTAAATTAAATAAACGATTTATTATCGTTTTAATCATTTATATTGTCGCTGTCCAAAGTAAAATATGCATCTTCATTTGTGTTGATTTTCATTTCTCTATGTCATTTGAACACAACAGCTGTCATGGTGTGAAAATTTCACGATGAATGGACCAATAGAAACGCTCCATAATAGCTGCTCTCCTATAAAGTTTCCATTTTGGAGATGCCTGTTTTTCTTTGGACTGCAACGATATTTAAAGCTAATTAAAGTGCTTCTGTTTGTGTCTTGCGTAAGACGCCGCATGTTTTGTTATTCAGTTAGGTCTATTATTGCCTAACAAAGCAAATAAAAGAGCTTGATTGCTCGATTAATCATCAGAATAATTGGTGGATCTCTCGAACTGCACTGAGAGTGACTGCCCTGTATCACATTAACACTTTCAGCTGTCGGCCTCTTTGAGTGGTTATTTTTGTTGACCAGCTTGGAAGGGGACATGTGTTATGGAAGAGTGAGAGAGAGAAAAGAGAGAGAGGAGTTTGGGGGAAGAGGTGGGGGGGACTAGTGAGGCGATCTGCCAGCTGATGTAAATGGCCAGGAGAGAACGCCTGGTTACACTAAAATTATATTGCCCACGTAATGTACAGGCAGACCAGCGGCAGTAAGATGCATCTCAAAGGGTTCAGTTCCTCAAGTAATGTTTTTAGGACATACTTCCTTTTGTGTTGCTGACATCTGCTATCGCCATTAGCCTCAGTGTCCCCATGGAAGCTCATAAATTCAGGCCCTGAATGTTGAAGAGGGTCCATTGCTGAGGCAGCAGGGGTTTTAGTATGCGCCACTAGTAGTACAGCAACTCAAACAGCACATTGGCATTGGCTGTCCTCATTTACAGCCCAGCCCAGCTCTGTTTGTGTACGGATATGTATGGGGGGGGTGTGTGTGCGCATGTGCGATTCACTGAAAAAGGCCTTTGTCTGGGGGGGGGGGTGAGGCGACGGTGCTACTCCGATATTCTGCGTTACCTAGCAACCACAACGCACAGATTGGCGAGAACATCTGCCGTCGCGGCCTCTGCCAAAATCGCGTTGTATAGTAAACACGGGCTCCACGCACACAGGTCCCCGCCAGGCAGGGGATGAACAGCTCACTGTTTTTTTTCTGCTCTCCTGCTCACACGTTCCCAAATACTGTCAGGTGATCCCACTGTCCACCTTCTGCACCTTCTACATGCTCATGTGAGAGCAGCCGTGAGCTTTCACTTTAAAAGATTAAACCCTCACACAGGACAATTTGGAAATAGAGATTCTTGTTTTGAACAGTTTGCTTTCCACATAGTCAGCGTGTTGCATGAGTTCATAGTGAATTGAGTAAGAAATGTTGGAGTGTCATGATACACGTTTGTGTGTTTTTATTTATTTATTTATTTTTAGCAATAAGGGGGTTGCAAGATGAAATGCAATGCAAACAGAAAATAGAATTATTTCATGCAGTAAAGGTCCTTGGAGGTGGACAGATTTTTATTATTACTAATTGTTTTGAAAATATCAGCAGTAACATAAGTTGACTCCTCGATAGCCATTGTGAAATGATGCTTACGAGAGCACACAATTGAATTTTGTATTTGATATATACTGAGACATGTTTGACGTATTTGAATCCTGTACTTTGGTAATGGTAGGAGGGGCATAACAGTAGTGGCATAAGCATGTATAAACTGGCCTTAAACATTTTTAAACATTATAATTTAAGCATTATAAGTATGTAACTGGACAATTTTAAACCATATGAGAGGCTGATGACTAATACGTTCAGTACTATGTGACCAGATACCGTGACGACCACTAACCGTTCTATAAACTTCTAAAAGAATAATTACCCTTTATTACCAAGTTACAACTGGTCATGTACACAAACACAGAGACCTGGTTTTAGCTCTGTGTTCCATCATGTTGTGTGATTTCCTCACTGGCATCGACCTCAATGAACAATTGGCCAACATTGCAGTTTGTGCCTTGCACTGTAGTACATCAATGTAGTTGTGCTATCATCCTCTTGAAGTGGTCACAACCATAACTGTCTACCTGCTGCATTGTGTACTTGGCCAAGTCAGGCCAGTCAAACCAGTCACCCCTTGCACCCCATTGCAGTGATGCTACTGCTAACATAAGCAGTAAGCAATTGTTATTATTTATGTTAATTTCTTACATCCCTAATTTCTTCTAACATTGTCCTTCCCAGCGCTGATATTGCATAATTGTGGGTGAGTAATCCCAACAAAATCAAATTATTTTGGTTTAAAATAATGCAAGCCGGTGTGTAGCCATGTTACATTATTGATCCACCAATGAATGTCTTTTTAATCATGATATGCATCTAAATCACAGTGTATATCAGTGTAGCATGCAGCTGTAATTAGTAAAAAAGTATAATTTATATTTTTTACACTTCCTGCAGCTCACAAGCAAAATAAACACCTTCTGAACTATATCTCTACACGCCTTCCTCCTGGAGGTTGATGTTCTTGGATTAGTATGAAAAGGCAGTTCTTCTTTTGGATCCGTGGGTGCACGTGAGGCGCTATCATCCTTGCCCTGACCTCGCTTCTGCTGGGCTCGCTCAAGGATACGCTGCCCTTGTTTGACTGTTCACTAAGCTCAGGCCGACAGATTGTGGGCTACTATTGCCTTACGTGGGGAATTTGTGCTGACAGTTCTTATGCTCAGTAATCATCTACTCACAGCGCGTTACATTATTTTCCACCGAGCTCACCCAATCACATAAAATCCACTCACTGTGAAACGTCCATACAGATTTTATTCACTGCTTCTAACTGGCTGCAGCAGGAAGCTTCTACACTGGAACAGGTTACGCTGCTTGGTGGTAGTAGTGAGCAGAGGATTATCCAATATATTGATGATAATTCATTGTGTAGTGGAACAAACCCTTTATACTGGTCATCTACAAATATCGCAGACACATACAACAAAAAGCAGTCACGCTGTTTATCTGAAAGGTCGATTCAGGGATGGTTTAGCCATGTTTCAGGTGAAAATAACAATCCCTTCAGTCATCTCCTGCTTTGTAATCAGATGCATTCATAATTTGTGGTAATTGGTTGCTCGGAGTTGGCCATACCAGAGACCTTCAGCGCTTCCAGTTCATTCTTGCATTATCTACAGCACTGGCTCAGCTGCAACACGGTCTTGGAGTCTTCAGCTATCAGTAACTGCCACTGATGGCATGAATGTCTTGTAATATTTAGCAGCGCCTGACTGTCATAGATGACGAGTAACTCAAGAAATTCAGATGTGAAGCGAAATCAAGCAAAGAGAAGAGAAATTGAGAAGCCCGTGTGCGCTCATGCTGTAATATTGGTAAATTATATTAATATTGGTAATATGTTCAGCTTTTGATATTTTGTACAGTATGTACTTTTCACAATCTGTGTCTACATACACAAATAAATTAATACAGTTACTTATGAGAGCTTGAGATGACGCAACCCGTTCATACTCCAGTTTCTACTCCAGACAATAGTAGGCAAGATATGAGCAGGTGGTGGTGTCCACCCCCATGTCAGGTTAAGTTTATTTGTATAGCACTTTCTACAATGATGTATAGTAGATTAAGCTACATACAAAGTACTAGAGTCTGAATGGTAAAAACTTTAGAACCTGCACAGGTGGTACATCAACAGCAATGCAGTTGATGGTGTAGCAGATTGCACGAATGAAGAGGAGAACTGGTTGGTGCCAGGTGAGGAGGAGGCCTTGATGGTCAGTCCTCCAACCATATTCGGCAGGACAGGAGGGCGGTCATTATTTTAGAAAGAGCAAAGAAACAAAGTTAGTTCTGGTTTGGGTTGATATGGAGATGTGAAGTATTTTAGAAACAAGGGAATGCACAGTCCCTCGTCCTCAGTGTTATCATTAACAGCTGTTACCGGCTACACTGAGGTGCCAGAACGTAACTGCTGCACGGTTTAAGGTCAAATGGTAAAATTCAGACGAAATGCTGGCGAGTAAGAAGCTGAGCTCAGCCTCGTCCAAAAGATGGCTGTCATAATAGTTGCTAGCCAGGATTGTTAGTCGTTGAAGCAGGACCTTCAACATGATGGACGAGAGGTTAGAAAAGGATGTCGATTATTTGGCTCTTTATTGCCTCTTCAGGTAGCAAGTGGTATTACAAATCAGGACGGGCCAAGGCCAGTTGGGGTGCCTGCTAATCTCGGTAGAGGTCTCTGCAACACAGTATATCAGGGGTCACTAATAGGCAGACCGCGGTCCGGGTCTGGACCCAGACGTTGTCCAATGCGAACCCAAACCGATAATCTATTGAGTATGATTTTATGTTGACTGTGTTTATTTTAAGCAGCGGAGCTTCTCTTGTCTTTACGGTATACAGGCTTTACGGCGAACAGACCAATCACGTGCACTGTAAGATCACCGAAGGCTCCTCAGCCAATCAGATCTGTGCACATTGGAGCGTGCGGCGCACACACAGACGAGGTATAAAGCGAGGAGCAGCAGCCGGAGACTAAAGCGAGTCAGAAAGAATAACATAAAAACAGAAAAGTTAACAGTGAAACTGACTGTTTAACAGGACGCTTCTTTTTTTCAAACGCATTCTGTTTTTTTAAATGGAGCCTTATTTTTACTTAAATATTTGGAGCTTTATAAATATTTCATTTAGTTTTGCTTACAGCAAGTAAATATACTGAAATATACTGAACGGCATTTGTAATAAGTTTGTCTTACAGTTGCTGATGGTATAAGATGCTGATACTAGGCTACTTCGGTATACAGGATATGGCACTGAATCATAACACACAAAATGATGAGGGTCCGGACATTGGTCTGAGGAAATCTCCTCTAACTGGACCTTACTGACTTCTAATTAAATACCCCTGCAATACATAGATGACTGACACGCCATCAAATCTGTTATTTATGCACAGTCTGTTCATTTTTATGTTAATGTTTTAAACGAACAAGCCTTGTGTATTGCTCCTTTAAGCATCTGTAGTTAATTGGACAGTCATATAGGAGTGTTTTGTGTTTGTATCCTTTACTTCAGCATGCTTTAATGCACAATCACAATGTAACATTGTTAACAGTAAGTGTGTTTTTTCCAGTGTGTTAAATAAATGTACTTAGTTAGCAGAAAAAAATCGACAGGTTTATTCTATGTGGAGAAATTGTTCTACAAAACATCCATCTCACACGTTTTGCATGCAAGTGTGTATGTGTGTAAATACCCATATACCCACACTATGCCATGACTACACACAAAAATGATCCGTAACTCTAAAGGAAATGATATATGGACATTTTCTGCACTAGTACTTGATGGTTTGAGGGCTGCTCGCACAGTAAGGATGCGAAAGCTGTTTCTGATTGTTTTTTTGGCAAATGAATGTGCCCATGGATTATTCATTATTTGATCATTTAATTAATGTATTTATTTTTTATGTGCTTCAGTAAGAATTACCGTGTTTTGGTCATTTCTTAGCTCTATCCTGAGACTTTAATGGCCTGGTTGTGCTTTGGGGCGATTATAGAGTCTCTCCTAAAGGACTTCAACTCTAGCACACAGTCCTCCTGGATGCCCTTGAGCTTTGCTTTCTGATAAACGTAGCCTCGCTCGTGAGGGTGATGCAACCCTCTGTCGTGCTGCTGGAAAGGCTTGGCAGCCTTAGCGTACGTGCTACCCTGGGTCATTCACTTCATTATAGATAGGCCTCGCTGTCCTCCTATAGGCTGCCTTCCTCTGAGAATTTGGCCTTGAGTGATGGTTTGAGGACAGCTGAGCGCCAGTGTCACACCTCTGTGAAAAAAGACCAGGAGTCTGTCAGAATCCGTGCTGGAGGAATGATGTGCCCTGATGTTGAAATATCACTGTCCAGACGTCCGGAATCAGAGCAGGCTGAAAAGCGCCGGCAGTGCTGCTTCTGTTTGTGGACACTGCGAGAATTTGGAAGGGGAACAGTTTTGAGAGAGCAGGGGTGCGGTTGCTGGCATGGTTCCCGGCTCACGGTACAAGTGGCTCGCTCGCGGAATTTTAATTGAGCTGAGGGCCAGATTTCCAGACGTTCTGATTTGAGAGATTAAGGTGGGCTGGACCCAAACTTTCCTTCGCCTTGGCTCGCATCACGAGAGTGACCCGACTGCTTTCGGATCTGTTCTTAGAGAAAAACCTTAACGCTTACTGCAAGAGCTGCGCCGGCAGTCGTTTTCCTTTCCTTCAGCCTGTGCTGGGCCGTCTGCGACACGGCTGTGCTGGTTTGTTTGAGGTTACTGGTGGTCTGTTCATGTGAACACTCAGCCTTTGTTAACGTGATCAACTTTCATTTCACCGGTGTCTGAAATGCTGTTTTGACAAAAGGCGGAACCAGAGATGGCTTTCCATCATGACATTAGGCCTCTCGCTGTTCCTCTCTGTGGCATACTGCCAAGTGCAGGCTGTGGCGTGGAGTGCTTTTGGAGGGGAGTGCACACTAATTCTGAGGACCCTGCGATCTGTGCCTGGAATGTCTAGGCTCATGGTTCTCAGCTGAACTGTAGGCTTTATATCGCACCTCCAGCACTTTGCAAAACCTGAACACTTAGCACACACGACTGTGTAGTTTGGCCAGAAATTTGTGGCCAATGTATTAGCTGCCAATAAACCCTGATATTAGCAAGTAGCTAATAATAAGAGCATATAATCGGAATCGGAATCGGACTTTATTTGCCAAGCATGCTCACACATACAAGGAATTTGTGTTTGGTTACAGTAGCTCACAGTGCACGATAACTGACATTACAGAAGTAACAAACACACCCAACCTAACCATTCACAAACACACACACACACTCACAGTGACATACATGCACAGACACACCTGTAAACTTAACATGTGCAGAGTTGTATGTTTAAAGTAAAGTGCTGACTACAGACTGAATTAAAGGACAGTGCAGACTGAATTAAATAGATATAAATATGAAGAACAGAAGAGTCACTGGTGGAGACGGTGGTACAGAGTGTTCTGAGACTATCAGATAAATAAAAGTGCAGTACAGAGAAAGAAGAGTGAGAGAACATCTAGATATGGATGTATGTATGTGGTAGACTGTACAGAGAAAGAAGAGTGAGAGAACATCTGGATATGGATGTATGTATGTAGTAGACTGTACAGAGAAAGAAGAGTGAGGGAACATCTGGATATGGATGTATGTAGTAGACTGTACAGAAAAAGAAGAGTGAGAGAACATCTGGATATGTATGTATGTATGTGGTAGACTGTACAGAGAAAGAAGAGTGAGGGAACATCTGGATATGGATGTATGTATGTAGTAGACTGTACAGAGAAAGAAGAGTGAGGGAACATCTGGATATGGATGTGGTAAACTGTACAGAGAAAGAAGAGTGAGGGAACATCTGGATATGGATGTATGTAGTAGACTGTACAGAAAAAGAAGAGTGAGAGAACATCTGGATATGGATGTATGTATGTGGTAGACTGTACAGAAAAAGAAGAGTGAGAGAACATCTAGATATGGATGTATGTATGTGGTAGACTACAGAGAAAGAAGAGTGAGAGAACATCTGGATATGGATGTATGTATGTAGTAGACTGTACAGAGAAAGAAGAGTGAGAGAACATCTGGATATGGATGTATGTATGTAGTAGACTGTACAGAGAAAGAAGAGTGAGGGAACATCTGGATATGTATGTATGTAGTAGACTGTACAGAGAAAGAAGAGTGAGAGAACATCTGGATATGGATGTATGTATGTAGTAGACTGTATTCAGAATGTGGTGTTGTAATTAAAAATGAACAGATAATGCTAATGCGACAAGACTTGTTAATTGCTGAGGATGTAAATGGTTTCTATCCCACTTACAGTTACTAATTATTGTCATTAAGTTAAGATTTCCTACACTTGTATTATTAGAGGCAGCCGGTTTGTGTGGAGTTTGCATGTTCTCGCCTTGCTTGAGTGGGTTTCCTCCGGGTACTCCGGTTTCCTCCCACACATCCAAAGATATGCATGTGAGGTTGATTGGTCACTCTGAATTGCCTGTAGGTGTGGGTGTGTGTGAGAGTGTGTGTTGGCCATGCGATGGACTGGTGACCTGTCCCTGGTGTACCCCGCCTTCGCTTGATGATACAGGGGTTGGCTCCAGCCCCTCCCCGTGACCCTGGCTAGCAGAATAAAGTGGAAGATAATGTATGGATGGATGTATCAGTAGAAGCTGAAACACTGTTAATCAAGGATAGAAATGTGTAGATATTTATATTTAAAATATTTATTTATATTTGCAGGTTTGGTGACTTGTATAAATATTGCAGTTTTAAATATCAGCAGCGATTGCATGTTTGGCGCAGTTCAATATGAGTTGCACTTGTGTTCATAGTTTTTTGTAGTACTTTCCAAAACTCAGAAACACTATATTAATATGTCATGAAATGTCCTTAATTCAAAATAAAAGTTAAAAACCATATTCATTTCTGGTAAGCAGTTTCCTGAGTCACCTAGCTCTGATGAGCCCCTGATACAGTAGCTAGGTTAGACCTCACTTCAAGCAGTTAAGCTGGTGAGAATCGTCATGTGCAGTTGTTAACTTGCACATTTCTATGTTTATGTCTCAGCAGTATGTAAATGTGGGAATGCTTTCATTTGAGGCAAATTCATGTAAATACGAGAGAGCAGAGACTCATGAGACCTACAAAAGCTCTTTTTTGTTGCTTCAACTTCGTGCTGAAACACATTTAGCATGGAGTAGTGTTTGTTTACTTGAGCTCAAGCTGTTTTTGTCTTCACTTGGGAGCTATTAAGAACGAACAGCTGGAAAGCAGGATAGTTATTCATCCAGCTTGGCCACTTTAGGCATGTAGTGATGCTAGTAATGATTTATATGGCAATTATTCTACTACAATGGCTTGATTGTGACTGTCTAGGCCATGTGCATCCCATTATATAAAAAAAACAAAACTAATAAAATGCATATAAAGTTCCTAAAGTCACTCCAACAAGAAGCAAGCTGTAGTGTGAAAGTGGGCGCAGCTGAATTGTTCATTTGCTTGTGTGTAGGACCCAGCCATGGAGAGGTGGAGACGCGCGAGTGTTTGTACTACAACATCAACTGGGAGATCGAGAAGACCAACCAGAGCGGCGTGGAGCGGTGTGAAGGCGAGAAGGACAAACGCTCACACTGCTACGCTTCTTGGCGCAACAACTCTGGCACCATCGAACTGGTGAAGAAGGGCTGCTGGCTGGATGACTTCAACTGCTATGACAGGTCAGTACATACGCATGATGCAATGCAGCAGTAGGGACGTGCTACTGGAGAACTGCTGAACTAGTCTGTGTTGCGTAGAAGGGCAAAACAATAGAAATGGTATGAAAATCTCGGATAGGGTGGGAAGTCTTATCATATGTCACTTCGGAAAACAAGACTGACTTCGTATTATTGAGAAATGGTATGTTAGTGGTCACCTGTTAAACTTGAACAATGAACTCTGTGTTTACAAGCAACTGTTGATAAGAAGTTTGTTTTCTCTGTACTATAATCAGGTACAGGGATGTTCAACAAGTTGCTAGGTTCTGTTGCTGCTGACCTTGTAATCTAAATAGGTTCAATGAATGAACATTCAATGTTTAAGCCTACACAACATTCCTATATAAACTCCAAACTCGCCATAGAAACGTGTGTATATATCATTACATCAGAAGTTTTGTCTGTGTACTCTTTGTATATACTTTCAATGTGCTCACAATCATCCGATTCATCCGTCAGGAAAGTGTCCGGCAACAACCTACATCAGGTTATGTTCTTCTGTGTTCTGCGTGCAGTTCCACATTTCCACCAGAGAGGTCTCCAAATCCCCAAATTGTGCACATGAAATTGTTATTAAAATATATACATATATATTGTATATTATATAATATTGTGTATTATATAATGTTTTACATATAACATAATAAATTATACTAAATATGTTGACAGTAAAGCAAAAGAAGCAACACTGGCACCGTGATCACTATAGTTGTATATTAATATTTCAGTGCTTATGTAGAATTTCTTGTTCTGTTGCAAAAAAAGTGCTATTTTTTACACAATTGGTTCTTTAGCCTGAGGGGGCAGCATTTACCTAATGAGTTAATTGTGTGTGCGCTGTACTAACTGCATACTAACACTCTAGTTTAATACTCAGAGAAACAACCTGACCTGAAAACCTCTACCATTATTGGTCAGAAGCTCAGTCCTGATAGGACCAAGCGCTATTTATGGTCCACCATACCAAACTTTACCCCTTAAATGACCCAAACCCATCAGCAGGTTCCTTTTATAACATAAAAATACAGTTGCCACTGTAGTCCATGTAGTTCCTAAATAATAAGCCTTAGTCTGTAACAAGCCTGGGATTCTAAGCGACTCTCCTGTCCCAGAGCAGGTTAGGTGTGCGGCGCAAGTTGCCATGGCGATGTGTCCCAGTAATGAGAGAGAAAATCCAGGGCTGGATCGAAGTTTTAAGTAAGCTGGCTTAGCAACAAATCCTACTTTGTGAGACAGACACCAGCCCAGCCCCACAATAGCAACGCTTTTATGCTTAAAAGTTGTCAGTTTGGAGTCGTAGCAAGGTAGATGAGACCTGCGTGCACCCAGAAGTGCTATTTTTAGAAGCTGTCTGACGAGAGTTTCACAGGGATGAGTTCTAAAGATAAACCAGAGGTCTAGAATTATTGTCATTTAATCTCAGCGAGAGGTTTGCGTAGTGCGTATTTTTCTGATTGTTATTTAATCTCACATTGTTCTGAGTATATTTTTTACTCTGTACTTACTGGTGACCTACTTTTTTGACTACCTGAGCACAAAAGAGACTTCAGAAATAAGCTATTACTTTTAAACTCACTCAGAGTTCTTGGTCCTGGTACCTGAGTTGAACTGTGCATGCAGCATTTTACGATTGCCATAGTTATCAGATTAAACTCACTTACTCAATGAATTTAATGAATCAGTTTTTAAATTATTTAAATGATTTTGTTCATTTAATTGCTCAGTAATTTGATTACTAATATAATAATGTTGTTGTTTGTGGTGTGATTTTATTTACCAGTAACATTCACTTTTGCACGGCTATTTTTTGACCTGTCTTTGTTCCTTAAAGGAGCAATATATAAGATGAAGTTGGGGAACGTATTACTGGACACTGTATTTCCACTCCATCATGAGAAATGTGCAGTCCCTCCTCCTCACTATCAGCATTAACAGCTGTTTAGTTTGAGAGTTTGATTCAGCATTAAACCTCCTCCCTTTACTCACCAAGAGCCTCATTAGCAGTGAAAATACTGCCAGTGTTAACTCTTGTTTTGCTTCTGTTTATATCACTTCTTTTGTTTGCTGACGAAAGTGGTTTACTGCAGAGAGCGAGAGCATTGTTGTGTTTACTCGTAGTTTCATTGGTATTAAAGAATATAACTGGGATCAGAACCTTCAATATGATTGACAAGAGATTAGAATACGCCATCGGGACAGTGTTGCTGCTTTATCCACTCATGTTGGACTGATTCGACTCATGACTCACTATCACCTCAGGGTACAAAGTGGTATTACAAGACAGGATGTGTCGGGGCTAGCTGGTTAAGTATGCAAGCTTCAGTAGCAATCTCTGCAACATGACACAGATGTATTTTGCTTACAATGCATTAATAATCATTCATTCTTTTCAAAATAATTTTAGTTAATTTTTGCATCTTTTAAACTAAAAATAATTACATATCACTCTTTAAAACGCTGGTGTATGTCAATGAGCTGATCGGCACACTTGTTCTTTCAGGGTGTACATACAGCCTGCTGCTGTAGGCTTTAGTGATTATATGAAAGTGTTTTGGTTTTCAGTCGCATCACAGAAACATCATAACATTTTAAAATTATGTTTGCAGCTTAGTTTTCATATATGTACTAGGGCTGTGTGTTGGCAAGAACCTGGCAGTACAATACGTTTCGTGACACAGAGGTCACGATTCAGTATATCATGATGTATTGTGATATTGCAATCAAAGTGATATATTGTGATTTTTTTTCTACTATTAAAACACACCACTATATGAACAGGTTTGTCAGTGCTTACAATAGCTGTGCGCCCTTGTGCTGCTTGTTAATGTTGGAGTGGAGCTGAAAATTGATTACAACACTGCCATCTAGTGGTCAGAGGTTTAAACACATCTGTGTATCGATCCTGTGTTTTTTAGAATCGATACAGTATCACAAAACATAATATCCTGATATTCAATATTTTCTTACACCCCTAATATGTACTGTGTAATATGTGTACTATGTACAGGACAGTGAAGTTCAGTGAATGTTGTGCTCTATCCTGATTCATAACTACTCCTATTTGAAAAAAAGGAGTAAAATGAGTGTTTCCATGAGTGTATTGCTGTAAAAGACACATGATTCAGGGCTGCACCGAGAGTTAAAATACACTGTGGAATGAATCGATTGGGGCCCAGAAGGTACCTGGTTGCCTCTCCTTCGTGAGTGTTTTATTTATTATTGTGTTTCGGCGCATCCGAGTGAAAATTTTGTACTTTATGTTCCGGGATTCGTAATATAAAGGAGAATTATTTCATCATAACTCGGAATGCTCGGCTCCTCACCGTGGGAGTATTGGCGAAACAATTTCCCCTGCAATTGTATTAGAGTGAAAGTGGGCCAGTCACCAAAACTGCTGCTTAAAAAAGATTACTCCGGCAATCCCAGGTCGCTTAATCTTCAGGGCATCACTCCTGGTGTTGGATTATGCCGCTCACACGGAGTGGTGTGGTGTTAGAAAGCGATACCGTTCGCCATGGTGTGGGTTGTCAGTGGATAACCGCACACCTCCAGGGTATTAAAGCACGCTGCCGAAGGTGGAGTCTAGCTTCTCAGCATTGCACTTGTTTGCCCCTGCTGCTTCCCCTGCAGGCTAAGACCGGTTGGATTTATGTTCGTTCACCATCACTTAACCATTCGGAGTCAACGTTTTATAGCGGGACTGAAACTGAGGCAGGGAAGTGTGTTTGCTTGCGTTAGCATTGTGGAGAAATAAACACTTATGTCTGTGAGCTTATAAATGCAATAAACTGCAGATCATTTAGCCCAGAATCCCAGCATCAGCAACGGTTTGTTTCGAATATTGACTTCAGACATAAACGCCATTGAATTCTGGGCTTCTTATTTTAGTTCTGATGTTTGATCTGCTCGGAGTTTCCACAATGCATCACATCTCAGTTTGAAAAAAATTACAATTCTAATAATTAGCTGCCAGATCTGATGTGGTTGTCATTGTGTTTCCTTACAAAGAGTGGCGCGGGTGGGGGTGGTGGTTAAGTTGGGCCTCTTGGGGCCGAGCGGTCTCCCCCAGGCCATTCCAGCTCACCTCTTGTGCCCCTGCAAAGAGGGCAAAGGCCCATGCCCCGTCCCGGCCTTACAAAGAGGGCAGTGCTGAATAACGGGCCATGTGCCACAGAGCGCTGACTGAGCATTAGTCAGGGTGTGCCCCATCAGCAGAATCATCACACTAGTGCTAGATCTCTCCCTCTTGTCCCCGCTGCTGAGGTCAGTAAGGCACTCCCACCATGACTGGTCAGCAGCCATTCTTCTGCTTGGTTCTATGGAGTGGAGGCTGTGGGGGAGGTGCTGCTCAGAGTAGAAATGTTTAGTATCCTAATGCTCTACGCTCTGAGATTAGGGGTTCACCGTAACACTGAAATAAAAACACAATTCTAGACACCTGATCGAAACACCAAACCCAGAACAGTCTGTTTTTTTCTTTTTTTTTTTTATTATTAAATATTCCTCATTTCTGCTTTTAGAATAAACCTACTAAACAGAGAACATGAACAAGGTCATAAAGGAAATATATTTTTATTACTGTGAAAATCTGAGCTCACATCGAATAAAAGCAGTTAACATAATATAAACACACAACGACTGCAGCCTGTGTCTGCCAGCTACGGTATGTACCACCAAATCCAGCATTCTCAATAAGAGGCAGTGGGTTTCCGTATTTTGTTATTCTTTTACTTTGTGAATGCCGTTTAAAACGCTGAGGCTACAGACCCCTGTTGTGCCGGCTGGAGCTTTTTTTCTGCTTCTGCTGTTTTACTGTATTCTGTGCATCAAGTGGGGGGATGTACTGTTTTCAAGTAGTATTCAAACTGCAGTGGAGGTTTTTGAGTGTTATACCTTCTTTTGATCCTCCACACGACCGCTGTGCATTGTCTACTTTCCCTCATAGAAACTGTGAATTGGCTCCATGTGTTTTTTTTTTTATAACCCTTTCTTGTTTTAATTTATTAAGTGTTAAATGTTTTAGCCACAGTTTTCAGTATGTTGTTGTATTTTGTCCCAAAAATAAATAAATAAATAAATAAAAAAAACAAACAAAAAAAAAAAAAAAAAAAAAAAAAAAAAAAAAAATATATATATATATATATATATATATATATATATATATATATATATATATATATATATATATATATATATATATATATATATATATAATTTTCCCAATTTTCATCTGGTCTGTTTTGGTGACTAGTGTTTTAGTACGTCTCTACCTGAGATAAGGGAAATTTGTATTGTTACAGAAGGAAAATAGCAGCAGGACAGATACAGAGATAGATTCAAGTGCAAGTTATTTAGAATACTGAATCACAGAAAATAAATAAATCTCTGTTGCTGATGTTGTCATTCAGGTTGCACAATAATTAGTTCACACTGAGTATATAGGTTGAAATGTTTGTGTATTATATCCTTTAAGATCCTTTAAGGAAAGCATACGTGTTTTTGTTTGTTTGTGTGTGTGTTTGTTTGTTTTTAAACATGATCTCTGTCTGATGCATCTGAATTGCATACTGGATTACTTTTAGAAATGAAAAACTCTCATTAACTCAAAACACTTTTACTATAGACGCCAGTGCACAGTTCTCTGTCTGTCAGCTTAATGTGAAACTTGTATTTTCAGTTTCACTTAATGAACTTTTTGAAGTCTTTGTATTTGTGAATGAAGCTTAAATCATTATCATTTCTTTCAGAGATGAGCCAGTTTTTAAGTCGCAATACTTACCGGTAACATGTTACCCATGTAGTGAAGTATTTCAGCTCTCTAATGGCACATACAGTAGTATTATTTAAATGTTTATTTATAGCAGATGCTCTGTGTCTTTGTTGTCGTCTGCGTACAGTTACTGGTTTTTGGCTCTCACCTGAATGATACCCGTGCAGCAGATAGAGGTTAGGTTGAGGAATCCTGGAGAACAGACCACACTGTCTGATCTGTTTCTGCATATTTATGTTTACACTTGGTTTTCTGGTCTCTCTGATTCAGTTGTGATGCTCAGCTCATCGTCTCAGTATGTTCATACAACTCTTTTAAAAAGTAGCTTCTCTATCCAGATATCGATCTGATCTCATTTCTCACTGCAGTATTTACAGTTTAAAGTCAGGCCGGTGTGGTGTCAGAGCGGAGTAGGCGTGGCCTCTACAGAACATACCGTGTTGACTGCTTTCTCCAAGTTTGCAGGTGCGATGCAGAGCATTCCAGGCTGTTGTGTTGAGACAGGTCTTTTGTTTCTTTTCCCAAACTTTAGGCAGGAGTGTGTGGCTACTGAGGAGAACCCACAGGTGTTTTTCTGCTGCTGTGAGGGCAGCTTCTGCAACAACAGGTTCACACATTTACCTGACGTCAACGGACCAGGTGAGCCAACCGTCCTGCACTTCTGCTGGAAGTGCACAGCAGTGTCTATGTTTATCTGTCTGTATTTACAATAGCGAGGATGCTTTAATGCCCCTAGTGTTTAGCCTGTGCTTATTCCTTCTCGTTTGTTTGAAAGTTATCAGACTATCAGATTAGTGCAATGTAGAGTTACAGCTTTGCCACCTCTTTTAAAGGGAACCATGATGGGTAAGACTTGTAAGTGTACTTAAATCAGTGTACATGTCCAATACTCTTCTATTGAAATAAAGGAATTTTGAAATCTTGGTTTAATATAAAAAAAACGTGACAAATAGGAGAAATATTCCTCCACATGTAAGACATCATTGTACTGTGATCATGTCGTGTGGTTACAGTGGAGTCAGTCCTATAGAATATAAGACAGTCTAATGATGTATTAGAGTTGAAAGAGATATTTAGCTCGCTGTTTCTCACTTAACCATTTGATGCAACAGCATATATGGCAGCCTATTAGCAAAAGGATTTAGTCTATTGTAATAATAAAAACAGTATTTTGCTTGGTTTATACAACATATTTGCCCTGTATTGGAAATATACACCATATTATATATCTTCAAAACCAGGTTCCCTTTAAAAGACAGCTTTACACTTTTTCCACTGTCTCTTTCTTTACATTACGAATCTGGGCATCAAATGCTCAGCTCATTCAAACAGGTATATGCTCTACATAATACGTGGCAGGCCTTTAAATTTCACTCTTGGTTTTCACCTGTGACATCTTTTGTTGCATTATGGTTTTTTATTAAGTATTATGAATGCTACACGTCCCTCAGCTGTAAAAGCTCTTTGCCGTTTAAGGCACACATTACCAGTTCATGGTCACTGTTGAATGTCTTTAGATTAGATTAGAAACCGATGAATGGAGTTTCACACTGTTATCCACAAAAGAGTTGGCTTCCTCTTTATTTACAGACTCGGGCAGATGAATCTATCCTCTTTCCTCTTTCAGGAGGATAGCATGAATATTCTATAGCTTACTTTGAGCCCCTTCACCCTTTGGTTGCCACGCTACATACTCTCTAGAGTCTCTACAGCCAGCACTGTCCTTGCCAGTTGAAGGAAGGGAGGATTTAATATCTATGTATTTGCCCCATACTTGCTCCACTCAGGTTCTGTGGATTTATTTTTTTTACTCTGTAGTATTAGCTCTCATTAACTATTATTATTCCCTCTCTCTCTCTCTCTCTCTCTCTCTCTCTCCCTCTCTCTCTCTCTCTCTCGCTCTCGCTCTCTCTCTCTTACCTGTAACATTGGATCTTCTCAGATATCCAGCCCCCTCCCGCCACCCTCTCCCTGTTGAATGTGCTGGTCTACTCCCTGCTGCCCATCACCATGCTTTCCATGGCTCTTCTGCTGGCGTTCTGGATGTACCGCCACCGCAAGCCGCCCTACGGCCACGTGGACATCAACGAGGTTACACCACTACTTATATAACCCCCTTCAGTTTTTCTTACCTCAAGCCTTCTTGCTGTTACTTTCTGTGTCCTCCACCCAACGAATTCAACTCCCCAACCCCCCCCCCCAATACCTCGCCTTCCCGCTCCCTCTTTTCTGTTAACTAACCTCTGATAGTGTAAAGGTTCTCTCTCCGCTACATTATGCATCCTTTACTGCTTTCTAATCTCCCTGCCTGTCCTAATTTAGAGTCCATGTGTACTGATGTTCAGTATCTCCTCCCCAATGTCTCCATCTAGTGGTTGTTTGGCCAAATATATCTCGTATGTGTTGTAGATCTTTGTTAATGGCCAGTTAAAGGGGTAAAATAAATAACAATACGGCGACACAAGACTTGTGCTGTTTTTGTTCAGCGCTTAATGCTTTTTCACTAGTATAGCAGTTACGATAAATAAAACAGAGACCATACAGATTGTGAATAGTTTCACCCTCACTTATCAATCATGCTATGATATTCTGTTTTAAATGCTGTGTCTCAACTGTTTTTCTGTTCCATCAGGATCCGGGCCCAACCCCACCGTCTCCTCTAGTGGGGCTGAAGCCTCTGCAGTTGCTGGAGATTAAAGCTAGGGGGCGATTTGGCTGCGTGTGGAAGGCTCAGATGATGAATGAATATGTAGCCGTGAAGATCTTCCCTATTCAGGTTTGTGCATAAACCTGTGGCTCTCAGCCTATTTTACCTGCGACTCCTGGCCTCTAGTTTTTCACCCGAGAGCAGCTTTCTTCCTGTCTCTGGTGTAAACCCATCTGTGGTAAGCACGTGCTGCCATTGCTAGTCAGTAATATCACAGACCGTGACTACCAAGCAAACGGAAAGCAGGGTGTCGTCAGCCATAAACAAACCAGGCGCCGACTCGTCTGTTATACTACTTCTGTTGTGATGTCAGAGCTATTTCCATCGTAGAGGATAGAGGTGAGCAAACAACAGAAAGCCTTCAGATAAACTATGCAAATATAATACATAGTAAACTATACAAATATGTTAAATAGTAAAAGTACACTGTAAACTTGGGCAGTTGCATTTCATTTCTGCTTCATACGAGTTCAGAACACCATCAATATGGCTAATAATAATAAAACTCATGGATAATAAACTACAGCACCCATTTCCAAACTACAGTTCAGTTTATCTCCCACATAAACTGCATAAATGTACACGTTGGGCAAATTAGGTGCTCTGCTGACCATGAAAATAAAATTTCATTTTCTCTTTCATTTTCTGGGTTTCTGTTTTTTTCTTTGTTTTAGCTGTTTTTATTGTAAGCAGTATTAATATCAAAAACTTCATTCGGGACACTTCTTTTACCACACTTCCCCCCTCAACTGTCTTCCATGCCAAGGATGAAGATTTACAACAACTTTTAAATTTTTAGAACAAAATGAAGTTTCAAAAGAAGAGGAAGAAATATTCAAGATTCTGCACTACTTCACTTCTAGATCATGTATTCATATTTAAACTAATCAGTGGCTTTGTCTGTGTTATGGACTTTAAAGCTTATACCTTTCATTAACGCTTGTGTTCAAACACCTCTCAGGTGGACTTGATCTGCTCCTCCGAATGTGTACTGTCAGTACTAAAACTAAAAGATGGACATACCAAAACTGAAATTCTGAGATGTATGTAAATGTCAAAGATTCTGTTATTCACTGAAATTGCCAGGAGGAGCAGGATATAGCTGGGATTTTTATTTGGGAATTAAATTAGAAAAAGAATACAAAATAGAAGCATTTTAAGCAGGTTTGAACCCCACGGTATATAATATCAAATTAAAGAAATAAAAATTATAATGTGTTTCTGCTGGAATAACTGTATAAAAACCATTCGCGTATATAACAGCTACAAACATGGCCTACAGATGTATCAGAAAATAATAAACTGCTTATAGGAAAAATGTACATGTGGTAATCGATCAAATTTCTGTTCAGTTTGTTTTATACTTAAGACGTTTGCACTAATTTAGCAAATATAAAAAAATATATAAAAAGTATAATATAAAAAAATTGTTCGAGTATAATGTCAGTGTAATATATTGAATTCAATGCATGTGTGAGTGGTGGTGGTGGTCCTACATAATTAATTTTATAATTTCCTTTAATTTGTCACCATCTGCATAATGCCATGATACCATGAAACTGTGATATGACTTTGACTAGCTTATCATTACCTATACATACCAAAATCTGTCAAACTGAGCCGCTCCTATGCTGCCGCTGAACTTATCTTTCTTCCCTGTGTTACAGGACAAGCAGTCATGGCAAAACGAGCGAGACATATTCTCCACGCCAGGAATGAAGCACGACAACTTGCTGCGCTACATCGCTGCTGAGAAACGAGGGACCAGCCTGGAAATGGAGCTCTGGCTCATAACGGAGTTCCATGAGAAGGTCAGCGGACAAAGTCCATAATTGTTCTATGCTGAGAGTGCTGAGAGTCTTTGATAGGGCCATAAGTAGACCCTGCACTTCAGCTCTCCAGTCTCAGGGCTGCATTACGTTGCATAAGTTTTAAGCTAGTTAATGTATAATAAGGCTTAAAATGAATAACGGATTATTACCTTCATAATTTAAGTTCTAGGGAATGTTCTCACAACTCGTTTGAACTGATGAAGCCTATTGAATAAGTGCTGAAATCTGTTCATTATACCACATATACCATATCCCAGACTTACTGCTGCGAGACATTACAGCAGGGCCTTGCTGGAGTACAGTAGCCGGTGGTATAAAGCGTGTGTGCTTAAAAGGCATCCTTAATAAACCTGTGTCTGTGATCTACAGGGTTCTTTGACTGATTATCTGAAGGGCAATGTGGTAAGCTGGAATGAGTTATGTCACATTGCCGAAACTATGGCTTGTGGACTGTCCTACCTACACGAGGACGTGCCGCGGTACAAAGGGGAAGGCCCCAAGCCTGCTATAGCTCACAGGTACTGCAAGTAGTGCATCATCGAGTGTGTTCAGCAGATCGTGTCAAAGCTGTTATTAATATTCACTAGATATGATAATATGACTGCCTCATTGAAAGTTTCCTGATGACCTTGAAAACAGTGACTCCACTATTTCAGCTCATCCAAACATCTGCTCTGTTAACCTGCAGGGACTTCAAGAGTAAAAATGTGATGCTGAAGAATGATCTCACTGTCGTCATTGGTGATTTTGGGTTGGCGGTAAAGTTCGAGCCAGGAAAACCTCCAGGAGACACGCATGGCCAGGTGAGAATATGAAAATGGGCAGCATTGGAGGAATGGAGTGTAGCCAGTATGGTTGGATGTCATAGGTTGCGAGCAGGTTGTTTAAAACTAGCAGCATGTAGAATTTCAGCTGCACCCCAAACACATCATGGGTCTGTCTCTAAACCTAGTGAGCTGCCTAAGTAGGCACTGACTATGTAGGCAGCGTTCTGTCTGACATCTCTCCTCATAGGACAGATTATTGAGATGCTGTAGTTAGAGCGCAACTGCGTCACCGCTTGTTCCCGCCCACTTCACGCAACCGGTTTTTATAGCTTAGCTACTGACTACCTGGCTTAGCTACCAGCCGGCTATCTAAAACAGTAGCCTGGGCTATAAAACTGCAAAATGGTCAAAGACTAGTTGCAAATAAAATCCTGTTTTGTGTGGTTGTATAACAAGAAACAAATTAAAACGCCATAGAGAATTGGAATAACTTACATTTGAAAATATTGGCATGACTTGCATTCTCTGCTGCCATGTTTGTAAAAGCTTTGCCTGGTTTGCATCATGGGATTGCCTTAGCACCTGAAGAACCGTTCAATGCTTACTTACAAGCGACCCAAAATAAGGTGCCTCCGTAGACAGTATGTTTATCTGTATCTGAGTATCTGAGAATTGGGACAGCCTGCATGTCGGGAGAGACTTTGACGTAAAATGCTGTCTATGTAGACAGCTCACTAGAGACAGACCCCATATCTAAAGGTGCATAAAGTGATCACAGATGAAAACATTCCCACAGAATGTGTTTGACCGTCTCCATCTAATCAGTAATCACCAAAGACCAGGTGATATGGTATTATAATGGCACTTCAGTGCATTATTACTTTATTTGTTCACGAAATGAAAACTTTGTCTAAAACTCCTCGTCTAATAGACAGTAACAACAAAGACTGACTAACAACATTACTCTGTGCTTTTATAATAAAATACTGATACTTGGCATCTGCGCATCAATACAATATTGCCATGCAAAACATTACAATACCATGTTAAATAATTTTTTCCCCCTAATATTCATTTAACTAACAGAAAAAAATACTACAGCTGTGATCTCTACACAGGAAATCATCTAACATTGTCCTGTCAGCATTACACATTTAGTTCTGTTAAACCAAATTGCCACCAGCGTGCAGTTTCCAGCTCAGTATTTTGTGACATCGTTGAAACTTTTGGCGCAAGGGTTTGATAGTATGCTGGATTGATAGTATGTGAAGTTTTATAGGTTTGGTTTGGAGCCGGTGAACCACTGTGAACCTTTGTTTTGCCTCTAAGACCATTTTAATACACGCCCCTGCAGAATGTTCAGCAGTGATCTGTGGATGGTCACTGCATGTTGTTTGATTGGCCCTTTTTGTCAGAGCAGATGGATCTCAGCCAAGTTAAACAAAGCCAACAGATTCACAGAATAGACTGTGTGTGAGTGGTTAGTTACCCATGCAGTTCTTTTTTCCCTTAAACTGAAATAAAGAAGGAGCAAATCTAGATTAACTGTGCTTTACAATAGAGTAGTGCTCATTTCTGCCATTTATACTTCATATTTAACAGCAAATTAGCAATGAGTGCTGGTGTCGAGGTTGCAGACTGAATCATACTGAACTCAGGAAAGTTCAACCAGCCATGTGCAATTATCTATTATTTTATTTAATTATTTAATTTCACCTTTTAATGTAATAAAGGCTTCATTAAAACTGTTACTTCGTCCATCTGTTGGATTTTTAGCATCTATGAAACACAAACTTATGGGCAGTTTATGTTCAAACTAGGCTTCAACTGAATTTCTGTTCGGCTGGTGCCACCGGTTACTGGTGTGTTCACCTGTGTTTGAGAAACGCTGGAGCCCACCACTTATGGAGGTTATGTGACACTGACACTGTAGTGAGAAGAACTTGATGTTCTCAAGTAGTTTAAAGCTGTTGGTTATTTTTAGCTTTGGTTTTCCTGCAGTCTCATGTTGAACATGTTCCACCATTCAACCCTTCTGTTAGGTTGGCACACGGAGGTATATGGCACCCGAGGTGCTGGAGGGAGCCATTAATTTCCAGAGAGATGCCTTCCTGAGAATAGACATGTATGCCATGGGGCTCGTGCTGTGGGAACTGGTGTCTCGCTGTACAGCTGCTGATGGTAAGCATTTGAACCTTCCCATAACTCCACAACGGTCAGATCCTGTTAGATGAGTGTGTGCACATCGGAAATGTATTGTGAGGTGTTAAAACATCAGACAGAGAAAGAAAAAACCCGGTGACCTGAAAGATGACCACAAGAAAACCTGAAACACAAAAGCTTTGAGATTATAAAATCTGCAAAATGTATAGATTAGGACTAAAGAATATTTTTAAAAAATTGAAAAAGGAGACTGAATTAAATCCTTGTTATCTCACCAATGAGTCTACAAATACCAGTTTCACAACAAGACATACATTTGCAGAGCAGATGCTGTCTATACAACCCAAGCTGTTGTCCATAAAGAGGATATCTGGGCCAGTGGCTACAGTCAGCAAAAACACTGTTTGAAGGGATAAGAGTCCATTCATACGCTTACCACACCAGAAAGCCCAGACTCTGTTCTGTGCATAACAAAATATTACCTTGGATATTATTGGTAGAATAATTAATTATATCTTAAATATATTACCTGATTAAATTGTAAAAGCCGTCCCTGTAGTCGTTATTTGTTTACCAGCAAATTCTTTATGATAAACTCTAAGTACAGGAAAGGCCGTAAAAGTTGACGCCACAGATGTTTTCTGGGACCACAAACTAAATGGGTGGTTGTTACACAAACTATATGCTGAATGGCTAGAAGTTTGTAGACATGTTCTGTAATTTGTGAGTTCCACTTAAATTCAATCATTGTCTTGTGGCTGAATGGAGCTGAATCCTCACAGAAATGCTTCAGAGTCTTCTGTAAAGAAAAACAAAGGAGTGAGCATAAACATGATCATTGATATGAGATGTTCAGTTAGCACATGTGGAGTGTTTAAAGTACTCTAGCCCTAGAAGCATAAATCCTAACTGTTATTTATTATGTTTTTTGTTGTTGTTGTTGCTGCTGTGGTGGGGTTTTCTTTTTCTTTTTTCGATAATGGGCCTAACAGTAACGGTAAACAAATGAATCAATGCATACATAAATATGGTACCACTGAAAGCAGAATGGTGCTAGAGATGACTGGCTGGATTCTGAAGTGCTGCAGGGATGCTGGTTCTATGAGTTGTGTGTGGCTATACTTCCAGGTCCTGTGGATGAGTATATGTTGCCGTTTGAGGAGGAGATTGGGCAGCACCCATCCTTGGAGGATCTGCAGGACGTGGTAGTACACAAAAAGCTGCGGCCAGTGTTGAAGGACTGCTGGCTGAAGCATTCCGTAAGTTTACTGTACACTGATTTCTGCTGACTAGTAACAATTTTAAAACTCTCACTTACAATACAGTGTTTCCTTTAAAATCTTGATAACAGAACAGAAACGCTACCACAGCTAAAACCTAAAACACCAGGAAAAGTAATAGAATAATAGAAGACAGAACATGAAACATGAGAAGTGCTGAACTTACAGTGAATATAATTTGTTTATTGTTTCATGCTCAATGTGTGCTGGTAGGTTTTTTCTTATTTTATGTTGTCATACTTGAACATCAGTGTTATGCAGTAAGTAATCTGATATCACCTACAGTATATATCACCTATGATATCAAGTTTATGTGCTTTCTTTGCAAGTTAATTTATTTTTGGAACCAGATTTCCCGAGAAATAAACAGTGTTTAATAAGGCTTAGTACTTGTCCATGACAGTCTGGGCTGCACTAATGACATTTTAGTAAATATTGACAAATCTAACACATTCACTGGTTGCTCCAAACTAGTTAGCCCTGACTGTATGAGAAATAAAACTTAACTTTGATCATCTGCTTGTACTAGTAGTGGTGGACAGTCAGTAGACAGTCAGGCTGCCTAAGGTGGACTTTATTTTTTGCTCAGTTATTTCTTTGAAAAAGCACAGAAGTTTAACACCCACAGTGATGTTGTGTTCCTCCTAACACTGTCCTTCTTGCAGTAATGTTACTAATTAAATGTGGTATCGTATTTTTAATAGCTGGATACCGAAATACATTTCTACTAGCAGTATACAGCGCAGCACTTGTCTGTCTAAAGCTTTGCTTTATTTTTTTTATTAGTTTAGTCAGAACTAACAGTAAGCGTTTACTAATTCAGAAATTCATATGAACTGAATACAAACACAGTGGGGATAAATGGAAATAAGATAAAAGCAGTTTTTAATTGTCCTCTCTGATGTCCAGTAAGAGCAGCAGTTGCTGCCTGTCTCTTTGCCTCCATCTTTCAAGGGAAACTGGAGTTTTCCACTTTGTTGATGGGTTTGTTGGTTTGGTGCTGCTGGGTTTATACATGGCTTTCCTTCAGTTTTACTGTTTTACCTTAAATTGTACAGCAACTACGTTCTGATGTCTGTGTGTGTTTGTGTGTGTGTTGGGGAGCAGGGTCTGGAACAGATGTGTGAGACGATAGAGGAGTGCTGGGACCACGACGCCGAGGCGCGACTGTCGGCAGGCTGCGTAGAGGAGCGCATCTCACAGATCCGCCGCCTCACCAGCGCCCCTACCTCGGACTGCCTCGTAGCCATGGTGACCTCTGTCACCAACGTGGACTTGCCACCCAAAGAGTCCAGTATCTGAGTCCTACTGCAGTGCTCACCGTGAAGAAAACTCACAAATCTGAAGCAAACAAGCAAACGAAACAACCCTCGTCTTTCCAGACTCAGCGGATCTCAGACAACAACATGAATGCAGCTGCTATTTTATCCTGACATTTTTAAAATTAATTATTATGATTATTATTATTATTATGATTACTATTATTATTATTACTATTATTATTATTATTATGATTATTATTATGATCGGATCAATTCTACCAGCACACTTCTCTACTGTATTTTTATCAAGAGAGGAAAACACAAAAGTTAAAAAAACAAAACAAAAAAAAAAAAATCAAAAAAGCGAAAGGACATCTCAAAGCGCATTCAGGTGCCGACTTATGAATGCTGACAAGGTTCAGGTACCTCAGCTTTGCTTTTTTTTTTTTTTCATTTCAGTGGGGTTTTTTTTTTGTTTGTTTGTTTGCTTTTTTTTTCGTTTTATTTCCTCTTTTGTATTCCTAGTTTTCTGTCTCCTGGACAGGACTTCCTGAGGCAAAACCAACCAACAACATCAACTGACCATTCACCATGTTGGATAATACAACAATGCTGCAAAACCTGAGAGGAACATTTTATGACTGTTACACACAATTAACCTTCCTCAAGGGATTTTTAGTTCTGTTTATTTTTCCCTCTCTCTAACTGTGTGCTATTCAAAATTACGGAAAACGTGTCTTTTACGGAACTAACGGGTGTCTCGAGAACACAACAAACGGTGGAAGACAACTGGACTTTTTTTAGTTTTCTTTGGTTTTTTTTGTTTTGTTTTTTCTATTTGATTTTGTGGTGTTGAAGTTGGTGACTGTGAAGAGGGGTTGGTACAGAATTTTAGCGTGTGGCTATGAGAATTTCAAAACGTAGATGATAGAAATTGGCTTGAATTTAGAGCTTAGCGCGGCGAGGAGTTGAGAATTTGGATAATGCATTTTGTTTGGTATGGAATTATTTCTCAGGTAACCAATTCCATTAGCGGGGGGGGGGGGGGGGGGGGGGGGGGGGGGGTTTGGGGTGACTGCCATTTATCTCTAGCAATTGATAGAAGAAACGTCAAAGGGTGCCCTAATGAATTTTAACACTAAACTGTACATGCAAGACTGTGTTGAAAGTGTGCGAGCGAGCGAGTGAGTGAGTGAATGAGTGAGTAAATGAGTCAGTGTGAGACGGTAAGTGTTCAGTAGTATGCGTGTTGAGTTTGCTGAGCATGCTATAATAGACCATGAGGAAGGTTTGGCCCCAGCAGCTCTCAGAAGAAGTGTTTTGATTTAGTTTTCTTTGCTCTTTATTTCCTTTACGTCCATGCACATACTGGATATCTGGATTTAAGGACCTAGACTGAAGCAGCAGAGACCAGACTCGTCATTTCTGAAGCCTGTACGCACGGGAGATGGTAGGAAGGGTTTTAGTTTGTGCATTTCAGCCGAGTCCCGTTAATGGAGAGGAATTTGTGCCAAATTGAAAAGCAATCGCTGGAAACGCGTGAATTGAAATGCACAGATCACATTACTGTCATGCGGCTCTTAATCGAGAACAGGATTCGAGGAGGTGCGTTTAAAAATAAAACACTGAGTTTGTTTCAGAATTGAATAGAATCTGCCTTGAAGTGTAAGGAAGGCACGGCTATGTTGTATTTTTCATTGTGCAGAACTGTAAACGACTGTGCTTCACTGAAATGCAGTCGTGACGGGTGAAGTCCACTGCACACACGCCGTTACTTTTCCAGAGGTGACGTGCGGAAAACGTGCCAAAATGAAAAATAGAACATCTGCAATCTCTACCGTTTCCTTCTTTTTGAACTTCAGATGTATTTGCCTCATTAAAACACAGTGCACATGTAATGAAAAGTAGGAGATCCGTTACGTTGATCTAACATTGTTATTTACAGTACTGGCAAGTGGAAAGCATTACGTTTCAAGGCAGATTGTATTTACTTTTTTTAAGTTCAGCTTTTCATTTGTAACATGCGGATCCTCACGAGTCATGTTTCGTTGAGGAGGTCACCCGGCATGAGCACGATGTAATAGAGGGTTTGTTTTTCATTGTGGCACATGTTCTGCATGCCACTATAGAAAAGTAGCCTTTTGCCTATTACTTATTTGCTGTGAGGGACCAACTTTTGAGATTCTATCTTTGCGGGTCCTTATTTGACCACCGGTTTAATCTTAAATTAAGAGTGGCTGGCGCATTCATTTCATAGAGACAAAAAGAAGAAACGTACATTTGGTTATTATTATTATTATTATTATTATTGTTTTACTAGATTTTTTATTTGTCTTAAAAGTGGCAGGCATGAATTCACTTTCTTTCTGTACGCCACAATGTAACAGTGAATGTCCACGATGCTGCTGTTTCAACTCAAAGATGTATTTTCTGTCATTTTTTTTTTTTTTTTTTCCATTTCTTCTGTGCATTACACATGCAATTTCTCAGTAGGATTCATTCTGAAATCCATCTTCAAACACTATGTCAAGAAAAAAAAAATGACAAGGCTTCCTAGGTGAACGAGAGCAACTCTAAACAATAAATTTAGTAGTGAGAGGACAAAAACGAAACAGAAAGGTTTAAAGAAGAAAAAAAATATTATTCATGAACCACAGACCACCTCAAACCAGAAATACCTCAGATTTTTCTATGTGTATGACTTCTGTTATATATTCTGTTAGTTGTGTTGACTTGTAGTAAGTATATTTTGATGTAAGTTGGCTTTTAAGATTAGGGAGTTTTTGGAGAAATTAAAAAAAAAAAGTCCAAAATCTTGTCAGAAGTGCTACCAAGTTATGTTGTATAAATAGAAAAAAACATGTAAATAGCTGTAAACAGTTGTAGAATTCTGCCTATCTACGAGACCAGGGCATTATTCCTTTTCTTTTTTTTTCTTTTTTTTTATTCTTTTGTGCTGGCTTTTCCCGCAACTACTTCTCCTTCCTTTCCTCTCTGTTGCTTAAAGGGACATTAAACCTTGAACAGTATTTCTCTGTGAAGAGACTGTAAAGGCATCTTCCCCCGCTCTGACTCTGTCGGAATGATTTTGTCTGTCCTTCTGAACGTAAACATAAGTGGCATTATAGCTAAACGTCTAAACGCCAGTTGTTTCTCTCAAAGCTACTTTACCAAATTACTACTTTCCAAATCTGAACAATTTGGCGGATTCGAATTCCTATAATAATGACACAGATTATGCCAATGGAGCATTTCTTTTTTTTCTTTCTTTCTTTTCTCTTTTTTTTTCTTTTAGGCCAGAAAAAATAAAAGGTTTGGTGTCCCTACCCTCTGTGCAATTTTCCTCTCTGTCCTCTCTCTCACTCACTCATGAGGCTTTGCAGCGGTTGCTTCTGCTTCCTCTCGACACTCTGAGCTTTAAGTTACGATTCCTTTTCGTTTAGTTTTTTATTCTCACTTCACGGTGCCATATATACACACATGATCTCCGGGATATTCACCTCCATATTGCAGTGCTAGATGTGGGTATAGCTTGGACGAGTGAGCTGAAGCTGCAGCCTGTGATCTTGATAGAATGTTTGAGGCCATCTTTGTGCTCATGGACTTGGTGCTTTATTGTGGCCCCCCACAGTTTTTAATTTAGGTTTTTATTTATTTATGTTTTTATATCTCCCTTCAGAGGATGAAGATGAACCAATGTAAGGTGGCATTTCTAGCTTTATAGATGTAGACGTAGGTGGCTTTTAGGGCCTCCTGTCCTGTTTTGGCATACTAAAGAATGCTTTACTGTCACGCAGTGTTTATAAAGCTACGCAACGCCTACATAAAAAGCCTTTCATGACAGCTGACATAAACCTGCATAGACATCTAACAAGTGTCCACTGTCATAACACAGAAATGGGCAAAAGCAGACCAATATGAGGGTACTGCTTTACTGTAGGGTACTGTTCCTATGGTTAAGCTTGCCATAACAGGGTTAAGTCAGTCATCACAACCATATGTTGGATGTCCTGTAGCCATACGAACAGTATCCCACTGTAAAGTGTTACCAGCAAGAGTTTAAGTAGTTTTGTCAGTTGTCATGAAGACCTTATGCAGGTGCCCTGTAGCTTTATAAATGCAGCCCCTTCAGCAAAGTGTTACCAAGAGATAATTTGGGACCACTTTTCTGCCAATACAAAATGCCTATTGCCAAACCAGAGATGGAGGCAGGCCCTCAGCCAAAGCAGCACCTGCATGTTCTATTCCTGTTTCGAGGAAACGCGCTGGTGGGATGTAGGCATGCCTTCGTTGAACTAAAATTGCTCACGCTGTGCAAATCATGGGGTATCATATACTCAGCATTGGTCTGTTGGGCTCTCAGACACCAACACCTTCAGGAGCTTTTGCCTTTCTTCAGGTTCTTCATTGACAGTCGCAGAGTTCTCCGTTCCTTATTTAACGAGCTCAGACAATGTAGCAAGCAATATCCACAGCAATAGCATAGTTCCCTCTCCGAAAGGGGTTAGACCTTCTGGGCATTGTCACTGATCCCCAAGCGTCTCACCAAAACCATTGTCCTCATAGTGTTCATGTAGGCGGCGGTTGTACAACAACGTTTAGTGAAGGTCCATTAACTGACCTCTCTCTCCCTCTCTTTTTTTATAACAGTATGTAGCCAAATTCCTTGCATTTTATATCTGCAAGAGGGTAACCAAAGTTTTGTTGTTTTTCATTTTACTGTCCTTGATTCCCGTGAGAAAAGAGTTTGGCACCCTCTTACCTTGATGTGTGAGCTGCAGAGGCTAACTATGCCCAACTGCAGCGCTCTGACAAACAGACCTGTTTTTTTCTGCTTTTCTTAGTTTGTATGTGAACTGTGAGTCGTTTACTTGTTTCTGCTGTAGTGATTCAGAAACATAAGCATTTTAGTGCAACTAAATGGCATTTCGGAGGAACTGGAGCAGATTAATGAATGATTTAGGAGCTTTTAATTAGCCTCGCTACGTCAAATAGGGGCTTTTAATTGGATTTAGTACATTTTAAAAGCAGGTCATTTTATATGATCAGTATTATTTATGCAGACCACAAGTACAGATTTTTACAGACACTGAGGGAATAACCAGTATTTCCCACGTCTTTCATCATCTTAGCTGTCGTGCCAATTAAATGAGAAAAATGTTTTTATTTTTTTTCCTGCAGGTTGTTCCAGCTGCATGTCCAGCATGGACTGGCATTCTGGAAATGGTCTTTAAACACGTTTTAGCTTTAGAACGTCCGGTGCGTTCGTGTAAGGGACTGGCTCACTGGTTCATGTTAACAAAGATGGCCTCGTGGAAAGATCTGTCATTTCTAAAATCAGGAACGTTGCAAACCTCTAATATGTGGAGGTGTTCTGATGTGCCTGCTTACGCCTATACTTGCTGAAGCAACCGCTGTTTCGTTCTTTCTCTCTTTCTCTCACTCTCTCTCTCTCTCTCCTTCTGTTCTAATACTTTTCAGAAGACTATAAATATACATCTAATATATATATATATATATATATATATATATATATATACACACACACACACACACACACACACACACACACACATATACATATAAATATATATATATATAATATAAAATCTCTAAAAACGTGACCAGCTGTAACTCTGGATGCAGTTTTAGATCCAGGTTTTCAGGAACCGATTACCTCAGAGCTCATATGAATCAGTGTTGCTAGCTGGATTAGTCGTTGACACTACAGAGAAAATGTACACTATCATAAACACAAACAGGAGAACCTCTTTTGTACTGGTGTAACGTATGAAGCGCCCCTTGACAACTCAAAAACCTCTTTCTTCTCAAGCCTCTCGCCACTCGCAGAAAAGCAAATAACTGGTACTATACAGGGAAAGTCGAGTGCTTCCTACATTCCTCCCTCCCTCATTAAAACCAGGTGCATCATATTTTTTAGTTTTCTTTCTATCTATATTGCCATGACTGTCACGATTAGAAGGCAGGGTGAATCCGATAGCTGGTTTTGGCGTTTCGTTACCTCATATTTTCCAAGACAAAAACGTTCAGGTCAAAGTGTAGCAGAGCTGGAAGTCAGGATGTTGTAAAGGCTCAAGTATTAAAACTTTTTCCCTCAGGGGAGTTTTCGTTGTTGTTGTTGTTAACAGCTGCATATATAATTTCAACGATATTTTTATTTTATTTTTTATTTTTTTATTTTTTGCTCTGTAAAACCACTCTCCCCTTAATAGTACCTTTAACAGATGCACTGTTTTTGCTCACAGGTTAGTGATGGATCTCACATCCGTGTTGAGTTAAAAAACATATATAAATGAGCTCAATACACAGTACCTGGGTAGTTAACGGCTCTGTTATATCTCCGTGACAGAAGAATTGACGCTCGAGTTGGCACATGGGAGACGAAAGAAGGCGTTTTCTCACTTGTCTTGTCAAGGGGTCGTACTTTTAAGTGCTGTTTCTATATCAGAATATGTGAAATGTACATGTTGTAGGTTATGTTTCACTATTGTAGCTAAAATTGTAGAACAGAGATGGCTTGTACTACTGATTTTAACAAATATACTAAAAATCTGTATAAGACAAAATGTATACAGAGAGTTGAGCTTGTTGCTGTAACCCCTCTTTTGGATTGAAAAGTATGTTAAAGTTTTTATATATATTAAATGCCCTGGGAAAGTCGGACATCCATCGTATTGCCGTAATGAACTGAGGACTTTTTTTTTTTCCTTGAATGATCATTGTAACATAGTTCTTTAATTTGCAGTGGATCATTGTTCCTTTTTACTGTGGTAATTTTAGAACTCCGTATCCAGAGTTTGGACTAGATTTGCCTAGAGGTTGGGATGTGGTTGTTTCTTTTCATTGGTGCCAGAATAAACCAGTATGAATGTAGTATTTGCCCAGTGTGAAACAACTACACCCTGACTGTTAGAGAAAAAAAGTACTAGAAAGGATTATTTCAATTTTATCTTTTTGTATATGAAAGTAAACAATAAAATACTGACAAAACAATTTGTGTGTGGATCTTTAACCCTTCAGTGTCTCAGCTTTGCCATGTGCCTTAGGAACAGTTTTCAGTCTTAAAGATGGTTCATCAAGGGTTCTTTAGGGAAGGGGGAGGTGCTGTTTAGAACCATCTGTTGTATATTAATGGATAGAGAATTTGTTGTGGCACCTAAGATGGTCCCCCCCCCAGTGAGGAAGCCAGGGGCGACCAGGGGGTGGCCAGGTATTACCATCAGTGCTTAATTTGTGCTGGATCTTGCAGGAACAAGATCCGGCACCTCTCATATTTCAGGTACTTGTGTTCCAGAACTTATTTATGTGGATCCACCACCTCTTTGACATCTTTTTTTTGTAGGACACCAAAAGCTATTCATCCAGTGGCATCTTTCAACATTTTATGGTTGCAGCTCCTTACTGCATTCATTAAAGCTAGGATTATTTTATTGTATAGAATTCTACTATGTTAGATGGACACTTGAAGCACTGTTGTGTCTATGCGTTCCAGGACCTTTTCCCTCACTGCGACTTGCTGGATCACCCCACCTTTAGTGTTCCATTACCTGATGTTTTACAAATTAAGCACTGATTACCATCCTATCTGTATGGGATGGTGTGGTAACGATGTTGGTGTCAGTAACTACTTAGCAAATCCCAGCACTTTCATCACTCTTTGATATCTTTGTTGTTTGTTGTCTGGCGAGTGACACAACAGATGCTATGAAATCCAGTTTGAGCGGCCAGAACGTCCAGACTGGGACACATTGGTAAAAATTTGAATGTCATTGTATTTCAGTTCATCCTCAAATGTGTTTTGGATCCAATTTGCAAATAATCCAAATCAGTCTGGATATGCCAAACATTAGATTTGAGTAGCAGGCTGAACAAGGCCTTGTCTGTGTCTCAGTTTATTATCTTGGTTTTGTTCCGTCAGAAAAACCAACACATTTACATATATCAACCTCTCCCATTCATGTTGAATTTATAAAGAGAGTCTGAGCCCAGATTTCTTTCTGAGTGAGGTGCAAGACCAAAACTGGACTGTAATTCTCATGATCATCTTCTCAAACTTCTCAAATGGTAGAGCGAGCATTACACCTAACAGTCTCTCTACTAGTTAAGACAATCTTAAGATTACTTTGGGGAAACTTGTTCCAGTTTAATTTTACAACATGAAAGAGTTTGGGGATCCTTTTTAAAAAACAATAAAGACTAGGAATCAGTAAAGGGTTCTGTTGGTTCCTGGTAATGTCCAGTAGTCACCACAATTTGACTACAGATATTACAGATGATTTCACGTCCCAGCAAACGCACAGCGTTGACTACTGTCTTGTCAAAAGGTGGTGATTTTTATGTTGTCTGTCTGAACAAGGTTGTCACAGGTAACTACTGAATAACCTTGTTTTATGGTATTATCACTATGGTTGGAGGTTCTGACAACATACTGACAATATTGCCACTACATTGTCACAACGTCCTGAGGAATTATTGTTGTGGACCATAAAACAGTACGTTGTCACAATGTAACTGTGTTTGCCGGGGTCATCCAGGTGGGCCCAACTGGCACTCTCGAAAGGGAACAATAAAGTTAATTATAATCAAAGAGGAAAAACAACAGGTTGTAATTCTAATAGTCTGTGTTCAGCAGATCTACTTCTGTTGTTGAATGTACTTATAAAAAACGATAGTAGAATGAAGTGGTGAAAAATAGAATGTAATTAAACTTGAAGAAGAAAACACATCATTTAATAAACGAAAATTCATCCTTCCAGCAGAGCAGAGCTGCGTCTCCTGACTGTTCACCCTCCGTTCAGCAGATGGCGCTAAGCAGGATTTGTCTCCCTCCTCACTGGATTTCTTTGGTTAGTTTCGCGCTACTTGCTGTGAGAGGAGAAGTGTTTGTAGCTGTGTTGCTACGTTTATTGAACATGGCTCTTCCTCGCCTGAAGGCTGTGAGGTTTTGGGGCGGGTTTGTTTGTGGAGCAGCTGTTGGTACTGGCGCCTGTGTAGCCGCGCTCAGAGTCTACATGCCGGAGAAACAGCAGCCAGAGACACAGACAGGTAACTCCGCTGTCATGCTGTTTTAGAAAACTGAAATAACTCTGACTTTCTTTTAGTTGTATGTTGAGCACTGCGCTCATTTCACACCTTCACGTCTTTTGGTATGTCGGTCGTAAGAGCTTCGTGTAGGTAAATAACGAGTCTGAAGCTGGGTTTTTATTCTGCAGCTCCTTCTTCCAGTTTTTCCGTTTTACTTTAAACGCTGCAGCAGTTCTGGCGCCTCGTTCAGCATTTAAAGTGGGCTCATACAAAGAGCTGGCGAATAAAAACCAACTTGAGCCTCTTAAAACTACTACCAGTGACTACTAATTAAGAGTACTACCAGTGACCACTACTATTAATGACTACTACTTAAGAGGGTACTACCAGTGACTGATACTACTAGTGACTATTAAGTAAGAGGGTACTACCAGTGACTGATACTACTAGTGACTATTAAGTAAGAGGGTACTACCAGTGACTGATACTACTAGTGACTACTAATTAAGAGGGTACTACTAGTGACTGATACTACTAGTGACTGCTACTTAAGAGGGTACTACCAGTGACTGATACTACTAGTGACTATTAAGTAAGAGGGTACTACCAGTGACTGATACTACTAGTGACTATTAAGTAAGAGGGTACTACCAGTGACTGATACTACTAGTGACTACTAATTAAGAGGGTACTACTAGTGACTGATACTACTAGTGACTGCTACTTAAGAGGGTACTACCAGTGACTGATACTACTAGTGAATACTAAGAGTACTACCAGTGACTACTACTACTAATGACTACTACTTAAGAGGGTACTACCAGTGACTGATACTACTAGTGACTACTAAGTAAGAGGGTACTACCAGTGACTACTACTACTAATGACTACTACTTAAGAGGGTACTACCAGTGACTGCTGCTACTACTACTACTACCAGTGACTGATACTATTAGGGACTACCACTTACGAGTGCTACCAGTGACTACTAATACTACTATTACCAGTGACTACTACCAAAAAGTGCTACTTGAGAGTACTACCAATGACTACTACTACTAGTGACTGCTACCAATGAGTGCTACTTAAGATTACTACTACTAGTGACTGCTACCAATGAGTGCTACTTAAGTGTATTACCAGTGACTACTACTACTAATAGCAGTGACAGCTACTAGTGAACTTGCGTGTCCTCTGATGTTATATATGTAATACTAATGTTAAAATAGTGACTTTTTTCATTAAAACACCCTTCATTTATCCCTCCACTGTAAATGGACTGAAATATATTCTAGACCAGCACCTTATCATAAATCTACTGTATAACTGTGTCTCAGACACAAGGCAGGGTATTCATAACCTTTTCATACAGTGACTTTCTGTGAGGAAACTTTTAGTGGCGTTAAGACTCCTCAGTGGTCTGGTTCCATCACCATCATTGTGAACAGTTTTAACTGTCTGAGTTTCTCTAGAACAAAGCATTTCACGTCAAACTACTTCAAATCTTTTTATGTAAACTGTTTGTTTAATGCTGAGGTGTTGAACATTTTAAAATGTGGAGTTTCCCTTTTAGCATCAGTAACTGCTTAATGTGAACCTTGTGTTTCTTCAGAGAGCACAGTGCAGAGACTCATTAAACTCTACGGCCTCCCGCTGATCGGAGCAGAGACAAGATGCTACAGCAACCATATTCTGTCTTATGATCAGAGCCGAAGGATACCCAAATGGGTGGCAGAGCATCTGTCGCCCCAGAAACTTCTTGGTAAGTTACGGACGTATGTTCTTTTCTTTTCTCTCCAGGATATTTTGGAGAGAGATCTACTAGCACTGCCATTGTAGTGACCCTGACACTGGAGTGCTGTACCTATGTATTGAATCATAATGCTTCATTTAATCTCATCAGGAAAAGCAGAGAGAAAGCACTGCAAATTCAAGCCTGACCCCAATGTTCCAGAGCTCTTCACTGCACACAATGACGATTACCTCGGCAGTGGCTGGTCTCGAGGGCACATGGCACCAGCTGCTGACAATAAATTTTCAGAGGTAAGGCAACATTTGTTCTCATAAACTGTTTTATCTCATCCAACATCTTTAGCCTAGATTTGATGATGCCCAAGAGTCCAAAACATATTCAAAAGGAAATTGCAGTAATTTTATATTATATAGTATGAAGTTCACCTTGACTCTGTTGGTTTAACGTCTGCGCCTTTTCAACAGCAATCAATGGCAGAAACCTTCTATCTCTCAAATATTGTCCCGCAGAATTATGAAAACAACGCAGGCTTCTGGAACAGGTAAGTAAAGACAACCGATAACAGGTTTTTTTTTCCATCTACTCTTCTTTTTAACAGCTTGTTCTTTTTTTAAAGATTGGAGATGTACTGCAGAGAGTTGACAGAGAGGTTCAGTGACGTGTGGGTCATCTCGGGACCACTTACTCTCCCACAAATAGGAGAGGATGGGAGGAAAACAGTCTCATATCAGGTACCTCAACGTCGTGCATTATAGTGTCTTATGGTCACGTTTCACTATTTTAACTTTCTACACTGCCCTACAATGTTATACCAACAACAGAACGAATAGTTTCTTCTTTAGCCTCATCCTTCTTTTCCCTTTATTCAAATGATCACTTTCAGATATTAATGCAGACGGTCAACCCGAAAGAAAAAAAAAAGGCGTCCACTGGTGGGGCTGGTTGTTGCTTTGCTTATGAAATGATGAATAAATAGAAATTAATATCAATCAAGTTCGTTTGTCGACAAAGTTTGGCTAATGTACAGTTTGTTCAGTTTTGCCTGTATTAAATGGTTCAGTGGTTCCCAAACCCTAGCAGGGCCCCCCAGGAACTCTTAGATGTTACTTTGTGTTATGAACAGGGTTAGAGCAACAGTGTGGACTATTTGGGGGTTCCTGGGAACCAGTTTGAGAACCGCTGAGTGAAGAAGGCTGAAAGTGTGGTGGTGTTAAATAATGGATTAAGAGAAAGGTGTCACGTTGATTTTCTGAATAAACTGCCGTTGTAAAGCAGTTTGTATTTCTTTGTGGTGTTGTACCTAAAAAGAAGTGTTTAGAAGTGTGTTCTCTTTAGAGGACATGTTAACATTTTCCCCTTAAACAGTGACAAAACACAAAATTTGACCAGGGGTGCACAAACTTTTGCATGCAACTGTGTAACTCAGTTATGAGACTCATGCAGGACATTGTTGGTTTTGAATGGTCGTCTATGGGGGATATTTTAATTTCAGTGACCAGTAAGTGACCAGTAGATGTCAGTGTTGTGCTGTTTTTGCTCAGTACCTTCATACACATAACCATGTGTTCCACTCTTTAGTATTATAGCATCATCTATCGCCTGTGGCAAGTTGTGTTTCACCCTAGTTAACACATAGCTGGGTTTCTGTCTGGCCTGGGGGGGCTGACATGATCCCAGAGTAAACTCCATGCAGCCATGAGTAGAGGTTGTTTTTTCTTTTTTTTTTTTTTTTTTTGTTGTTTTTTTACAAGGCCCTAAAATTGACTCTGTCAGTAAAATATATCTGTGCAGAAATGTCATAGATTCCATATAATATGGATGTATGGGGATGTTGTCTAGTTCTTTGACTGATAATTTTATGATCACATAATTTGCTACTAACTTGTTTTTAACAGTGACTTTTTGCTGATAATAAAACAAATAAATAAATAACTAAAAAAAAGTTAAAAGGTTGAAAGAGCACCATCACTGGGCAGCAGACTGTCTATGTGCCCTGAGTCGTATGTAGTCGGAGCAGCTGGCCTCGCAGGGAAAGAGTTGGTTTTCCGTTAGGGCTAAATCGACATGGACAGTTGCCCCCAGGGCTAGTATGTATCACAAATTGGCAGCGACAGGAGCCATGTTACCTCGATCTGTACACACTCTGGCCCTAGGAGAGACTGTAGCTTAGATACCTCTCTCATTTGCCTCATGCCTATATGGAATGGGGCACTTGTGCCATTGCGGTGCCTCCAGGGCATCTGAGTTCTGATGGTTTTCTTAGAAAGTTGTTGATGTTTAGAGAATTTGGACTGTATTTAAAGCTTCTTCTCATTTCAGCTGTAAATGGCAAACTGTGTTAAATAACTTAACTTTTTAGGTGTTCAGCACTGTAAAAACACAGAATGCATATGAATAATGTCTGTTTTTTGTAAGTCTGAGCTCTTTGCACTCTGTTGTTGTTGTTGTTGTTGTTATTAGTATCATTATTGAGTGTCATATAGTGTTGCATAGAAATTTTTTACTGAAACCGGCATTGGGGTGCTAGTACCTAGGGGTGAGAGGGACAACATATTTTGTGTGCCAGTATTAATTTATAATGCAAGGATGTCAAGGGCATTGGATACTTATGTGACTATAGCACCACCATGTTTTTCGTTGGGTACATAATTTAAAATATAATATGACAATATACCAACATATGTTACTGTGATACTCAGCATAGCACTAAGTTATTAAGCTGTTATATTGTGAAGTATGTATTGGAATAAAAATATAATGTGATTCCCAGCCCTTCTAGTACCAAGTGGTAGTAAACATGTCAGTTCTTGGGTGGTAAAATGCAGCAGAGAGTCTTTGGTTGTTTTAATAATTAAATTGATAAATTCTGATTTCTTTTTTGGCCTTTTTCTCTTTTATCTGAAGTGCTGATTTGTGCCATTTTCTGAAAAAAATGGTGCTCTGTTCTTTCAACTTTTAGTAAGAACAGTTCTTCAGTGGAAGAGGTTGCAGTTGCTGGTGTGCTCCCAGTACAATGCTTGATCATGTAGCAGTGTTTGTGTTACTATTAGACAATAAAATGTGATACTAATTCATGACTGAATCTACTCTTCATGTGCTGATCAGCTGATCGGAAAAGATGACGTTACCGTTCCCACTCATCTCTACAAAGTCATCCTCGTGCGGAATGACCCATCAACTGAGCCGATGGCTCTCGGTGCCTTTGTGGTTCCTAACACGCCCATTGGCTTCAAGCACAACCTGAAGGAGTATCAGGTGAGCCTGACGGACCTGGAGAGAATGTCAGGTCTGACCTTCTTCCCTAAACTGGAGAAAACTCAGAGCCTGAAGAACCTCTGCACAGTGGACAGTTGTGAGCTCATGGACTTCAGAAGGTTCACGCTCTACATCACTGGCCGTAAAGCTGCCGGTGCCAGGACTTTAGCAAGGCTGGAGAAGACGATGGCGGAGTTAAAGGAGGCAGGAATCGAGCCTGACGATTACTTGGTTAAACTGTACCAAGAGAAGAAGCAGGAATTGTTGCAGAAGGAAAACACGGAGAGCAAGTCAGGATAACTAAAAGCTGTACGTCTAGCTGCCTGCTTTACGATCCCAGGTCATGTGGTATTTTTTGCCGCACATTCTTTGCCTATTTAAGAATAGCCACGATGGGGGTTCACAGTCAGACCCTGTTTTAAAGATAATGTGTACCAAACCAGAACATTGAAACGTGATCACTGCTTTTAGGTGGAGTATGTATATACAGTTTTATTAAAGGTGCTAAATTATTTTTGAAAAACATTTTGCATTTGCTTTATGACTAAATTCTCCATCTTGGTATGCTAATCAGGGACGTGATATCTGATAGTGTCTATTGTTTACACACCAGAACAAAGGTATTAAAGCGGTCATTTACTACAAACTACAGCCTTTTGTCTTGTTTGACTTGTCTTGACTTGTGCAGTCACATCATTTCTTTGCACTCTTCATATAGTGGCCTTGCGTCACTTCTGCATTTGATGGATTGGATTTCAGCTTCGAATCAATGGGGTCAGAGCACGCAGTGTTGTCAGATAAAGGGCCGCATGTATCTCCTTATCACAGGCTCTTTACGGCAGACGAGTATGCTAATCTGGCCTGAGCCACAATGTACTTCCTGACACAAGTCAAATGTAATTGCATCTGATGTTTAGCCTGCGCTGTAGGAAAGCAGAGGAAGTGCCGGAGCCCATTCAACTTGTCAGATAACCACAAATTCACTAAGAGTCTCGATTGTTAGCTTCATTGGCTGTGTTGTTTTGGTACAGTGAAGTGCTTTTTCATTCCAGCTGAAATCTGTAGGTGGGGGATTTGCTCCCGGAATCAGGTTATTGGTTTTAAATCTCAAATGAGGTGCAGAGGGACGCTGGCTTGTTGGAGGTTCAGGCGACCCTTGTTCTGAACACTGCCATTGTGCCCTTCAGCAATGCACATATTGTCTCCCCTGGCCCTTGTCCTTACCATACTGGCCTTGAAAGAGTGAAAAGAGTGTTCACTGGCCCTACTGTGAACAACTAGTCATTTACAGACCCTATATCATGGATTTTTTTTAAATAAAGGTTTGATCCACACATACATACATACACATATATATATATATTATTTTTAATTTAATGTTGTGGTGATGTCATGAACACAAGCACATTTGTGTATGTGTAGGTATTCATATATTTAATGCATATATCTATCTATTCAGCCTATAGCATTGTTGATTAAGGTGTGATTTGGCCTCATGTACATATAGTCATACGCAAAGCTTTGAACAGACATGGTCCACTGTGCTTTTGTTGACTTTCCAAGTGTGAATTAATTCATACATCTAATGCAGGGATGTGCTTTTGTGTTCATGCATTTTAAAGGCTCATATCATTTAATATGCAAACACTGTTAAATCATTGCCCATTCAATCCCCAGTCCATATATGGGAAGTATGCTGCAGCCTGTTTTGCTGTATTTACTCTTTCGGTGATGTCACAGAAACCTTCTCATTGACATATATCCATCTATGCACCTGATAGCAATTTGTCACAGTCCACTCATATTTAAGTTGTAAGGAGTTCCCCTCCGACTGAGGCACAATATGTTAAACATTGAAATCGTGTGTAATGAGCAGAAAAGGCTGTATTTAAGCCTCTTCTTGATCAGGGATGTTCAAGCATGTGCATACAACTGTATGTCAGCCTTAAATGCACAATAATGGAAAACTTGAAGGCTGAATAAAGATTTTGGGGACAGAAATACATAAACGTCACAAGTGGTCCTCAGGAAATAAATATAAGCAACAGTGTTGTGCTAAAGACTGCACATATTTATATGCTGAGAAGCAATTAAATTTTATTATTAAACATTTTTTTAAATGTCTGTGCACATCTTAAGGTATGGCTGTTAAATGCACACAGGATCTGGTCTGTGCAGCGTACAAATAAACCATTCTGTTTATGGATGCGAACACAGGGAGGTCAGAGGTGAAGTGACTGTTATGGTAAGTAACCATGTGGTAAGATTACATAGGAGTTGAGTCATAATTCTGACAATACGTGAACATAATATAATTAGACTAATACAATAGACACCATGATAAATTCAATACGTTTGCCTGTGTTCTTTATGTTTACTTAGAGATTGAACTAGACATTAGTTGACCTCTAGCCATAAAAAGAATGGTATAATGACAGGCTGGGTTAAAAAAGAAGCTTTAAGGGAGGGAGGGAGTTGCAGCCATATTCACCATAAAGGAAATTAAATCTGCTGCTCTAGCCTTTTGTTTGCGTTTGTTTAATTTTGGCCCTGTTGCCTCGATTTCTCTTTTAAATAACTTGAAAGTAAATTGACCCTTTACTATTTTCCACCAATTAAAAAAAATCTGGACCTAATCTCAGGCTTCTGTTAGGCTGTTGTAAGGAAAGAGAGAAGTGCAGTTGCCATGATTACCGTGTACTATTTTCACGGTGCGCTCCCGTGACTTCTCCGCTGGCTGTGCTGCCTCAGCATGTTTTACCTCTGAGACAGTGATCAAGCACTGAGCTTTTTTTTTGCAAGCAAGTCACATTCAAAAGTTTGTTTGCCAACATTGCAATTTCTGCAAGAATCTTTCTCCTATGAAAATCTTTTTAAAGACCCTAGATTTTACTATAGGTCACCTATCTGAGGAAAAGCGAGTCAAGGTTAAAGGAACAAGAGTGAGTCAGCGTGTTAAAGGTGAGTATGTCAGGTACGTTCTCTCTCTCTCTCGCCTGTTCTACATTCCCCCGAATGTCAATTCTTTTACAGGTAAAAAAAGAATACAAATTTAGAAGCTATAGAAAAAATGAAGTGTTTAGGTGTCCTGTGAAAGGCTGTTGTATTGATTTGTGTTGAAACTTGAATTTGGTCCTGATTCTGTTAACCCTTTAATGCACAGCCTGGGTAAAATATGACCCGACTGAGATTTTATTTTCTAGATCTTGACAATGAATTAATTTGATTATTTAAGCTTCCATGAATTCTTCAGTTTACTTGTTTTATTTGATCATTACAAATCCTGATTTCAGTTTTACTTTTTTTTTTTTTTTTACAGTTTTACATCACTGTCTTTCACACAACATGAGTCAGAATTAACCTTTACATATTCACTCTGGAATTTGCTAGAAACTATTTGTAAATATATATATATATATATATATATATATATAATATTTGTAAACATTTGCAGTCAGACTCATTTAAAAAAAAAAAAAACTATTTTTGGTCATAAAGTAAATAAATAAGAATTAAAATAACAATTTAAGGTCAAATGCAAGATTTTTAATTAACACATGAAACAATAAAAACTAAAACTTAACTGATTTCAAAAGATATACCAAAGAGATACTCAGCTATACATAAAATAACATAGGGAATGAATACGGGTCCGTGTTGTGCATTAAAGTGGGGGGGGTGCCTAGCTTGTGCATCAAAGGGTTAAAAGAATAATATGTATGATTTTTTTGTTAAAGCATTCCAGAAATTACTAAAATGATCAGTTAATCTGACTGTTGCGGACTGTCAATCTGTTGCGGAGATATCTACTGAATGTCTCAGAATGCTAACCAGCCATGTCTTGTAATACCAATTTGTATGATAGTGAGTCACTGTAGCGTGAAGTCTGTCATGAGAGGATAAAGACGTAGCATTGCTGCCCTGACATTGTTTTGATCTCTTGTCAGTCATGTTGAAGGTTTTGCTTCCAGTTAGATAATTTAAGGATAGGCAGTCAGTAAAAGGAAGAGTAAACACAACAATAACAATGAAGCTCTTAGTGAGCAGTCACCATCAACAGCAAAGAAAAGAAGTTACAAATATAAACAAAAAAAAAATTTACATTTCTTCTAGACTGGTAAGCTGTAAATGCCAACGTTGCTGTTAACTGTTTCTTGCTGTGTGTTAGTTTCTTACTATGTGTTTGTGTATGAATTCAGCAGGTTGTGTTATCTTACAGATTGCTCCTTTAAATCCTGAGTAAACCACAGGACCTATGAGATTACATACCTGTATAAGTACTTTTAACTGAATTGTGTTGCATTTTAGGTTATTGTACAAGGTCCTGCCCGGTCCACCTGAATACATCTGCTGACACAGAACAGGTGCATGCTCAAACCCTAGCTGCAATTAGCAGCCTCTGTCTGCTGCCATGTCCTTGCACATTCTCACAGCTCAAAACAACAAGCTAGGCAACCAGCCAGAGGCAACCCAATTAGTACAGTGCCTTCCGCTTCCTAGGAAAACCTTATTGAACACTTCAGTTATAGTTAAGTGGAGAACAAATATCAGTAGCTTGTGTGATTTTTATTTATTTTTAGGCACATATTTTTTGAGCAGTAGTTCTGCTTTTGTGCTGTAGATTAAAAAAAAAAATAGAAGCTTTCTATTAAAGGAGCAGTGTGCAACATCTAGCGGCAAGGCCACAAATTGCAACCTGCTGAACCTCCTTTGCTGTTTACTGTGTTTTGTTTTAAATAATAAGTACGGTCCTTCTCACAGCACAAAATACTTCAACGGTGCAAAAGTTCTCTGAATTAATTCTACCATGGGAGCAGTACTAGCAATTTATTCTACCCAGCATGCTAATATCATTAGTACAGACTCAGCTCAGTATCACTACTTACCCCCTGATAAGCTGGTTTAGGTGAGCAAAACATCCTCATCACTCTTTTAATGCAATAAGGGCATTCGTCAGCTTCTTGTTTAGATTTATTCTGCTTTAATTGGTGCTGTGGTTAAAGTGTACAGTGTAACTGCTGCATCATTTAAGGTGGAACGGAAACAATAGAACAAAGCATAGTATTAGTGCTGGTAGTATTTTGGATAAAAAGATTAAAGCTATTAAAATATTTGATGTGGAGTTTTATGCCCAGAGCTACTGCTAAATATCCGGCTACTCCTTTCTACGTCTTCCAGCTGTACTATAGCACCACCGAATTTAAAGCTAAAGCATGAATGGCATCGCAGTCTTCTGGGCTACTGTAGCAACATTTGCAGTTCTACATGGCAACCTCTGTCTTGTTCCCATGTAGATGAAGCTCTTACTCTACGTGTGCCCCCATAAAGCTCTCATTTGCAGCCATTTAAAACACAATGTTTTGTAGTTACAGGTTCTTATGCATTAATGAAAACATAGCTTTGTATTCTCTGTTCCATTTCTGCTGACAGATCCCCCCCTAAATCTCACATACTGCTCCTTTAAATGGACATTCTGGCCTAAAACTACAGTTCAGTATGTTAATAGTGTAACACATTGCTGTTCATATAGATACATGCCACCTACCGAAGCTCGTCATGACATCCTCCATAAACCTATATACATGTCTATAAACGTTTATCCCATAAACACCAGGTTACATTCGCCAACCTTAACCAAGTTAGCCCTTACGACAGATGATGCCTATTACTATTAGGTGTGTAAGAAAATATTGAAAATATTGAATATCAGGATATTATGTTTTGTGATACTGTATCGATTCTCAAAAATCGATACACTGATTCCTGGCAGACAGTGAATCAGTGTGTGTTGTGTTTGAACCTCTGACCACTAGATGGCAGTGTTGTAATTAATTTTCAGCTCCACTCCAACATTAACAAGCAGCACAAGGGCGCAATGCTATAGTAAGCATTGATAAACATGTTCATATAGTGGTGTGTTTTAATAGTAGGATTTGAAAAATTGCAATATATATATTTGCTTGCAGTATCGCAATATATTGAATCGTGACCTCTGTATCACGATACGTATTGTATCGCCAGGTTCTTGCCAATACACAGCCCTAATTACTATAAGCATTTAGAAACGTGTATAAAGGATTGTCAGTTGTCATGACAAGCTTATGTAGGTAGCCTTATGAACAGTACCCTACAGTACAGTGCTAATGTTGTTATGAAGTATTTTTCATACTCGCTGGTGAGGCAGATTTCACTATTTATATATTGTTTTGTTCATCAATGTTCTCTCACATGAATACCCAGCATGCATTACTCAAATACGCTCTACAGCTACTGGGAATCCCTGTGGTGTCAACTTCTAGCCTGGTCACTGATCTACAGGCTAATCAATACAACCATTAGTCATCTATTACCTCAGATGTCAAACAAAGTTGTAGCAGATTCTTCAACCATTCTGTCTTTATTCAGAGCAGAACGGACACCAGAGAGTTTATCCTTTCAAACTGAGTAAAGAAGCCAAGTTGTGTAATGTACCATCTAGATAAGCATGTAACTACCTTGTTAACTTTAAATTTTAGCTAAATTTATGGTGCATGAATAATATATTCTCTCCATTGTAATAATGTTTAGTAAACTGTTATATGGCTACAATAAGATATTGGCTCCTCCCTTACCTCTGCATACACCACCTAACACCAAATGAATAAATACAGAAATAAATAAAGTCAATGATAAGTAAATAAAAGCAGTTGCAGGATGTGCATGAGCTTGTGTAGAACGCAATGCAGAGTCTCTTTAAATGATTACCAGGTCACTCTTTTCCTGTTATATTACACTTTACTGAAACTTTAAACAAGTTTGAGGAATGTCTTAATTTGCACTTAGGAATAGAAACAAGAAAAACATTTGGCGTAAGACTAAAGAAAGCATATTAATAAGTCAGATGAGTCAGAGTTTCGGTGCAGTTTTTAAATATCAGCAGTGCTCCCGAACTACACCTGCTTAAACACACGCTATGTGCACTCTGTTCTAACAACTAGTCCTGGAAAGTCTCGCTCTGTCTGCATTGCCTTATATAAGTCATCAGCAATCCCACAAGTTTGCATCTCCCGTCAGTGTGTATCTTAATGTCACATTAACCTCGCACACCTTTTATAGCAGGTGTTACTAAGTAATGGAATCTCAAACGCTTAAATAAAAACCACACAAAAAAGTATCTTTCCTCTGATTTGGAAAAGATTGACTCCAGATTTATTTTTAATCAACATTATTAGTCAGACAGTCCTGTTTAGCACAGTGTTGGAACCAGCAGATGGACTGTGGTCAAGGAATCTCTCTGAAATACACACCAGTATGTGACGATAAACTTAATTGCATTTTAGTACTACACTAAGTGTAAAATTGTAATGCCTATTAATAACATAAATTGAGTGAAGAAGTGAGAATAATAAAGTAGCCTTGAGCTAGTTAGAGGAGCATGTTTGATTCCAGATTTCTCAGCGATGTTGATTGATTTGTTCAAATTTAATTTAATGAAGGACTGATTAGCTGAATTAGGTATTGGATGATAACTACAAAAAATCTCTGTGCTGCTACAAAGTGAAGTTTGAAAATGGTTAGGCAAACTAATTAACACGTGTGGAATCACTACTAGCACATATGCTTACCTCCCAGATTCTCAGTAGGTCACATTTGGACAATCCTAATGTTTTTAATGTGTTTCTAATGTGCTTTGGATTTTCCAGCCTAACAAAGGTTTGCTTCACGGGCAGATCGCTCTTTGCACTTTATATTAAGATTTAACAACAACAGATTTCAAACACAAGTACACACTTGAAATCAACTCTGCTGTAAGAAAAAAACACCTGGCCATTGAACATCTGAGCAGCCAGTTCTCCAGTTACATCATGTGATCTGGAGGTAAATAACCTCAAATTAAAGACTGAATTTTCAGGTAATGTTCATTGTTTCATTTCAGCTCCAATATGCTACGGTAGACATAATAATAATAATAATAATAATAATAATAATAATAATAATAATAATAATAATAATAATAATAACAAAAACAATAATAATAATAATAATAACTAATTATGTTACCGTCCAAATATTTATGGACCTGATTTCATGGGTGCTTAATATAGGGATCAGTTGTATTGTTTGTGAAGGCACCAAAGGGCCAAAAAGACAAAACAAGAAAATAAATGATGATTTATGATGTGAAATATTTTTGGGTCTACTTGAACAGATTTATATGCTGCACATTATTTTCCTCATACTGGACGTCTGTTTTCACTCTCAGTTTAAACTTCTCTATTAGAGCTCCTGTGTCTTTAAGCTCCACCTTCGCAAGCTAGACTGGAGCAGGAAGTTTCAGAGTTCCAATAAGCCCTGAAAACTGTGGTTTCTGTGGGAGAGCACGTAATAGGTCCCCATTAAAGGGTAAATATATAAATAAAATATAAATAAATATATAAATATTTTTATTTATATTTTATATATATATATATATATATATAAATGTTTTTGTTTAGTTAAATATGGTGTAGAGACTGGTGGAGGTGGTGGGGTCAGGGAGCCTTTCGGGCAGGCCACACACTTTGGACGGCCCTTTTATAAAGGGTGCAGCCAGATGATTGCTCATACTTTGAAGATGCAGGCTGACGTTGAAAGCTCGAAGAGGTGATCGCTTATGAAGGATTCAGTGCCATGACACTCTCCATGGTAAAATACTGAAGCACTTCTAGCATGAAGCCTGCATCTGTAACTGCAGGAACTGGACTCCGAGGCAGACGTTAAGTCACAATGTCAGTCTCATCTGGTCTCTGCGGTAAAACATACTGACATCTTTCAGTGCTCCAGGATTCAGTAGCCGGTTTTTTGTTGGCTTGTCTGATCCTATCAGAGTTGCCAGACTAGAACACACACCATATGAACCGCTTTGAACTCTGATCACCTGTAATCCTGTGTTACGACCTCCCCGAGTCGTGCGGATGCCCATGGTTCGCGCTAGCCCTTTGTCCAGAGTCATATGCTCTTGAAATAAGACATGGTATAAAAATGCACTGGTCATGATGTTGTGCCTGTGATTGACTCTGTGTGCAGTCTGCTTAGGGGGCCAGTGAGAATCCCTGAGTTGTCTTCTCGTGAGCTGCCTCGTTGAATTAGCCTGAGTTTGCCACCCTGCAAGAAGAGACGGAAAAAAAGAAGAGGCCTCTGAGTTTGGGCGTCTTTGGGGACAGTCTTGCATCCCCGAAGGACCTTGCCTTAATGTGAGGGAGAGAGAGAGAGGAAGTGTCTGATTGGCTTTTGTTGGTTGTTGTTGCTCTTCCTAAGCCTCCTCTGAGAGCCTTGGCCTACATCATTGCTTTGCTTTTTGTTCAAGTCAGAGGAAGTCACGTGTGTAGGACTTTAATTGCGTTCACCTGTTCAAGTTCAGGTTTGAAAAAGCCTAAGCCAGACGCAACATCTTTGGTTTTTTGTGTAGCGATCATGAAAGTGTGAGAGTAGGAGTTCCTATGGAGTGAAATGTTATTTCCTCTGTGATCCGGGTCAGTTATATAAGCATTACACTGATGACGGTGGCAAGTACCAGTTATATACGTAATAGAAGTTGAGGATTGGCTTCGCGCAGTGAGACCCCAGTTATGCAGGTTTAAAACAGGTTACTGTGTGCTATGGGTACCAGAGCTCTCAGTTACGCTCATGTAGTATCTTTCAGTAACTTTAACTGTATATTTGTAACTATATTAAGGGTTAAAGCATATTTTAAAAAACAAAATAGAAACACATAATTATGCTAACAGTCTGAAGCACCTACTTTCAAACTAAAGAAAAAGATTTTCTGAAGGAATGGAATTGAACCAATGAGTAGTGTGTATATATATATATATATATATATATATATATATATATATATATATATATATATATATATATATATATATATATATATATATATATATATGCAAATCTGTTCAAAAAAGGACGTCTGTGCTAATAAGTTGGATTGATTGGTTGTGGAATGTATGTAAGTTAATAAATATAAATTTGACAGTTTGCATCGTATAAATTACTCCTTTAATGAGGTGTTCAGTCTTTGTTGACCTCCTTATGTCAATAAGCTATGGTAGGTTATGTTTGTATTTGCTTGGTCATGGGGTTCTATGTTAATGGGGTTGTCAGTGTTGTTTTTGATTGGCTGTTCTTTGTTAATAAAGGCAGTTATGGTTGTCATTGGTTTTGCTACAGAAGTGCTGCTGAATATGATCTTTGTTGTTTGGATGTCTCTCTTTGAACAAACAAATATGAAATACTGCTGAGAAAATCATTATGGATTAGTTTAGGGAACATTGAAGCCCATTCAATGTCGAAATGTTAAGAAAGTAAGTCATAATTTCAGCATAGTAGGTCTTTGTTTTGAGATGCTAATTCCAAAAAGTTATATATATTATATTAGTTATATACAAGTTATATAATATAAGTTATATATAAGCTGTTATATATATCAAACTCGCAAAACAGAGAAGGCTGTTTTTTGTTCTCCTCTGGCTATAAGAATTAGCATCGTTTGGAAGCCTGGGGGCTGCTAATTCCAACAGATTTAAGCTCTGTATTATTACAGTGTATGAGATGTTTCTGCTCTAACTGTGTTTTGTAAAGTTTATTTTTGGGCCGAGTTAGTTGTGTAACACAAATTACAGTGTGTAATGTTTTCAAATGGAACATGGAATTATTGTAGAATTTGTTCGCAGTGCCAAAAAGTGATAGTATATCTAGAAGAAGATATATAGAAGGTAAATAATTATTTTTAAGTTTAGAGTGATCTCAAAATTAGAAACATATCATCTAGTATTCAGAGCCATTTACTTGCCAAAATACAGTTTACAACTGCAAATCCAGCATGCGTCTCAGTTCACTGTGGTGAAAATTGCTGTGATTGCACAGATAAGCCCAAGATAAAACTGATTGATGACACAATTTGCAATACCATGTTCATGTTCATTTTATGATCGGGTTTGTTTATACTGCACTTTGATAAATAAGAGTCTAGCTCACAATAAAAACAAGCTCTTGTTCATCGAGCTGCTACCTGCCAATTTTACACCTGGCAAGGGCCAAGGACTTTGTGGGGAGCATCCCACCTGGAAGAAAAGGCATTCGTCACAGTTCTGTCTGTATGCTTTCTGGTGTGTATGTGTACTTTGTTATGTAGGTTATTAAACAGAAGGGGGGTGGCTGCTTGTGTCGGGGAAATTGCCGTCCCCTGCAGACTTTTCTTTTTGCTGTGTGCACAATATTTTCACAACAATTAAATTGATCTATGAAGATGTTCCCTGCCTGTGTAATTTGTGTTGTCATGGGCTTATACAAATATATATCATTCTCCATATATAAAAAGCGTGTGCACGAGTGTGACAGAGCTTCCTCTTGTTTTCTGGAATTCTGCTAAGACTTGAATGTTAAAGGGATTCCAATCTATTCATTACATGTGACTACAAAAACCCTGCAGCGGCCGTTTGTATTTGTCTTCTAATACAAGCATGTTACGCTGCTGTGTGTGTGTGTGTGTGTGTGTGTGTGTGTGTTGCGTGGGAAACAGACGTGTGTGAGTGTGTAGTCTGGTAGGTGTGTGTGCGTGTGATGGATGCGTGTGTGTCTATGTGCAGACACACAGGCGGAGAGAAACAGGAGGATTAGCCTCTAGAGAGTGGGGTCACTGCTCCCCACAGGGAGAACACACTCATCCTCCAGCACCGTCCAGGGACCTCATCAGGACTTTGCTGTCATGGCAACCCCATACAGCAAACAACACACTCCCGGGCCCGCACTTATCCGTCTGCTCACGAAGAGCCAGAGAAGGAGGGAGAGAGGGAGAGGAGAGAGCTGGACTGGGGTCGAGAGATGGAGAGGTTAGAAAGTAAGGAAGGAAAAAGAGAAATAGTGGTGAATGAAGTGAAGAAGCACAGCGTTTGCTCATTCCTGCTTCAGCAACACCCCCACAATTGATGACACTGGGTGGTACTATTATTTACAGCGTGCTGAACTCAATCCTTAGCTGTGCTTGTGTATCTAATGCTCAGAGCCGGTGCTGACCTTGCTTATTTGTTTGCAGTTGCCGGGTACGAAGTTGAAGGTTTGTGCTGGAATAGAACACAGGTTTATGTTAAACCGCAGATGTTCACAAGGGGGTGGATGCACAGTGGGTTTCCTCCGGCTGCCCCGGTTTCCTCCCACACTTCAGAGAAATGCAGTCAGGCATGTGTGTGTATGTGTATATCTACCCGGTGCAAGACTGGTGACGTGTCCAGGGTGTTTCCTGTCCAATAAGCGCTGGGACGACTCCAGGAACAACTGCAAATCAGCTTAGATGATGTGACGAATGTTTAATGATGGATGAGCCCAAGTCAAGTCTCGATGCTTCAGTAGAGATTGTAGTTTATTCTCGTTATTACCTGCATGCATTACAGTTTACCTACACAAGCCTGGGGAGATTTACATGGCTTCAAATAACTAGCCGTTTATAAAAGAAACACTCTGAGTTTGAAGGACAGAACTGATACACCACATGCAGTAAATGGGCTTAAAGGAAAAAGGCTAAACAACTTAACATAGTTGGTGAGTTTGTAGTGCTTTTGCAAACTAGCTGGTGAGCATTACCGTTAGTTCAGCTGAAGTTGAAGTAAGTTTTAAAGGATTGTACTCTGTAACTCATTAAAGAAAGCTCAATTATTTAGTGCCCTAGCTGGCATCCTTAATATCCAAACTTCAAGCTGTTTTAAAGGTACCATAGAATGCATTATAAATTGCTCTCTGTCAACATAACAGGTGTGTGACATAACGAAAAATATAGTTTAATACACCGTAACCCGTAAACGTGATTTTAGCTGCTTTCCTTTTTAATTTGAAAAGCTCTTCACTGATTTGCTGGTGACACACCATAATGACCCTATCCAACAACATGTCGAAACAGATGCAGACAGTGAAATAAAACGATCCTCTGTGTAAATATACTAGATCGTCTTACTGGTTAGATAGATATGCTAATAGCTGACGTTAATTGCTAGCTACTTGCTTTCGATCTCAACATTAACACCAGGTAAATTGAAGTTGATGCTCACTCTGAAACTTTCAGTTCAAGATGTTCTGCTTCACCCAGCAAAATGTGTTTAAAGCCACACAACATGGCTGCTACTCACAGGTTGCTGTAGGAGTGGTGATGCTAATAGTAAAAAGGTAGAACTGCCTCTTCCTTCTATCTCTTCAGTGTTAAACGTGGAGTTAAGCTGCTCAGTGGTGTCCAAGGTTTGAGAAACTGTCCAAAGTGAAATATGAACTCTCAAAATTTCTTGTTTGCCAGCTTATGATTATTTATTTATTTTTTTGCAAATTTTCTATTCCACCCTAAAAAGTGGCACCTGAAGCATTTAAGCTGGAACAGAACATTTAATAATGAACATCAATTGTGTTTTCTGCGTTGTTCTCAATTTTCACTGCTTTTTCTCTGTTGTTGTAGTTTGCTGGTCTAGAATGTGAGCTGGCGCATGAAAGTTTTGGGGGCGTAAATATTAATGAGAATTTTGAAATCGGCCTGTTTTACTGACCTCTTTTACAAATGCAGGATTTGTATTTGAAGGAGGAACAACAGTGTTTGAAGTTCACAGTATGTCAGTTCTATGTACTGAACTCCTTATTAAACTGTTTCAGAATGAATGCAGTCTTCCATTTTATGGCACCTCAAAGTTTTTTGGTCTCTTTACTTTAAAGACAGTTTTTACTGCACATGACGCTTTAACTGTCTATCAGACTGAAGCTCTTTCTATAATAAAAACCTCGTTATTTGAAGCCGTGTTGGTCTTTCAACTGTTGCAAGGTGTGGAAGAATGACACTGCGGTAATGATGACTCGAGTTTCCATTTTAGGAAGCATATAGTTCAGAAGTACTTACAATAAGAGGCCTTATTACTTTCTCAGAGCACAGAATTCATGGCTTGGCTTTGTACATTTCTCCATTCATGTTGAAATGTAATTGTGTGGTTGTTGTCAGTAACAAACAAAGCCCTCAATGCCTAACCCGCACCCTGAGAGATGTCCTCTGTATGACCGGCCATGTAGGTCCAGCGCTAATAGGAAGGGTGTTGGGTACTAGCCAAAACACATGCACACTGTTTTGAGATAAGCATCTCTGTGTCTGCTTTAAGCCAGATCAGTGAGCAGGAGCGGCGTGACGCAGTGCTGATCGCTGGGTAATCGCTCCGCATTGTGACTATAGTCTGTTCTTTGTGTCTCCGTGTTACACAATGCTGTGTAGGTCTAGCAATGCTGTAACAATCTACAGGTGGACTGTTTAAGCATTTGTGCAGTTGTGATAGTCACATACATATACATGTGGATATGCATCACTACAGTGACTTTGTCTGGGGTTTGAGAAGCTAAAAAACACTAAAGAAAAGCCCCAGTAGTACCATTAATAAGAATTAAACAGGACTAATTAAACTCTTTTTCTAATCATATATGAAGTCAATCAGTGTTCTTTAACCACGCGAATGTGATGGTACCTGACCCAAAAAAGAAAGCTGGTCATTATATAATAAGGAATAGTTAATATAATATAATAATCTCCTGTCATTAGGAAGTCTGGGCATGTCATATAACTAGAAAGCAAGGGCGTAGGTTTGCATATGCATATGGACGATAGGGACATGTCTCTATCAAAAAATGGTGTTTGTTTTAATATCCCTACCAATATCTAAGCAAACTCTTTTGCCTTATATCTGCAGTGGTTAGATCCGATTGGCTAAAAGGGAGGAAGTCAGAGTTGATCAGTGAGCTAGTGGTATGTTAGCAGGACCCTACAAATGTCGAGACTAAATCTAAGCCCTAGTCTGAGAGCAAGGCTTTTTGTAATATATTTCCTCTGTATTTAGTGTAATAGTACTCTTATTTTAGTTTCAGTGATATTTTATGTTTCCAGTTTGTTTTTCATGCCCAAGGGGACCTGAATCTGTGTTTTCTTTGTAAAAAGACTCAAAAAGATATACAATATGTATATGTGTTTATTTGTCACATAAAAAGTTATTTATGGTACACGGCAGTGAAATGCTTTCAGGACTGCTGCCTGCTCACATGAAACAATAGGAGAGCATGGAGTATCTGAAATATTAATAAAAATAAGTCATAAATGAATTAGGAAGAAATAAAAGTAAGAATTTGTGTAAATTTAAGCGTTTGTCCATGTAAACCGCTCCTAATCTTATCATAAGCTTTTCCTAACAAATCACAAGGCTGATGTCTCTGGCCCCGCCCACTCAAAACTGTTTTAATGTCAAAGAAACTTAGTGAGTTACCACAGTATAACCAAAAACTAGCACGCTAGACTGTAGCTCTCTGTAGCTGCCTGTCGCCCGTTCATTCCTTTATCCACACATGATCATTGTTCCTTTATCTGTTCTTTTATTCCTGTTGCGCTGTCTGTCTGTCTGTCTGTCTGTCTGTCTGTTCGTCTGTCTGTTCGTCTGTCTGTCTGTCTGTCTGTTCGTCTGTCTGTCTGTCTGTCTGTTCGTCTGTCTGTCTGTCTGTCTGTCTGTCTGTCTGTCTCTCTGTCTGTTCGTCCATCTGTCTGTCTGTCTGTCTGTCTGTCTGTCTGTCTGTCTGTTCGTCCGTTCGTCCGTCTGTCTGTTTGTTCATCCATGACTTTTTCCACTACCGTCACATTAAATCTAGTCAATGATGTTAGTTCTGTATGAGGGGCAGAGCAGGCTGGGAGTGTTGGACCGAGCTGTCAATCAAGATGCGCATTAGCCACACCCACACAGTTCTCAGAATAGTATCAAATTTACGGAATGTCCAAAACTTCAGGAAGACATGACCCACACAGTACAGCAGCTGATCCCGCCCGGCGCCTTCTCCTGCATATTTGCAGGATGCTTAATCACAAATCTCTGGAGGCTCCAACTGACCTGGCAAACTTACCAAGCTTCTCTAAGGAGTCAAATGAGTGCAGTGTTGACACACTGAGGCAAGAGTGTGTGTCTCGGTACAAATGCCACGCATGTATGCACACGGCTCTTCTGGGTGACTTGCTTGAGGAGACGAGTTGCGGCATCTGAGCCAGTCGTCACACAGATTTACTCGTCATTTGTCCAAATCCAACTGCAGCCTGTATCGTATGTTATAAGCCGGTCTGGATCTGTGGGTTCATAGGTTTGTCAGTACAGTGTTGAGTATAAACTGCTTGATGTGTGAAAATCCCCTACTGTCCATGTTGTAGGACTGGAGAACGTCGTTAATCATGATCGCAACGCTGATATAGCAGATGGCTGCAATATGCAAATTAGTCCTCTCACCAATCATATGTTCATCTTGACCAACCACAGCTCCAGACATGTGCTTCTATGTGTGTCTTGATGAATCGAAGTTCTCATGTAATCCAACTAAAGTAAATTACACTGCCTGACCAGTGAAAGTCACCTTTTGGATTCAAATAAGCAAATATTTATCCTTTGATTAGATAACTACTGCAGTGATTAATGTGTTTCAACAGACAACTCCTTTAACCCTACCCGCTGACTGAATAGCTTTTTGAATAATCATGTAGAAGTATGTATCCTGTGGTCATGGAATGATGTTACTGTGTTTCAGAAGGCTCAAATGCTTGTAAAGAAAAGGAGAAGTTGAAATCACTGGAATTGTGTTAAGAACGGCCCCACACATTATTACACATTCAAACCTGGAAGAACAATAGAGAACAATCAACTTTGTAGTAGAATTGCGGTTGGAAAAAATAACTTAAATGGGCATGATCGGAGGTCCCTGAGTGACTAAACAGCTGTGTAAACATCAGGAAAACACCTTCTGGTGAGACTAATTTGATAAAAAGTTTCAGCTCGCTAGGGAACATAATGAGTGGACTCTGGAGCAATGGAAAGAGATTAGGTGGTCTGATAAGTCCAGATTTACTGTATTCTAGAGTGATGGTCGCATCAGGGTAAGAGGGGAAGTGCATGAACAGATGCACCCACCATGCATAGAGCCAGCTGAGTACCTAAATGTACTGAATTACCAGGTTTTCCAAAAGTCCATATCTCAGAATGACGATGCCAAGATTCAGCAGTTTATGGCCAGCCAGTGTATTTTGGTCAAACTGTTTGGAGTCTAACCATGTCATATTATTGATTTATCAGCACATTATCAATACAATATATTATACAGGAATGTGTTCATTGTATTTCAGAACAGCAGAGTTTTTCAGGAATGCTGGGTCGCTATGCTATAATGTCTACATTTTATTTATATTGCTGCATTTCTAGGACCCTACAAATGCCTGTTGTATTTCTCCTTGATGCTAATCCAGGTAGATATAGACCCCAATACACACTTGACAAAAAAAATCTAAAAACATTTAACAGAGAATTTCACTTTTTAGTTCTTACTTTTAGCTTCAAAGAGTGCAGGGATATATTTTCAGCACCTCCAAATACTAAAAGTTGGTTGAATTTTCTGCTTTTCACCATCAAAGTAATCCCAAAACGTCCCATAGTGCTGAGTTATCTTCTCACAGTGGAAGGATGGACAGACACAGAGTGGAGCCAGATTTTATCCTGTGTCTTAAAGATGAAAGCTTTAAATACTGTTGATCTCTTGGTTTTGCTGATGTTGACTGTGGCTGCGTTCAGCCCTGATAAAATGTAGCAAATTGTTTATTTAAATGGAAACAGTGGTGTGTTGAACACTCTGTTGTGTTTTGCAAGCATCACAACTATGGCAGATGACAAGGGCATTCCTGCTGTCCTTTTTGAAGAAAATTCAGTAAAATTCAATAAAATACCAGAATTCTCTTTCAAATATGGGTGGATTATACCAATGTCATGATTTGGTAACACCTTTGACACAAACATGAGAAAACACGACATTTTGACAAAACGTTGTTCAGCCCAGAAATCATAGAAGAAGACACTGAACGTGGGCTAAAGTAATGCAATAAGTAATGTTTTTAGAAATCCAAATTTTTCTTCTTTATGTAAGTTAATTGTAAATACTGGCTCTCATCAAAAAAGATAACTGTTATAAAATGATTAATAATAACAGTTTAGGTTGGAATTGAAATAAGGGAAGGGTGGTCTCTGACTTTTGCACAGCACTATAAATGTTTGTATCAACACGAGCTCATGCATATTAAGGTGCCTCGGCCTCACAATATGTGTCCATAAACTCCCAATACTAGTATTTGCCCATATTGTACAGATTCTAGCATGTTGTATTGCAGAACAGCATAAAGAGCTGCATGCTCGATGCATTGACCCAGTAGGTTATAATCTATCATCATAGAGCACCTTTTGTAACGCCTGGGTCATGAGCCGGTTTGCCTTTGGGAATATGTGCTTATTACAAGCAAAGATCTTAATTGGCAATTGTCATGTAGATCGCTCACCTTGTGCCCTATCCAATGTTCTCTCTCCAACATCTCTCACTCCAACACCCACAATTATTCTTTAAGAGGACTAAGCCCTTTCTGTTAACCTCTCCTGCCACGGGAGATTAGTCTCATGAGTTAGCTTTGTGTCTCTGTCCATTTCCTAATTAAAATGATAGCCGCAGTCGTGCTGCTTTGACATGGAGCAAGCCGACAGGCACATGGAGCATTGTGAGCGCTTGCGTTTAGCTTTATGTGGCTAAAGTTATGCAACAGAGCTGCATCCTGGGCTGTAAAACCCATTATGGCACCCTCCTGGCTGTTTGGAGGTATACGGCACTGCCCAGTAGTGTTTAATTATTCTACGCAGTTTGTGCTAAACAGCAAGATCTAGTTGACTTGCTTGCTTCAACTTCTATTGCTAGGTCAGATAGGAGTGCTATTCTGATAACACTGAAGTATCCAGTAAATGGCCATGAGTACAGTTATGTTAGCTACTTTTTTAACAGTAGTCATACGTTGTTATTTCCACTTGTCTTGGAGGAGGTCCCTTAGTGGTGCACCTATGTATTTTTTTTTTTTAGTCCATGACTTTTATAGAATAATTAGATGGAAATGTGTATAATGAACAAAACCAGGAATTCATTAATGTTTGACTCTGTCAATGAGCATGCAAATGATAATCTATAAAAGGGGTTTTATTATTTTATTTTTTGATATGATACAAGCTGCAGTTGTGCTCACACCCCAGTCGTCTTTATGGAGAGATATGCATTGTTTCACCAGCAGCTCTACACAGTGTCACACCAAGTGCGTTTACATGCACTTAATGGTATGATGGCGTACTCCAGGTCTACAGACAGTAGTCAGATTTCTGCTGAGCCAATAAACTCAGAGTATGATAATAATGTAAACTCAAACTTCATGTCACCTTTATTTAAACATGGAGCTACTTTTTCACAGAAAATAAGTTTATACATTATCTGGAAGATTAAGAATGTTTCAATCCTTCATTTCACCAAGCATATACACTGTTTGCGCACAGGCACAGACTAAGATAACTGAAAGAAGCCAGTGTAAGTGTATACCAGTGTTTAGAAACCTGATTACTGAGTCACAATCCCTTCTATTTTGATTTCAAAGCCTATGAAATCTGAATGTGCTGTTTACGTGATCATTTGAATAAATTCAGAAATTTGGTTATAATTGGATTATTAAGTGCAGGTAAACACACAGGTAAACAGAATTGCAGGGAAATGACCAGCAGAGTGGCCAGTAGGAGGCCTACAGAACGAGGTTAAATAATAGTACATTAGAACACCAACAACATGGAAAGTTGCCTGGCAGTTGTTGTACAAACACTGTCAGCTGATTGTCAGTGAAAGGTTGTACAGCTGTTTGCAGAAGTTTGGGCACACCTGGTCAAATGACATATTTAGCAGATTTTCATAACAATGTCAACATTCAACAGCCATAACTTGGCAAGGTTTTTTTTGACTATTGGATATTTTAATGTCAGAATTAAAGAGATAAAAGTATTAAAATTATTAAAATAAAATTGGTTGCTGTTGGTCACCAGAGAGGACTTGGGAGGTCCTGGTCAAGGAAAAGTGATTTTCATTTTAAAGTTTCATTCACTTTTTTAACATGAATCTCTTTCCATATATAACCACCTCAGTTTATAAACACTAATAGGGTGAATAGGACTATAACTACTGCATCCATGATGTTGTGCTGAAGGTAGAGTCAGGTGACATGGAGCTGAGAGCATTGCTCAACTCCACAAGGAGCATTGTCACGCTTTTGTATCATGAAATATTATCACACACCTAATTACTCATGTAACCTGCAAGCAGGCAGATGAACTAGCTGTTTAGTTCCATTCATTATAGAGGTAGTAAATAGGGAGTGACATCCAAGATTAAGTTTTATTTTACTGTTATTGTAAGATTATACCATATTATTCTATACAGACAGATATATTTCTAATCATCAGACAAATGCTTGGGTTTAACCAATATTTAATATTGATATTACATTAATACTAATTACTATTAATACTAATCCAAGTGGATCTAACCCCCTTTATACATCTTATAAATGAGTATATGTTGCCTGTAACACATACAGTTGACAAGCGCGTTTGATATATCACAGTGAACATAATAAACACGTCCTCTACAGAGAACATAATCAGTATAGCCTTTCTGTGAATTACTGCACAATTTCCATTTATTTACTGAGTTACTGAGTTTACTGAACATATTGAGAAAGAAAATGTGTGGGTGTGTGTCAGAAACTTTGCATATAATGTTATATTTAGCAAATAAACAGTAATTAAAGGGCCCACATAGTACATCTCTTTGCGGTCCAATTATAAGATTTGTGTGGTTTTTTGTACCCAACATGGCCACCATTCATTTTACATAACGTTATTCCTCTTACCTCTCTTTGTCCCCTACAGAAAAAGCTGTTTTTTTCTTTAAGACTGACCTAAGAAAAATGAGCTGTGTTCTGATTGCCTGTGCTGTTTTGTCCCTCATTCAGAAAAGTAGTCAAATGTGGAACAATGTTTAGAACGTCAGTATGAGTGGACCGTGCTGGATTGCTATAGGCTGAAGAGGTGGATATAAACGAGTTTCTGTGACATCACAGAAACAGTGAATTCAAAAAAGGCTGTTTCTGCAGTCTAATTTCCACATATGGACTGTATGGACTGGGGAGTAGATGGTAAATGATGAAACTTTAACAATGTTTACATATTACTTTAGACTCCTTTATTTAAAAAAAAGCTTTACATGATCTGGGCCCTTTAAAATGCAGTAAAATGTACAAAAGTGTGTCCCCTGTAGAGGATGTGTTCATTTCTTTTCACTTAGAAAATCGACAAAAAGTCCGTTGACCAGAGCTGTTCCGCAACATCTTAATCCACAATTACTGTTTGTTTACTGAATTCAACATAAACATGCAACATGCAAAACTCATAGCATACATTATATTTGGAGTTGTATTTTTTCCACTATGTTAAACTCAGCAAATTAAACAGACCTTGTGCACTAAAACACCCTGAATTCCATGTTGAAGTTTGTTCTCTGTAGAGGATGTTCTCTCTCTTCCCTGTAGAGGATGTGTACTTGTCTGCACTTGTCTGAACATTAACAAACCCTGTAACATGATTGGAGGGTTTTTTTGCTTACAGCTGTATGTACATGAAACATATTGAACATCAGCATCTGATTCCCGTATCAGTGCACTCCTGATTCTTAACATTATTGCTGGACTGCGTGATTCATCTCAGAATCTCTTACTTAACACAACGTCTGATTCACTTCTGTGTTTTATCTGCACTTCAGGGTCTTTTTCGTCAATTTTTTAGAGAACCAGTCACAGGAAGACCCCCCTGCTCTACTGGAACCTGAGTTGGCTTTAAGTAGACAAGCACGGTTTTCAGAACATGAGCAGCTTTTCTGCCCAGCTAGCCTTGGAACCCGTTTACGGCTACGTTTAACTACTCGAGTACAAGCGTACCAGACGAGGACCGTCATTTTCTTCTCAGCCTTCTGCTTCCAGTGCTGAATTATCACATTAATGAACACCAACGGAGACAAGTTTTACATCATCTGTTCATGTAAATGAAGCCACAGAGTAGCTGAACTGAGGTAAATCAATAAAGAACGTTCAGTTCCAGAACTACAGTGTGGCTACATGGCAGGATGGTTGTTAACAAATCATTCAAATGAGACAATGCTCACAAAGGAAAATGAGTCCTATTGTTTATTTTTACTATAGATATACATGTTCTAATTGGCAACAGTGCTTTTCCAAAAACTTGGATCTTCTTAATTTTTTTATTTTTATTCTCCACAACTCCAAACCCCTTATCTGAATGTGTCCTGATTGTGAGGACTACAGCTGACAATATCTCCTTTGCATTTCATTTTATTTCAAACTAACAATCAAAAAAGGGAGGTCACACAGTTGAGATTTACAAATGTGAAACCTGGCTTTTAAAAAAAATCTCATATTGCAGCATGCAACATACTAACAGTGTAAAAAATAAATAAGTAAATAAATAAACAGGCACAAAATGATTTGAGGGGCAAATATGTGATGCCTCATCATCGTCTTGCCTCAAGGACGCTCCAAAAAAAAAAAAAAAAAAAGATGTCTGTTGAACTTCATATGCTGACTCTGGCCCTGTTTGATCATCTCTATAGGCTAATGGCTAGTATTTTCAGCTTTGGGAGACTGATCCAAGATCAGTTGTTCCACATTTCATCAGACACACATATTTTTTATTTGCACCCTTAACCGGCAGCAGAAATCTCTTAGAACTTGCTCGTTGAATTTTCATAGAAAAAAATCTCAAAAAAAGGCAAGTAAATATACCAAATTCTACCATTTATAAAATACACCAGCTTTCGAGATAACTGATATTTGTACATTATATATGCAAAGCATAGACAAAATATGCCTTTTAGTTCCTGTATCTGCTCTTGTATTGCACAAACGGATATCTTTTGAAAACATACAGTAGATAGAAAAGTGTCCCTGTGCTTAATTTGTGGGTGATGGAATACACGTTGTACGAACCCCTATTGATCAATATTTTGGGTTTCAAGGCAAAAATATAGAACATGGACAGAGTCATTTGGTACATTCTATGTACATGTGCTGAAGGGGGGGATAGTTTGGGGGGATTATTCTCAACATCCAGATACAACAGAGTCCTCGCAGAAAACATAACGCTTTTTCCACCATTAGTCTTAAATGCAGTCATACTGTAGGTGCCAACGCACTCTTCGAACTCCTCATGTACTTGGTGAATGCCTGGCAGACTGTGTGCGCACATGGATGCGAACAGAAGTTCTAGGGATTTCAACAGAATGTTTTCTAAAGCTGACCTTGTCGTTACGTGGGTTTAGGCTATAAGTGTGGAGTAATTCAGCTGTGACGCTGCACAGTTATACTGTACGTGTTCATGCCTGTGAATTTTCTGTGTCCAAATACTACGAAACAAAAGTCTTTTGTCCCTCTTCTTCTCTCCTCTCTAAAGTAATTGGACTAGACTCTTTGGTTTTGTAAGCAGGTCGAGAGAGATGCTAAGCGCTCAACAGAAGGGGGCCTTAGATCCCCCTCTCCGAACGTCAGTTCAAATCTGCTCTGCTTCCACCACATTAAAACCCATCTGTAGTTATTAGATCAAGCAACTAACAGCAACGGCCTCTGCCTCATCCCCTGACATAGAAGCAGCACTGCATGGCATGTTGGAGAATGTATACACATACGCACGTGTGAACTGGCAGGCACTCGGCAGATTGACACGCACACTATACAGGCAAACATACAACTTATTTTTCGGTGTAATATATATCTATATATATATATGCATATGGCTCCTCTCCTGTGCAAAAGTAATTTCACCAAAGGCAGTTCATCTCGACATTTCCAGTTGCTATTGTTTTTGTTTTGTAGGTTTAAGACAAAAATAAAGACAGAAATAAAACGACAGTGGACAAACACCATCATGACTGCTTGTACGTAACTCTGAAAGCTGTCGTGTACAGGTCTGAGCACAGGAAGTGCCTGCAGCAATGCCCATATTAACCCACTACATATTCCACCCAACTGATTTATCCTAAAGAACAGAGATAGTACAGTCAGGGTGTGAAACAATGTTTCTCATGTAACCTTTGTTAAATGTAGTGGGTCTCATTTGTAGATTTAATATCATTCCATTCAAATGTATCTACAAATATAATGCAAGCAACCCCCGTATTGTTTCTGTCCAAACAAGTATCTCCACCAGCCCTTTACATTGCACAGTCATGATGACCAGTAATACTATGTGCTCTGTCATCCTTATAAAGGATCTCTTGTTTACTTGAGATCGAGTTAGATTCCCAATTAGGTGCCATTTGTAACAACATACAGGACTGTCCGTAATTCAGAGACCACCCTTCATTTAATCTCCACCCAAGACGGCCATTAAGTGTGAATGACTCACTTTTTAGAAGTTTCTGAGGAGGATTAGCTGTAATACAATCCACTTTGCTAAGGAAGTGGAAAGTCAAAGTAGAGTAAGTGTGTGTGTGTGTGTGGGGTGAGGTGGGGGGGGTGCGTAAGCTCAGTTTAAAATATGACTAAAAGGTACATAGTTGACTCCTAACAACTATGCAATTCCTGTTAAACCAGCAAACTTTCACCATCAGACAAAGAGTAACTGAAGCTTTCTTTCGTGATGACGACTCTGGAAAGATGTGTAATAGTCAGGAAACTGTTACTGATAAAAGGAAATCAAAAAAACAATAAGAAAAGGGCAAAAAAAAGCTGCTGGTCTTTTCTGAGCAGTGGAGTGGCCCCAGAACTCCAGACCTCAGCATCATTGAATGAGACTACTTGGATAATGAGAAGAGGAAATACAAGTAGCTTCAAAGACTGAACTTTGGAGGTGGGGAATCAAAAATAATCTTCCAAAAACAATGGAAGGTGTATTATATTTAGCTTCTGAGGCTTCTGCGTTATAGTCTGTTAAATATATCTTTTTCATTTTTTTGTCGATGCTGGAAAACAAATAATTTGAACTTAATGGTAGTTTAATTAGATATTATGTTGGGGGTGGGGGGTCTCTGGCTGTGTTCATGTACTGCATGCTTCTCTCTTTAAAATGTGTTCTAAACATGCTGGGCTCTAATAGTCTGGCAAATATAGTTCATTTTATAATAGAACATGTATTATCACATATATTAAATGCTTTATTATATTTTTTGTGTTCATTAAGTAACGCAGGCTCTCGGGGTCTCTGATGCCCTTTTGTCCACAAGGGTTGCTTGTATTATACATTTAAATTGGTGGAAGCGATCAAAAGTCAAAGCAAAGGGACTGAAAGGTCACTGCTCACCAATCCAATTTAGTTCACTGATACAAATTCTAACCAATATCATCATCAAACATTTAACAGGTTTGTTGCGCTTTTTTGATGGTGAGGAGTCTGTTGCAGTGGCGGGGGTTGGGGAGGGGAGTGGGTTGGGCAGGAATGAAGTTCTACCAGGCACAGTTGGGGTCTATTGCTACAAAAAACAGCCCTTCAACAAACCTGCTAACCTGACATGAAAAACATACTCAAGTGGTTGAATCGCTTCATGAGTCTGAGATACAAAACAAATATGCCGCAGTGTTTCGTAGTAAAGTATAAGCCATGGAGACAGCAAGAGGTTTCCCTTACAGATGAGGCCCGACATAGTAGAAATGACATGTTCTTTGATTTAAATATACACCTAAAATCAACGTTTCTAATTCCACCTAGAACATAGCAAATTATTGCTGAACTCAGAATGTGCAAAATAAGAATCTTCTTCAGCTGTACAAAGTGGTCTTTACATCTCTAAGTGATGCTGTTTCAACATGCAAAATAAATACTTCACAATTGAAATAAATCTACTAAACGTGGAGCGTGTTTGATAGCTCGAAAAGAAGCATGTACAGTCTTTTGGTAGTCGTAGACAAAATCAGATGTTGTACATAAGAGACTGTTGCTGAAGCATGTTTGATTGTCTTTTTCTAGTCCCGATTACAGCATCCTGTAACCAGACCAGATCATAAATGATAGACTGGTTTATATAAATGGGAACAATAAAATAAAAAGAAAACACAACTGAAATGAAAATAATGCCAAACATTCCCATCTATCCTCTTGCTCCCCTTCTCATCGCTAGTGACACGACCTGGACAGAGGTAATTTTCATACTTTGCTGTATCAAAAATGGTTTGAAAAAATATGATGGACTGATAACGTTAACAAGGCTATATACCACTATTGTCATACTCTTGCCTCTTCTACGTAACGCGAAAGCTATTGTCAGAAGGAAATCACACCAATTTAAGTAAGACCTTTAATGAACTCAGACGGTCAGGCATACTTTGTAAATGTTGATAAACTGTATTTCTTTCAGTCTAACATATGATTATTACATCTGTGATATAACTGCAGTGGCTGCTGCAGAATCTCGCTCATGCATATAAACTGTGAAGCAAAGTCGACGTGAGCTGTCTATGTGATTTACACCTCCCCCTTGTATATTCAAACAAAACGTGAACCACAGGAGAATTAAAAACATCAACTTGTCCTACAAAAACGTTGCAGTCTTGATGTCGCATGTGTCACATGTATCAAGATCGAGTTTTGTGTGTTTGAGCTATGTTACATTCTGTAAACAAAAGAAAAAAAAAGTAATAATAAAGATCAAAGTCTGAGAACATTTCTTACTCGACGTTACAGAAATGTCTCGCGGTCTCTGTCAGGTTCAGGATAAGGTGTGCTCAGGTCACTATTCCTGCGCTCGGGCATAAGAGCTTGGAAAAGTTCACTAGTGGCTCTTGTCACACTGTCGTAAGACGGCGGTGAGGAGGTGGAGGACAGGTCCATTTCCTCAGGTCCATAGTTCTCCTTCATCAGGGAGGCTATGAGTCCTTCCTTCTCGGGCGGACTGCAGTCCTCTTTGGCGGCTCCCTCTAAATTGATCTGTCGGTATATAAACGAGGCCTGCTTCAGCTGCCTCCGGACTAGATGCCTTCTGTAGGCCCTCTGTATAACGATGGCCGAGACCTCCTCTTGCTTTCGCCGTAGGGTTGTGGTGATGGGTTCGTAGGAGATTTTGGATGGGTTCGCCATCATGAACTTCTCCTCCATCTGCTGCTTGAGAGCGTCCATTTCTCCCGATTCACCCAGCACGCGCTTGGTGAAGGCGAACAAGATGTCCAGGCAGTGAATCTTGTCCCCGCTCACCATGGGCAGGTCCATGGAAATCAGCTTGATTTTGTTGGGCTTGGCGATGCGCAGCGGCTCCGACAGCGTATCGGCAAAATCCGAAAGCTTGGCGTACTCGATGAACTGCGTGGCCTCGGGGTCAAACTTCTCCCAGACCTCATAGAACATCTCGAAATCATCCTCGCTTAGCGGCTCAGTGCTCTCCTCTGTGGCCACGCTGAAGTTTTCCAGGATAATGGCGATGTACATGTTCACCACGATGAGAAAGGAAATGATGATGTAAGTGACGAAGAAGGTGATGCCCACTGACGGGTTCCCGCAGTTGCCCCGGGCGTTTGTGCCGGTGTGTGGGATGTTGGGGTCGCACTCCTCGGGTGAGTTATTCAGAATGGGACTGAGCAGGCTGTCCCAACCGGCTGACGTCGTTATCTGGAAAAGGCAAATCATGCTGTTGCCAAACGTCTCAAAGTTGAACATGTCGTCGATTCCGCCTTGTTTCTTCACGTAGGCGAAGTTTGCCATGCCAAAAATGGCATAGATGAACATGACCAAGAACAACAGGAGGCCTATGTTGAACAGTGCAGGTAAAGACATCATTAAGGCAAAGAGTAACGTTCTGATTCCTTTAGCTCCCCGGATCAGGCGGAGGATACGTCCTATTCTGGCCAGTCGGATCACCCGGAAAAGAGTGGGTGACACAAAGTATTTCTCAATGATATCCGCGAGGACGATACCTGCAAGAAGAGTGAAAGAGGTCAGTCATTTGATAAAGGATGCATTATTAGAAGTATATCTACAGCACTGTGTAGCCAGACACCACCATTCATTTATTTAATTTCCAGTTAAAATAGCCATTAAGTACAAGTTACTCATTTTCCAGATTTTTCTGAACTGATAAAATGAGATCATCCACTTGCATAAGGAGGAAAAAGGTGAAAAATGAAGATTTTGGGAAAATGTGCCTAATGAAGCACCCCACCTGAGTGCTTAAAGTGTTTTCACGCTGAACACAATTTCTGCTGCGCTTGCCGCTCATGTGATAAGATGCTTTCTCACCACTTGCAGTATGTGCAAGTCAACTGAACGACAAAGTGGGCGATGCTCTCTGATAAAACTAGCGGTTCAGGTAGTGACAGGAGCTCCCAGACATGCCCTGTTGCTCTCCTATTGTCTGCATTTGAACTTTGTTTGACCTGGTGCGTCTGCCGCTAAGGACAACGTGCGTCGGAGATGCACGCATCATTAAAAGTGATGTGTTTGAAAGTGCAGCAGAGAATTTTCCGTATTTCCACTCTTGCTTCAGAACTGAAACAATCCACAGCTGTTTCTGTCCGTCCTTCCACTTCGAGAGGACAACTCAAGACTATGGGTCTAAAAGGAGGTGCAGATGTCTAGAAGTCGTTACTAAGAAAAGGAAAAGAAAAACAGTAAATCAAACAAAAAAACTTGCTGTTCTTCTCAGAATGCTGGACTTGTACTTCTAATGTCCAGATTTCAACCTTACTAAATGTGTTTTAGATTACTTGACCATGAGAAACAAAAAAATGCAAGCAACTCGTAAGACTGAACTTGCGTGATGCGTACAGGTTTCTTTAAAAAACTGAAAGCAAGTCTCCTGAAAAGAATGTAAGCTGTAATAAAGACAAAGCGTGGACACAGTAAACAAAGGTCAGTTTGGTTATTGTGGCGTTTCTGATATTTACTATTTAATGTTTTCTGTTTGTCTTTTAAACAAAAAAAAATATATCATGGTTGTCCAATGAAAAACGAGCATTCTAAAAATAAAAAACTAAAATAAAAAATCCAAAATTGCAACTTTACAGAAGAGACCAAAAGCATATTTTACTTTCAATGTAAGTCAATGGAACCAGAATTCTTTCCAAGCTATTTTAGAAAGCTTCTATTGGTTTATTTATCATAACATTTTCACACAATGTAAACAACCATTGCTGTGTTCAAATGACATAAAAAACATAAAATCGACAAAAATCAAGATACATATTTTTCATTGGACAGCAACGATACATATCTTGTACTTAATGGCTAGATTTAAATAAATAAAAGGTGGTCTCTGACATTTGCACAGTACTGTGTAACACTGAATCAAGGTATGTAACAGAGTATCTGACTTAAAAACATGTTTATTAAGTTGTCCCTGTAGAACATACCATAAACAACTTAAACTATAGCCAAACACGCAATCACCTCTGTCAAACAGCTGATGATTTAGAAGGCGCTAACACAGTTTACTGTTCCCCAAGTGTTAAACTGCGCCTTCTCTGATTTGTGGTCCTCTCTCCGTAGACCAGACGCGGGTGGAGATGTTTAGTTTGACCCACAGTACTGCCCACTTGAAATATGGTCAAGAAAGGCGCTGGGCTACACAACCATACGTCAACCTTCCGGCTCCCCGGCTAACAACCGTCAGATGGCTCAGACCTCAATCACTCCCCAATCACCTGAGCTGACAGGCTTGATTGCTGCAATTACCTTCACCTTAACTGAGGCACCCCTTTTTCAGGGATGGTCACTCCATCTGCTGCTAACCCTTTGGCTTTGTTCATTCCCTCATCAGGGACATGTGGAGTATCCACTCTAAAAGCTGTCCAGGGCTTATCACTTAAGCATGGTCTGCCCTTTTCTTGTTAGATATAGTGCTGCACAATTGCATTGAAGGTAGACCTTGATAAGTCAAGCCAAGGGTATGTTGGCTTCACTGTAAATCTTCTCCATGTGGCTAATGAAGAGGTTTTCCACGTTCCTGGGGGATTCCTTGATTCTGCAGCTGTGCTTAGCTGCTGCAGAAGACAGTATTATTTAACATGACCAGGCAATATGAATGGGCTGTGGGCTCTATGGTAGAGCTGTGGGTGCACATGCAGTGATACAACATACTGCTACCATCACTTCTCGCTGCACACTGTGGTGATTCTGTGCCCTGTGGTGGAAAGCTGAGGTGCCTGGTTGTTTTAATCTGATGCCGGAGGAGTTCCCAGAAGTGAAACGTAACAAATTGCTCTCTACATAAATTTACTCTCTTTACTGAACTTGAATACATTTTTCCCTGTAATGGTACTTTTTCGGAATAGAATAAAATCTAGTCAGTTAGTATCTAGTCAGGTACTTTTACTTTACTACTTTCATTTTATATTTTATAGTTACAGAGTTAAAAAAAAAAAAAAATATATATATATATATATATACAATAAGATTATCGTAATTAAAAGAACCATTTTGACATTATAGCCTAATATAACCAACAGTCTTACAACCCAATGAGCTTTGAGCACAGACTTTTGAGGTCAGACTTCTGTGCAGGCATACATTTGTTTTTTTATTTGATTTCTCTATTTTAATCTCAGGACCCTGCATGTAATATGTTTGAGTTTCTTTCTGTCTAATTTGGAAGCTGTGCCTGTCGGTGCTCTGTACTGACCAGTAGTGACTAAGTCAGAGTGTCATACAGTCTTGCCTTGTTTACTTACCCACAATGGAAAGGATGACCACCACAAAGTCAAAGATGTTCCAGCTGATGGTGAAGAAATAGCAGCGGAGGGCGATAAGTTTGATGATGCACTCAGTGGTGAAGATGATGATGAAGGCCAGGTTGATATTGTACAGGATGGACTCCATGCGAGGGGACTGTTCATCTGTTTCCACCATCATGGTCACCATGTTAAGAAGGATAAGCAGCATGATCATGATGTCGAAGGCTTGTTTTGACACCAAGTCAAAGAAGAATCCTTGCACTGGGTTCTGGATGGAGGAAAGTTTGTGTTACAGTTTCATTTAAAGAAACATCCTCACAGTTACATCACCTTGTATCTATTATCAGCACCCTGCACTCTGTTTGTATGATCTTAATTGAGCAAGTAGAGAATGAAGTTACACAACATTTTAATAGCAAAATTAATCAAGTTATCTCACCAAAGGTCTGGGAATAGGCTTCTGGGGTTTCTTAGATCCGAGCTTCTTCATTGCGTTATAATACTTTTTCTGTTCTTCAGTCATGAAGATGTCCTGTCCTCCTAAGTAAAGAAGAACTCCACTGTTATTGCTGATATCTAGCGTTAACAATATCAATCTATTTTATTGTATTAATCTGTTTTTTATATTAAAATTCATCTTTGTAAGCCTTGACCAGAACAGAAAAACTTTAATACTTATCTTTCGTTTCTGTTGGTTGAAGTTGTCAATGATCACACCAATGAACAGGTTTAGGGTGAAGAACGATCCGAAGATGATGAAAATAACAAAATACAGGTACATGTACAGGTTGACCTCCTTAATTGGCTGCTCCTCCACCTGTTGCATTAGACAGAGACAAAGCTGTTTTATTGCCTAGAAGATATACTAACAAAACTATGCTTATTCTGAAAAAATCCAATATTTGGAATTTGGAAAAATAATCCACAGTGATTAGAGAAAAACAATCAAGTATAATAATTTAATATAATTAAGTATCAAGTATAATAAAACATAATTGTTACCACACATACTATGAACTGTGACCTGCTTTATAAATCTTAAACTTTTTCATGTAGTTCATAATTCAATGTTTATTTTTATATTTATATTGTTTATATGTATTTTATTTATGATTTTATTTCTTTGTGATGGGACGGTACTATAGATTTAACAGTTATAAATAGGATCCCTAAGAAAGTCGTCACTTACAGATCGTGAATCCACTGCTGCGTACATGATTTCCATCCAGCCTTTAAAAGTAGCCTGTGCAGAGAAACAAACACTTGAGATCTTTTGACACTTGAATCATACGTGGACTAAAATTTATAGGCTTTTTTAAACTGTGATGCAAACGCCATAGTCACGCAGACGTCTATGTCTTGTTTTTGTTATCAGCCTTTATTAATATCAGGCTTGTACTGCAGGACATCCCAACAGGCTTCACAACGTCCTCACAACAACGAACAACTTAATGTCTCATTACTCAAAAAATTAGGTGTTGATAGTGACGGTGAATGATGTAGTGATGGACAAATAGGTACTTCCTTCGAATGGACGTGTTTGTTAGATGCAGAAGGGAAAAAAAGAAATGAGGGGAGCACCTCTTTCAAACCAGACGAGTGCTTATCAGCAAAAAATCACTACAGTTGGTCTTTTTTTTGCCTTGGTTATCAGTAATTACAGGCCTTTTGTGAATGGTCCAGGACCGACTATTTCTAGATGCAAATGGAAGGTTTGTATTGAGTGAAGTCAGAAGAAGGTGATGGAAAGGAGCTAAGTGACTTGTTGCTAGGCTACCGCACCAACTAAGTTAAAATGAAGAACGAAGTGCATGCACTCTCGCTGAGAACAAAATTCTGTATAATGGCCCCAGCGGCAGCTAAAAATAAAGTTCCGCTGACTTGTTGATTGATTCGTACTCATGGACAGGCAGAGGTGGGCAGCGAAGAAAAGTAGGAAAGGGAAAGAAAGAAGAAAAGTTTCATACTGAGCTCTGTGTGTGCGCGCCCGGCGAGGGGAGTCACACTCACCACTTGAAGCAGAGCAAGGTAACCTGCGCCCACGTTGTCGAAGTTGACTTTTACTTTTGTCCAGTAGTACTGCGTGTCGTTCATGCCCAGGCACTCCGTCTTGTTGTTAATGTGCGAGGAATTGTAGACGAAGCCCGTGCGGTTGATGCAGCGGCCGAATTTTCCCGCGAACAGGTTCACGCCCATGATGCTGAAGATGAGCCAGAAGATGAGACAGACCAGCAGGACGTTCATGATGGAGGGGATGGCCCCGATCAGAGCATTCACCACCACCTGGTTCCCATGGATACAAACAGTCGTCAGAGACTTGTGACGTCCCCTGGTACGCATCTATTCTGAATGATTTCTGCTCTTGACATTTCAAATCTACATATTTACACATCACACTCACAGCCATTCACACATAATTCTGCTAGCCATTTCTCAAAATTAGCATGAAGAAGAAATGAAGAATTACATTAGATTTTTTTTGATGGTCATATACATCCATATTTGAAACACACTGAAAAAAGAAAAGAAAAAAAAAACAAAGGACCCAAATAAAAGCTTTCAGCAGCGCACAGTAAAAGAAATGAGTCACTGTCAATTAATTTCTTTTTTTTTATGAAGCAGATATATAGGACCATCTTTATAGCGCTATAGGTAATACTGACTGTTAAGCAAGAGGCATTATGGAATAACAACAGGAGACCGACAGAGCATCACCGCACCAAGTGAGCAGAGAAATCTGGCAAATATGGACGCATAAATTAGCATCTGACAGCAACAGTGCAGGAGGCCATTCCTAGAAGAGCACTCTATTTCTGAGAGGCTTGAGACATACGACCTCTCAAGGGTTGAATTTTTGAGTAAAAACGTGTAAGCTCTCGTTTCAAATGAGGGGAAACGGCGAAGGCTGCTGAAAGTGCCGAGGATGGCGTTTGATGTCTAATTTTGAAGAAGACCCCGCCGATACAAGTTTGGCCAAATTGTCAGATGAAGAAAAGTGTCACAAAGGGATCTGCCACCCAGTTGATCTCCAGAGAATGAGCCTGCACTTTCTTTGCCCATGTAAAGAAAGCAATGTGCCTCTGGCAGCAGCTGTTGAAGCGCTGTGACGTCTAATCGTATTTGCCAGATTTACAGCGACGGAGGGGGAATTCCGCGCGCCTCAGCTTCACCGCTACACAGCATGCAAATCTAATGCACTAGAATTCAATTTGCTCTTCAGTCTGTGGGTTGTCAACAGACACGGGTTACGTACTGCTGATTATCATTGATTTGAAGCTGAATAAACACTGGATCAGGATCAGCCTGGCGGTATTTAGATTTAAAGCACAAGCCAAGACAGCGTTGCAGTTTTGTAAACAGTTAGGAAGACATGTATGAATAGCTAATACTGGTTTCATGACTGATGATGGAAAATAAAGGGAAAAGGACTCCAATATACAAAACGCCCATGTTTGACACTCAATTACTAGAATACTGATGGTACCTGGCACCGTATATAAACTACTTTATGCAACCATTTATCACATCACATTGTTTTCCCCCTTTGACTGTTTAACGTCCTGACCCCCAGGTTATGTTTTAAAAGGCTGACATGACATATCACAATTGCTTTTTAATACTGTTAGGAAAAAAAAGAAAGAAAAGTAATTAACAGTATAATGTTTTATAAAAAGCTATTACAGGTGAGGTTCACTGTGAAATAATTCAGTATCCTAGAGCTCATATTAGAATGCTGCGTAGAAGACATTTTCCTGAGCAGTGGACAGTATGAAATTGTGCAGTAATATACATGATAATATCATCATACAGTAATTATGAAATGTAATACTGGCAAGATGTTTCAGTTCCGTCTGGAGAACTCCCTTTATTATGTGAAATATGAAATTGTGGACTGTGGATTAAATAGATCAAGCATGATTAAAACCTAAAAGAACAGTGAAAATTGCATGCAGAGGGCGCTGGCTTTTAAATCAAATTACTGCCGATTGTATTGCAGTTCAGTCCAATGGAGAGTTCACAAGACATGTGGCTGGGAAGCAGTATTAAAGTGGTGAACAAGACAAGCATTTTTTTTTTCTCTTGTAAATGACAATGCAGTTCGCTGGAGTGGGTGGAGAGAACGTGGCTTGAGGGTTGAAGAGTGCTTAACTGTGATTTTGTTCAATCTAAATATATTAACCAGTTATTATGAATTAAGCTCATGGAATGAACTCAATCAGTGCTTATGAACTTTTCCTAATGAATAACTTGTGTCTCGGCTGAATGAGAGCATTTTAAATGCTTAAAAAAGGCTGTTTTTTCTACTAAAATGCACCCAACTCGTGATCTTCACCGAAATTTGGCTTCAGACGATGGAGTGGCAGATGGAGACAGAGAAAGACAGACAGACGAGAGAGAGAGAGACAGACAGAGAGAAAAAGAGAGAGAGAGAGAGAGAGAGAGAGAGAGAGAGGAGAAACTCTTACCCTCATGCCTTCAAATCTGGATAGAGCTCTTAGTGGCCTGAGAGCCCTGAGGGTCCTAAGTGATTTGATGGCAGCGAAGTCAGAGTAGCCTAGTGTGTTGGCTACAAGGCTTACTAAAGACACCTAAAAGGGGGACAGAGAGTGGAGGAGACAGAAAAGATAGAGACGCAGTGTTAGCAAGCTGACAAAACCTGCCAGGCAAAGGGCTTGAGCACTTCCTGTAAAAGTGAAAAAGAGAAGCCTCCCTTGCTCAGTCTTGCTGGATTGGAAAAGAAGGTATTGATTAAGAAAGACAGAAGCTGGTTAATGAATTAATTGGATTGAGGTTGCATTTCTTCTATTTTGATGCTATTTATCCTGCAGAATAAGAAAGTCATAAATGTTAAAAAGCCCAGCGAGCCCTGGGGTGAACCTGGAGGACAGAAAAACGTTTATTCAGTGGCCGAACAGTCATGTATCGGCTGAAGTCTTTACCGACAGTGTGCTTAACCGGGCAGCAGTGGCGTATCTCGGTCAGAGCGGTTCTTACCCTCATGCCAGCAAAGCGAGAAACGGCCCGTAGAGGCCTCAGTGCCCGGAGGGTCCTTAGGACGCGCACGGTGCCAATTTGGTCATAACTGAGAGCACGCGCCAACATTCCAATCAGTGAAATCTGTGTGAATTGAATTATAGTTTGTTCAGTTAATGTCAAGATGAATATGTCCCCCTCAAGATGTTCGTGAAATTTTACACTCTTATATAAAAAAATACTTTTAAATAATAATAATAATAATAATAATAATAATAATAATAATAATAATAATAATAATAATAATAGCAATAATGCATGTCTTTCTATTATTGTCATCACCAAGTTGTCTCCATCTAAATTACAGGGAACCTCTGTTTTCACCTTTCTAGATTAAACCAAGCCATACAAGTAAGGAGAGCGCTTGTGGTTTGTCGCATTGTGTTAATGAATTTTATTAAGATAAGGGCAGCAGGTCTTTGAGCCCATAGGGAACACTCACTAAAACTGCTTAGATTACATTCATAATGATTTATGAACAGTACAGGCAGCCTGCTTTGGGACTGAGGGAGTAAAACCTAGAGTTATCTCTTCACTATGGAGAAAATACGCATTACAAAATAAGCACTGGAGAGGCATGTGGGCTCATGCATAATATTTGTGAAGACATTAAAATATTGTTAAGAGCTATCAAACAACTAAACCCACCACTTTGTGTGTTCCTATATCCTAAACTGAGATCTCAGACTGTTGCTGATATTATTACTATTGTTATTGTTGTTAGTATATATATATATATATATATATATATATATATATATATATATATATATATATATATATATATATATATATACATACACACATGACAACTGCTATGTCAGTATATCAATATATATGTACAGTACTGTGCAAAGCTCAGAGACCACCCTTTCCTTATATAAGTTCCAGGCAAACAAGTAATTCTGCACAACATATTTATTTTTCAGGAGATATAGGGCTTGCATTAGGAAAAAGAAAGTCAAAGAAAAATGAGCAAAAAATACAATTAATTAATTAAAAGATATATTGAAAAACTTACAGTCATCCGAAACCTGGGGGATATTCCACAATGTAGAAATTCTAAGTAAGCCAGATAAGTTAATCCTGAAAATGACTTTCTCAGCTCTTCTTTTATTGGTCAGGCTTGTCTTTGGACTTAAGTTATCTGGCTAACAGAGAAATCCTCTTTTAAGAAATATTCCCAGGTAGACCCCCAATACAGTAACCATCAGACAGTATTTAAAACTCAAACTCCAATCTTTCTTCAGATCTAAAACATGTATACAGGTGTTTCTGTACTGGGGTCTGAAAAGATGTGTAGCTGTGAAGTTTACATTGTGAAAAGCAGAAAATGCAACCAACATCTAAACTTCAGAGGTGTGGAAAAAATCTCCCTACAGAATTCTTTAAAGAACTGAAACATAGTCTTAGTGAAAGAACGAAAGCTGTAATAAGGGTTAAGAGCAGACACATGGAATACTACATAATTTTATATTTAGGTGTTGAGCTGTACACTTTTAAAATTAGTTTTCCTGGCAATTAAAAAACAAACAAATTGTACTTTATGGCCATTTTAATTGGAATTGAATCAAAGGAAAAGTAGTCTTTTACTTTCACACAGTACTATATGACATATAGCAGCACAGTACTGGTAGATACACAACATGTTATCTTAATTATCAACATCATGTGAATATGATTCTCTATAACATTGCAAACCGTATTGATGGGTGAGGACGAAATAAATGTTCACTTACATCAACGATTAGAAAGTCCAGCCAGCACCAGTAGTTGGTAAAGTACTTCTTAAAGCCATAAGCGATCCATTTCAGCGCCATTTCCAGGATGAAGATGTAGGTGAAAATCTTGTCCGCGTACTCGAGCACAATTTTGACCACTTTTCTTTGTTCGATGTAAATGTCTTCAAATGCCTGTCAACACAGTGGAAGGGTCAGAGATGAGGGAGAGGTCAGAAGACAACGTTCCCGATATACTTCTAAGTGAAAGTGAATATATGGAACATGACTGTAACATATATTGGCAATGACATTAGTTTCACAAGCTGATGTAAAGCTGTTTGACTATCTCTGGCTAATGTGACTTCCTGTGCGAGCTAAATAGGCACGCTTGATGCCGCATGACTCTATGTTCTGGCCCAATGCATTCCGCATTGATGGGCACAGACAGAGAGGCGAGGAGGAGCACGCAGTGGCCAGCGCACAGCTGAGTCTCTGACGCCTTCCACACACCCGAGGCTCTGCACCAAACCCCCTGCTAATTATGATCGCTGTGAAGAAGGGTCTGATCAACCGCCGGTCTGACTCTTCTCTAGCGTGGCCCTTTGTAATGCAGGGTCGCCCACAGTGGGCTTCAACATTCAGAGCACCCTCATGCTACAGTATGTTTCAAAAGCTGCTAATGTGAGACCTTGCATGCACTAATGCACAGTACAGTTTATATAGGGAGTCATTAAGAAAGTCAGCACTAAGCATCTGTGGCCATTTGCCTCTCCATTGCTTTCAGCCGACTTGGCTGTTTTTTGCTCCCTTTTTTTTCGCTTACTTCTGCTTTTCACGTGTGATCATTCAACTCCATGTCTGAAAGAGCAGCTGTTTGCTGAGGAGGTGTTGGTAAATGCCACCAAAATACCAGCCAGTCTAGTTCACACCTGGCATCCGGGCCTTCCGACAGACCAGTGACATTAGCCTCTCTTTGTGAGTCACTCAACAACAAAAGGCGCTCCTGTGCTGTTAAGAAGGCTCTATACAGTAGGAAAGTTAAAGGTTTCCAAGCATTACACGGTAGTCGTGAACTTTTTCGCTCTGACATTTGTCGACTCCTTCGCCAAGCACTCCTTAAAAGGGCCACAGTTGGTAGTAAAATACTGAATGTTCGTGGGTTGTATAGATCAGTCGGCTCCCGGCAGTGCTCTCAATGCTTGGCCTTTGTTTCACTGCAGAATCCTCTCTCCCACCATCTCCAGAATTCCTAAAATCTCCTGTGGAAAATCGATCACTTCTGGCAATGTAGAGGCGCTTTGCGAAAAAAAAAACTATAACTATGGAGGAGATTATTTTGCAGCATCTCTAGAGGCCCGTGGCATCTGTTAAAACTGATTAATGTCAGCTGAAAGCTGTGCTTTTGTTGCCTTGCCATGGCTCTCCCATGGAGACGCGTGGTCCTGGAAGTTGACCAGCCAGCAGGCAGTCTGGCACCCCTAGCCAGCTAAACACAGAGCCTGCTGACTGTGCCCTTGTAAACTGTTCCAGGGTCAGCCTGATTATGTATTTTGTAGTCACTGAGATTGGGGCAATTCAGGAGGGAACAGCTTTCATTGGGCCAGCATGAGTGCAGGATAGACCTTCCTATTTCTGCTCTTCCCTGAAGACATACCGTCTACGCAGCACCAAATGGGAAGAATAATTGTGTAAACACATTTCTCCCCACTGATATTTGGACGTAAACATTACAGCAGTTGGGGTTAATATTTGGGTTTGGCTTAGATGCAAGGCTGAGATAAACTTTGGGGATGCGCAGTATCATTGTAATCATAGTAAAGCATAAAATATATCAGCTCAGACAGATAAGACTGATAGTTCAGTCAGATATTTGAGGATGTATTTATTGTTTATCTAGAAGAGCAGAATCTGTAGGTGATGCTGGCCTACTGTTCTAAATGTGCATGTTAATTAGTCTACTGCATACTTAACGCAGTTTAAGTTTATATATATATAAAACACAAGTTTATATATATATATATATATATATATATATATATATATATATATATATATATATATATATATCACATATAACACACTTAAAGTTTATATATATCAACATCTGTACCAGCATCAGCAGATGTTTACATGGAAAATATAGGATATTGGTGGCATGGTGGCTCGGTGGGTGGTGCTGTCTCCTCACAGCAAGAAGAGCCTGGCCAGGGAATTGAACCAGTTCCCTGGCCAGGCAACCAGGGTCTTCTGTGAGGAGACTGCATGGTCTCCCCATGTCTGCGTGGGTTTCCTCCAGGTGCTCTGGTTACCTCCCACAGTACAAAGACATGCAGTCAGGCGAGATACTAAATTTCACCTTGGCATCAGTGTGTGCGTGTGTGTGTGTTTGTGTGTGTTTGTGTGTGTTTGTTTGTTTGTGAATGTGTTTGTCTATGTGTCTGCCCTGTGATGGACTGGCAACCTTCCACCCAATGAGCGCTTGGATTGACTCCAGCACTCCAACTAGGAAGGACCCCCCCACCACTGGTGACCCAGGAGGATAAGCAGTTTAGAAGATGGATGAATGAATATTGGACATTGCCATATCTGGGCATTATTAAAAACATGATTTGATTTAGGCATGAATTCTCACTTGTCACTCGAAATGTAGATTCTAAGCTTTTAATTAATACACAGAATTAGATGAGGAGATATTTAACTATGATTCCTATTTTTCTTTCTCCAACTATTCTGAATATTTTTGCTGTGTTTTTGTCATTGATTAGATTAAAACTTAAAACAATGGAAATTGAAATTGTATGGAAAAAGCCAGAAGTGCAGATTCACTCTAACTATGTTCATGTGTAATTGTTATTTAGGTAGTTGGATGTAGGTTAGATGTAGATATAGCTGAGTGCTTGTGCTGGTGAAGTTTTGTATTTGCGATGCTCACCAGAGCGCCACTGCTGAGCAGGATCATAAAGATGATGAAGGTTTCGAACCAGCTGTGCTCCACTATCTGATAGCAGGTCTTCCTCAGCCGCCACCACACCCTGCCCAGCCCCTCATTAGTGTTGATATCGCAGCACTGGAAATGTCGGACACACACTAACAAATAGAGAGCAAAGAAGAAAAAAGTCACGTCAGCAAATTATGAATTATGTCAACACGGGAGAATTTCAGAGAAGGGACTTCTCGTGTGTGAAAACCAGAGAAGCAATACATCGTGAAGTGATCTTGGCTGAGCAGCGTGAGCAAGCTTTTGGACTCGGATAAAGGTGCACGTCTTTGGTAATTATGCAGTCTCGGCCACTGAGACATGGCTGTTACGCGACATGATCCCAAGTTGCATCAATGACTCTTTAAAAGCCTTCCATCTATAACAATAGGTCCCTGCCATGAAATCACATTTGAGCCTCCCATGGGCGTCAAAGCAGCTCCATTACCGGTATTCGAGCTCCTCCAAATTAACTTATTGCCTGTAAACTTAATAACGGGATTATGGTAACAGGGTCCTCTCAACTCAATTTGTACTGATGCTCCAGCTTTATATTGGAAGGCTTAGACATTTTAGCACCCCGGCATCATCATCTGTCAAGCAATTAACAGCCATCAAAGCAAAATCAAGAAGCCCAAAGATTACAGCCAAGCCTGAGAGTTACAACAGCAGTCTATATTTCCCAGGAAACTACTTTACATTAACACGGCCGCTGATCTGATTTGCCACTGAACATACCAAGAACCCTAAGAGCATGTCTCAGCACTTGTTCAGCGCTATTTATAATCTTACTCCGAGCATGCTTTCTGTTTTTTGTTTGTTTTTTTGTTTTGTTCTGTTCACAAACGTGAACTAATGTAAGGCTTTCGGGGGCAGAGCAACACATGCGGTCTTATTTCATCACTAGATCACATTTCTTTAATTCTAACTCGATATGTTGATTAATTGCAATTCTAAATAATTACAATGAGGGATGCAGGACAATATCAGCATCATATTCTTAGCAAATAAATGCTTTAAAAAAGATCAGACAAAATGATGATGGGTTATTTTGCTTTTTTATATACATTTTATTCATTTTACTGCATTTAGAACTAAAATAAACATTATTTTTATGTTACAGTCGTCGGCAAAAGCTTGGGCGCACCAGTCAAACAGCATTTTGTACAGTTTTATCCTACACAGAGACCTTCAACACATTATTGCACAATAACTGGATTTATAATTGAACTGAATTTAAATTACTGAATTGAATGTAATGGAAACATTTTTTTCAAAAATGTTAAAAACAGAGAATAAATTTAAATTTTGCACAAATATTTTTGCAGATAAATGACAAATTTAAGTTTGTTCACTGTAGAAGATTTCTTATTCCCACTTAATAAACTAATAAATCCTGTCATCTTTACCAGGAGTGCATTAGATGGAAAAATGACTGTGCCACGTCTCATAATTTCCGTATTCGTACATCCATAATTACAACCTACATATTAGTTAAATAAGGAAGATAAAATTGTAAGCTTTAATATTAATAATTAAACAGTAAGTCCAGACTTACGTCCCCATTTAAAACAGATCCATCATTTTGCTGACAGCATTTCATGACACCTTTCTCGCCATAATGCTTCACTATACTGTTACTGGAAGTGGGGATCCATATTGTCATTTGAGAACTGCCAAAGTACATGGCCGCATATTTGAACAGTATGACTCGCTTCCTCATCAACAGACTGACTTTTTCTTTGCCCAGTTTTTTAAAGGAACTGGGCTTATTCCGAGAATTAGATATCCCTTTAAATATTAAGCTTTTATTAAGTCTGTCTAGACTGACATTCAACATACTGGTTGGCTACACTGAGAGAATGTGGAATTAAACACAGTGTAAACACTGTGTGTCCCACAACAGACTGCCTTTTGCAACAGTTAAGAAATCTAACTACCGATGAGCAATTCAGGTGTAATTGATCGAGTTGGTTGTAACCAGATATATAATCTCTAATAACATGTGTAGTATTTACTGAGTGTCAAGCTATATAGGCTTTGTCTATTATATTTTTGTTTTAACATTGAGTGTGCTTAAGAATTGTGCTTTATATACATAAATACAACATTCTGGACATTTCTATTGGTCCATACATCATAAAATGTAAACAATATATATATTATATATAAAGATATATATAAAGAAATATATATAGAGATAGATAGATAAATAAGACAGATCATTATGCCCAACACACACACACACACACACATCATTCTCAGCACTGCAGTGACACTGACATGGTGGTGGCCTGCTAGTGTGTGTTGTTTGTGTCATCCTGTAGTCCTTCATTAGTGGTCACAAGACACTGCCCAGAGGATATTCTTGGTTGGATAGTTTTGGTCGGTGGACTGTTCGCAGGCCAGCAGTGACACTGAGGGATTTAAAAACTTCCGCCCTGCTGTATATGATCCACTCACACCAGCCCAACACACACTAACACACCACCACAACTTCAATGTCACATCAATCTATTTTATTTCATGTTTTAACATTGACTGTGCTAAAGACTTTTTGCCAATATCATAAGAATTGTGCTTTATATAGATAAATACAGCATTCTGACTAAAAGAAATGATAGCAGTGTTTGCATTGGCACCAGACAAACCAGAATCTGCTCCTCATTGATTCCTACATTAAAACAACCTCAAGAGCTTTTTTAAAGGAATGCTATGCCAGTTGGTTTGCTGATTACGCAGCATGTTTAAGCATACCGGATATGGTGTTTGGTGAATCAATTGATTCTACAGCACTGAATATGGAGCATCATCGGTCGTCATCAGATTAGAGGCTTGTTTCATTGCTGACAGGCATTTCAGATCTTGTGCTGACACAGGACACTCAATTTAATGCCTCATTGCTCGCTTAAATGTCAGTTAATTGTTTAATGTTTTATATTAAACAGCTGTCTACTTGACGATGATGGCATGAGGAGTCTGACGATATCTCTCCCTGCCATGTATATAGTTATCTTCACCAACTGCCACTGGCATTTCTTTCAACATGTATAATATAATCATATGATTATGGCTGTCCAATGTAATGCAAATAATGGCATCGCAAATATTTCCAATAATGTACTTTTAGAATTTGACCCTTCAAACCATCTGTAGCAGAGCAGGCTGTAGCCCTTAAATAGCTTTTAACTGCTGTTGCTCACACTGGGCGTCAGTGGTGAAAAGCGGAAACTGGCGTTTAGTCTTGTCGCTGTCCAAAGAAAAACAAGCATCTCCAAAATTGCAACTTTGCAGGAGAGGACAAAAACAGTCTTTACTTTTCATGCAAGTCAATGGAACCAGAATTTGTTTCAAGCTTTTTTGGAGCATTTCTATGGATCCATTTATCAGACACACACACACACACACACACACACACACACACACACACACACAGTCACACACATGCACATCATTCTCAGCACTGCAGTGACACTGACATGGTGGGGGGCATGCTAGTGTGTGTTGTTTGTGTCATACTGTAGTCCTTTATTAGTGGTCACAAGACGCTGCCTACAGGATGCTGCCCAGAGAACGCTGTTGACGGGACAGTTTTGGTTGGTGGACAATTCCGAGGCCAGCAGGGACACTGAGCAGCCCTGCTGTGTCTGATCCACTCACACCAGCCCAACAAACACTAACACACCACCACATCAGTGTCACAACACAAACCACCACCCAAATAATACCTGCTCTGCGGTGGTCCTGATCATTGATGTAAAAGGTAAAAGAGAAACATTTGGACTACAGTGTGTACTTGATTTACAGAGGGTGTTGATCTACAAAGTGCTTCTATATCAGATAGTGAGTGAAGATGCAAGGTGTTTATTATATATTAAAATTAAAGTGAATTTAAAAATGTCAGCTGTTCTTTACAGCATGCAAAAAAGAAATGCTCCAAAATGGCTAGGAAAAAAATCTAGTTTAACTTCTATTCAGAATTAAAAATTGTTATTCGCCAGTAAAGTTGCAATTTTAGAGATTTCGTCAAGATATCGATAGCATATATCATTTATATTGGTATTGTCAAATGATGGCAATAATTAATCATGTGAACTGAATCTCATAATATTCAAACAAATGATCCATGAAGAGTCACATGATAAACAATCTAAATTTGAATGAAACGGGCAGCTCCATGATAGAAGATGTTTTAGCTAGCACCCAAAACTGCCGTCACAATAAACAGTGTCCAGCACGAGTGCGTCTGCCACTTTAGGACATGCTTACCATCAGGGAAGCAATTGTCAGGATCCATGTCCTCCTCCGCCATCTCCGAGTATTCATCTTCCTCTTCTCCAGGCTTCCTCAGGTCAACTGTGCTGCCCTCTGATAGGCTGATGTCATCACTCTGAAAGCCAAGAGAACCAATCAGTCTAGTGATTGCGTCCGTAGCACTTCTAAATGACAGCTTTTACACGACACTTCTGCTGAGAGGCAAAAATTCAGCAAATGTCTAACAAGCTCCGAGTTTACTCTCTTTATTTTGGACAGACCGAAGTGAAAAGTTGAACATTCCACTGTGTCCTTTGCAAGGAGTTTGGCTAATAAGTAAGAAGTCCATTTAAGGTCTAAAGTACACTACCCAGCAACACTTGATTTAAACTCAAGGGTTAGACAGCCACAGTGAAGACTTAAAATAATAGGGCCTACACCTGACCTTCTGTCTACGTGACCTTTTGTTACTACGGTGCTGTGGAAAACCACTTGTCCTTTCTCTCTTTCTCTGATTTTCAGCTCCAAGGTTTTGTGGTTTTCTTGGCATGTAAGATGATTACGCGTCCCATCATCAAGTGTAAAAAAAGTAATTGATCCTTCAGATGAACACAGCCCCATTATGGGTGTAATTAGGGTGAGCTGCTGGAATACTTACATAAACAGTCATTTAGATCAGCCCGGCCCAATGCAAATGCATTTATCATCAATGTCAAGCTGGCACAGGTTGATGATCCAGACCTGTGTACATTTCATTGCTGCCCAAAGAACAACATGCATCTCCATTTTTTTCCGTTTCTATTTTTTTACATCTTTTAAAACACAGCAGCTGTCGTTTACATTGTTAAAAATTTTCATGACGGAGTAATGAAAGTGCTCCGAAGTAGCATGGAAAGCATTCTGGTTCCATTGACTTGCATTGTAAGTTAAAAATGTCCTCTCCTGTAAACTAATTTGGAGTTTTTTTTAATTGGACATAGACGATTCGCAAATATGTACATTAGACTACTTGTATTGAGGTGGTGATTAAAGTGGTGTATAAAAACTCTCACAATACAACAGTCCCAGGTCCAGCATCAGGTAGGGGCTTGACAGGCTTAGCTAAGCAAGCTACTCTAACATAGTAGAGATTTCAATCCAATTTCCGAAGGGTAAAATCATACTTGACGACCCCTCAATGATCTTAAATAAATCTGTAGCATTGCCTTACCAAGTACCTAGAACTGAACAATAAGAAAATAAGAAATGCATGTAAAAAAAAAAACCTACATTTTTAGATATCTCACTTCAGATGCCTTTTATCTAGTCTTGCGTAGGTGATCTGATAACATTCTGAGGTTGGAGAAAATGCTTTTTCAGGTCACTAATGCTGTTCAGACTTATACACTGTAAGACAGTCACATAATAAGCCTCCATCATTCTAAAAATAAATATTAGAAAAGATTACTTTAATGTACAGCCGAGGAGAGTAACTGCTGTATTAACTCTGAGCCAAAATAGCCACTCTGACTGATTCTGCTGAAGCTGGTTTGGTTTCAGAGCCTGCATGGCTGCACAGGGCACTAAATTTGCCACATATGAGCAGACTTTGTAAGCACAGCGGCTGCCTTTTTTTTTTGGAGCACTTGCAGTGTTGACATTTCACACAGAGCCTAGGGGTGGCACTCATGGCTGATATTAATTTGGAATGGGGGGTTAGCACATGTCCAGGTGCCCCTTCGGGACCTGTGTGGGTCCCAATCAAGCATCGATTCTGCCTCATCGTCATACTGCTGCCTGCTTGAACAACTGGTATTCGCATGATAAATGGAGGCGAAAGCCATTCGGGCTGTGTGTCGTGTGGCAGAGCGGGACTGCTGACGTGAATGTCTGATGAAACCTAATACATCCCTTGCCCTCCCTTGTTTGTAAGACCCTGAGGGTGACAGTTCTGCCCCCTGGCTTCCCTGGCACAATAAAAAGCTGACATTGTGATAACATGCCTACCCAGTGCTGTGCTGCATACGGGAAATAGCTTGTGATGGTAGATGAATGGAACATATAACAAACTATGTTTTTGTATTGTCATATTTCTTATTGTATTAACTTACACTGAGGGCTGATTTCATAGACTCAGATTAAGTGCAGTCTACATCCAGAAATTTGTAAACTACAAGGCTTCATCCATGACTAAGAAACTGGCCCCATGAGTTAAGAACATCTTTCCATCTCCTGGACTTTTACACCACTTACACACATGCAGGGGAAGAGATGCACCCAGCAGCAGAGAAATCCAAAAGAACAAATCAACTTGCTGCAAATTAAAAGTAGCTGATGAGGGAAGATGGTGTAGGTTTGGGAAGAGAGAGAACAAAGAGAGGAGGGGGCTTGGCAGTTGTGGAAATGATGTGCATCACTCCTGACATGAGGCTGCTGTGTCTCGGCTTCACATTAAAGCAGAGGGAAATGTGGCGTGGCAGTGCCTCAGCACTGTGGAGGAGGTGAGAATAGGCCTGAATCTGCACCGACCGAGCAGGGCCGGAAATGAAGCAGGGTCACGGCAGTGCAAGATCGGAAGGGTAACCCAGACGTGTTCGATCTCAGCTCGTCTCTGTTTCTGGAAATAAATGTAACGGAGGTCTGCGCAACATATCATTTTTTATTTATCACCGTAATATTGGCATTTGCAGTAGTGATATGTGATGTGATCTGTGACCTGCCTGACCAGTTCTCACACTGGTGCTTTGATGAAGCCAGGCATTAACTAAGTACCACAAGTTTAAATTATTCTGTAATGCAGGCTAGTCGTATAACTATGCTAAATAATTGAGTCATATTTTTTTAATGTTTAAGTTTTTTTTAGCATTTAAAACCGAAGTTGCTCATTACATTGTTTAAACATTTTACAACAGATGAGTATGAATAGCGTGAAATGACTTAAAATCTAATAAAATCTTGAACATTAACATGCTAGAGCAGGGGCAAGTAAATAGAATTCAGTAAAGCCCAGTTAGGGGAGATTTCCTCAGCACAAGGTCCGGACTGTCATCATTTCTAACTTATTTTGTGATTCAGTGTCATATCCTGTATACTGAAGTAGCCTAGTATCAGCATTTTTTGTCATCAGCAACTGAAAGACAAATACTGTTCAGTGTATTTCAACAACATTTACAGTTTAAATGCTGAACTGAATAAATTATTTATAAAACTTCAAATAATTTTTTCTCACTTCAAGTAAAAACAAGTGCTATGTTAAAAAAACCAAAATGCTTTTGAAAAATGTGCATCTTAAAAGTAAAAAGTAAATAAAGTGTGCGTCTACTTTTTACCTCAGTTCACATTTTGACCTGTTGGTTTGGAGCTGCCTGGGAGAAGAATAAACATATACGTCTCTCCATTCCTGCTTATCACAGTCGGTTTTCACCGTCGAGTTTTCTTTTTTAGAGCACGTTATTCTTTCTCTGACTCGCTTTATTCTTTACGTCTTGCTGCATACCTCGCCTGTGTGAGCGTCGCACTCCCAAATTTGCACAGATCCGATTGGCTGAGGAGCGCCTTTAGTGATCCTACAATGCACATGATTGGTCTGTGGTCTACGGTATAGCCTGTATACCGTAAAGGTAAGAAAAGTTCCACCGCTTAAAATAAACACTATCAGAATTAAATCCTTCTCAATAGTTTATTGGTTTGGGTTCGCATTGGACAACGTTTGGGTCCGGACCCGGACCACGGTCCGCCTTTTAGTAACCTCTGTGCTAGACTGTTTTACCACTTCTCTTGTACAGTTATCGTTTTGAAGGCTTTACAATGACATGGAACAGCAAAACTGGAAATCTCAGAAGGGGAGTAATGTAAGCAGAATATGTAACTAATCTTTAAGACAGAACTTTTAGGACATTGAGAAATAACCCTCTCTTGAAAATTACAAAGAAGCCTCTAGAAAATTCATTAATTATATATGGTTGTTTAGACTCTAGTGTATAACAACTGTTCTCTGTAAATAATGTTCATTGTAAGAAATGAAGGTTTAATATATTTATAAATGTTTCTTAGAATCCTCCTGAACTGGCAATAACATGCTGTCTGAAAGTCAGATCTCCAGATATCCTAAGACGTAACACATGAAAACAGTCCTGGAGTGCAATCTCTGTGTACTCAGTCATCCTCTGTGCGGTAATCAGGCAATCAAGTAATCATCTCTCTGTTCTTTCACCATTTCTGAATTCTTCACCATCCTGGGATGGCAAGCTGTGCCTTCCTCTGTATCTTTGATCAGGGACCACACAGCTACACGCTGGGCATCTCCCCTCCTCCGAGCCTGAGGTGCCTGAAAGCCCAGCTGAGACTTCACACCGTCTCGTGATGCACTCACCTGTCCGCTCAGGCCGCAGGCATATTCCTCTAACAATAAACAGAGCCAAGCAAGCCAACCTTTACTCCAATTACATGCACGCATACTGGAGGCTTTGGGGATCAGGTTTTCCAGCTGGCTCACTAGGTGCAGAGAGACAAATGAAAACTCTCCCATTGTACGATTTAATGTGATTGAATTGTAATAGAACACGGTTCAATAGAGTAGGAATAATACAGTGCAGAGCACCTGATGATATCATCGCCCATCGTACCTAAGGGCTTTCAGGCTGTCCTCAGCATTGGTCTGCATGAGAGACATCACTGACACTGGTCTTGCCTCATCTTTACATGAGGGCTGTGACAGCCTGTTAGCCCATATGCATACAGCCCTTACTCACATCCGAGAGCAGCCTCCAGTTTATGGCCCATTCTCTTTGGCAGGACATGCATGCGTGGAATCCCAATGTTGAGCATGGTAGAGTTGCACATTCCAGTACCACTGACCACCACAAAAGCCCTATAAATATCCTCCCGGAGGGGCTAGGGCCTGCGATGTGGCATTCACCACTGGAACCCAGTGAAATCAGACCTCCAGACAATGTATAGTTGGCTGTGTCGTCGGCCAGGCTCTCTGCCACGCCGGATCAGGGCTTACGGACGCAGTATTCGGGGTGCACCCTCAGAGGGGTTTACTGCTGGGCTGCCTGGGATGGCTAAAGACAACAAAGAACAACAAGCAGCAAAAGAGCCCAACGAGAAATCCATCTGCTTAACTCTGATCTACCTCGACCTGGAAGAAATTTGTCAGTGAATTACACTAGAGCCCATACAGCCCCATTTTATAAGACATTAAAGGACTAGATGGAGCTGGGTGGCCATGCAAACACTAAACAACATGCGTCTCAGGGCGACTGATAGACTGCAAAGTACTAAAACATCAATAATACAATCAAATCAGGTGGTGCCATCAGGTTATTTGAAACTAAAGCCATTCTTTAGAGCATCTAAACATTGCGGACAGTATTACAATCAGCAAATGCTGTATGGGACATATCCATTGGGCTTGTTTATGGAACATACCTCTGATCTAATTTGCTGAAACTTCTACTCATGGCGCCATGGTGCATCTAGCACAATACCACTTTAATACCACTTTACCATTGTGGCTAATGTAGCTTTCATACCTTGATTGTTGCGTAAATCTTAATGCAGCTCAAGAGACTTGAGGCTCTGACTGTATATCTTGTTGCCATACTGGTACATACATAATGTCTGAAATGCTTTTTATGTGTGAACTCTACTATTATTACTAACAAGCCAAAATGAAAATGTTTACTATTTTAGTGTTTACACGTTTAAATAAGCATTTCATTGCCAACACATTAAGGTGGCATTTGCCACAGGGCTCAACCGACAGTGAATGCTCTTCATTTGTTTCATTTACAACCAAAATAGCTATCAAGTTATTCATTTTTAGCAATTAGATAAGATGATTCACTTGCACAAAGAGGTGTAATGTCAAAATGTCAAAAATATTAGTTAAAATGTATTGTTTTCTAATGCTGAAAAATATGTATCTTGTATCTTGTATATTTTTTTTTAAAGGACAATTACTTAATACTCGTTCTTTATTGAGGCAAGAAATTTCTTCCTGTAGAAAAATTAAATACTATCTGACTTGATTAGATGTTTTAAATTGCAAAATTAATTTTAATTAATAATATGGAAATAATCTGTGTGCATACAACCTATTGGACTGTAGTTCCTAGAAGATAATATGTTGTAGATGCTGTACACATATGAAATATAGTCTACACAGTAGAGTAATTGGAATTGCAGGCTACAGGTTTATGTAACTTATTTCTATTATGTTATTATTAGCATACAGTCCAAGTAACAATTGCATTTATATCGGTTTAACTGTAAGTATTGGGTTATAAATTACATTAAGTTAAAGTCAGCCTTTTTTAGGATATTTTTAGAGAAGAAGAAGATATGGCTTTATATGGCTACAATTCCCCAAGCAATCACCTCTTTATTTTTATGTTTTCATTATTTAAGCAATTGTAAAAACACACAAAACGAAATTAGGTAATAATTCATACAATAAAGGGGTTAAACATTAAAAGCCTAAGAAGGTAATCACACCTGAGCCAAGCAAAATAGTTCTTGTCAAATTATAGATCATCCGGATCTGAATTGCAAGGCTGTTTCTGGGAATGTTTCCTGCTATTCTGGAAAGAATTAGCAGACAAAGTACACAATATGGACACAAACAAGGAAGGAAAAACCAATGGCTGGCGACTCCGCTGCTTTTTATGACTCTGCAGACAAATAAAACCTCCAGGGCAGACTGGAACATGTTGCCGTATGCTTTTCGGTCTCTTGCCTCTCCTTTTGACAATGTGAGCTCCAATTAGGCTTCTTTGATTCTTGCCTGAGAAGAAAGCTTGTAAAAAGTGTCCGACTACATCACTCAGGTTGCATGTTACGGAGTCAAAACGGGGACAGTCCAAGCCAGAGGCCGGTTCAGTTATTCAGTACGTACCATCCAGTATTACCATAAAATGTACTCATTGGAAAAGCAAAAAGTAACCTGGACACAGCTTTATTCCTCACTGCGTGTCAAGTGCACATGGTTTGTCTTAGTAAGATGCAGTTGCGTTCAGTAAAGGCTTGACTGGACAAATCCTCTGGGGCATGCCTGTTTGTAAGATGCAGATGAGTCTTGACTCTGACTGTCATGATTTCTCTCTGTGTCTCTCTCTTATCTGAGGCTGTGGCCAGGATGTAATAATGTAGTTCAGGTGTATGAGCTCTGTCTGGCTGTCATGCTCTGACATTATGAGGAGACAGTGTTTTCCTTGCCTGAACTGTCTGCACTAGGCTCTGTCTGCGACGTACAAAAATAAATAAATAAATAAAACTGTGCAGCGCCGTTTCTACAGTAGTTCTCATTCGCTGTAAATAGAGGTGCACATCTCTGACCTCATGTTGGTTCAATTATGAATCTTTAATAGCAGTTAGAGTTATTATTTGGGAGGAGTAGAATATAGAGTAAAAACAGAAATTAACCATTAGATTTTACAATTGAATATATAAGTGACTATGAGTATAAAAAAGTAATGTAGTTCAATCTCCACTTTCTGATCAATGCATTAATATACACAGAAGCAACTCCAGCTATAAAGTATTTAACCTTAAAGACATTTAACCTTGCACTCATTGAGCAAATATTAAAAAATCTGCATCTCCACACTTCCAAAGTTCAGTCTCAGACACTGTGTTTTCTGCTTTTCACAGTCCAGGTAATTCCAAACAAATTGATTAGGTCTGGACACTGGAGTGGTCACAGTCCACTGTTCTTTTCTTAGTAACATCTTTTTTCAGATCCATAGTGTTGAACCGTCTTCTTACAGTAAAAGGACAGACAGGAACGCCTGTGGATTTTTTTTAGAGCTGTAGCGAGAGAGGAGCTTTATTTTCTCCTTCCTCTCTCAGATGAAAGCTTTAAAAGTGGAAAACTGCATTTACATTGTCATAGCTGAAAAGGAGAGTTCAGTGCATAAAACCGACATACAGCCAACCGCAAACACTGCTGTCTCCTTCAAATACAAATCCCATGTTTGCAGAAGAGGACAGTAAAATGAACCAGCTAGAAAATGCATACCAGTCCTTACTCATTAATATTTACACCAGCTAATGCTTTAGACCAGCGAAGCATTGGCAATGTAGCAACAGCAACAACAATGGTGCTCTATGTGGTGTGATCTACTGTAAAGGGGTGTGGCTGAACGTCTAAAATGTTTGATTGCTAGTGCACTTAAACGCTTGGCTGGTAGTGTATCTAAAACGTTTGGCTGGTAGTGATCTAAAATGTTTGACTGGTAGTGTACTAAAACGTTTGTCTGGTAGTGATCTAAAACGTTTGGCTGGTAGTGTACTAAAACGTTTGGCTGGTAGTGTACTAAAACGTTTGGCTGGTAGTGATCTAAAACGTTTGGCTGGTAGTGATCTAAAACGTTTGGCTGGTAGTTTACTAAAACGTTTGGCTGGTAGTGATCTAAAACGTTTGGCTGGTAGTGATCTAAAACGTTTGGCTGGTAGTGATCTAAAACGTTTGGCTGGTAGTGATCTAAAACGTTTGGCTGGTAGTGATCTAAAACGTTTGGCTGATAGTGATCTAAAACGTTTGGCTGGTAGTGATCTAAAACGTTTGGCTGGTAGTGTACTAAAACGTTTGACTGGTAGTGATCTAAAACGTTTGACTGGTAGTGATCTAAAACGTTTGACTGGTAGTGATCTAAAACGTTTGACTGGTAGTGATCTAAAACGTTTGGCTGGTAGTGTACTAAAACGTTTGGCTGGTAGTGTACTAAAATGTTTTACTGGTAGTTTGACTGGTAGTGTACTAAAACGTTTGACTGGTAGTTTGACTGGTAGTGTACTAAAACGTTTGACTGGTAGTGTATTAAAACGTTTGACTGGTAGTGTATCTAAAACGTTTGACTGGTAGTGTATCTAAAACGTTTAGCTGGTAGTGTATCTAAAACGTTTAGCTGGTAGTGTATCTAAAACGTTTGACTGGTAGTGTATTAAAACGTTTGACTGGTAGTGTATTAAAACGTTTGACTGGTAGTGTATTAAAACGTTTGACTGGTAGTGTACTAAAACGTTTGACTGGTAGTGTATCTAAAACGTTTGGCTGGTAGTGTACTAAAACGCTTGACTGGTAGTGTATCTAAAACGTTTGACTGGTAGTGTATCTAAAACGTTTAGCTGGTAGTGTATCTAAAACGTTTAGCTGGTAGTGTATCTAAAACGTTTGACTGGTAGTGTATTAAAACGTTTGACTGGTAGTGTATTAAAATGTTTGACTGGTAGTGATCTAAAACGTTTGACTGGTAGTGTACTAAAATGTTTGGCTGGTAGTGTACTAAAACGTTTGACTGGTAGTGTACTAAAACGTTTGGCTGGTAGTGTACTAAAACGCTTGACTGGTGGTGTATCTAAAACGTTTGACTGGTAGTGTATCTAAAACGTTTGACTGGTAGTGTATTAAAACGTTTGACTGGTAGTGTATTAAAACGTTTGACTGGTAGTGTATTAAAACGTTTGACTGGTAGTGTACTAAAACGCTTGACTGGTAGTGTATCTAAAACGTTTGACTGGTAGTGTATCTAAAACGTTTGACTGGTAGTGTATCTAAAACGTTTAGCTGGTAGTGTATCTAAAACGTTTGGCTGGTAGTGTATTAAAACGTTTGACTGGTAGTGTACTAAAACGCTTGACTGGTAGTGTATCTAAAACGTTTGGCTGGTAGTGATCTAAAACGTTTGACTGGTAGTGTATCTAAAACGTTTAGCTGGTAGTGTATCTAAAACGTTTGGCTGGTAGTGATCTAAAACGTTTGGCTGGTAGCGATCTAATACGTTTAATTGGTAGTGTTCTAAAACGTTTGACCAGTAGTGTATATAAAACGTTTGACCAGTAGTGTATATAAAACGCTTGACCAGTAGTGTATATAAAACGTTTGACCAGTAGTGTATATAAAACGTTTGACCAGTAGTGTATATAAAACGCTTGACCAGTAGTGTATATAAAACGTTTGGCTGGTAGTGTATATAAAGCGTTTGCCTGGTAGTGAAATAAAACGTTTGGCTGGTAGAGTATCTTCGACAAGTTAAAATGTGAAATAGGAAAGCTAATTACTGACACGGCCTGATAGACCACTTTGATTTGATTTAATTTTAAATAGCACTGGCAAAAAATGCATCTCTTCAAAAATATCTCCTGGAAAGAGAACTAACATGTACTTAATGTCTATAGCAAAGCTCTTTCTCATATACAAACAGCTGAATCTGAATCAGGGGAAGCATAAAACATTACAGGGTGGTCCAATATAAATTCTGATATTCTGTAATTAGAAATTCTTCTGTTATAACAAGCCATCATGTTTTGATTCTCAGTGTTGCAGTAGGAGATTTAGGTATTGCGTGCGTGCAGGCGTGCGGGCGTGTATGTGTGTGTGTGGGTGCGCACACATAAATGTGCACGTGCCCATGTGTGTGACCTGCCTTGGTAGCACTTTCCATTCTGTCATTCATGTCCCTAGTGATTATGAGAGTGTGTGTGTGAGAGAGAGAGAGAGAGAGAGGGAGAGGAAGAGAGAGAGATAAAGATGGAATGCAGTAGAAATTCTGTAAGGTTTTATATGTTTATTCCTGAGACTGATGCAGCCTGTCCAGTTTGGGGGAAACCCAAATAACCTAACCGCGGAAGGTAGAGACACAGTAGCCCAGAGTACAGAGTGAAAAGTAAAAAGGGCAGACGGGACAGAAGGACACAAGCGGCTGAGCATGGAGTGGGGGGGGACGTGGGCAGGTGCACTAAAAGATAAAAGAGAGGGTGGGGGGTTGAGGACAGGTAAACGAAAAGATAAAAGATGTAGAGGCAGACAGAATGAGGCAGAACAGGTGTAGAGAAAGATTAAAGTGAGAGAACAAATATCAGCTGGCTCGGAAACCTGTCTAGTCACAGGTGTGCAGGAGGAGCGTGGTCACGTGCTCCAGCTGGGGAGGTGAGCTGTAGAGGATGGCCTAGATTAGGCTCCCTGTCTCACCAAGGGTGACTTTTCATAAGATCAGCAAAATACGCTGCTGTTGGTGCTGTTTCTTGGTAATGACTCTTAGCAGCTATTTCGCCGCTGTGGTAACCGAACCTTGTTATCTCTGAAGCAGTAACTTTTATAAGAGGAGAAACAAATATACGTTTAATATACGTTAATGTGCTACATTTCTTTTTAATCATTCCTGTTGGTCCACTCATCCTGTTCACACCATTCAAAAGGCTGCTGGAGATAAACAATATGGATTTTGATAGGGCTGCAGATCTACAGGCCTCTTGATAAAGCCTTGTTTGACCATCTGTCTTTCAATGTTCCACCAACCAAAGTTCCAGCTTAGATGGTTCTCTGAAAGATCTATTGCAAGGGATTTTCTGAGCTACTCTCTTTTGGTCTCAGCCTAAACTTCAGTGCTACCTACACTACACTGTTTGGTATTACCTACACTTATAATACTTACTGTTTCATAGATTCAGCAGTTTTATAACTACTGCTTTGGTTAGCATTCAAAACTCCACAGGGTCAGTTCTCATCATATATTCCTTGCAGATTTTTTGTATTCTAACATGATTATGGCATTGCATTTGCTAAATTAAGCTTTCAAAGTAATGGACTACAGAGAAATGCCACTCACTAATGTGATAGGCCTCGGTATCTAATTAGAGTGGGCTATTAAATAATCAATTAATTAGTCAATGTGGAGTCCATTTTAGGCCATTATTTAGTTGTTCCTCCTACTTTTAGACCAGCATGTTGGTAATTAACATTTAAGGTGCAAGTGAGTTTGTTTATTTGTGATCTGCATGTGAGGATTCTATCAACCACAGCACAGAGCGAGAGAGAGAGCGAGTGAGATCATAGCTGTATGTCCAGGGGTGGAAACGCTGAGACGGAACAGTGTAAAATCCAGGCTGTTGTTCTTATAGGGAGAACCACATGTGCACTGGATTTAAAGGGTCCTGAATGCACCCAAAGTCCAGCCTACAGCCTCTTCCTAAGTACAGCAAAAGCAGCTAAGTTACCTCACAGTTGATCATAAAAGTGTTCATTCACTAAATTTACTCAGATCTTGGTGGGTTAATTTGAAGGTCTGGTCTGCTCTGGGTAATGAATATTTCCTTCGATGATTCCTGTGTTTGTTGAACATTTCAGTAAGTAAACTAAAATGTCAGTGCGAATTTAGCACAGCAGCCAGTGCCAAAGGCAAACTACTGACTGACACTGAAATAACTAGGGTGCTAATCTCAGACATTTCCTAAATGTTACCTAAATATACACATCAAGTCACCTTATTAAGACCACTTCCTACTTTCGACAGCGGCAGCGCGTAGGTGGCAGCGTTTTAGTCTGGGGAATGTTTTCATAGCATTCTCTGAGCCCACTCATTCATGTGGAAGACACTCTCAACCGATTTGGATATGAATCCATCCTTGCATACATGCTGATTGTCTTGCCTGGAGCAGATGGGATCTTCCAGCAGGACAATTGGCAATGTCCTGTTTATAAACCCATTTAAGCATCAGTGGGGCCATCTTGATCACTTTGCTATCCAGATGTGGTCATAATAATGTGACTCGACTGTGTATGATAACCATGAGTACTGGAACCATGGGTACTTTACCTTCCAAGCAGACTATGTTGTATATAACCAAAGTAACAGGAAAATGACAGTGTCTACAATACAAATATGAGCTTTTTATTCATTGTACAATATGAACAGTATACCTACATGTTTTATGTGTATCATTGATAACAGTTTAATAGTTATTATAACTTTAATAAGCTTTTTTGGTTAATCTTTTACCTTAATGAACCTCTCTGCCATGAATGGATTAAAAATGGCCTTTTTAACCCAAAATCGTATGTCAGAACTATCAAAACACAATGTGAGTGTGTTTACATGCACTTATTAACTGCAGAAAATCAGATTTTGTCAGTAATCTGAAGGTGTTTACATGCACTTGGGTAAATAATGCACAATAACAGGAAACTCCAGGTCTGCATGAGTCAGGCAGTACTCTGATAGCTGCTTTGCAACTGGCCAATAAACTCACAGAATAAGATGTGACCTAAACACTTTTTCACTTTTCCTGAAAAAATAAATATACATAATCTAGGAGATGAATGTTTACATCCTTCATTTCATTTCATTTCATTTCAGAATTCTTGAACAGATTTCTGTACCTTAATCTGATCTAAGAAATCTGGATATCTGGTTATACAGGTTGGTGTGGAACAGAACATTTCACCACTTTGAATAAATTGGTTCCCATCAACAATTTAAATATGACGAAATTAAGAAAAAATAAATCTTTGGATTTTAAGTTGCAATTAATCAGATTAATGTGAAAACATTTAACACTGTTGCTGGTGACAAAGAATTTTAATATGAAGAAGTGTTTATGTTCATTTAGCTTCATCTCAATAGCTTTAGCAAAAAAAAAAGCATCTGTTATGATGAAGTCAAGCTTCTAGGAAAAAGAACAGCTCAGCTGTACCAGAAAAATCTCCTGTATTATCAAAAATACCCCCCAACCCCCCAACCCCCCGCCCCCAACCACCACCACAAAAAAAGGTGTAGGGTTTTCTACCCCTGGCTATGTTAATGTGCAGTCATGTAAATGTGAGCATGTGAGTGTAGGTTCACTAGATCAGTGGTCTCTGTTTGTCTTCTTCTCTTCGGACTCCTCAGCACTGCTCCGTGAGCAACGTGACCATTATGAAAGAGTGCGGCCCTGGCAAGGGCCGTCTGCTTACACAACCGGGTCACATGGGGGGTCTGCATGAGGGAAAACTCCAAACACACCGCCAGCACACCGCTGACACCACACACAAGCCAGCACTGACAGGCTGACGTGAGGGCCGGCATGAGCCTGGGGCAGCCAGGGGCCAATGAGCCTCTGATCTGCTGATAACTGTAAGAAGGAAGTGTGTATGTTACAGATTGGAAAACACAAGGTGTAAGTCTATTCCCTGTGTCTAGCAGGTACTTTCAAAAATGTGTACATGTCCATCAGTTTAAAATGCCTGATGTTAATAATGTCCAACAAGAAAAGTGTTACCAGCGTTTTCAGAAAGAGTGTTAAAGAAAAGAAACCCATTTCATCATGGCATTCGTTTTATATGCCATTTAAGGTGAGGCGGAACGATCAAGCAGCCGGATCCAATGAATGAATATTGAAATAAATCTTTCAAGCAAGGTAGAGATATAGATACAAAGTATAGATAAGTAATGAAGAAAAGATCAAGTTAACTAAACTGAAAAATTATTTAATGATTTAAGGATGATTTAATGGGAAAATGGGAGTTTTTATTTTACATCTAACAAAGAAATGTTTCTGTCCATCCTTTAGTGAGAAAACAACACAACACTATGGGTCTGGAAGGATGTGCAGCTGTTAAGCCCTTACTGAGAAAAGAAAACAAACCAAAAAAGAAGAAAACTAGCAAATGAATCAAAGAAGCTGCTGGTGTTCTCAGAACATGAACTGATTGTGTTTGAAATTACTTGATCATGAGAAGCAGAAACTGCAACCAACTTTTAAGACTGAACCTTAGAGTGTGGAAAAATATCCCTGCAGGTTTACTCAATAAACTAAAGGCAAGATTCCCATAAAGCATGGTAGCTGTAAAAAAGTCAGAGGAGCGACACACTGAATACAATACTGTGATAAATATATATAGCTGGAAATTAAATAAATAAAAAGCTGGCCTCTGACCGTTGTGCAGTATACACACTGTTTGTCTGAGTGTTTTGTATGTCTGTTGTTTGTATTAATTGTGTTACAATTAATTGTTAGAATTCTCTTTCTTTCTTTCTTTCTTTATTTTGAGGAGTTTGGAGCACTGTCTGCTCGAAGCAAAATGGCTCTGGAGGACGCAAAAACAAAACAGAGGAGAAAATAGCCTTTCTGCGTGGGTGTTCGGAATTGCAATTCATGTGGAGAGAAAGCTCCAGCCCGACTGATAGCCACTTATTAGCCGCTCTATGCTTGGGCCTCTCTGACCAGGAGAGGAGAAAGCCCTGCTCAGCCCTGGAGGCAGAGAGTGGGAGAGAAGAAGGAGAAGACAAACGGAGTTGGCCCTGGGTGAGATTGCTGTATCTGTATTGCAGCAGAAGGGTGATTGCGGGCCAATCTGGATTCAAGTACGCACCTCGGTGGTCCCACATGCTTGCTCTTAATGGATTACTAGGCAACTTGGGTGGTTTATTGCTTTCTCACAGCTGTCTGAGAGTGCTACAGAGGCCACTATTGTCCTGTACCCACGTATCGCTTTAGGAAGGCACCTTCAGCATGAACATGATTCATGAGACCGTCATTAGAACTGCAGTAGTACTCTTTCAATTTCCACATCTGTAGTTTGGTTGGTGACGGCATGAAGACAGACATAGGATACCTCTTTTTATGTGCCTCTGCCCTGGGCTAGTTTTTGACTTTACTGCATAACTGTCATTACACGGGGCATCCACGGCATGCTCTCATAAAGTCTAAACTAAAACAAGTCTCATAAACCATGAATGAGAACTTTGGAGGTAATATATCTAGCAGAGATTTAGGCCTTGATTGATGAACGAGAAAGATCTACATGTTGAATTAAATCACTGTTTTTTTTAAAACTTGTATGCAGATAGATTACACGGAAAACACATGCTTAGCTTTTGTCTTGGAGAGATCATCAAGAGCACTAACAGAAGCCACAATAAGGCACTATCCTGTTTCATGAGCTGCTTATTGTCCACAGAGCAGGTGGCCAGAAGCACCACAGTCATATCACAGAAACCTGACCTGTTGATAGCGCATCACTCAATAGCATGATAGGCAAACGCATGTCAGGTGGGGATGTATGCTTTATTTGCATAGGCCCTGACTCTACAACTGGAGGGAAAGTTGTTTAGTAATGTTTTTTTTCAGGGGTGCACATTTGCTCGGAAAGGTGGGGAGGGGGACCAACATCAGTAGATATCAGCAGACTAAAGCCTGAATATAAACTGTGTAAACAACTAAAGCCTGAATATAAACTGTGTAAACAGTACGCCAGTTACATTTACCATAATGATATTTCATGCTTTATATATCAGTAAAACAGCTAAATAATAAAGCAGTACATATTTATTATAGAAATATTAAAGTGGAATTCTTACAATTGTCACTTAAAGGTCTGTCTGATCTGGATGTCTCTATAAATAATAGAAATATAATATAAATGATGGTAATATACAAGAAAGAGGTAGGACTATTAATAATTACCAGCAGACTTTCATAAAACAGTAAAACAAAGGTCATGTTAGTGTCTTTATCTTTTTGTTATCATGGCTGTAACTAAACAAAATAATAAAAATAATCTATTTTCGGTAATACAAGGAATATTTAAACTGTATAGATATATAATAATGGACAGCTATTCACCAACTCTGTGTACTTTCAATAACCGTCCTGATACCTCCAAAATTATCCCACATAATTAAAAATAGTGGACCCCTCCACCACCAAACCAGTGTTTTTAATAGACCACCATAATTAAATAAATTTACTCTTTAAAACTCATAGTTATCAATAGCAAAAACAATAGAAACGCATTACTTCTCATTGGACTGGACATTTTCTGTCAAAGGTGTAGAATCTAAACTTTTAATTGATTTTGTGTGTATTTATTTCTCCTCAGTGTATTCATGGCCAATTCCGTCCATCAGCTAGGTCTCCCCATCACAGTATCAAGCTGGAAGGGTGAAGGCTAGAACATGCTTCCTCCAAGACTTTCTGACTAACTTTCTGCCGCAAATGTTATTCATCAAGCTCAACATAGCATCATGTAACATCATATACTATCCTTCAACAACCTCAACACGCTTGAAGGAGAATGTCACATGCTGACTCTGTTACATCAAGAGGGCATCTACCAATCCAATGAGAGAGAGAACAGCTGTGCTGCATTGGACTCCTGGCCATGGATGGCTATAGCATCGTAGAGACTCCAACTCACAATCTACTGACATTAAAGCAAAGCTTACAAGTGTGCAGTTTTGAGAGCAGTGTATTATGACATACTGTCATTTCTTAAAATCAAAAAAAGTCAGATGTACAGATTTAAACCTAGCAGTTCAGAATTTCAGCTTTAATTTAAATGAATATGTAAATCCATATGTAATTATCTAATTCTTTATAAACCATATAGTAAAATATAAGTGATTTTCTACGTATAAGGGCTAAACAGCAGTGTTAAAATTGGAGCAGGTGAAACAGTCTTGTGGGTGGTCTTTTTCAGACTGGCGCTATTGTTGTCCAGGAGTTGTTCTCTAATAGAACAGAATGCAGCGGAAAATCTAAAAATCTAATAGCAATAAAACCTCAAATCTCTATAAATAATTAAAACCCAATGATTCTCCTTCAAATGGGCATCAGACCTCCCAGTGCTGTGCAGGTGTGACGGGGAGCTGCTCTCACCTGTGTGCTGTGGTAGATTCCAGTGTGTCAAGTGCACTCAGCATGCACAAGCCACACAGTGAAGAGGTGACTAATGAATGACCCTGTTTAAGGTTTGGCATTCGTCCAGCAGAGAGAGCACAAGGGTGAGATGTTTACCAAAACGCTGGGGTTAAAACCCCTAGTCATTTCACTACGCACTTTGAGTGTCTCATTATACATGCATTTAGATGCTAAGATGAAATGGCATCTGATAAATCAAAAAGTCTAGACATTGGAGCATATGTAGTCTGAGTGCTTACAGTAAGAGCAACATGTATTTTTCCATTAGCAATATGCACCAACAAATCCAGGCACCCCAACATACATTAGTGATATTCAGCTTCATCAGTGACTATAGAATCATGTACTGCTTTGTTTACTCTTCTGGACACATTCCTAATTTATGGCAATTTCCTACAAATTATTAAAGGTTCTATAAATGTGAAGAGCATCACATTAGACTGGTCCTTTTATACATGTATTGTACTGTGCAAAGCTCAGAAACCAAGCTTTGATTCAATTTCCAGTCATAATAGACATTAAGGAATTCTCAGCATCAGGGAAAAAATATTTGAACTAAAAATTACAAAAAGCTTCAGCAACCCTGATCTCCTTTCTTCAGTATTTAGCTTTGCACTCTGTCATTATTACAGCTTCCGTTCCTTTCAGGAGCCTTGTTTTCAGTTTTATAAAGAAATCCGTAGGCAGATGTTTCAACACCTCAGATCTATAAAATTGGTTCCATGTTCTGCTACTGCTCTATCCAAATAATTCCAAATTTAGGTTCTTGAAAAGTCCCTAAATATTACTTAACATCTCAGGGGTCCAGTTTGTTTTAGTGCAAATCTGCTCTCTTATAGAACCTTTCAGATTTAGATATTTTTCTCAGATAAGTGTGGAGTTTTGTTTTTATTTATCAAAGATGAAAGCTTCATGTACTGTTTATGTACCAATGCGGACAGTTTTGAAGGTCTACCAGGTCCAGCACTGTTGTGCATGGTTGTATTTACTTTCATGTGCAAGGTTAGAGTTAAAGTGGCAGAGCTAAAGTAACACCAGTGCACAAAAGTAAAGAATAGTCATATGAAACACTGATAAATTTGAAATTATACTTATATAATACTTATATAAATATATCATAATTATATATATTACACTATATTTTGGAGGTTTTGTGTAATTTTCAGTAAAAAAGAGAAATAAAGGCAGTTTTGACTGGAAATTAAATAAAAAGAAAGGTGGTCTCTGACTTTAGCACAGAACAGTGTATTAGTTTTTGGTGCTGCATGTTATCTACAGTAAGCGTGTACGGAATCATCGCACAGTCTCACCGGTTTGGTTTCTGCTTCCTCCTCCTCATCCGAACTTTCGCTAGCATCATCTTCATCACCTTCCTCCTCTGGAAACTCCACGTCTGACTCGCCGGGCGCTATGGGCACGCTGATGGTGAGGTTTGGGTTGGTCATGTAGCTGTCGTCAGTGGTGGTGCACTTGTCTCCGGTGCGGATGATGACTCCGGCCGTGCCGTTGCCCTCGGCGCGCTGAGCTTGCTGGCTGAGCCGCTTTAGCTTCAGCATGGCCTTGGCCTCCTTGGCCTTCTGCCGCCGCCGCTTGAAGTTGCCGTTGAAGAAGTCGCAGAGGGCCCGGCGTAGCCAGCCTATGCCCTTGTGGATGCGAGCGATGGCAATCTGCAGGTTGTTCATCTCGCCATCCTCGTCAGGTGCAGAGAGATTGTCAGCGCTGAAGGAGCTCAGCAGCAGAGCCAGGAAGAGATTCAGCACCTGAGCAGATATCAGAACAGAGCTTATTACACACCAAAACACTAGCATCAAGGAGTTTTTAATGAATGCCTGAGTTTACTAGCCTGCCTTGTTTAAGGCTATATACTAGTAGGAAGTCACTGATGACTAGAACTAAACTTAAAAAAAGGGGTGAGTGGATTTTGCACATGTTTTTGAACCACAACATACAGCTTTACATATTAACATCATATGCACAAGAAGATCCGGGTCCATGTTTAGGTCTCAAATGCCAAATGAACATTATATTGATGATCATTCGCTCACATCCTCTGAAGACCCTGAATCTTCTTCATGGATATTTTCTCAATATGCTCGCAATCATTAGATTCATCCTCTGGGGGAAGGGGTCTGAAGCACAACGGGCAACTATGCAATGTTCTTCCGTACAATGCATGCAATAACACATTCCTGCCAGATTTCTACACAGTGCAGCTTTAATGCCCAAGAAAGTGAAATTTATAGCTTTCCCTCCTTTTGTATGTGTCTGCGTTAGATCCATTATTCGAAAAGCCAATCCTGGTTTAACAAAACTCCTACACATAGCAGTGAGCTCATAGCCACATGGAGAAAACACCAGATTTTATATTCTTAATTTGGGTTATTATTTAGGTGTCACAAGGACTTTGCACTGCAAGTCAGTTTTAGCAGATTAAAATAACAGCACGTGGGATTTTTGGCACATTGAAAACTTATCAGGTCCAGTGAGCTTTTAATAGTAAACAAACACTCTGATCACAGGAGAACTGGATCCATCAGGTTGTAATGATGATTAATTTATCATTTTTAAGTCAAAGTGTCTCAGAAGACCCAGACGCTGGGTATTACTCCATTCTGGTAATAAAAAAAGAGAGAGAGAAAAAAAGAAAACACTGACTCTCTCAGGAGCTGTGTTGCAGTGCTGTGTGTGCTCAGCTCTCCAAGCACTAAAAGGAATTAACAGAACAAACTACAGAAGCTGCCATGCGCTTTGATATACAGGACAGCAGTAGTGCGTGTGTATGCGCTTTAAAATGTGTGAGTGTGAAGACTGTCATGGTCTATTCTGTTTCTTGTCTGTCTTTGTTTACATTGTCCTATCATGTCCATGTGCTTCTGTTTACATTTCAGTCATGTGCTCTGTGTCTCCGCCCTCTTGTCTCCGCCCCTCACCTGCTCTGTGTTTACGCCCCCCTTTGTTTGCCAGGTGTCTCTTGTTTAGTGTGTTCTTGTAAGCCCTCTGTTTTGCCCCGGTCTTGGTCAGTTATTGTACCTGGGTGCGTGCTTCCAAATGTGGAGGTTCTGTTGGCTCTAAGTTCTTTGTCTTCTTCTTGTGTAACGTATGGACTTTAATAAAAACCTGCCTCTATATCCGCTGCTTAAGTAAGACGCTGTACGGGTTTGCCCCCACTCTGCTGTGAATGCAAACAGTCCTAGAGGTACTTAATATAAGACTGTAATATGTTTTCATTACAAGATCTTCCTAAAACTTAATTTCTAAAATTTGTTCTTAAGAAAGTTCCAAAAAAAAGTCTATGTCAGATTCATGAAATGTTCATTAACTGCATTAACTGCAGCTTAACTGCACCTTTGTGCTCTTGAGGTAATATACCTAAGAACAAACACCAAATATGAAAAGTGGGGTGAAGAATCGCTGCTTAGAGAGTCAGAATGTTTCGTAAATGGGGGGCTATTGATATTTATTAGTGAATTTATCTTGAATGATTTTTCACTGGTGTTGTTTGTTGATGTTCACTGAAGGCTCTCCATAGAGTAGGCCTGTAAATAAATCTCTGCTTCTGTGTGCGTCACTGAAAGAAGAATATAAAAACACACAAGCAGGATCTCATGAAGGGCGAATACGTTGCATTAAAAATTGTGTGACTATGAAGTAAATGACTGAACACATACTAAACATATATCAGGTAAAAACTGCACTAGTTGATCCAGGAGGAACATCTTGGCAGATAGCTAAATGGCTAACAGGCTACTCTCATAACATTCAGTGTTAGGCTTTAGATTTCTGTAATTATGACTTTTTTACTGAAAAACTACTACTTTGACATACAAATTTAAATTAAAAAGCAACAACAGGCTTTCATATGTAATTTAAGCAGTCTTCTGAACAAATGGCTAAATGGCTAACTAGCCCTATCCTAGTTTTCACTCCATATAGAAAGAAGGATAGACAACGATTAGTAAGGCAGTTACTGTATATTTATATTGCAGAATCCATCATAGTGGACAATCAAAACCAATGTTTAACGCAGATCTCAGATTTGGGAATCTAGTTTAATAGCTAAGTGGAGCAATTGACTAACAAATTCTTGTCTTTAAACTTGTTTTTAATTTAATCCTAGTCAGTACAGCTCACCCTCAGAGTCGGACACAAAACTCAAGCTGTAGATGAAGCAAAGCTGAAGTGCGTCGTAAGGGGGACTGAGTTTACTGTGACAATAGGCATTTCAGTCTGGGCTCTAAGTGGTAGCAGCAGTGCTAGCATTGTTAAACAGCGGGTGGGATGAGGAGCTGGTTTTAAATGTCACATGCAACTTTGACACACACAGATGGGGGTCAAAAAAGCCATGTTCAATAGACAACCCTGGGTTTGTAGGTGTGCATATGAGCGTGTGTGTGTGTCTGTGTGTGTGCGTGCGTGCGCATATGGAGGGGGCAGACTTTGATTAGGTAGACACAGCAACCACATCCTCCATCACAGAATGCTATTGCTTTAGTAATCAAACGATAACTATGCATGCTGTTCCAATTTCCTCTCAGTAATTATGCACAGTTATGAATGAAAGCTACCTACAAGAACCATTAAATCAAACAATGTAAATCAGGGGATTGCCTGATAGTCCAATTACTGATATGAGCGGTTAATAGCTTAAAGACTTCAGAAATCAGTCCAGTCCTCAAAGTCCCTGGTGCTAAGCCTTCTTCAAAATGTACATTAAAATACCAATAATGATTTCAGTTTCAACCTCTTTGCAGTACAGGATTATTATTTTTCACTCCTTCATCATAAGACGTACTATATAGAATATATATTATAAACATAAGTTATGAGAGAGACAGGATGTCGAGTTTTAAAGGGGTTGTAAGAAAAAAACATGCAAATAAGCTACGAATACACAGCAGTATTTAAAGTTTGGGTGCCCCAGGTCAGACAAAATGTATATTTAATGTATGAATACTGTTTATTTGCTGAATTTAACTTATTGAATAAGAAAAGTTATGGCACATACATTTTTTTTACATTTCATGATTTTTTTCCCAATATATTACACTAAAACAAACAAGAAAATAGAAATCATGTACTAAATTTCACAGAAAATCTAAGTCCACTCCAAGAATAAGTCAAACAAGTAAAATACAAGGTACAAAGCAAGTGCTGTTTAAAGCATTTTGGATCTTAATATACAATCACTGATTTAATTTACAGAAAACCAACTTGATTTTACATATACATATGCATATTACTGCAACAACCCAGTTGTGTGATGTGAACCCTGGGGTAAAGCACATTCCTGTCATCACTACAATTTCTTTCTTTCTTTCTTTTTTATGTCTTTTTAATGTTTTAGTTAATTCACCATCATTAATCACACTTTGCATTAGTTATTACTTTACTAACAGCTCTGTAAGTGAGCTGAAGAAAGGAGGCTGTAACATTATCTGATGTCGATGTGGCTTTAACTGAACAAAGTAATGACAAAGTGCTGAGCGGTGCTCTGTGAAGTGCTTAGAATTTGAACAGTGCTCAAAGTCCCTAAGCGCTGGTGAACACGCACAATTTTCACTTTCATGTTGCATCATGTAGTATCACCAGACACCCTCCTCCACACCTACCACTGGTGCTAAACTGTGGAAGTAGGCTGGTTTTTCACCACAGTATCACCACAGCACCACAGTTTCACTGTCTCAGTACAGATTCGGTATAGATCAGTATACACCCATGTATAAAATGACTAGGGTAAAACTAATTGCAATTTTTTTATAGGAACCCATAAAAATGAAGCCATTGTTGTGAGTGATTTCATGATAAATGAGAAACTGAAGTTGACATTCACAGTGCCTCATATCTGAAAACTGATTAAACAGTTATTCTTAACATTTCTGTGACAAAAATTCCAACAAACGGAATATTATAGCTTATTATAACACTCCCAACTTAAATTGTTCCCAAATACTGCAAACTGTGAGTACACTGCATGAACTGTTACTGAATAATAATAATTATTAGGACAAGTGATTCTAAACCTTTCATCAACAGTCTGTATCCTACAGGTTGTATGAATTAACAGGATGAGTTCAATTCCTAAACAATGTCTCGGTCTATAACAGGTTCCTCTTTAATTTATTTAAAAGCAGAATAAAACATAACTTCCCATTGTAAAGTCATACGGCCCTCATTTGTGTAAATCTGCTCCTGTATAAGCAGTGTCTTCCCGTGTCTTGAAGCCAGAGGCAGAGTGAAGCACTGCGTAACAGACCATATGGCCAAATGAGCTTAATTAAAGTTCTGCTCTCGGTAGAAAGTGGGCGCAGGTGCCCTATCGGGTATCTGAGGGCTGCAGCCGTTGCCATGGCAGCGCATTGTTTCGGTCACCTGCACAAAAGAGGTTCTGTGGTCATGTGGTCTCACGCAATGCTCTCATTGTCTGGCTCCTTTAGTCGCAGGTTATCGGTGCAGCCAGGGGAATGTGCTGCTGGAGGGAGAACAGCACTCATTTCTCAACCAAGCCGCATTAAAGAACCCTCCAAGTCTTTACACTGCGCTGCCGTTCTCTTTGTTCTCCTGTAAGAATAGTTCTGTCATGCTAATTCATACCCCGTACATGTGTGAGGATGAAAATATGTTGAGGCAAAGATGTATAATAATGTTCTTACTGACAACAGCAGTGCTTTTGAACTCAGCTGATGCTAAAGTGTAGATCATTTCCATGTGAATATCATATATATTACATATTGTAGTGAAGCGGTGTTCTTTTTTAACCACATCTAGATGTCCTCAGCAAGAACAACTGGTGGAGGTAATTCTAGAAGTTGTTTACATTACTAATGACTGTCTGAAGAAAGGCTAACAGACCCCCAAGTGCTGTCCACTAAAATACAACTACCGGAACTACTGCAACTTCTGGACAGTTAGGAAAAGTATCAAAAGATAGTAAAAAAAACGGCTATTAGCAGGTGTCCAGAGCTGCCAACTCCTCTCTGTCCCCCCACCTCGCTCTCCAGAGACCCATCTGTCATGGGGGCTGCACAGTGGCTGGACTCCCCCAGCTCGCTGGCCCCTCTAGTCGAGTTTGTCACTGTCAGTGACAGAAGTAATTAGGAGCCTGCACCCCCTATTTTCTACACCACTGGTCAGAACTTCTAACACAGATGCTGGAAACTCTGAGGATCAGAGTGAACCTCTCTGCAGTTTACCTGCAGCAGCTTACGAGTGGACAAACCTGACCATTACCGCATTTGATTTACTCTAACCAGCAGCAGGGGAGCATTTGCTGTTCTCTGCTGACACAAACCATTTGTGCAACAAATTGATAACACAATCGTTCTGTCTCCACGTGTTTGTGGTAGAAGGGACTCAGCATTCCACCGACTGCAGCGGTGACCGGAACACTCCGTCAAGAGGTCAATTTTTCCAATTTTGCCTTCGACAGCAGCCGTGGAATAAAGCAAAGTTGACTTTTCTGGAAGCCACGGACAGCAAACGTCTTGTTGGTGAATTCCAGATGAACCCAGTATTATATAGCAAAAATAAAAGAGTACAAAGCGTCCTCCTGCGCTTCTCCATCTTAAATAAACAATCCACACTGAACAAGCTGTCATCTGATAATCATCCATTTTCACCAGATACGTTGTCATCATGCCAACGTCAGCGAAGCTTAATGCCACCGTCAGCTGCATACTGCTATGAGGTGCAGCAAGACAGTTTCTCAACGCAAACATGCAAGTACAGCATTAAGGTTATAACCAATAACAATACCTTAGTATTCACTGTAGTGCTTTTGTGCACTTGCATTTGTTTTGCTATCTGGTGTTTTACTACAGGAGCATGGGTTCCCTCTTTGGTTTTGGTTCCTCTCGACAGGTTTGGAATTTGATGTAGACTGGGTGTCATAAGTTATAGTAAAAACATCCTGATACAGTAAAAATCAATAGTCACAGTAAACACTTATTACTAAAGAATTCAGAATGTGCCATTGGACCGCAATAGTTGACAAACTTGTTTATTTATGTTACTAAGACAAACAAATCAAGACAAGCTGACTCTCTTTCAGAACTGTGTTGCCCAAGTTTCTGTAGTAAAAACCCAGAAATTGTTATAAGAAGAAGATTAACTAGATTGGTGGACAAGATCCATCCATACTTATATATATACTGTATATAAAGCTTGTTATTTAACGCTTAAGTGCCTTAAGTCTAGAATAAATTTAAAAAAAGAAGCTGAATATGAAGCCTTTAGTTTATCTCAATACATGTATTAATATAGGTTAATAAATGTATCCTAATCAACACATACCTTCAACTTTAGTTTAGAAATGTTTACTGAGAAGCTGACAAGCAGCACAGCAGAGCTATGATTGGACACTGGAGCTGCCTAAATCAGCGTCAACGGAAAATCATGAATGAATCTGTTTGGAACACTGTTGTGACACACAGTAGGAAGGCATGAGGAGGTAAACAATACATTCCAGTCTATCCATGACACTGATCCAGATCTTTACATGAACACCTTCTTCTAAGTGGTTCCCACACTTTCTGTGCACACATTCGTCATTTGAAGATGTGCACCTGCGCACACATACAGAGTCTCCATGTGGTCATCTGGTGCTTCAGTTACACTTCCCTTGTGGATCACGGTTTCCAGGCCAGTGTTAAGTTCACTTAATTATTCTGTAAAGGGTAAATTATTTGCAGGCCTCTTGCTGACTCCTCAGTTACTGATGTGCTCTTGACCAGGCAGGCAGAGGTCACAGCAGTCTGGGGAGGTGACATCAGGTAAAAGGTTCAAACGTAAACAACAAGATCTTCTTACTTACAGCAAGATACATAATACACCTCACTTGGTTAGCTTCAATTACATTCAAGACCTGTCACATCAGCGCTGATATTAATTCACTTGCCGTTTTTAAAATGCCTGTTTCCTCCATAGGGGTGAAATTCTTTCTTATGTTGCTTAAGAGAATCTTTGCTCACCCTCCTGAGCGCACACACTAAACATAGCGAGAGGAGTGCTATTTTCTGTTTATGGCGCCGGGTCCCAGTGGTTGCAGTGGGCTGACAGTAGACTCCTTTCCTTCCCTAGCACTGAGTGCAGTACCACTCGGTTAAGATTCCACACTGCGGAAGTGTTCTCAAAGAATAATGAGGTGCTTAGTTAGAGTACTGGATATGTTACCTATATGACCTTTGAAAAGACCTAAGGCCAGGTAGTAGTAGCACTGTGCTGGTTAGGAGTCTGTGGCTACAACTGTAATATTCATGACTGACGTTTACAGAGTAGTACATACTACCTTGATCCACAGTAGACTATCCAAACCAGAGCTATGCATTTTTTTTACATTTGTAGTTAAACTTTTAGAAATATCATGGATTGTGTGAAATAGAAGTTTATAAAATGAATAGTTCCAGTTCTAAAATCTGATTCGCTAAGCAACATTCTGACTCATGGTAAAATACTACATATACACGAACCTGTGATTGCTTCACAACGTCTGAATTCTGGCAGGCTCACAATGTCGATTCCAAAAGGTGTTAGATGGGATTGAGGTCAGGGTCACCTAACACTAATCTCACCCAACCATCTTGTTATGGCCCTTGCTTTGTGCAATGAAACACAGTCATGCTGGAACCCCAAACTGTCTCCACAAAGTCTAAAGCAGTAAGATTTCCTTTTACTGGAACTAAGGGTCCGAGGCCAAATCCTGAAAACAACCCCATAGCATTATTCCTCCTCCACCAAACTTTATAGTGGGCACAATGCAGTCATACAAGTAATGTTTTCCTGGCATTCACCAAACTCCATCAGACTGCCAGACAGAGAAGTGATTCTTCACTCCACAGAGAATCCACAGAGTCAAGTAGCAGTGCTTTACACCACTCCAGTCGACGCTTGGCATTGTGTTTGGTGAAATAAGGCTTGCGTGCATTTGCTCAGCCATGATAACCTATTCCATGAAGCTTCTGGCGCACAGAGGAGGTTTTATGCCAGAGCAGGTTTAGAACTCTGCAATTATTGAGTCAGCAGAACGTTTTCGACTTTTACACACTGTGTGTCTCAGCACTCAGCGACCCAGCTCTGTAACTTTTTTGCAGTCTGTCACTTCAAAGTTGCTGTGGTTCCTATAGCCTTCCACTATTCAATAATAGCACTCACGCTGGATGGTGGAATGTTTCAGAGGAAAGAAATTTCACAAACTGACTTGTTGCAATGGTGGCATCCTATTACAGCATCACTGTCGAGTTCGATGAGATCTTTAGAACGATCCTTTCTTTCACAAATGTTTCTAAAGGCAGGCTTTTTGGTATTTGGTATTTAATACACCTGTGGCAACGGGATTGAATGGAATGAAAGACCTGAGTTCAGTGATTCAGAGGTGTGTCCCAATACTTTTGTTCACATAGTGTATGTGGAAGGTTAGAGTTGAATTTTCAGTGGAAACATTTAAGAATAATACCTTGCAATGCTTAATGCATTTTATCAAAGATGGGAAAACGGACCTAAACACAGTGTTACAAACACTAAGGCAAGCAAACTAGTCATCCTCCAGCAGCTGATTGGCAGTGCTATCCTCTACACATCTGCAGTAATGACAGCTGATGCCCCAGAGGCTGAGCTACTCAATAAAGCCACCCAGGGAGAGTTCACAGGCAACAGTCACTAGGCTTCTCAGGACACAGGCTGACATCGCACACTGCTGCTGCCTGCTGAATAACACACCCAGCACCATTGCATCACTGCGTTACATAACTTGGAAAAAAAAATCTGTGCTATTAGGTCAATAATATCACATACTAAATGTATACATACAAACACACTCACTCTTTGGGCTTTTTGCTCAATTTTCCATGCTGTTTTTTAAAACTCCTTCTTTTGTTCAGCGAAGTTAAAGTCATCCACGGTCAGTCCAATTCAACTGCAGTGTATGCTTTCTATGGTCCATGGTTACTATCCAGAGTCATGGAGGTCAGGTCCATTTTTGAAGAACTGGGCCTGCAGGCAACGGCAACTGATAAGCTCATCCTGATCCAGCTGACCTACAAGTCCAGCGGTTTCAGAATGGCCGCACAATCAATGTGTTTATTCCCCTCCACAAAGATTAGCCTGGCAGAAACTTCCAATACCAGACAGACATGCTCAGTCCTGAGCTCCTATACAGGATTATCCTGAATGCTGAAGAACTGGCCATATATTGGTCTGTATTTTAGACATATCATTAAGAACCCAATACGATCCTTTATCTCCTGAATGGCATTGTGGAAATGGAAATGTTGAATGTAATAAGAAACTAGGTTTTGATATGTTGGGCTCTATTTTGTCATTTTAATGCAAAAACAGTTTTAATGTTTCGTGACTGGCAGTGCAGAATTGAGGTGATGTGCTGGGGGTCATTTTGAGGGGTAATGCCTCACCAATGTATCACCAGCCAACCATCTGACCCACCAAACAATCTGTAGAATGACAAGCGACAAAATAAATAATAATAAATAAACAATAGATCATAATGAAGTTGTACTCTGTTCATGCCTCCCTTCGCATTGGCTACATTTTAGGGATGCACTGTATGTTGCAGTGCAAGTTCATAGACAGAAACATAGCAAGGACCATGTCTGTACAAATCTGTACATTTGTGTAAGTAGAGATTTCCCTCTCAGTGTCTTTTCATTCCTGCTGTTGCACGTTCTGTGCTACACTCCATGTTCACAAAGGCTTCAAACATGGATTTTTAGATGTTACTAAAAATCTCTACTGATTCTATTTATTATATGCAAACGTGTAGCTAATGAGTTGAAAGAGGTGTCAATGGCCGCCATTGTCAATAAAGCCAATCACCTGAAAATTGTTTTTCTACCTGTGAATGTTTACACTACTGGGAAAATCTGCCATCAGGACATGTACCAATACTTTAAGTCAATGCTGCACTCAGTAATCAATCAGCCTGATACTGCGCAGGTACGCTATTCTGTTAAGAACAAAGATGACTGAATGCTGGTCAAGACCTTAACGTTAGCCTTGTTTATGTTGTTTTTAGCACTCATTAGGGAAGTACAGTTAAAGGCACCTCATATATATATATATATCCTTTCTTCAATATCAACAAAAGTTGTGTATTTCTGTTTTGTTATGCATTATCGTGTGGATCACATGATTTAACCAACAACATAGAATCCAGCCGAAGAAGTGATGGAATGATTTTCTTTTATTTTATTTATTAATTAATTTATTTATTTTAGTGTGCCATCCCACTAAAACCTCTGGGTGTTCAGGGCATAATGATGCACCAACTGTCTCATTCTTATTTAGTAGCTACATATGAGATGTTTGTCCCTAGAAGCCCAATGTCACAGGCAGAATGCAGCATAATATTATGTTTATTATTATTATTATTATGTTTGAGCATCAATTAACTAACAAATTAATCATTAAAAACACGACACAAGCATAAATGTAAGCTATAATACTGTAATCACAATATACATATTCAGCTATACACAAAATGCCCCCTTATAGACTATATATACATATATACATTTCACTCACTAGTTTTACGTAATGTTAAGATCCATCAATGTTAAAATGATGGGACACTTTTATTATGGCACCATACCAGCACTTCAACTCAGCCTTTTAAACGGCTGACTTGAGGAACTAATACCATGCCAACGAGCCCTGAGGGCCAAAAAAGCATCTTAACATCTGTAAATATAGTCTTTCTCCTATTCCGACACCAACAAGGAGGAAGGAGTGCCCTCTTTCCGGCAAAGCCAAGGCCCTTATGGGGAATAAATCATGGCCTGGCCACCACTGTGGCATTTCAATATGTGAGATGGCTCCCCTCCTCCCCTCCTTTTCATCTGCTGGCCTTGGACCCCCAGCAACAACACCACCGTATTAGCAACAGAGGGTTTGTCTTCAGTATTTTGGTTCATCAGGGATAAAAAAAAAAAAAAAACGTGTGATATATTTCATTTGTTTCAACTGGAGAAAATGGCTCCAATTTGATTCCACCTGAGCCCACCCCATTTACCTAATTGTGGCAGTTAGCTGCTTGATTTGATGCAGCTTTTGCACTCGTTGAGTTACACACAACCTGAGGAGAGCTACGAGGCCTGCAGCATTACAGTGCAGCGCTACCAAAAACAGAGCGAGCTAGATAAGGCCAGGGGCCCACAGAAACAGAGCGAGAGGAGCATCCCCTGTGACTACAGTGTCTATATGTGAATGATAGCCCTACTTGGCAGTATAGGGATTAAAGCCGAGTGGAACTAGTGCAGCGCAGCCGCATGTGGTGGGCTGGCTGATTTGAGAGGCGCGCGGAGGCGGGGGTGGAGGCTGGACCGCTGCAGCAGTGGCCAGATGGGGGAGGTCATCTGGGGATGGAGAGCCAAACAGACAAATTAGGTATGTTCAAAACGCCAGGGGGGCGTGACGAAGCAGAGAGGGCCTGAACAAGTGAGACATTATTTAGCCACAGTCATTTCCTCAGAGACCCCCGGCTCTCTCTCTCTCCCTCTCTCGCTCCCTCTCTCTCTCTCTCTTTCTTTCTTTCTTGCGCTTGCTCGCTCTTTCTCTCCCTCTCTCAGTCACCTGAGCTGAATCATCCTGTATGAAGTAAACAGGCTCGAACAGGTTTGAACAGGTATGAAAGGGGCTGAATTGACGCAAGTGACCTGGAGCAACTCCACTGCATTTTGAACGATCTATTCTATCTATTCTGTTTTCTCCTCTCTTTTGTTTTTATAACACATTGTTTACATGCTTACATAAGTTCTGTCTTGTTTGCTAATAATGTACTATTTGTGTAAGCTGGAGTTTGGGTTAGTTCTTATTTCTATTGTCTTAATTTTCTTTAAATGATATCAAAAACAAAAAAAAAATGAAGAAAATACACAAGAATGATAGAAAACAGAGCATTAATCACAATTTTCTGTTCACAAATTTTATCTGGAAATATACATGACAGTAAAAACTGTGTTATGTTAAGATGCAGATGAACATTTTAGAGGTAATATAATATTAAGTGTTCAGAAGCTCAACATAGATGTTTCCTGATAGCTTGTGGTTGTAATAGTAATAAAGCTGGCCTGCACTGATCCTTTTATATTGGTGTGCATGTGAAAGCATTAAACAGATTTAACTTTCAATGCCAGCAATCATCAGTCTTTGTTTTGTGACTGTGTTTAATAAAGTGACTGTTTGATGAATCCATAGAGGTTTGCAAGGCAAAACTGTAGTAAGGATTATTAACCACATCACGCCGTTCATGTGTCCCATTTAATACTCTGCACAAGATTGTTTACGCCTGTGTAGTGTATATGGTGAAATTACAGTTATTTCAAATAAATTAAACTACATGTCAGGACTGTCTGATTCTATTTGACCCATTACTGTTGAATTCCTTCTGTTTTTCCAAATATCTCCATAATTCACTCCCGACGATGTAACCAAAGTCATTCAGAGTCGTTTGATGTGAAAAGCTTTGTTCAATAGAAAAATACTGAGTCAGAATTGTTCACAGTGGTGGTGATTGGAACCGGACATCTGAGGATTTGAATATTCTGACTGGAGGCAAATTAGAACGAGACCTAAAATCTACATGAAATGAAATGGTTCCGAATATGCTGCCTGATTTCTGAGACATTATTTTCTGATTATATTGTTTTTACATACATATACATATAACATATACTCACAGTGTGCCTTTGGGCAAAAATGCAGTCTCCAATGAAGACACAAATCTACTATCATCAACATTACATATAAAAACTCAGAAGCAATGTTGTAACAAATAAAATGGCTATATTTGTGCTGTAGACATGACAAGCATTTCACATCCAACCTCTTTGAATGACATAAAGATTTTGATAAATCGGTAGAATTTCCCTCTGAATTAAATTAGAAAGAAAGCTAATGTCCGGCACAGCAGAGTTATTGATCTGACTGTTCAGTTTTAGACCCCTTGCAAGTTTACATCCCGGCAGAAGAGCCACTACTTACAGCTACTACTTACATACAAGCCTGCTTACTTAAAATAACTGCTTAAGGCTTCCAGCTCCAGGGACTGCTTGGGGGGTGGCTGAGTGGAACTATGAGATAATGTGTGTAGGCTTATAGGAAGTGACTTTCTAAGCACATCAGTAACTTTTTCTGTGTTCTCCTAGAGTAGTTGTATATCCCGGAGCCGAGTCAATTGTTTTTACCTCTGACACGTACAAAAGCCTCGTGCTCTGCTGCGTATGATGGCCCAAACAGTGTTTTGTTTTCTTTTTAATTACATGTAAAATGCTTTTACGTAAGTGATTCAGCTTTTATTTGAAAAGTTCTTTCTTCACCGCAACCGTGCTTCATTATGAACTGACCCTGCAATCTTTTGTATACAGCTTCGAAACTGAGTCATTAAAATCCCGTTCTTTTTCCTTCAAGTGTTATTCTTCAAGTGAGAACGCAAGCCTCTTCAGCGCTATATGGCAGCAGTTATAAAGAGCACGGACACATAAAAGACAGGCGGTCATGCAGAGAGGACGGAAGTGGTGGGTGTTTTGTTGTAGGTGTCTCTGAGATGAAATGACCTGGCTGAGTAATTAGCTTTGTATGGCATCGCCGTCATATCAAAACTTACTTCATTTGAAAACTCCAGCTGCCCTTCTGTTGCACTTCTTAAGGTGAGTGGACCAGCAGGAATGCTTCAAAATAACTTAAACATTGCTACGTTCACGCACGTGCATGTGCACAACTTCTCTTAGGAGTATTTCTAATATGCTGCTGGTACGAGCTTATTTGTCGAAGGTGATTAAGCACTGATCATGAAAGACCAGCTCCCACCAACACCAGGCCACCTCAGCCCATATCTGGAGCTGCTTTAGCACTATATGGCATGCTAAGATTCTAAAACCCCTGCTGTGTGGCTGGCTTACCCTTGGGTGAGCAGCCCTGTGTAATTACATGTGATTAACCTGTGGGAGAGGCACCCCGGCATGCTCCACATCCTCACGGCAGCTGGCCTGCCAAGACCTCACATTCAGATCAACCGAGGAAGAAGCAAAACTTCCACTCCACATCTCACCCTGTATCTAACCACATTCAGCTCACGGTCCCCAGTGAGCTCATGGATCAATGGTGTTGCGATTTCAATTATCGCATGAGGCTTACCAGCTGATCTTTGCACGCTCACAACAACATAACGCTGCAGTACATTTTCAGACATGTAAATGATAGCTAGTATTAAAATACAGCCTGGAAAATCTTCATCTTGGATGTACTTAATTATATAAATCGTCTGATATATTGTAGAAAAGGCTGAGCATCTTCTGTCCAGTGGAAGCAAGGATGGTTATCTTTTCGCCCACGTTGAATATTAGTGTAAGGTTATGTTAAAAATAAAGAATTAATTTATATATATGGCCGTTTTTTTCCCAACCTCGCTTCGTTCTGTGAAGTTACACAGGCTGTTTTTTATTTTGTTACAGTGCCTTTAAGACTGACATATGTAAATGAGCTGTTCTGATTGTCTGTGCTTTATGTTTCCACATTCAAATAACAGTCTGGGCTGAAACACTTTGATATAAAGGTACGGGACTAAACTGCTGTAGGCTAAATAGGTGGATAGACAGTGGAATGCAGAAGTTTTAACTCCCCTGGTCAAGTTATAAGTTTATTTGATTTTAAATGGAACATAATTCTGATTAAATAGCACATTTTCTGTAAACACTATATTTATTGTGCATTTAGTGCATTTTTTTATCTACAAAAAAAGATAAAATAAAATATGAGTTATTAATACTGCACAAATCCAGCAAATAAACAGTAATAGTTCATTAAATTGTGTAGAAGTGTGTTTCCCCCTGTATTGGACGTGCTCAATCAATATAACATGCGATTTGACCAGAGGTGCCCAAACAAACACAAAAATGTGGTTATGCCTGCTGGTCAAACTGCTCTTCTAGTTTGATAATGTAATTTCTCAACGATGTTGCATTGTTTATTTAACATATAATGATCTAACAAATGCAGAAAGAGTCTCACAAACATATCTTTAAAACAAGCACGTGCATAAAAATGGAAACAAATCTGTTACATTGTAATATTATTGTAATAAGCTGTTACTGTTCTGGACTGCGCTCTGAATGAGCTCATGCACTTACTCAGAACAAAAAAAAAATCAATGTATATTCAACAATAAAGAAAGCTTTTACACAGGCTTTTATACAGGAAACATGGGATCCCACAGAAAGCTCCGGTTCTATGTGCTAATAAGCTCCACTGTGGCTGTCATAGACAGGCATGTGCAGTAACTCCTCTGGCTGCAGATTTGAAGAGTTGCAGGGTTCATCTGCGAATTCCCACACTGGACTGCATGTGAAACGCTTGGTTGAACAAGCAAACATCACAAAAACAATGAAGTCAAAACAACTGTTTTTGAATCTTAATCGTTTAAACAGCTGCCATATATGGACTGTATGCACTGAAGAGTGAATGGCACATCCTCATCGCATCAAAGTCATCAGTAATACAGGCTTTAATGCACATCGTGGCTGACCAAACAAAAACATGTATTGTTGATTTCTATTATTAATTTATATTGTGTGAAAAATTATATGATAATCAGGCCAATAGAAATGCTCCAAAATTCTGGTTCCATTGGTTTTTGGCCTCTCCTGTAACACTGTGTACTTCTTCTTTGGACAGCGCCAATATATGCATATTAACATGCTATCCTCACACAAGGCACAGATCCACTAGAAAAAAGCTGCAAGGCTTGGGCTGTGTTCTGATATTCAGTGTTACATCATTACCCAAATTGGATGATGCTAAATGTACGGCAGTGGAGCCTACGTAAACACTCCCTCCCCCTGGCGTCGATGGGCTTGGTATCACTCATGCACAGTTATTGCATTAGGCACACTTGTGGCTCAACGCCAACACTTGAGCACGGGATGACTCAGCCGAAATGCCCCGGGTATCCGTGTCTACGGCCGGAAACGGAGGTATTCAGCCCTGCGTCCTGTACTCGCGTGTGCGTGCGTGTGTTGCGGGGAATAAGCTTCATGCATATCTCTGAGCTGTGGGTACTTCTCCCCAAAATGAGATCTGTCAAGCAGGCATTAGTGCATGCACAGCCTTAAGCTTAGCTCTTTCACTGTGAGTGACACTGATGTTAAGGCATATCTGTTCCGCTTCAGGTTCCCATAGTCATCACGCATTTCTGTCCCTGCCTGATGCTTTTTTAAATCAAATTTATGGACAGGAGGGAACAGAGAGGCGTTTAAACACTATTATTATGCCAATAAATAAAACATGATTTGCTTTAAGGATTAAATGGGAACAACAAACATTTGCAGCCGTTTCTATCACGTGGTGACTGCATACTGACGAGACTGAAAATACAACAGACGAGACTGATTGAACAGCCCTGGTCAAATGACTTAATTCAAATGTTGAAAGTAAGTGACAATAGGTTAACATATCATCTACAAAGAGCACAAAATCACAACAGACCTTAAGCACAATCCATCCATTCATAAGAATGTTACCCTTCATCCAAACATGGTCACTTGGTCCGCCTCTACATGCAGCTTGATGTTTAGTTGTGTACCAACGACATGGATAAATGTAACATACATGTTAAGTAGTTACACAAAAATAACCCGACTTTTTACCCTGAAGTCTTTTTTTTCCCTTTTTTGCTGTGAAAGTTTAAGAAAATCAAAAGCAGCAGAAATGCTAAATGGCTAGCCAGCTGACCGGCACTTTGCCCTGTCTATAATTAAGAAGTAAAAATGAAAAACACATTAAAATCAAGCTTTAAACAAATAATCAACCTCCTTAACATACCCGCCAACATTAGACTGTGAAAAAGAGGGAAAATGTCCCTCCTTCACTGACCCCACCCTCCTATATAAATACCAGGATGTAAAAGTGAAATGATTAGCAATTAAATAAATATACTACATGTACAAAAAGCATGCATAAGTCAGCATCTAAATTTACATTCAATATCAAGTGTGCATGCTGAGCAGAGCTGAGGGCGAAGGCTACACGTCAGGCAGGGTCGCTTGTGCACGCTCACTTCTGCCTCTCGGCTGCGCAGCCAGGTAACACAATACATATCCCACACAGAAACCACTGATTTGACTTTTATCACTATAAAATCTGGAGATCAATGGGAGAAATTACCAATCGGGAACACAGTGGGGGGGAAGGGGATTAAAACTACTAAACTACAGAAGTGCACAATCTAAATGTAAGACATTTTAACCAAACTGTTGTATTTTTGTTTATTTGTTTACATTCATCTTTGCCTCTTGTGCAAGACAGGCAGAACCCACACCAGTATCCTGTTTTACTCAGAATACATCATATCAAGGCATAAGAAAGGCTCTGATTTCTTTTCTTTTTTTAAAGTAATTTTTAAAATCTAAAATGTGCCCTAACTTTTCCACAGGCCACACTGTATGTTCTATTTTTTCTTTTCCAGTGTGTTAACTTCAGTAAATAAACAGTAATTGTGTATTAAAGTGTGAACTTTTCACATCAACAAAACGTAATCTAACTAGGAGTGTTAGACTTTTGCATGCAGGTATGAAGGTGATGTGTATCAGTTCCAATAGTTGACTAATTTACACTGCTCTCTCTTTCTTTGTCTCTCTCTCTCTCTCTCTCTCTCTCTCTCTCTCTCTCTCTCTCTCTCTCTCTCTCTCTCTCTCTCTTTCTGATGAAAGCGTATTCTATTAAAACGGAACCGCAAGCAACTTATTAGCATTACAGAAACGAGTTGCGCAGATGCTTTTCAGAAAATATTTATTGTGCCTCTGAGAAAGCACACTTTCTTTCGCAAGCGGCTCCTGCCTTCGCTCTGGACAGCTTGGCAGCCTTCCTCGTCTTTAAGCCTTTACATTATCAACACGTTGTGCTTTCACTGACTGAGCAAAATGAATTATGTTTATCAAAGTGCCGATACCCAACAGAGGCTGAGACACTCCACAGCCTGCCATCATGGCACTAAGCGCAATAAAACTGGGCACTGAACCATAAAGTCTTCCAGTCCACTTGAGGCCTTTATAATGAAATAATGCACTCCAGAAAACATTAAGTGCCCATGATAGCTAATGATGCCATTTAGCTGGAACACAGGAGGAGACCATTGATAGGAAGGCATGCTCTTGGAGCTGAAGGCCTCTAGACAAGCAGCAGAAATATGGCAGGAGAATCTCAAGCTCAAACACACCACAGCGGTCTCTTTTAGTTCTGTCTGCGGAAGACTTAAAGTAAATCACATCTTGTTCATTAATAAATGACAATACGTAAACACTGTTCATATATCGTCGCTGTCCAATGAAAAAACGTATGTTATTTTTTGTTGATTTCTATTTTTCTACATCAATTAAATGCAGCAACTGCTGTTTACAGTGTGGGAGCATTTCATCATCAATGGACCAATAGAAATGCTCCAAAATAGTTTGAAAAAAATTCTGGTTCCATTGACTTCCATTGAAGGTCAAGACAGTTTTGGCCTCTCATGTAAAGTTGGCATTTTGTAGCTAGCTGTTTTAAATTGGACAGCGACGATATGAAAACAAACACATTTACTTTAATTTGCTGAAATTCTAAGGAATGTTTCAGCTCAGACTGCTTTTTGAATTGGACCAATAAGAGTAGAGCTTATTTACATGTCTATCCTGTTAAAATAAACCAGTAACTGTACTGGAGAGGGCAAAAACATTGCAGACTTTCAATGCAAGTTAATGTAAAAAGGGTTTACTGCTTGAGCATTTCTATTTGTCCATTCATCATAAAATTAGGAGATATTGTAAAACACATTCTCAAATGGTGTAAAAAAAACAATAAATGCAACAAAAATGGGGATAAAAAGTTTTGTTCAGACAGAGACAATCTGTTTAGTGAAGTTGGAAAATGGTCATGCTAAAAGAAATTCTTTTAATAAATAATAAAGAAGTAGGGCATGGGCCCTTAAAAGCAAACTAAAGAAACAGACTAGAAAATAATGGGCGTGCTCGGCCTTCACCAGCGCTTAAAACAACTGTTATTAAGCTAAACAGCTATTCAGCTATTTTACTCAGCGTCTGCGTTTGTGCAGAAGTTTTGTCAGTGACTAGTAATGTGCTTATAGCAGGAAACTAGGCAGCCAATCACAGCACTGAGGCAGGGCTACAGATTACACCAGAGTGATGCAGGCAGCTTGGTGTCTTTCTGATGCGCTTTGACAAATGAATGATGGAGCAGCATTTTAAATATTCAAAGTGTCTCCCTGCAGCTCCCTCTCTGAAACGTATTTACACTTAAAGCCGTATAAATAAGCAATCAGAAGTAGTAATTTAGTTCTCTGCTCTGTTTCGGTGTCTGCTCGCTAATGTTGGGTCCAAGCCAGACATCCAAGTCAGAGACGGCCAATATGACGCCGTTATCATTGTCAGGATACGATTCAGTCATGCCACATTTTCCTGGACACATTATGGGTTTTGTTATAATTTCTAGAACATCGGCCAACTACATGCTTTATGAAAATAATAAAATAAACAGATCTACACCAATTGTTAAAAGTTAAGCTCCAATCACAGTTTTTTTCTCCTCCTTTAGTTTAATCTCCTTAAAGTGAATGTAGCTGTCTAAGCTACTTTAATGTGCTTCTCTGCCTCTCTGGGTTTACCCTGTACCTGGCTTTAGGTGAATGAATCTGCATCCTGAAATGTAGAATCTACTGCGTCACGCCACACAATTTAATTAATGAATTATATAATGTTAAATTCATGTTAAACTAATGGCTGACAAAGAAGTAGTTTAGACTTTAGTGCAAATGAAACAGGCCAGCAGTAATAAAAGTAGATGAAGCTGCATAATCTCCACAAAAGAAACAAAGTAACAATCACAGAAAAATCTCTCTCAATGTGTCAATAAAAGCCCAGCTAACAAAAACAGGTCTCGAGGACGTCCGTGAAACAGGTCTCATACATCAAGTTTAATACATGGAACACTGCTTGTTGTTCATACCTACAGATGATGTTAGCCTGCTGTTTGCAGTGCGCCAAAGCCGAGCATCGCCATTAACGTTATTATGATGGACTCATTTCATTAGTAAACTAGACTTTAAGCAACTTAAACGTTTTTAGAAAAATAGCTTTTTTGCTGCCATCCTTGCTCGCGTTCACACCCATGTGTCTCGCATATGACTGGAAAGTTTTGCTTCCAGTTTTGGAGCTTTTAACAGCCAAACGTAGCTACAGAGTCTCACGTGACAGCAGGGAAAGGCACAGCCAATCACACTGGCCATATGTCTCAAGTAGAGAACGTGATTTAACCCTTTCTGCACCTCTAGGTTAAAGAGACATTGAACGATCCAGGTCTTTTTTTCAGAAGGGATCAAATTATTGGTGCAGAGAATTCAGTAACCTCTGGAAATTGTGGGGACACATCACTTCAGTCTATGCTAATTCTACACCCTTGCCTGAAACGACCCGCGTGCATACATCCAAATCAATAATGTTACAGGAAAGAACCACGTGTGCCATGAGCAACAATAAGAATACTAAGACTACTAACTCTGAACAGCTCTCAGCTGCACATTACCGGAGGAGACAGAGATAATATAGGTGCTTTAACATTTCTGCAGCATTCACTAGCAGAAATGTCAAGTCAGCCACTGCTGTCATGCTGCACACACAGGAGTATGGTACATACGTACAAACATACAAACTCTGATCCTAACGATCTCTCTGAGGTCGCATATCCACAAACCACATACGTATTCCATCTAGGACCACACATGGACGTAGCTCAGATCTGATTTCTGTGCAGCCCTGCAAATGTGTAGTACTGTTAATAGCTAAAGCCAGTTATTAGAAGTTAAAGCCAACTGTTTGCCTTTCACTTCTATACAAACGAGAAAGCTGCAGGTAAGCAACCACACAGAGTGATGCATTTGAACACTAGGCTGTAATGTAGCCCTGTGATCTCAGAGTGCAGGTAGCTCCGGTGTTGGCCGACTCACATGTCTTCACTGGAGATGAGAATCTAGCACAAACCCAGCAAGCTCTGCAGACCACACACTATAAATAGAGCATTATCTATGCAACACAACATAAGCAGCTGACCGGTGTTATCAGACTGTACCTTTGTGAGACGACAGGTGGTGGATGTGTCAGTCAGTCAGTCAGTCAGTCAATCAGTCAGTGAGGGAGGGAGGCAACCCCATAGGTGTAAACATGTTCTTTATCATTGCTAACTGCATAATCCTTAAAGATAACTGTGTGAGAAAAATATCACTCCTGTTTTTTAAATTCAGTGGAAATGTTTCTGTCTGTCGCTGGTTATTACTCCATATGTACTACAGCTGGGCAGTATGATAATATACACTGCTATTGTGATCAAATATGTCACGGTACAATACAATATGCTGTTCTGAAGAGAGTAAAATTTGTTATTTTAACATTTAACAAGAAAAACAAGACATTTAAAAAATACTTTAAGCGCCCCTGGCTAAGTATTGCACTTATACTAGTTTTTTTCTTTCTAGGTATTCTTTCTTTCTTTCTGGCACTTGTTTATGGCAGTGTTTAAGTGCAGGAGTAGTTTGAACTTAAACCTGTTTGTATTAGATAGAGAAACATACTCTGACTGAAACATACTCTGACTGAACGCAAAGTACTTATGTATGTCACTCTGGATAAGAGCATCTGCTAAATACCCTAAATGGAAATGTACTGGTTCTTTTTTCTGTTCTATCTGAAAAACAAGTATGATATACTGTGTATTGTGGAAATTTCTTGTTTGGCAATATAATCCTCCCATAATAACCACCTCTAATATATACACATGTAATAATAATAATAATTTTAATATTATACACGATACTATAATAATAATAATAATAATAATAATAATAATAATAATAATAATAATAAAGCGGCTTTCTCAAATACAAGGTTGCTTCGTATACTTAATTGTCTACTTGCTCAGCACTCTTTGTTCAAAGTTATTGTTAATCATTGCCACTGAAAAATCCATTAACAAGTCTGAATTCAATTCTGAACAATTCTAAATATTAGACTGCAACATTCCCAATTATGTATATTAAAGTATTGTGCAAACATCACCCCTCAAAACATATATGTCACATATATAAAACACCTATGTATTTTAAACTAAATATAATTTTAGGTTTTTTTATTATTACTTGATTATAATATTATTTTCTGTGTCCACTCTTTGCCTTTATTACAGGTTTTATTCTCTTTGGATTACTTGTTTTCAGTTTTATACAACAAACTTTTTCCACATCTGCAAAACTGGTTGCATTTTTTGCTTCTTACTTTACAAATAAACCCACACAATTCAGTGATTCAGTTGAGGTCTGGACTATTGGGTGGTCAGTCCATTATTCTGAGTACACCAGCAGATTCTGTTTTATTTTGTTAATGTGATTTCTTTTGTCTGTACTTTTCTCAGTAACGGCTTCTTGACAGCTACACATCCTTTTAGACTCATAGTGTTGAGTTGTTTTCTCCCAGTAGAATGATAAACAGAAACATTTGTGGATCTGACTCAAGACTGAAGCTTGATTTTCTCTTCTGTCTCAAAGATCTGATGATAACCGTTCTGATGGTCTACTAGGTCTGTTTTTCACCGATTTTCTGCTGACTTTTCATTTCCTTGTGCAAGTATATTATATCAAATCTCAGAATTTGTCTGCTTTGACTAAAATAAATAAATAAATAAAAGATTGTCTTTCATTGATCTTATTGATTTTTGTACAGCACTGCATATTATTTGCTTTTATTTTTTGTACTAATTTAACCAGCATGCATTGTTCACCGAATGGTCTAGTTAACTAGCCTATACTAACAGAGCTGTTCCAGGGTGCTGCAGGGTTTAAACGACTCACAGACCACCGCTGTCCTGCTTCCCTTCTACTTTAAATATTTGTACCCTATACATGGGCTCTGTAGTGACCTCGCATATCCAGAGAGAGTTGAAGCATGCGAGGCTTATTCCTTAATGGAATGCTAGCTTAACCTCTGACCTATAACCCTGTAGAAAGTCCTACATACTGCCAACCACCTGTGGCCTAGACATGTGGATGTAATGCGTGCCACCTGTTCGCAGGTCCGAAGTTCTTTCACTCTGTCTCGCCTTTTCAAAGGAAGTCATTAAATACAGAGTCAACTTGTGACTATTATTTTGCAGGCATTTCTTTACTCAAGAGCATTAATCACACCATTAATCATTAACATGCATATATTTCATGGGCTTAAACGAAATAAAGGATTTAACTGGACAGTAACAAACCACAGCTTTCAGATATTCTAAAACACCCAAACTGGAAAAAGAAGAAAAGACTTATTAATTATCTAATATTAATACACCCGGGTCTAAAAGTCAAAGTCTATGACGAGCAATGCTATGAGCAAATGCTTCTATTTTGCATTACTTTCTATTTAAAACATTTTTTATTACAAATTATATTGTCAGGCTACAAATTTCAGTAGAACATGGAATCATTCAAATCTAACACTAATATCAGAATTTGGCATGTCATCCATTAGCTTTTATTTTTTGTGTACATAACTGCTGATGCTGATAAATAAACATTCATCATATTTTTATATTTTGACATCCATCTGGATTACCATTACAGAGTAATATTCTCTGTTATCCTTCATTTCTGTAGAGATACAAATGCAATGAAATGAATACAGTGCAGATATCTTTTAATATAATGACATATAGCATCGTGTAAACATTCTGGAGTACAACAAATACATACTCAAATAGCTACATTTAAACATCTGTCCATCAAATTTATAAGCAATTGTTTGTAGATAACTACTTCATTATCCTCATGCATAAGACACATTTTCAACTGACGACGCATCTGTTTCTTTTAAATGATTGACAAACCTTTTGTGTTGGTTTTGCTTCTTCAGAGAGAATATCACAGAGGAAAACTAACTAGAGGTCACTTTCCGACACTACGGACAACTGAACTACTGAACATTTAAATACTGGAGGAATGGACAATGCTGAGGGATGCCACTTAATAACGGTGAGGTGTTAACTGCCAGCAGGCCTACTACGGAATTAGCACTTAGCAGCATACTAAAGAGGCCACCACAGCCTGCGACCAATAGCAGGCCACGATTACAGAGCAGACACCACACATTCCCTGTAACATACACTCGCACAGGACAGCTGAGTGAGGTCATAGCTCACAAAACACAAGCATCTGCGACACACTGCCGGCTAGCGTAGCCCTCAGTGGCACCTGAGCCAGGTCAGGGTTTGGCAAAGCATTCAGTCCAAATGTTCAGTGATTCGGGAGAGTGTTAGAAGTCTTATAAGCTTTAAACTCACTCTCTCTCTCTCTCTCTCTCTCTCTCTCTCTTCTCTCTCTCTCTCTCTCTCTCTCTCTCTGATGTTTACTAAGGCTAAACGTGACTTCTTTCTCATTTTAAACAGAACATAAATCCTCCCCAGGTTCAGTCTAGACCACATTAAATGCTAGCCCAGCTCGAGAGAGAGGCTTTTTTCTCATCTCTGTACCATTTTAGACATTTATTTTTTGCTCTGGGCTTTGTTTTCTGACACACTGTTCTGCGCACATATGGACTCCCCACTTCAACCCTGAAAGATTTAATGGGCATCTGGGAAGCCACCCATCAGATAATGCTACTTTCACCTCTCCAGTTACAGAGCCCTGCTTTAAATAATTAGGATTATTCACGCAGGTGCATCGACCCGAAGCATATCCACGCCCATCTGGAGTGATGACTGCAAGCCCACACACATGCACACACGTGCGTGTGCACTCAAACATATTAGCCTCACTCCCTCTCTCTTTCTCTCACTCCCTTTCTCTCTTTCTCTCTCTTTTGCTCTCTCTCACACGCATACACATATGCACATGCACTTTCAGTTTGCCTGCCCTGTTTGTTAACACTGTATGAGATGTTTCTGTGCGCTATGGCAGGAAGGGTTTGAACACTGAAATCCAGTTCTGGACATCAAACTCTCACTCCCTCCTCTGCAAGCTGGCTAGCAAATTGAAAACTAAACCTTAAGATGTTCTTCGAAAGTGTGGGTGGGTTGTGGGCATTACAAGAACTCTTCTACCCTCATACCCAAAGAGACAAAAAGGCTGTTTTTCCAGAGCATCAGGGGATGACAACAAGCTGTAGAACCTTGATTTCTAGCATAGTACAGAAATAGCAAAGTTCATTAAAAAAAACATCCTGTTTCCTCCTCTACTGCAGCGGTGAGATACTCGCGTGCGCATGCTTCATTGGTCTATTACGGACCCCTACCAATAGCTATTTAACAAGCCTTGTTGGTCGTGACTACATTAGCTGTGTACTATTAACAGTTGAAGCAGATATACCTAATATTTATGTTGTACCAAAAAAAAATTATTAATAAGAAAACATATTGTTAAAAAAAAAAAAAAAATAATAATATATATATATATATATATATATATATATATATATATATATATATATATATATATATATATATATTGCAAAAGTCAGAGACCACCCTTTACTTAAGTACAAAAACACTTTTCATGAGATGTTTTTGGAGGAGATATGAAACAATGCACTTATATAATTATGAGGAAAATTTCAAGGAAATAAATGAGTTTTCAAATTAAGATGATTAAAAAGTACAAAGAAAAAAAAAACATAGTAGACCACCAACACACAATCCAGCTCAAAGTTGCTCTACAATTGCTTCACACATGGAAAATATGATGGTTGTGAAATTTATAAATCAAAGATTCTCAACAGACTGACCAGCCTCAACTGAGTCTAGACCTCAATGCCTTTCCACCTCTAAACTTCTGAAAGTGTGGAAGAATATCCCTGCAGATTTCACTTAAAATCTAAAAGTAACTCTACTAAAAAAGAATAGAAGATGTAATAAAAGCAAACAATGGATACAAAAACAAATGATATACAGTTTCTCATGTTTCTGTGTCATTTACGCCAATTTCACTTTATATTAAATATGAAGTGAAGGTGGTCTCTGACTTTTGCAAAGTACCATGAATAAACCACCTTAGCACAGTGCCTGCTGTTTTCTCAGGTAACACATCCACTGAGATTAGAGGAGGTGATTAGAGAGTGAGTAGACACTGGCAGGGGCTAACGCTCTGATCAAGTCCACCTGAACTACAATGACCCATATATGCTGGTTTCAGGTTTCCATGGCTCACTCTAGAAGCTCAAGGCTTCTGCTTTTTGGAGGTTGCTGTGATGTGGGTGGTGGCATAATGCCTCTGTGTTTATGTGCACGCTACACTCAGTGGATTTTGAGGAATGCTAGCCCTCCATCTCTCCTCATTCTCTTTCTTCCTCTGTTCCAAGTGGAAACAACACTCTGGTTTTGGTATCTGGGGGGCAGTCACACCTGTTATCTGCATCATGTGGCAGACAGGCACAGGGAATGGAGCCTGTCAGTGTTGAGATTACAGAGCTAACACAATCAAACAATCAAACGCTCAAAAACAGACTGCCTACTCCAAGACTGCTCAAATGAAATCCCAGCCGCTTACAAGTGACTTCCAGAATAATGTGGCAAAATTAGCTTAATAAGATAAAAACACATAGCTGAACAAAGAGACAAAATCAAGTCATTCAGAGCTTGATGAGAAACTCTGGGCCTACGTGTTTGGGGATCTCATCATGTTTGAATTTTACTTAAATATATGAAGGGTCCGTGTAAACAGCCCTCAGGACATATTGTGGGAGTAGATCACTCAAGACACATTTGAAGGTGACCAGAAATAGATCTTGACGCTTATTTAAGTATCCATATATCATTAGGCGAATGGAAATACTGAGTAGGTGAGGGGATAAACAATGAACATAGGAGATGTAGGATACTTGAGGCTGGAGCACGAACCAAGAGCCTTGTTGCTCTCAGGGCTGATAATGTATATAATTAATTAAAAACTGGTATTTCCCCAAAATGGCAACTTTACAAGAGGGACCAAAAACTGTCTTTATCTTCAATGTAAGTCAATGGAAACAAAATAGCTTGGAAATTATTTCCAAACTATTTTGGAGCATTTCTATTGGTCCGTTAGTTATGGAATTTTTGCACGTAAACATCAGCTGTTGTGTTCAAAAGAGGCAGAAAACTAAAAATGTATAAAAACGTTTTGCTTTGACTAAAAATAAATAAATAAAAAAAGATTGTCTTTCATTGATCTTATTGATTTTGTACAGCACTGCAAAGTATAATGCATCAAAGAAACAGCATATATTTGCTTAAATAACTTAGAAAACTATGTACAACTATGTACTATGGTTTTTTTTATTAATATAATCAGCATGCATTGTTCACCGAATGGTCTAGTTAACTAGCCTATCCTTACAGAGCTGTTCCAGAGTGCTCCAGGGTTTAAATGACCCACAGCAGGCAAATATGATATTAACATAAGGACCTGTAGACCACCGCTGTCCTGCTTCCCTTCTACTCTAAATATTTGTACCCTATACATGGGCACTGTAGTGACCTCGCATATCCAGAGAGAGATGAAGCATGCGAGGCTTATTCCTTAATGGAATGCTAGCTTAACCCCTGACCTATAACCCTGTAGAGGTAGAAAACTAAAAATGTATATATATGTTTGTATGTATGTATATGTGTGTGTGTATATATTTTATTTGTGCTAATTTTCATTTTTCTATATCATTTGAACAGCTCTTTTTCAATGTTCAAATTTTTGTGATGAATGGACCAATAGAAATGCTCCAAAACCCTTTTTTACATAAACTTACATTAACAGTTAATCACTGCCACAACCAATCACCACCACTGTAAAGAAATCTGAGTTAATGTTTCTCTACAACCAAATAATCTCACTGTGCAGAAAAAAACCTCTCTAATGTACCTGACACTGAACGTACAGAACATTCCCCCTGTACAGTTTAGTAAATTATAAACCGCTGCTAAAATTAAACGGGCTGTACTTAGAGCACAGTGCACACATTGCCGGCACGCTGCAGACAGCCAGCACAACTTGCTTCGCTTCACTTTAGCCTTCGCTTTAGTTCAAGTCCGCGACAGAAGAAAGCCATAATTAAGATGAATTTTTTTTAGTCCTTGCAGACAAGACTGACATATGCTGACCATTTTCTGTCGCAGTTCTCCAAATGAGACATACTGAAAGATGTTCTCAGATGGTCTCCCCGTGAGTTCATGATAACCAGTCTGTGACAGCAGGACAGAGAGAGAGAAAGAGAGAAGGCAAAGATGGAGAGATGGATGCAGGAGAGGAAACATGCATTACACAAGTACGTAAGCACATGATGCTGTACACCGGAGGCGGCCCCACTGAGAAAGATAATATTAGCTGATGCATGAGGCTGGGTAATTGCTGCTGGTTGCACTTGCCTTACAGAGGTAGTGAGACCTAGTGCAAGGCCGAAGCCACAGAAAGACACGGGCTTATTAGCACCACATGTTGTCCTGTGAACGTCCCACCTTCAGTGGGACCCAATTAGATGCCGAAAGACGTAAGCAGACACACAAAGCTTTGCAACAGCTCAGCCTAGTGATGGAGAGGATGTATCAAGGGACATTTATTAAGTTCTACTTCATATAGGCAAAAACAAAAATAGAGTGGTCAAGCTATGCCTGTAGCATAGGTGCATAGGTGGCCCCTCTGGGCCCCCTAGATAACTTTATGCATGGACACTTTGCCTCACCTCATTTTCATTAGCAGAACCTAGTGCTGGGCAATATGACAGTTATTGCAATAAATTATGTGGAAATTGCAACATAGCATGGTTTTCAATACTTGTTTCTCTCATAATAACAAGAGAAAAATATATTATGCATATATATATATATAACTGTATCTCAGTATACTGTTTTCGACTGACAAAATTTTCTCAGTCTATAATATATTATTCAAAGCCTATTAAACACACAGTTTTATCTGTTTTAACTATAAGTCATGAAATAATGTGAAAATCATTTGTATTTAATTAATTCACTTAGAAATTACATTCAATTAATTTGTGTTAACCCAGGGTGTAAATAGAAGATGAAGCTAGAGAGTGCCCTAGCATAATTAGAGGACTCTGGACCACTTCTTTCTTTAATTCTTTCTCCATCAAATTTTGGCAACATCTTCATGTTCATGAAAAAAAAAAAAAAAAAAAAGGGGGTGGAGGGCAGAATATAATATGCATTGCTACTGCATAAAAATTAAGATGGTCATTGGTTGGTTATTCATACTACATGCAACATAGATGAAATCTGATATCTTAAAGAGCATACTGGGCATATCTTCCTCAGTCACTAGGGTGACTAGACTGAATGATCTAAAAATAAATGCTGTAAGACAATTACAACCATTTGACCTTTGTTTACTTTTCAAGAAGGCGCTTATGACAGGAAAGAATAAGTCAGAAGTTTAATATTTTAGCAATGTCACACATTTGTAGTGTGACACAACTTCATTTTTAACAGTTGGAGAATGTCTGGAGCAGAGACAGCACCTGCCTATACGTCAGTTAGAGCGGAAATCCCCCAGCGCTGACAGCCTGGAGGACACATCATTATGCTGCGGTTTTCTGTGTGTGATCCTGTTCAGTGTGTGTCAATTCTGTAGGAAATCTATGTAAACCAGCCTGCCAGAGTGTAAGAGCTAGAATATCCATATTCAGCACCGTAAAAACAGTTATTAACCTGAAGGCTTATTATCCACTGTCTACTATGGTATATTCACTACAACCACTGCAAAGGTAGTATGTAGGGTCTGTAGTTATGAGAGTTAGGAATGGATCTCTTTAGAGTTTAAGGAGTTTAAGGAATTCCAACAGCATCCTTTTACCACTGCTTCTCGATGTTCATTAAGTAGAATGTCTGTACCAAGCATCTGCTTAGCATGTTTCAGATATAACATTTCTCATTTCTGCTTATATGAGCTTTAAAAATAAGTTTAGGGAAGAGGACCATAGCCTGAAACTCCTTCCTGTTTAATGTCCTACTAATTTACATAGCTACCATCCGTTTTTAAACCCCCTTACCTCCCTATCCCCTCCCATTTCCTCAGTCCTATCTGTCCTATCCATTCTCTCTCTGTCCTGTCAGGTCACAAGCAGAGGATTTGACCTTCTTTTGCTCAAAGCAGAGGTCACCCAGAACCCCAGCCCAGTTGTGACCTGTAGGAACCTACAATGAGCCTCATACTATTTAGGGTGTGATTCAAACTAATCTTTAATATTATAATAAGTTTGATATCAAATATCCTAATAAGCGCTGAACAATGATGAAATATTTAATAAGCCATCGCTAGTACGCTAACATATGCTAGAAAATAAAATAAACACACCCATGTCAGAGACCACTCTGTATTTATTTCATTTTCAAACAACCTATAGATTCTAATTATTCATTTTTCAGGAGAACACAATTTGCAGAAATTTAACAACAACTGAATATTGTTTTATTGTATTGAGTGTTAAGCATATATATATATATATATATATATATATATATATATATATATATATATATATATATATATATATATATATATATATTTAGTATTGAGTATGGCTTCCATTCTTTTTATTAGACATGCTTACAATGTTTTAGAGAAACCTGAAGGGATATTCTTTGAAGGCACCTCCAAAGTCTTAGAAGTTGGTTGCAATTTCTGCCTCTCACACTCCAATAAACACATTTAGTAATGTTGAGGTCTGGACTCATGAGCTGGTCACATTGTTCAGAGAACAAGAACATCATCTTTCTTTGATCTGCAAATGTATTTCCTTTTCTCAGTAACAACATCTTGATAGCTTTTCACACCCTTTTTCAGATCTCAAGCAAAAGTGGATCTACATTTTCTTCTCTCACACAAAGATGGCTGCCTTACGTACTGCTTATCTGATGATGAAGCAACGTTTTCTGTATATATTTTTAAAGAATTTTGGAAACTACTGTTTTTTTCTGTCTTTTTTCTTTTGACTTTCCTATTTTTTATACAGGTGGATTATCTTCTGTCCGATCTCCTCAGAAGTATCTCCTGAAATGACTACCTTCTGCTTTATTGTTGTTTTGACTGGAAATTAAATGAGTGGAGGGTAGTATCTGACTTTTTCACAGCACTGTACAAAAACGTAGGAACCACCAGCCAACACTCTTAAGAGTCCCCCTGAGAAAGGCTTCTACACTTGTTCCAGTACAGAAAAAAGAAAAGAAGAGTTTCGCATGGGCTTTGCCAAAAATCTTTAGCTCTGGGACACGTGGAAAGAACGTGTGTCGAGAAATAGAGGGAGCACTGGTGCAATGGAAGGAGGCAGGGGGAGGACAGGAAGGAGAGTGAGAAAAAGAGATAGTGACAGACAGAGAATTGGAGCAATGCAGAAGGCCAAAGAAAGAGAAAGAGAAAGAGAGAGAGAGGGAGATAGGCAATGAAAATGGGAGCTGTGTAGCAGGGGTAATCTGCTGGAGGGATCCTGCAGGGTTCCAGCTCTTAGGCATGCTTGTTGACAGCGGGGAACACGGGTCGACTGTGTTTGCACGGGCCAAACAGAGCCAAGCTGACCTAACGGAGGTATAATCTATCCACCAGTCAAGATTGCAGCTCTAAAAACACTTACAGCAAACTGCTGTACAGTAGCTCTTCAAAACCTGTTTGCCTTCAATACCCTGAACCTGCTTCTGATTAGTCATTATCTGATTGGATGCCAAACTCATCACCTTGTACCTCACAGCATTGACAGCCCTCCTTCCAAATGCAATAAAAAAAGAGACTTACCACCAGATTCCCGATCACCATGACCAGCATGAAGACCAGGATGCAGAGGGGCTGACCGGCCACTTCCATACAATCCCACATGGTCTCGATCCATTCTCCGCACAGCACCCGGAACACAATGAGGAAGGAGTGGAAGAAGTCCTTCATGTGCCACCGCGGCAGCGTACAATCCTTGGAGATCTTGCATACACATTGCTCATAATTCTTGCCGAACAGCTGCATGCCCACCACGGCGAATATAAAGACGATGATGGCCAGAACCAGAGTGAGGTTTCCTAAGGCACCCACAGAGTTCCCAATGATCTTTATCAGTGTGTTCAGGGTGGGCCACGACTTAGCCAGCTTGAAGACTCTCAGCTGTGGGAGAATAGGATGAGAAGAAATCAGTGATAATCAGTAATAAAACAATGTTCTCTTAAAGGGGGTCAGTCACGTCGTCAAACAGTCTTAATCAATTTTCAAATAAACATTTACAACAAAAATCATCAGTAAATTTATTTTCAGTATAGCTCTACAGATAATGAATGTTTCATTCCTACATCTACAGAGCTCAGTTGTTAGGGGCCTGTATCTCCCATTTACTGTGATCTTCTTAAAATTGCAAATCAGTCAGAATCCACACTTTCAGTCAATAAATATGCCAACATGACTCTCAAGCTACTGAATCAGAGTAAAAAAAGTGTCCGTATCCTGAATTTTAGGGCTTGTACTTGTGAACTCCAGATTGAAACTCTGACTGGAAGTATTTCCTTGGCCCCTTAACAGAAACTGAACGTCCAAGCTGAGAGAGGCTATCGCTAATCACTGAACTAGTGGACAAAAACGATGTCCACTCTTACACCCTTACAAGATGTTTGTGTGACCTCAGCAAGGTTACATAAAATATACTGAGGTCAGTTAGTTTTGCATTAAAATTGATTTCCAGGCTCAGTTGTGCTGTTTACCTCTCGTACTGCAGCTGCCCTCTAGCCACTTCTGTCGCTTCCAACGTGATATTCCCTTAAAGACTCTACGGTTTATGGACACATCGGAATCGATATAAAGGCTTCACTAGACTCTAAGAGGGACGCTACTGTGCTGCTTTTTTGTTGTGAGTTTGAAAGATATGTGGACGGCTGTGGATAGACTGTTTCTGAGCTCAGAGGGTTTCTAAGTGTTTCCATTTGAAACATGAGCAAAGACGTCACTGGTCCATTTTTACCTGTTTTCTCTGTAATGGCTTTGAAAGTAAACATCATGGTTTTTAAAGGGGACGTATCGGGAAAAACAGGCCTATTTTCAGTTCTAGTTATATATACATTTGAGTATCTGGAATGCCTCCCAACCCAGAAACTGTAAAATAGGACATCCCGGTCAGTTTCTTTGTGGCTGATTAGATCAGAAAACATGGGATTCTACAAGCTGTTCAGATTTGGCTCCCCTTCAGAACTACCGTCATGAAGAGGAGCCATTTTTTTTCCTCACAAGCGTCAGACCCGCTAGCATTATCTGGAAATGAGGAGCATAATGAGGAGCATAATGACTGCTGTTGGCTTCACCTGACTGGACAAAGTTTATTTTTGATTGCAGCGTCCTGCTACAGTCCAGTTACAGGTGTGCTGACCACTACAAACTGCAGACGAGGACAATGTAAGTATTTAAAAATAGTTATTCTCTGTGTTCCTTTGACAGCCAAGGACATGTATATTAACGGAGAAGGTTACTTCCGTCACTCACTGCAAGGTCCACAACAACCTTAACGCTATTTGTCTGTTAGTGGAATGTGGGTAAGATAAGCTTCATCTGATCACGTGAGAGTAAAATGAGAGGATGTATACTTGCGCTGGCGGAATAGCCAAACGTGACTGTTCCTAATCAATTCCATGATGTTTTAGCTGCTGTTTAATAATGCTGTGAGCTCTAATTTCAGCCCTGTCACCTCAAGTCATCACTCTTCTATTCTTGAATGAATTTAGCACTGTACAAAACTCCTCAAATGAGTCAGAGCAATTACTTTCTCTAAACCGGCTAGAGTAATCTCAGCTACCTGGGCTATATGGTGTAGGCTGCTCAGCTTAACAAAACAAGGCCATTAACAGAGAGACGTTACCAATCTGAAGGAGCGCAGGACGGAAAGTCCTTCCACGTTGGAGAGGCCGAGCTCCATCAAGCTGAGGCAAACAATAAAGCTGTCAAAGATGTTCCATCCTTGTTGGAAGTAATAGTATGGGTCCAGTGCAATGATCTTCAGGACCATCTCTGCTGTGAAGATTCCTGTGAAGACCTGCGAGGAAACAAAAGATGCAAGACTTCCTAAGACATTAATTTGAGTTTGTTGAGTTCGCTATATCTGAAGAAAAGAAAACATCCATAAAAGAAAAAATAAATATAAATATATAAAATATATATATATATATATATATATATATATATATATATATATATATATATATATATATATATATATATATATAAAGGTTGTAATCACTCTGGATTGCTGCTACTATTTTAGATTTCTATTTGTGCATTTCAGCCAAACTATTTTTTCATCCAGTTCTTGCATTTTCATAGACAGTTTTGCAAAAGGCCATAACTGATTAGCCTTTTGTAGCCACGGACGACAGGGACATTGGACACCGCTAGGAAGGGCTGGTGCATTAGTGAAAGCTGCAATGTCTGTGACAGGTCTGCTGTTTGTTTGGCTCGAAGACTGTGTCGTTCTGCTTGTTGTTGCTCAGGGACAAGCTCATGGATGTGACATGGGATACGTGACACAGGCGGTGGGGGAGGCTCGGACGCTGCGCATCACAGCTGGAGCTGGGTCTTTTAAAGCTGGTTAGTCCTGTCACTGGTCGGAGCCCTGTGAAGCTTCGCAGGCTTCGATATTATATCATCTCTGTGCATGCTCAGCGGCTTGTTTCTACTGTGCCTCACATCTTGTAATCACCTCTTTAATCTGAACATTAACATGGAGACCTGGTAAAAAGGGCTCTTCTCCAACTTCTTTGAAGTCCCTTTTCTTTCCCTTTTCAAACCTCACCACACAAATAATCCTCCTATCTAGTATAGCGTGACTCATTTTGGTTTCATTGAGGATGTGACGTTAATGCAGATGTTGTATTTTGGTTGCACCAAGGAACTGGCATTAGCATAGGCGCCGTATTCACTCTTTAATTTGGATCCACCAAAAATGAGATGTTGGTAGAGACACAAAAATAACCCAATTTTCTGGTTTCACCAGTGACAAGATGCTAATACAGACATCACCCACAAGACGACATGTTAATGCAGACATCTTCTTCAGGCCATATTGTGGTTTCACCAGTGCTTAATTTGTAAAACATCAGGTAATGTAACACTAAAGGTGGGGTGATCCAGCAAGTGGCATTGAGGGAAAAGGTCCTGGAACGCATAGACACAACAGTGCTTCAAGTGTCCATCAAACATAGTAGAATTCTATACAATAAAATAATCCTAGCTCTAATGACTGCAGTAAGGAGCTGCAACCATAAAACCTCAGAGATGCCATTGGACGAATAGTTTTTGGTGTCCTACCAAAAAGACGTCAAAGAGGTGGTGGATCCACATAAATAAGTTCTGGAACACAAGTACCTGAAATATGAGAGGTGCTGGATTTTGTTCCGGCAAGATCCAGCACAAATTAAGCACTGGGTTTCACCAATGACATTAATACAGACACCCCACTGACAGTAAAGCGTATCTTCTCCACTCACTCTTAACTTGTGGCCCTTGTTTTTGAAGGGCATACACATCATCATTGATGCTTACTACACTTGAAATCTATAGCAGCTCTGCATAGTGCTTAAGTAAGCAAGACGTACGGACACACAGATTCACTGTGACTGGGATTGGAACACCCCCCTCCATCGCCTCGGGTGGGCCACTGTCAACACTCACCTTTCAACAGAAAGGAGCTGCAGTCTCATTTCCATCTCCACAGAGTAATTAGCTCAGCATACTGCTCATTAGCCTTGATAGGCCGCTGCCAAATGCTATTAGAACAGTACGCTGAATGGAAGGGGACGTCCTTATTATTTAGAGATTTCTAATAGAATCTTCCTATTACCATAGGGCATTCCAGAGGACAACAGCCTAGCGTCTATCACAAAGACCTGTGACGTAACCGACAAGACAAGGCCCTAGACCTGCCCAGAATGTATATAGTAGAAAAAGAGACTGACTTAAATGGTACAATGAACTACAACAAATTTATATCCAATCTATTCATACATTAATTACATTAGAACTTTATGGTTGGTATACAGTTTTACTACTTTAAACACACTGTAATTTTCCATATATTCATACTTATATTAGGGGTGTAAACTATCGAAAATATCGAATATCGGGATATTATGTTTGATGATACTGTATCGATTCTTAAAAACACAGTATCGATACACAGATTCCTGGCAGACAGTGAATCATTGTGTGTTGTGTTTAAACCTCTGACCACTAGATTGCAGTGTTGGAATCCATTTTTAGCTCCACTCCAAAATTAACAAGCAGCACAAGGGTGCAGTGCTATTGTAAGCATTGATAAACCTGTTCATATAGTGGTGTATTTTGATAGCAGGATTAGAAAAATCGCAATATATCACTTTGCTTGCAGTATCGCAATACATCGTGAAATATTGAATCGTGACCGCTGTATCACGATACGTATTGTATCGCCAGGTTCTTGCCAATACACAGCCCTAACTTATATGTCATCATGACAGTATTCTAGCACTAGACATTGGGTTTCTGATTTCTCTTTTTGATTTTTAATAGTATTCTAACTGTATTCACTGGTTTCATAGCTCCATGTTTTTCATTTGTCATCTAATCGATTGTTAATCTAACTTAACAAATACTTCCAATACTAATTAAACTGCTGTCCAGTGTCATATTTATTTATTCTCTTTTTCTATATCCACTCTTGAATATTAGTTGTCTAAGCTTATTCTTCATTCCTGTTGCTGTGTTGTTGTTTCGCTGGTGGGTGTCGACCTGGAATGATAGGTTCCCTTTTTAAGTCTTAGTTCTTCTCAAGGTTTCTTATTCTTGCTTTTAGGGAGTTTTCTTTTCTTGCCACCGTCACCCTTGGTTTGTTCATTTGAGGCTTGGAGCCTGATTTACTTTGTACAAATGAATCTGGAATTGAATCTTGCCAAATTTGTGGCGGCAAGTTGAGAAAAAAGTGATAATCACGTCTACAAACTCTTCACCCGTCCGTGACATGTAAGCAAGCATGAGTTGAGCACGCTTTTCAAACAGGTAAGCTTATGAGCAGTATGTGACCTCAGTTCCTCAGACATAACGAAAGGAAGGTTCCTCCCGTTTTCAGAGGCCAGTGAAACACGATGATCTGCCAAAGTGCACACCATAACACGCATGACTCATCGTACGGCTGACTCAAGGCTGCTAGCCCGCTCGCCCTCTTTCTTTCTCTCTCTCTTTCTCTCTCTCTCACTTCTCATTCAGGAGACATACTCTGCTTGTTTGAATGTTCAAAGGAAGCCACGTCTGACATGTTCTGTGCGTCCTGTGTTTTGAGTGCGGGGAGCGTGGGTAGGCGTTCAGCCACTCTTTGCATGTGCAAGTCCGGGTGAGGATGCCTCAAGTGTGGCGAGTTAAGTAGTGGCAGTAGAGGAGGAGAGGAGATGCTCTGTGACATTCTCGCTGTGGGATGCAGTGCGCCGCCAACCATGAGGCATCACCGCGGCTGTCTACAACAGTCAACATTGTCCACTTTGGCAGACCAGACATGAGGGTTTTGAGGAGAGTTGGGCGTGCATGAGGATAAACCCCTCAAACAGGTGAAGTTAGTGTGATGCAAAAACTTGATTTGTGTCTGATTAGACTTACACATGTTTGCATTGTAACGTTTTAATAATAACTCTATTTAATTACAATCTATATTGTATAAATCAGCATATTAGAAATACTTATCAAAAATACAGATTTTTTTTTACTTTACGAGGATATCAGTCTGAATAGCTGAACATTTTATAATGCATCATGTCATAAAGCTGCTGAACATTTTTTCAGATTTTTAAATAAGCCTGATCCTCCTTCTCTTCAGAACGTGAGTAAAAAGGTATTTATAGAATAATGTCAACAGGATAAATGTTGGAAGCACAGACTCGAACTGAAACAGAACATAAATCAAAGGTAAACATGGTGCTACTCTCTGAAAGCAAAATTCAGAAACTCAACAATAGCTTTTCAGTTTTTGACATCTTCAGTTTTCTGGAACTATACATTGTGTGTAAATTTCGTGATGAATGGATCAAAATTACTTCGAAAAAAGTCTGTTTACACGGACTTGCATTAAAAGTAACGTGTTTTTCCTTCTTCTGTAAAGTTATCATTGTGGAGACACAACGTTCTGTTCTAACTGCAGTGATTTGCTATCATTTAGGTAATCATGTCATTAATCATGTCATTAATTAATAATTATTACATTTAAGGCAAAAACCTGTCAAAATAATGTTTTTTGTCCCGTCAGTGTTTTTCTTAGTTTTTTGGATAAATTGCATCTGTAACTATGGCTGTCTTCTTTTCAACTATAATTCTAAGAAATACATGAATTTATTCATGATTACTCAAATTACATCCGTTCACGTCTAACTGTGTTTTTGTTAGCCAGTTTAATGAAGGCTTAGCTCCTCCACACAGCTTGCTTTATATAGAACTGAACTTGAATATCTAAATAGTATTGTCTTATCTAAATAGTATTGTCATCAGTATTGTCTTTGTACTTATGACAACATTCTCACATGTGTATGTTTTTCGAACCCACCGAGGAAAATAAAGGACAATTTTTAAACTTGTTTCGACGAAATCAGCTTTTGTCTACACTCTCTAGAAATCTCTAGAAGACGTACATTTTTAACTGATTTCTGAAGGACAGCTGGATTTATGCCAGATATTCTACTGTGAACAAACCTGAAAATCATTATATAATGACAACGCATAGTTCTTTTTAATATTCTATTAAACAATTAAACAATGAGATGTCAGTAATCTGTACTACTAAATCCTTTTTCTTTTTTTTTCCCAGCCTCCTCAACAGCCTACATTTTATTCTTGTCTGTTTTTAACAATACACATTCTTTTGCATATTAAAGCAGATTCTCAATTCTCTGCATATCCAATACAAGAACATACTTAAGACTATCAGTAATCAGCTGATAAGATTCATGGTGATACCCCTGGCTTTAAAAAATTGCTGTGCAGCGTCTAATCATTATAGCGAAATCTTCTTTTTACTGGAACAGCCACAAATCCTGAACACAAGGTGACTGTGTGACACAGCTCTGTGTTGAAGTGTCGTTGCCTGCGGGCAGTCGACGGTGCTGTGCTTATACGAAGCAGCCATGGCTGGCACTGCCTTTCCACTGGTGTTGAGATGGAGGTGAGACAGAGTCGATAACAGCATCAGTCATGCAAAAACGACCACTACGGCCAGCGTGGGAGGAGGCATATATTTTCACAGACGAGGCACCCAATACGTTCCCTCGACCCCACTGAATGCGAGCTGCGCCACAGCTACACCTCGATAAACACCAGCCGCCGTGTTCAAATGCCGAGGCTGACCAAGTGGAGAGAGGCATATTGATTTGAGCACCGCTGTCCCGAGATGACTCTCTCTGAGACGTAATGCAGACCGACTACTTACAACATACACCGGTGCACAGCTTGAATGCGATGCTTAGAACATGGTGACATGTGCTGTTGTTGTTTGCAAGGTATTGAATAATGTGTTTTATATATATATATATATATATATATATATATATATATATATATATATATATATATATATATATATATATATATATATAGAGAGAGAGAGAGAGAGAGAGAGAGAGAGAGAAAAAGAGAGAGAGAGGAGAGAGGGGACCCAACAAAATGGCCCACTCAACTGGTTTACAACACAAGGTAGGTCTCTTGGACAGCCTTTGTCACAGTCTGAAAGCATTCCTCTGCAGCATGTGATTTATAAGATATGTGGAGAAATCTGAAGAAACTGCCTTAACGAGGCTAGTAAGAGAACATATTGATTATTAGAGAACAGATTTAAAAGTGTTTAGCAATTTTAGATATTTCTGTTAAACAGAAAGGGGTTTTAAGCCTTTTAGAAACTCAGCTGACCCTTCTTTCTAGACACACGCGCCACTATTGTATAAAAAATGCCTTCCAGGGGAACAAGGCTGTCTCTTACAATCACTTTGTCTTCAGTAATGAACAACCGACTTCAGAAATGCTGCTTTTGCATGTTGCCAGCAGTATAGAACTGGATATAATGAGCAGGCGGCTGAAAAAGTGAGAATGCCCCCCTTAACATGACAAGTGAGGAGACAGACAGACAGAGGCTGAAAAATATGCTTTCACTGCTCATGTTTCTAAGAAACCAGCTCGCCTGGATATTGTCCTGGCTTAGAAGGGCCAGTGTTCCTGCGACTGTCCCTGCCCATACGAGTCATGCTTACATGCAAACGAGCTAACCATCTCCCACTCACCAGGTTGCCCACGGACAGCATCCTGTTGAAGTCGTCCGTCATGGGGTAATGCTCCAGAGCCATGAAGAGCGTGTTGAGGACGATGCATATGGTGATAGCCAAGTCCAGAAAGGGATCCATCACCATGAACTTGACCCACTCTTTTAGCTTCAGCCAGCCAGGACAGCACGTCCATACCAGGTACTTGTGGGCGAACACGTACCAGCAGGGGTGACATTTCTGCTGCGCTTCCTCTAACTCTGTACACACAGACAACATGGTTTCATTCATACATTCATGCATTTATTTACGTTCATACATGACTCAGGAGATATTTCTGAGGTGACTGGATATACAAGATAATCCTGCATACTGAAGATGAGTATAATATCAAAACACTTTCCAAAACTGGAGTGCAATATTTCAATAAGTCAGTAATCATTAAGAGATACCAAGAAAATGGAACTCCTGACAACCATGCAAAGGCTGGTAGACCACCAAAAAACTGTGAACATCTGATAAACAGTACTTTAAGCTTTTATCTTTGAGATTAAAGCTCCACTCTTGTTTCAGATCTGAAACGACCCACAGGTGTTTCTGTCCACCCGACTTCTGTGAGTAGAAAACCCAACACTATGAGTCTGAAAGGCTGTGTAGATGTTAAGAAGCTGTTCCTGATAAAAGGAAATAGATTTGCAAATCGAACAAATAAGCTGCTGCTCTTCTCAGAAGAAAATGAACTGACCACCCCAGAGTTCAGATCTCAGCATCACTGAATGTGTTTGGGTTGCTTGGATTACTCTGATTGTTGAGAAGCAAAAAAAAAAAGAAACCAATTTTAAAGACTTTAAAAAGGTTTTAAAAGGATTGTTTAAAAACTCCTGTCCTGCAATGAATGGAAACTGTAATGAAGACATACTGTTTATTTTATATAATTTGGTGTTGTTTTAGCTGTTGAGGTGTCATTTCCTGTTAAATATGCACACGCTGTCTGCACAAATCTGAATTACTGAATGAATAATTGTCAATGACTGTTACATAAGTGAGGGTGAAAACTGGAGCGAAAGCAGACAGTGCCTTATCTTTTTGTTACCAACACACTGTTTGAACTATTGAACTACATGCCCCAAAACTGCGAAGGGTATGAAAAGTTTTTTTTTCTGTTCTACTTTGCCAGCAAGTGTCTTCCCTGAGAATGTTTATCAATAAAGCAAAGCCTGAGAAAGTGGGACAGTCATATCCCATCAAATTCTCACATCATTGTTGGTCATGCCGAACAGAGCCGAGACTCGGCATGGCTGGCTTTCCGTGGCTGCTGCTTGATGGAAAACACCTTTGACGATGGCGTAACAGAATTCGACATTACTTCCAGATAAGCATGAAAACTAATCGTGTGCTGCAGAAAACTGCATATGCGATGTAGGTCGAAAGAAAAGGTTAGCGTTTCATTTTTTCCACCCACTCCAGATTTGACACAAAAAATGTGTGAAGTAGTGAGCCGGGGTGGGCTGTGCTGTGCTGTGTGTCGGGGGGGGGGCAGAGCCGCGGCAGATGCATCCGGTTCTAATGAGGAATGTGATAAAGACGGACAGCAGGTCCATTTCCTTGACTTGGGAAGACTAATGTGCGAGCTAACTCCTCAGATGTGTTTGTGGTAGTGTCATTCTCCACTGGGAGTGCAGCCACCCTGTCAGACCTCATTTCATCCACTCCGAGGGAAATTTACCAACCAACAGACCTCCTGTGAACACCGTGGCTATCTAAGTTCTGCTCAGAACAAACTTGGTCTTTTCAACCTGACTACTCCGATTGTATCTACCTGCCAAGAGTCTGAGGACGCAAGAGAAAGAAGCAGCACAGTAATGATGGGTTACAAACTAGTACAGGGCTGTGCATAAAACACCTCTGATATGTTTAACCTCCAGTCTAAATGCTCTTTAACCCTTTGATGCACGAGCTAAGCAAACAGCTTCTAACACACAACATGGGTCAAACTCGACCTGTATTAACAGTTTATTTAATTATTGTTATTTAATTAAATGTTATTTAATGTTTAATTCTTACTTATTTATTAAAAAAATAGTTTATGTAGATATGTTATGTAAAAATGTTTACAAATGTCAACTGTTCCTATCAAAGTTCATAGTGAATACTTAAGGGTCAATTTTGATCCATGTTGTACATTAGAAGTGATGCAAAAATGAAAAAAACAATAACAATAAAACTGAAATAAGAATATGTGATGATCAAAAACAAGCAAATTGAGGAATTCATGGAAGCCTGAACAATGAAATTCATTTATTACAAATATCTAGAAAACAGAATCTTAGTCGGGTCACTTTTCACCCTGGTTGAGTATCAAAGGGTTAATAACATGTTAGGAATTTTTCACCATCAGCAAATAAAGTGGAAAACTTTTTTTCCCACAGAAAAAAGTTGGAAGTCAGCCGCATGCTCTGCTTCTCACAGTACCAGCAATACTTAAAACATATTTATTCGTGTTGAGGTCTGGAAACTTTATGTTTAGAGACAAGCAGCAGCTTTGGCTATTTTAAACTGGAAGTTTAATAACTGAAGCTTCACGTAAGCACAATGTCTGTTAGATCTATTTCCTTCTCTCAATAAAGGTTTATTGACAGCTACACATCCTTTCAGACTCAAAGTGTTGAACTGTCTTCTCACCTTAGAAGGACAAACAGAAACAGCTGCAGATTGTTTTATATCTGAAACAGAGTGGAGTTGATGTTCTCCTCTCTGTGTAAGTGCTGTTTATCTGATTGATCTATCAGGCCTTGCACAGTTGTTAAAAAGTCCCATTTTCTCTTTCTGTATTTTTCTGTAACTACTGTTTTGGAAATTCCTGCTGTTTCACTTATTTTCTCTTTATTTTCTCCTTCCTTACATCTTCCATCAAACCTCCTCAGAAACCTATCCTCTTTAGCCATTTCAGATGCCCATTAGATAGAAACTGAGGTGTGTTTGGATAGTAGCTTGTGTGAATGTTAGGGGGACAGAATGTCAGTGACTGGCTATTGTTGGGAGGACACAGCTGTAGCCGATTGATTTAGCATTGGAATGATGGAAGAATTAAAGTGTATGAAAAGTAAAGCGCACAACAAAAATAAAAAGTGAATAAAGGAAACACTGAAATGTGTAACATTATGACTGGTGTTGAAAAAAAATGAATAACTTAATGTCTAGTTTGACTGTAAATGAAATGAACGGAAAAAAAACATGGTCTCTGAACAGCTGTCCATGGTACTCAATTCAATTCAACTCTGAAAGCAATAACAGCCTTACTAGTAATATTTAACTATGTGATGTGATCACATAGACGGTGAGCAGTTGTGTGTCAAACTGAAACCATGTTCATTACACATGGTACTATACTTGGCTTCATGGTGTCTCGCCATGTCAGCTTTTGCGTCTCTGATAATGAGGTTTGGCATTTTCTCATGCTAGCGGATCTAAAATAGGCCTACTCTGTGGTCAAATCCGTTCTGTTAGCATTTTTTCTGCTGACGAATTCACAATTGGAGACCATAGTTTTATAAGGGAGACATATTCTAAACGTGATTTCATTAGATTTCCAAAATAGAAATGGCTTCTTAAAGCCTCAAAGAGGGCTCTGCAAATTGGATTTGCTTCTATTACATTTACAGTGTATGCACATTGATTCTTGAATACAATACCTTTTAGGCTCGTTTGACAAGCACCACTATCAATACGACATAGTTTGCCAAAACAGGGAAGCAGATCGGATAGTTTTCCCGTCTTGTGATTTTCACGTATTGCTTAGTGTGTTTCTATCCTTCAACACATGAAAGCACAGCCGAAACTTACATTCTTACATTCAACTTACAACTTACATTGAAAGTTTTAAAGAGCTTTAATGTCACAGAACATTAGTCATTTAATACAGGTTGTCTAATAATATAAGAGAGGGAACGTTCGTCCACCCCCTCTTCTTCAGCAGGGAGTAGGTGGACAGGCACTTTCTCGGGTTTAGAAGAAGCATGATCTTAAAATACTGCGTCTGAATCTACTGCAAAGGGTACATACCTGCAAACAGTTCAACGTTAACAGACTAAGTAGAACAGTTGGTGTTGGTTCACATCACTAAGAAGAAGTTGCATTAAAGCTTGTGCTGCTAAAGCAATCCGGCTCGGCACTGTCTGCACGGTTTACCCACAGTGAATCTGACAGACAGGCAGTAGCTAACATAATCTGGAGGAGTGGACAATCCAGCGCGCTGTGCTGTTTGTTTGGGGAAAAGTAGCGGAAAGAGCTCCCGACGATGTAGCAAGCAGACTGTTTCATGATTAATCAGGTTTAAGGAGGATAACACCTCTCTCTCGAAAACAAGAGAGTGAATTCTCACAGGACGACGCTAACGTGGAACAGATGGAGATGCCCTTCTGTCCTTACATGCTCTATGCTCAGAAAAGCATGACGTGAGCTTTTAAATCTACACGGAGGATTTCACGGTTAGGAGCGTGCTGCGGAGCTGAAACGTGGGATGCAGTGTTATGTACCGTGTATTGTGATGTAGAAGAGAAACTATATGGTGCATATGTAACGATGCATTGCTCCACGTACACAACAGTACATAGAGAGTCACTTCAACATGCAGCTTTAACATGTTAAGAAAATTCACTAACAGGCCTCACAGATTAACTCTGGCATAAGGCTGTGTTTCCGAAGTGGATCCGAAGAGGATCTCGGTAAGGGAATATTACTGGGGCTAGTTCTGAGGAGTACAATTTCCACTCAGCGTATCTTACCCTCCATGGCGTCAGTGAGGTAGCTAGCAGCACTTAGCGCCCTGTCTCGGCCCTCCTGGGACAACTGGGGGAGGAGCATGCTGCTCAGTTCGTTCAGTGAGTTTGGTCCCTGTAGAAGACAAAGGGCATTTCGGTCATGTAAAAGAGACAGTTTGTAAACAACAAAAGACTGACGATACCATCATACTGTACCCTCTTACGTGCCAGAAAGCAGCAAATACATGAATTAAAAGTGTTTTACTTTTCTTCTATTCTCTCTTTTTCTTTCTTCCCTTAAAGTCCATTTGTGTAGTTTTGTGCAGTTTTATGTACTAAAAACAATCTTAATACATTTCTACATCAACATTTTCCATCACTCTTTATCTTACAGGCTTATAGGCTGTTCAGGCTGTTTATGAACTGTTACTAGTTAATGTGTCTTTAAGACTGCTCACGCTGAAACTCTTTATAACTTAAATGTGAATCCAGTGAGGCTAAATAGCTGTAGCCTGGAATTGGTAGACATATTGTTAGCATCCTAGGAAAAACATGTGTGACAGCTGTTGTTTATATTGTGTGAATAGCTTGGACACATTGCTGGTTCCATTTGCTTGCATTAAAAGTGAAGAAGGTAAAGTTGTTATTTTGGAGATGTTTTCCTAATAATAGTGACGATATGTTCAAATGTTTTACAAAAACAATTAATACAAGTTAATGATTTGTCTTGAAATGGACTACTGCATCGAGCTTTGAGGAGTAAGTGCTTTTCTTTCATATAAACCCTTTAACTAAATGTTGTTTTTGTAAAATGAACAGCATATAAATGATAAATATAATTTAAATATAATATAACATATAAATGGTGATTTCTAGTCCTGCTGTGGCTGTAAAATATACACTGAAACTATAATCACTTCATGAATTATTCCAGAAAATTCCAATAATTCCAACTTCTTAATAATAATACTAATAATAATAATAATACTACTACTAATAATAATAATAATACTAATAATAATAATAATAATACTAATAATAATAATAATAATAATAATAATAACAACAATAATAATAATAATAATAATAATAATATATTGTCAATGAATAAACAGTTGGTTAGGTAGGATTTGAAATTCTGTAGTCTCTCTTGCAGTACAAAACAGCACCTGTTGAACCTTTGTATGCTTTTTTTGCCATTATGTTCTTTTTTTAGAAAAGCCTTCTCAAAGGCCTATTTTCTCTTTTTCCATTCGGGAATCTTTGAAAGCCTACGCATGCTTTGTTTTCATAATGTTAAAGGGCCCAGGTCATATATAAAAGAAATGGTTATGAAAAAATTAATTATGGCTGTTTTGGTTACGTAAATGTAGACAAATACATAATTACAACAGAATATGATCAAATGTAAGAAAAATGTAGGAGATGAGGCATCCAAGCCATCGTACTGTTTTTAACTCGTTGCTTGATTAATTGTCAAAGCAGTAGATAAATTGCTTGATTACTTATTAAGCCAACAGTGACAACCCTACAGCTATCAAAGGGCTGTCCAGCCAGTTTGAAAGTCCAATTGTCTGCATTGTACCATAACCCAGGAGCTGGGACTTAATGTGATCCCACCATCTATACACCCCTGTGTTTTGTGGGAAGATGGCTCAATCACAAGTCAGCAATCCATAAACAGTTTTAACCATGACACTGTCATTATAAAAACCTCTGTATGATTTTATTTGGAGCTGTAGCCCCGTAATAACTCTGTGGGTGTCTTTTATCGACTATTATAGCCACGGTCTCAATTATACGAGGCCTTGTCTTAAGCTTCAACCCTTAGATTTTCAAAATAAGTGTTTGACCCCAGGTAATCAACGGAATGACGCAAAGTCACTTTGTCACTGCCCATGAGAACACCCACGCATGCTGTTTTGGCAAGAGGGAAACACCAGTGGTCCTTTCTCCTGTGTATGTGTGTGAGCAAGACAATGTGTGTGCGTGATTGTGTGCGACAAGATGCCACGACTCCTATTCAACTGTTGCTACGTTACCATGGCTGCATCGCCAAGACAACAGTGTATCCTCCCCCCACTTCCCCCTCACTCATTTCTGTCAGATAGGGATGAGGTTGTCAGGTCTCTTGAGAGTGCCTGATTAACCCATGAGCCTTTCAAGACTTTCTCTTCAGAACGAGAACAACTTCGTATGTGTTTACAGCTTCTGCCTTACAACGAATCCTATGGGCGTTTTAATATGGCATAATAAAAAATGTATAGTGTCAATTAACCGTCGTTCAGTTCCCTCAAAAGCTTGTTCTCGATAATAGCGTCCTTTGTTTCGTGTTCAATGTCATCACATCAGCAGTACTAACCAGCTACTATAAGCATCTCCTGATCTTAATTCATACATATACACTCATATATTAGTTCACATCATTCACATGGGATGGCTGGGTAAGCTAATTGCTGATAAGCCATGCATTTGTGTGACTTTCAAAGAAATAACTGAGTGGCTTTGAATGCATCTCAGTGCCATGCTTTGAGGGAGACTTTGTATAGGCTGTGATTAAGCAATGTGTCATTGAGTGCGTTGACCAAGCTGGTTCAGGGAAGTAAGCTTTCGTTTCTCTGGAAGAACCCGGTATGATCTCTACTCAGCCACTTATGTTCAGGGTATCAGAGTTTGTTTATTCAATACATGAAACGCTGTACATTTACAAAGATAACAGCCCAATCATTATTTCAATAACTTGTCATATTGTATTGAATGGCTCAGAATATAGTCTGTATAGTCAAGAAAACATTCCAAGGGAAATATATTTATATATGGAGTAGAGTCAGATTTCTAATGGTTCCAAAAGTGGTCAACATATCAAATGAAAGAAAATAAGGTCTTCTGTCAGCCCACAATAAGGCAATGCATTCTGGGTGTTGTTAGGCACAATGTAAGGCAAAGCAAACTTACTGTTAAGCATGGCCTCCAGTGGCTTGTTGTTAATATAAAACAGTTACAATTACTAATGTTACGGTTCATCCTCCTGGGTTGTGGGGGTAACTGGAGGCTAATCCAGTGCTCACTGGGCATGTAACCAGGCCACCAGTCCATCATAGGGCAGACACACAAACGTTCACATTCAAACCTAGGGGCCTGTCTTAGAAGAAACCCAAGGACCCTGACTCCCTATCAGCAAATTAAATGCATGTACTTGTTGCTGTGAGGCAACATTGCTACCCACTGTGCCACCACCAATGTTAGATTAAAAAATTAAAAAATCACACAGCTACTGGATTTCTCAGAGCAATGTACAGCCCACCACACAGCCCAGATCTCAACATCACCCAATGTGTTTGAGTTTGGATCGTATAGGGGAGAGAATACAACCAACTTCTAAGACTGAACTGAAGCTATGGAAACATATTCCTGCAGATTTCTTTGAAAACTCAAAGCAAGTCTTCTAAAAAGAATGAATGGTGTAATAAAGCTAAAGTATAGACACATTAAATACTAAAAAACAATTATTTTTTGTTTTAGATATGAATGATATTTGGCTGTTGAGGCGTTTATGGAATTCTCTGTAAAATGTATATTTCCCCCTTCTTCTTGTCACTAAAAAATAAATAACATGTACTTAATGCCTGTTTTGACTGCAAATAGAACAAATGAATGGTGGTCTTTGATAACACTGTTTGTGTATATATCAAGCTTTAAACAAAGCATCAGCCAATCAAATTTTAACATCACAAGAGTGTGTTTTATCATAGTTTCACCCATTGATGCAATTTGGAGTTGGAAAGTTTGAGTGGTATATATAAACCTGTCTGGATTTCAAAAAGTCTAGCTATGAGGTGGACTGTAATGTTTGAGTTATATCCAGTTCTATTAGTACAATGACAGTATCAGACACGTATTCTCTTTCCAATTCTTTCCAATTATCCTGCCCTTGCACCACACCTGGGATGCAGAGGGGGAAGGCACTTAGACCCATACCATTTGTAAAAAAGCATACAGTTACTCACACTTTCTTCTTTGACCTTCTCCATGGTGCATGTGGGTAATGGGAGAGGGCTCAGAGGTCCAGGGCCTGAGATGCCATTCTGATCCATGGCCACAAACAGCTTGCCATTGATATTGAGGCTGGGGAAGAAGACCTGGGAGCCGTGGCTGCCTGTGCTTTGAGCACTAGTCCGTCGCCTATGCCAGGGAAGGACGAGAGAGCCAGCCCGACTGTCCGAATCCCCGTAAATGCTGAACTCATCGTCAGCATCCGCCTCTGAATCCCTATTCCGCGTCCTAAAGTTGAAGATACTGACCTGGCTTCCTCGCCTGGTCCGCGAAGACAGAGTGCGCACCAGCAGAGCGTGTGTTTGCTGGTGGAGGAAAAAAAATCAATCCAGGAAAATCTGTACTTGTTTCTGATATTACTTTAACTCTGTACATCATTTCCACATAGAATAATATATATTACAACAATTACTGAACACAGTTATTCAAAATGTAGGTAAAGTAAACTGAAAGACAAAATGTTGCACTTAATACATGTGGAAATAATGTACATGATCAAATTAAGTAAATAAATAAAAGTATAAAAAATACAATTGTATTAAATTTTCAAACATTAAATCAATTTGTGTCACTGAAATATTTTAGGAGCAATCAGTTTAAGGAACTGGAGATAGCTATACCTTTACTCCCTCTATGGTATCTAGCTTTGGTGTTTTCTCGTCGCTGTCGTTCTCTGCCTCCTCTGAAAGAGGCCTCAGGCTTTTCCTCCTGCCCTTGTGCTCTTTGTCGTCTTGTAAAGCCGAGGGAGACAGGTCAGGGACCAACACTGACTCAGTTTCCTGAGCTTTCTGAGCTGCCTGTAAGACACCGGGTAAAAAAGAGGACGAATCGTTGCCAGTTTGTATCAAAACTGAGAAAGCAAAGGTGTACGAACACAAATGCAAGGAAGAAAAATGAGGACGAGGATCATGTTTCTTTTACATGGCCTCAGTTGTTGTGCTTGTTTAAATTTAGTACTGCAGAAAAAAACTAACAATATTTTGTTCTGAGCCCCTTGAGATCAATACCTAAATGTTTTTCTACAGTAATTAAACAGTTAATAAATGTTGTGAAATGTTACGATGAAGCTTAAAGATAGTTGCCATTAAAGTCAATGTTAGGTTGAAATTATAATGTGTTCCATATTTCGTAGCTCTATGAAGTCTTTCAGTGTGTAACACAGTATTGGGGAGCGCCAGCATGCTTTCAGTTTATGACAAACAGTGGTGAGGGGTAGAAGGGACACCTGAGATTGTTGGTTAATATAATTTTCCCACCCACTGCTGCACAGTGACATATTACAAAATCAGACACTTTTTGGGAGGCAGGTGGAAGCTGTTACATGGTGATGGAAGGTTACAGATAAACAAGAGTTTTATGGTGCTATGGTTATGGTGTATTATGCAGTGGTGGTGACAGGAACCAACATCTATGTTGCAAGTACACTAGTATAACTAGTGTATTTACAGTCCTAACCAATCAGTAAAACTTCTCCAGGGTTATTACAGTTAATAATTTCTATAGAAAACTATATTTAATTAAAAAAAATTAAAATATTTTTTTTATTTAATATTATTTAATTTAATATTTATAGTGCTAACCAATCAGTAAAACATCTCCAGGGTTATTATAGTTCATCATTTCTGTAGAAAACTATATATATATATATATATATTTAAATAATTAAATAAAAAGTTTATAATTTAATAAAAATAATTTTGTCTTGTGAAGAATGCTGTGAAAGTAGGTATTGGATAAGAGCAAAATTTAATTAGCACAACACTAGATTGAGCTTGGCTTGACTTCAGATTTCCTTAAAGACAGACAAACAAAGAACACAAAGCACTTCTAAACTCTTATTCATGTAAAAACAAAAAAACCCAAAAGGTAAAGCTTTAGTGTTTATGTTAATAAGCAATTCCTTTTATAGCTAGTTTTTGCTTTAGTAATAGTTGTAGTGGACTTTATTAACCTTATTATTATTATATGAAATTTTAATAATAGAAAAGAGTCATAAACTGCCTACAATTTTTTTGTTGTACTAATTAAATTGAAATGCTCTGTATGTGCCACTCCAGTATGAACTGATTGGTAAAGATGTGTTTTATGTCGAAACTCTTATAAAATAATGCAGCAGGCAACATATTTCAGTTACTAAGCACATCAGACATTTGGTTTCTTTGAGCACCAGTGTGACACAGTAAGCTTCGATAGAACATAACATTTCATATCAAAACACTTTAAACAATTTTATTAACACCTCAGTTTAACTATAAAGAAATTCTGAAGCTTCAGGTTTAATTGTTAAAGCAGTCAATTAAACATCATGAAGTGGACACATACCTGCTGCTCTTTTTTCAGCTGTTCCATGGCCAGCTGAAACTCTTTTTCTTTCTGCCATGCCTCAGCGATGGTGGCCTGGTTCTGCTCCTCGTAGGCCATGGCCACGACTGCCAGGATCAGATTCACCAAATAGAAGGAGCCCAGGAAGATCACCACCACGAAGAACACCATGTATGTCTTCCCCGCAGACCGCAGAGTCTGTAAATAAAGGCGGTGGTGTGGAGATGAAATGGCCAGACCAATTTAGATAATAATGTTAAGTTATAGCGCTTGTGTACGCTTGGGAATCTCTTCATTAGCCTGCTGTCAAGCTCTATCTCCAAACGCTCTGTACGGCCAGACAGAGGACATCTAGCTAATTTATCCATGAGAGAGCGTAGTAGGTACAGAGTTGACACGCACATCACATCATTTAGTTTTAAGTTTGTGGTTGGACCATCAAAGATATTTCATGCCAAAGTACATTCCAGGACAGAGGGACATACACACACTGCTGCAAATAATAGAATTGTGTGTGGATGAATATATGTATATGCATATGTATAGATATGTAAATATGTGTATGTATGTATGTATGTATGTATCTATATATATTTTTTTTTTTGCTTTTTTCTTTCATTTGTTTGTTTATTTATTTATTTATTTATTTATTATTATTATTATTATTATTATTATTATTATATATGTATTTGTTTCTTTCTTTCTTCTTTTCTTTCTTTTTTCTCTCTCCTCTTTATCCTCTCCTTTATTGCCTGCCAGGCCTGGCTAAATAAAGTAATTTTTTAAATAAATTAATAAAATATTTTAAGATTTCACTGGAAGAGAGAAAGACCATTTTTGTAGGGATGCCCTGTTATGCGACCTTTCTTGTGCATATCTGCTGATGCCATAACACACACGCACATATATAAACAATGCTAATATGTATAAATTGAAAAAAGCCTTTTTGTTGCCTTGACTCAGCTTCCCCTAAATATTCTGCTCTATACATCACTGCGCTGCTATATAATCCAAAGCAAATATCAATATGACTGCATCCCTGTGCCTACATTCATTAGATATGATCTGTCAACTCTCAGCCTATTACATCACCAGTAACTTATATTACGGGATCTTTCATTACATGTTGTATACTAAACACCCTCCTTATTATTAGTCTATTTACTACAACTAAGGAATGCAAACACCATCAAAATGCTAAAAGTAAAACTAGATCAAAAGAACAATCATGGAATTTAAAAATAGAAACAATATAAAACAATAAGATCCATGGCTGTTTGGATTACATCCACATAAAATGGCAATTTTTTTAAGAACAAAGCCTCCAGTTATTAAACAGACAGTGGTGCAGACCTGATGGTAGAGGTTTTCCCAATAGTCCTGTGTCATGAGTCTGAAGAGGGACAGAAAGGCCCAGCCGAAAGTGTCAAAACTAGTGTAACCATAGTTTGGATTGCGACCTATCTTCATACATTCAAAACCATCTGGGCATTTCCTGTGAAAAGAAAACAGAAGCAAGTATTAGTCTGAAACACTTCAGTTCAGAGTTAGACTATTAGAAGTAATCATTATACCAGTGACAAAAAAGCCTTGTGTAATCTCAGATTATTAATTGCTCACTCACAATGCGGCTCACTGAGAGCAGTAGTCTCTGTTCAAAGAGCTTGATATATTACGTCTGTTACACCATCATTTAGATCTTCAGTATTCCTTCAGAACTTCCCCTTGCATCAAGTTTTGAACATTTAGTTTTCAGTAGCTGTAGCTGGCAATGTCTTACAGCCAGGCTCAACAAGACAAGTGGTCAGTTAGTGGTCAATTATTGGTATATTGGGAGAATATGTATGATTTAATTCAAAAACTTAACAGTGCTGACTGACCTTAAGACACTGAATGACTAAGACATTTTTTGTTGTTTAACTGAGAGAACATTTATGTTGGTCTCCTGGTGTTTGTGAACATCAGAACACATAAAAAGTCAGAAACGCAGACGAGAAACACTCGACGCGGAATGTAAAGTGAATGTATGTCACTAACTCGACTTCTAAAGGTTGAGGAGGTGATTTAAACTGTACAACTTTTTATACAGTTGACACAGCACTCCGTCATACTGTCCCGCGATGTAATATGTCCGCAGGGTGCTCCGACAAAAAGATCAAAAGTGAACGACCTCTCACACCTCGAGCCGTCACAGGTCACCTGATGAGGCGAGGGACTGTCAGCATGGGTGAGCTGAGAGGCCAGTGGCGCCTCAAAGGCCTGTGCCCATTCCTGCTCCCCGACGTTCTGCCCCCTCCTCTCCCATCTTCCAGCAGCCTCATTGTCCTCGGGGCAGCGGCGTCTGGTGCCAGGCTGCTGAGAGTGTGAGGGTGTGTGGCGATGGGCGCTATCGCTCTCAGACACCTCACTGTGGAGGATGTGCTAATGGACGGGCCCCACTTCAGCTCGAGTTGAACAGGGGGCCTCGTACCCCACCGCACTGATATCGCTCCCTGTTTCCCCTTCTCGCACAATAAAGAACGCAAACATGTGCTATCAAAGCAATGCCCTCCTGATTGGAACTATCAGGGTCTGGCATTTATGGCCTAACGAAGGCTCTAGAAAGCCAAGTGACAGTTAAACCTTAGAAGTCTGAGGACATAGCTTTATTTTCCTTTATTATTAAAAAATGTTGGAGTTATTTTTAATATTTACAAGTCATAAGCACTTGGGTTTTTATTTCCTCTACTTATTATTAATTAGAAAAAAAATGTTTGTGATTGATGTTTAGTCTCTTTATTTTAAAGGGCCCACATTTTTCCTCATCTTTTTTACTTACATAATTTGTGTTTTTCTGTAACAAAAAAAATCATAATAATTTTTTTACATGCCAATTTTCCAACCTCTCTTCATTCCATACAATGTAATATAGTATAAGTAGGTGAGCTCTGCTCTGGTTGGCTACACTGCATTGTGCTTCATTCAAAAAGCACTGAAAGCTAAACTGCAGTAGGCTGAATAGGCGGCTACATGTAAATAGATTGGCTGTATTATTGGCTGTAATACAGGCTGCACTAGCAGCATACTTTCTCTATATGTGTTTTCCATGATAATAGAGAAACATGCTACCTGGTCCAAATAAAAAGAGAAACCTCAATGGCTGTCGATACACTGTGGTAATAAAATAAAATGTACTGGTTTTTAAAATTACAGCTACATAATAAATTAAATTTAGATTCTGAACCACCGTATTCTAAACTGTGCCTCTGTGTGTTTTTTCTATTTTCTTTTTTTGTTTTGCTTTTTTTTGGTAGAACTGTAAAAGCTGTTATTCTTTCTGCAAAACAAGACTGCATCATGTACTTTCATCTATTTCACATAAAATCTTCTTGTCTGCTTACAAACATAAATACAATATTGATTTCATATTTAAAATCCTTGTTTTCATGAACCACAATTTAAAAAAATAATAAATATATGACTTTACTTTTGTTAACGCAGGCAATAGTTGCAACTTCTAAGAGCTCAGTAGTGTGTTTTAAATGATCCCATTAAAGCCCCCAATTTATCCCCCCTCCACTTTTTTCCAGGAAACATGCCACGGTTCATTTAGCTGGTGAGTTTGAGTTGCAATATAAGAACTTGATACAATGGAAAATCCCAACATCCATGCCATTAGATTTCACCAATACCTGGCATACCACCATCATTTGCATTAGTAGGCCATCAACACTATGTGCATCAGTAATGCACCAGACAAACAGTTATTGATAATGTTCTAAGATGCAATAGAGGGGCATCCTAATGCTGTTGTCATTTAGAAGAGATACGAAGCCTAGCATGGAGTCACTTGGAGAATCTGTCAAAGAAAGTGCTCTCACTCAGCGGAATGGCAGCTGGGACCATATCACTGAAGCACAAGGCATTCTAACATAGGCTATTTTAGGAACCAGCGGGTACCTCTGTCCTGCTGAGGTCCAGAGAATGGGAAGGAGGCAAAGACAAAGCCAATGTGATGGACTCTGGGAATTTGTGTTCAGCGCTCCTGCATGTAAACCAATACACTCTCGCTCACTATTGTTTCCGTACGGCTGCCTTTTTTCAATGCTGGTTATGTCAGAAGTCCGTGTTGGTACGCGCCAAGATGTACTACAGGTCACTTCCGATGGATTATAGCCGCAGACCTCGGGATGCTTCAGGTCTGGATCAAATAACCACACTGATCGACATGATTGGCAGGAGCCTGATTCTAATTTGTATGAACCTAATTGGCAACATGCAATGGAAAGAGAGCTCATACTGCAATTAATAGACGCAGTTTACATGCAAGGACAAAGCAGTTGGCCTAGTGGGGGCGGTAAACCTATCAATACGATCACACTCCATGTGCAGTAAAGGCATCTACTTTTGGAAATGAATGTCAGCTCAACTTAAAATTACACGGTAATTATACGCACTGGCTTTCTTGAGTTCCATGTAAAGACACCTGAGGTCTCACAACTCAAACTTCTGATTTTAGTCGAAACCTCTCCTAAATCATATCTTAGCTATAGAATTATAGATAACTTCTATAATAAACATCTTTAAACCAGTTCTAAATAATCCAAACTCCCAGAAAAGCTATTTAACTTCCTAATTGAATATAAATGTTAAGAAGCCCTTTTGTAGATATTTATAGAATAAAACTAATCTTAATCCACCATCTCTGCATGTTGATCTCCATTTTTCATAACTAATGTAATATACAATATACTGTAAAGTATTTTTATATATATATATATATATATATATATATATATATATATATATATATATATATATATATATATATATATATAGTATTTTTATTACTCAGTTACCCGTCTTTATCAGATAACCAGAATTTTTTTTCTCTTGGGCTCCCAATTATAGACAGCTATGGCATCTCTGGGGTTCAAATGCAAACAACTCCTGTAGCAGGGTGAATGCTTAGTCTGTCACACCTCTTGCAAGCTCTCAGATGTCTGAATGTTTAAAAAATATTTGTAATAAATATTTGAAAACTAGTAACATGCGGTACAATGACCTGAGAACTCACCCCAACATAAGGAGAGTCCCAGTGATCCCACAGCTGTCAGTACCTGGAATCCCAGGAGGTGTAAATACTTGGAGGTACTGTCTTACAGAAAGAGTCCCAGCTAGTGAAGTCAATATACAAATTCTATATTGTTTGACAAACTATAAATCACTATAAAAAGCTGGAAATAGCTGAGATTTTTCAACTTAACGTCTGAGGTGGATGAACTTAAGTTAACTCAAGAAAAAACGTGTAGTCAGTTACTTTAGCGTTTTGTTGAACTGACTTTTTATAGTGTTCGCACTGAGGAATCAAAAACTGAGTGTGAAATTTCGAAACCCATCCGAGGCCTTGTGAAGGCGAGGTAGGGAGTGATAGCGTGCTCATCAACATTATCTAGTGGACAACAAACTTGCCATTAGCCTAACAGATGTAACGTTAGCTGAAATATCCCTCCCAAAAAAGGATCATCACCCAAATCAGATTTAACAAAAACAATTATTGTAAGACTAAGTTGAGGTTTGTGTGGGGGCTAGGTTCTTGATGATGGAGGGTTTTTTAGGTTTTATATGTTAATAGAGGTAATTATCAACAGTATGTCTTTAAAATGTTCCTTCAGGGTATTCAGATGTGTCACTACTGCTGCTTCACTGAAATGTTTTTGTTGTTTATTGGTACTCCGTAGAGAGTTTATTACTCTCCCACAAATGACCACTAAAATAAAGTTACCAGATGCTTAATATTTCAAACCCACAACATTTGATTTGCTGGGCTGAAGGATGTTAAGTACTCCATGTGTCATGTATGTTTTAGATCCTTTCATGATCTACACCTCAGTAAATACAGTAGCTGGAGTACAATAGGTGAGGCAGAGGGGTGTCTCCTACAATAACTTGGGGTCCAGCCACTGATGAGCTTCCATAGTTGGCGAAAGGCCATGGATAACAGGGAGAGCAATGACTGACCTCTCAGTCGCACTGTTAGGTCAGAGAAAAAGAACATTGGCAGAGCCTACAGAAGCCCTGTCCACCCTGAAACAACAGAGGGAGTGAGAGCAGGCTTCAAAGCCTGGTGATTGTGCCCTTCTGGCCTGCTAAGCGCTGAGCTCAGATTTCCATCGAGGTCCACAAGGTGACCAAACACACTCCACTTTCCCTCACACAGATTAGATCACTCTAAATGGCTCCAGTACACACAGTAGTCATAAAATCACAGCCAGCCAGAAAACATATACATATATTTGAGCCTGTTATCTGAAATAAATAATAAAACAATTAAACTATCCCAAAATATGAATCAATCACCCTTAAAATGACTGGGAGCCCCTTTTTCAAGGTAATGATTAACAAGTACGTGTAGAAATTTGCATAGCTGTTAGCTAGAAAATGCTTCAACTAATTAACAATTAAACAGTTGGTCTGAGAAAAAAAGAAGACGGCCAGTTGAGCGCTGCCGAGCTATTTAGAGTCAGATCTGATCTGGCTTCGAATCAAAACCTTGATCTGTCCACTTGGGTGACCTATAACTATCACTCGTGTCATATTTAGAGGTTTCAAAATACAACCTAATCACAGTTTATAAATAGTCTCTCTTGCTTTAATGAACATACCCTAACACCATGCAATTACTTGTGTACTCCACTTGGACAGATGGGTGTATTTTTAATAGATATGTTTGGCGTGTTCTTTTGCTCAGTCAACAACGTTAGGTAGCAGCGAGAAAGATCTCTATATTTCATTTGAGGTGTTTGATGTATTTTATGTAATACTGTTTTGACTAGAGTTACTTTTTGTGTTGTTTATGTTTAACTTGTTCATTCGGGTTGTTCTAGCATTGCAGTTGGAAATGCTGTCCGAGCTGTGTCGATGAGCTTAAAATCAGAATAAAATAAACCACAGGACGTCTGTGTCTGTGTATTCTACTCTACTGTTGTATTCATAAATCAAATGAACTTTTTTATTTGTATTTTAGTGACATGTTATGTTATTTAGTTATGTCTAGTTATGTTATAGAGCCATGTTGAAATTTCCAGCTTAAATAACAACACAATAACTATTATTATTTTAATGTTAAACAATTTTGATGCTTGCTTATTAGTATTAATTGTAAAAATACTTTTTAAATATTGTTTTGTCCTTTGTTCCATTTTTGATTCAATATCTAAATACCATTTTGTCTTGATACAAAATCTTGCTCCAAGATTTTTATTGTCATTTGTGTTATAGAAACATACAATCTAACTCAAATCTTAATCTAATCTAATTTATTGAATGCCTTCTTGGGTATTTCATAAGAAGAATAAAGTAACTGTAAAAATAAACATTATCGGGGTTGGGCAAAAAAAGTACTGATGGCTGATTACTGAATACACAGTCCTAAATTAAAATACATTTCAGAACATTTATAATACATTTATAATACATATTGATAAAGTACATGGTTTCTCTGATTTCACACTGTTCTTCACTATTATTGGTACTCTCATCGCTGGCTTCAGTCCACTATGAAAGGACCAAAGCCAACAATTCACCATATCCCAATAACAAAGTCTTGCATATTAATGATAGAAAGCCACTTGGGCAAAACACTTTTTAGCCTGTGGGACTGAAATAAACTGATTTTAACTAGCATTACCTTGACAACTAGAATTTATGGAAGAAATGTATACAAGAAAAAAGCACTTACTACGACTAGATTTAAATTAGTAGGCTTAAAAGATGAGTAAAGTAAAGCCAATATAAATTTTAGTGCAACTGTTGTTTTACAGTCTGAGTAACTTGCTGGAGTCCAGGATAATACCATACCTAAGCTTTTTAAGAACATGCCCGCTACCCAGGTCAGTCAGAGCTATATTTTAGAAACACCACTATATTTTAAAAACACCCCTGTGACTGTCAGTGGTGTTACTGATGTTCAGTGTAACAGAATGATAAAACAATGAAATGAGCCACAAGCTTCTGCAAATCCACTTTTTTACTTCTGCCATAAAATGGTAAATGATGCTGCAGTGTTAGAAAGCCAAAGCTTTGCTGAGTTTCATGGTTCTGCTTAATCTCCGCTGGACACAGGTCTGAGTCAATCTTCTTATCGTTGGCCGACACATACGTCCTTTGTTTCAGACCGGCTACGGGCAGATGTTACAATCAACATTTACAGGCCTCGCTATAATTTACAACAACGGACCATTAGGCAGCAAGGCCGTCATGGCTGTAACCCAATAACTCAAGGAGAATGTCATGCACTTTCCATTATATGTTCAATTTCTATTCTCATTCCTACTGGGAGAAAAAAAGAGAGAGAAAAAAAGAAACCTGCTTAGGAATTTGAAATATCACATTATCGATTAGTGGCTGCTTTTAAGATAATGTTTTAACAATTTGCAACTGGGCCAAAAAGTGTGGGAGGCCGGCGCACACACAGTAATAAAAAGCATGTACAGCAATTACTGTCTGCTTCTCATCGAACAGCACTTAAAATCCAGGGGAGTGGACATACTTAGCGTGAAACCCTAGAAGCCTCCGAGAGCTGATGATTCCTTCTAAGCCATCAACATGCCTATTCTATCTCCAACACTGTTTTATTCAATTTATTTATTTTATTTTATTCAACTATCTGATGGCAATTATGTGCACTTGCTTGACTTGTAAATGTCAGTTGTCAGAGAAAAAAGAATGTTCTTGGCCCGCATTATGATTTTCGCCTTCTAGATATTTAGCCTCTAATGTATAGCAAAAAGGGATAAGGTTAAAAGGGACAAAGGAAGGTGTGAAAAATAAGAACGATAATGCTGAGATGATTTGGAAGTTTCGCAGAGGCATTAGAGGCCTGTTCCTCTGGTGAGTGCAATGCGAAGTGGTCAGTGCATTATCACACAGCAGTAGTAGTACTGCTTCCTAAAAGCACAGCAACAGCGTCTACAGCATCAGAGAGAGCATTCAGAGCAATACTCGCATGTCCATCTCACGGTGATCTTTGGGTTAGGGTGCTTTTGGGAAGTCATGCCCGGGTCAATGCATGCTATTAATTGAGCGAGTTTTCTTTCGAGCCAGGACCTTAAAAGCTATTAAAGTGTAAGACATAATGGCTTTCTTAAAGGGCAGCAATCTCAGAGATGAAACACAGGAACCAATTTGTAAAATCGATTAGAACAACAATTCTATATATTTTTTTTTTCCATGTTGTTTGCAATAACATCGCCACTATCATCATCATCATCTTCAGCCAGTCCCTTCAGGAATCCACACAAACTCAAGCAGACTTTATAATACTTCCAAGTGCTCACAGTTTTATCCAGTCATCACACTATGTCACATTTACTGTAAGCAAACTGCTTTTGTACTACAAGCCAAAAAGCTGAATAATAAATAATCATATTTGGCAACAAATATCTTGAAGGCAAACCAAACCAAATGTTTCACATGAAGCCAGGATGGAAACTGTTGTACAGGGCATGTAATACTGTTATGGATCATAATCAAATGTGGACAGTTTACTACTTTTTCAACCCTTTCATTTGGTTTTCTTATATGTTTTATATGTTTTTGCACAGTGACTACTGTTAGTTCTGACTACCAACATTAGAAATCACTTTATTTCACAACTTTTCCTCACTGCTCTTAAATAACTAGCTGTCGAATTGTTTACAGTTAGCTTCATTACATAATTTTTTGCATGTAATATTTTATATATAAACTTTTCTTCATGGCTTTGAAAGGCTCGTATCATGAACTTTTCAAACTGATACGACATTGTCAAGGATTTAAAGCTTACCATTCATTACCCAGTGCAATACATAACACTGTGATCTGAACAAAACCTGGTATGATAATTTTACAAAAAAAATCTTAATTTTAAAATGTAAAAAACACATTATTTTTTTTCTTCTGGCAGTAACAGTATAAGGAAGCCATGCTTCAAAAACAAAACCACATACCACTATACTGCACATGCTACACCAATGAGTGGACGTCTATTTGTGGCGTACTATTTTTGACGTATTATGTAATGTAGTAATATGCGGTTTTGGAAGCCATTGTTTCTGTCATGGCACAAGAACAAACCCCTTTACATATAACCAACAGCTCAGCCTACAGCGGTTACAGCAGCCTGTTCATACTGAAGTTCTACAGAGAGTTTCAGCTCTGAGTGCTTTTTCACTGAGCCACAAAACTAGGCAGCCTATCAGAACAGAGCGCATTTATCTTAGATCAGTCTTAAAGTTAGAAACAGTAACAGTAAAACACAGCCTGTTTAAATCATACGCTTAATTTTTGGTGCAAAATGCTTTAAAATGCTTTAATGCTATACTATTTTTAAAATCTTGAATCTGTTTACTTTATTGTTTTGCTAAAGTACATTTTTTTACTAAAATACAAAAATTTAAATTTAATCCGCAACAATCACAAAAAAGGCTAATAATAGTGTTATTGCTGCTGCTGATTTTTATTGTTGTTGTTGTTATTATTATAACTTTACTAATAATAAGGAATCACAACCATAACTTTGAAGCAGCTGCAACACATATTTTGAAACCAGTAGCATTTTAAAGGTTGTAATATAATAACAGTATAGTAGAGATGGGAAAACTGTCAATGATTCCCAAAGCACGCAGACAGAAAGCAGTGAAAGAGCTTCTCTAGGCTTCAGTTAAACTATTGATAATGTAAACCTTAAGAAACAAAAGTACAGCATTTCTTTAAATAACTTCTACAGAGCACCAAGTTTAAAATACCACTAGCCTATTCTATCAAGACCTCTTTCTGTGTTTGCGAACCTTTGGTAGTTTGTAGTTCAGTGTCTATGCAGCGCAGACCATTCAGAAAGCAGACTGAGATACATCACAGGCCGCACCCATGCTCTAAAATGTTAAGCCCAGTACAAGTCCCCTATGGCAGATCTCTTAATGGTAATACACAGACAGCAGCTGTGTTTGTATGTGCAGTTATAATGCACAAGACCTTATTCAATTAGCATTTACAAAACATGCTTTGATGTTATCAAGTCCTAAACATATGTGGAGCACTACGATCTGTCAGTGCACTGTGAGGCCTGGATCTGGAGGTTCGCTATATAGAGCTGACATGCTCTGAATCTCAACCATTATTGTTTCCTCCTTCAAATACAAATAGGGTTGATGAAACGAGCCTAATCCACAATCCTAGACTGTTACATGACCGTCTTGACCTAAAACGACACCCCCAAAAATCTACAAACACCAGCTCAGCGGGAAACAACAACAGCGGAGCAGCAGCAATGGTAGACTATATATACAGAAATGAAGGCGGTCTGTGAAGGGGATATCAGCACTTCTCACACCCTTTCCGAGAAACCATCATGGGCATGGTTGATGTTCATCTCTAAACAATTTGGCCTCCTGTTCACCAGCTACTTAATCGAATATTCCTACCCACCTTGAATGCTACAGCTTGTACAGGCCAGAATGTTAACATGGCACCATTTAGGGCTAGAACACAAAACAAGTCACAAAACAAGCTGCCCAATGGGAAGGCAACTTCAGCGCCCACGTCTTTAACAAGACCCCGCACAAGGTTCATTCCAAAATGTTAGTTTCACTTTAGCCAGTTTCTCAAACCTTGGACAACACTGAGGCTTCGCACTAAAGAGACTTGCATCAAAACACCCACCATAACCTATAAGCAGCAGCCATGCTGTGTGGGGTTTTTTTTTCTACCCAACCAAAGTCATATCCATTCTATATAGACATCAGAGGACAATTTCTAACACATTCTATGGCACCTTTCAAGGCTGTAACAAAAAATTGATGGTTAATGACTTCTGAACAGTTCCTCTAGGTAAATTAGTGTATTGCATGTATTTTAAAAATAATTATCAATATTGTCTCGATAATTCAGTTGAACTGAACAAAGGTGAGCTGCCGTGCACTCAATACTGCCCTAAAGAATGAGGAACACAGCAAGATGTAGTGACCAAGCTAGTGAGACACTTGTCTACTGAACTATGTCTCTTCAATAAAGAGGAATAACAAGAACAATGTGAAAAGCAAAGAAAAACAGGGGCCGTCAAGTCTAACATGTTACTTGTGAAATCAAAAAAAACAACAACAATTCAAAAGCCTTATTTAGCGGCTGACTGGTTGCTGTTCTATCCGATGCTGAGGAGAACTGTTCAAGGCCACTGAGTCACGCATACACACGCACTGGTGCTGAGTCAGGCCTTCAAAGCCGCCTAGCTGTGTTTGCTTTAGTCACGCTCTGACAGGAACCCAATCTAGCGCCTTACAACGCCGTCAAGCTAATCTCAGACCCCCACTGGTCTGCTGAGCTGCTGTACATTCAAAGACCCAATTAGGCCACAGACTGGCCACACTCAAGTCATCACGTCGTCATCTCATTATAGACATCTTCTTTTTTATTTTTTACTTTTTCCTTTCTGAACAGTCTGAATGGTGGGCATAACAACAATGCCTGACATTTTTCTCTTTAGGAGAACTGATTAAGTGTTATAATATGATGTGATATAACATTTTAAAGTCAAAGTGAACGAGAAACCTATAAGGCATTATCCTTCTGTATTCTATCAATGTATTTCTGACGGAAACAAGATCATGAGGGGTCTCTGAACTTCTGATTAGTAGTGATATGTGGGGGTGGTGGAAGTGAGAAGTGAAATGATATATAATTTATTTAAAAAAAGTTTCACCTTTGCTGGTGAACGGTGACGTTTCATTACATTTCATTGGAAGATTGCAAGAAAACAGTGGTTTGATATACACAGACTAGGCATGCTACACTAATACCAGTTAGGGCCTCCCTTTACTCTTAAAATAGCCTTCTTCATGGCATGGACCCCACAAGATGTTGGAAACATTCCATTGAGATTCTACTCCACGTTGACATGACTGCATCATAAAATCCTTTAGATTTTTTAGTGTCTTGTGTTAGTTAGTACATCCTAAAGGTGTTCTATTGGATTCAGAGTTTGAGATGACGTTTACTTTGTGACACGATGCATTATAACGCTGCAAGTAACCATTAGAAGGTGAATTGTAGCCTTGAAGGAATACGCATGCTCAGCATTACACCACCTCCACCAGCTTGGACTGTTGACAGGCAGCTTGGGTCCATCAATTTATGCTGTTGGCACCAAAATCTGACCCCACCATCTGTGTGCCATCAGACCAGGCTAAGTTGTTCCAGTTTTCAACTGTCTAGTTTGGGTGAGCCTGTGCCCTCTGCAGCCTCAGCTTTGAGTTTCTGGCTGACAGAAGTAGAACCTGATGTGGGCTTCTGCCACTGTACGCCATCTACCTCAGGGTTCGACTTCTTGTGCATTCTGGATGCTTTTCTGTTCACTGCAGAGTGGTCATCTGAGTTACCATGGCTGTCTGTCAGCTCAAACCAGTCTGGCCATTGACCTCTCTTATCAAAACAACACTTCTGTCTACTAACCTGCTGCACACTGGCTGTTTTTCTTTTCTGCAACTGGTTCGACTGGTTTGTGTTAACAAATCCCAGAAGATAAACAGATATGGAGATAATTCAATCAGCCCATCTACCACCAAAAATCATGCCATAGTCAAAATCAGTGATATCACATTTTTTTCCCAATCTGATGGTTGATGTGAACAACCAGTATCTACTGCATTGCTACCACATGATTGGCTGATTAGAGAATTGCACAAATGTGTATAAGTACAAGTGCTCTGTGAGCGTAAAGAATCGTGCTTGATCTGACCAACGTTTCAGGTTTACTTCACACGTACCTGTGATGCATTTCATTTTGTGGTCATGATTATAGATTAAAGAAAAAAATGCACAGCACTGCTCTGAGTTACCACTTATCCTGCAGCAGATAACATTAGAGCCTGCATTTCACTTACCCAGCATCACTTGAGTTTCCACATATTAAGGCATCCTTAGCTCCTTCCACTTTGTAGAAGTTGTCTGGGGGTAAGAATAACAAAAAATATATTACCAACAACATATGAGGCCTACAATGATTATAAACTTGCTAAAACAAATGTGTTCAGTTATAGAACAATACACTTTCCCACCCTTTCAAAATGACAGTGAGTGAAACATAGAACATGGATATTAGGGTTTTATTTCACTTGGAAAAGAGATCTTTGAATTATGATATAAAAATACTTCAGAGTGCTCTAATGTCAAATGTTCTGTTCTTACAGTGTCAGAACTGTTTTCAGTGGTGGTGATAGGAACCAGACGTCTGAGAGGTTTAGTGCCTCTAAAAGCTACCTCACACAAAGTTACTGCTTGAAATGCGTGGAGATGCAAATCTGTATCCCCTCAACGCCCCCACCCTCCCTTCCCATCAAGACACTCTGAATTACTTTGTTTACATTCCATTGCTTGATCACACTGAAGAATCTATATGTTAAACTTTGCTGTCTTTGAGAAACAGTGCTTTGGTCCTGAGGTGATAATACAAGAGAAGATACGCAGTGAAGACAAAAGCCATCAAACTGTCTCAAGGCTACGTCACTGCCTCTGCTAAAGAGAGTGACTGGGAGATTACATGTATAATGGTCTTGGCATGAGCACCGGCGGCCCTTCTGCCAGGCCCCTTCATTTTATCTCCTCCAGGTTTCACACTATCCCCCTTTTCTTCCAGTCCCTCTCCACCACTCCAAGCCTGGAGTGCTTTTAGATGGCACAGGCCGGAGGGGGGATCCGTAGCAGGTCGTGTTTGGCAGGCCACCCCAGCCTCAGCCTCCAGCTGTCAACATTCCTGGTTTCAGCAGCATGGCCTTAAATGTGTCTCTTGTGTGGCCTGGACTCTGACACAAGCCACCAAGTCGCTGTGCGCCTGCGCTTATCAGATTGCAGTGTTCCTGCTGCCCGAGTGCCGCCTGATCAGGTTCTACTGTTTTGGACAATGACGCCGTTAGCCCATACGAAACAGAAGACGTGCTGTCGGTCTTCAGTGCATGCAGCACTAAAACTGAATCACTTGCACGCATGCATAATGTATATAATCACACTTTCAAGGGTACGTATAGTATATCATCGCTGTGTGAGGAAAATAAGGATCTCCAAAATGACACCTTTAGAGAAAAATGCAAAAATGTTCTGAACTTTCAACGTAAAGGGATTTTATTCCAAGCAATTCTGGAGCAGTTCTACAGGTTTTCATCTTGTCACACAATGTAGGGCAGCTCAAATAAAACATTAACACGGAAAAACATGGAAATACTACACATGGTGATGATATACATAGCTGTACCATACTTTAATCCTTAATAATAATATTAAAAAACAAACAATTGGTTTGCACAAGTGTCTGTTTGCAGTTATTTAAGCTGACTGACCGTTTGCAAAGTAATGTCCTGTGATTCTCTCTGACAGCCATAGCCACCTACTTCAAAACTCAAAACTAAACAAGTCTGTAGTGAGAAAGACGGTGGGAGTAAATCACTAAACAATATTAGGTGTGTTCATATTTATGCCCTCCACTGTATCTCTCACTAACCACTGTCAGCTTTGAAAGGATAGTTTCATTACTGAAGTACTGTGCAAGGGTTTTTTTTTTGCTTTGGTAAACGTAAACATAAAAAGAAATTCCACCAACTTTTCAAAATACATTGATCATAATTGTAACCAAAGTCATCCAGACTGAAATAAACCCTCCTACTGAGACCTAGGAAGTCAGACTTGTTCAGAATGGCGGTGATATGAACCAGACATCTGAAGCATTAATGTATTTAAACATATTTAAAGTTCCTACATATTGAGATATTTTCCTTAAAGGTTGTGAATGTATCTCCAGATACCTGAGATATTGTGTAATGAGTCAAGGTTCAGCCTAAAAGGCATCTTTTCAATTAAAGCCATGGCAGAACTATACATGCAATACATAATCTAGCCTAGGTGCTATATCACTATTTTTCCCATCATCAACATTACAAACGGATGCATGTGTTTATTCACTGGTCATTTGGGTAGTAAACACAATGGCTATATTTGTGTTGCAGATATTGCAACCTCTAGCTCCGGTCACCACCAATGTAAACAAATCAGTCAATAGAGTGGACACGGTAGAGAGTTCCTGTGGAATTCCCTTTAAGCCGGCCAGTATTCTATATTCTTACTTCTACACTTTTCTTAATGTTACTAAAGGTTTTAGTCTTTTAGCACAAGGGCTACAGATGCTACCAGGTGGGCCGAACTGGAAGTTGTAAAAGAAACAGGGCTTTTGTAAGCAGTCAATTATTTTAGCTGACTGTTAATAACTACAGAACGCTCACAACAACAACAAAATTAAAAAAAACAGGTGCATTTGCATCCATTAGGTTTAAACACATTTATGTAAATACAGTGAAGTCAGATATTCAGTATTTGGATTTATGCAGATTTGTGAAACTGACCATGTTGAGGCTTTTCTACAGAAAGGCCAGTCTTTTTTAAGTCCTGTTTGTTCCATTGAAAGAGATGTTCAGACAGCTCTCACTTGGATTTGATCTACTGATCAGAAGCTTCTGCACAAACGCATGGAGACCATGCCAGCTCGAGCACATTTAGTTTTTTAAATAATAGGAATTAATGTTGGTCCCTTAAACCAAAAGAAATGCCTCATACATCTTGTAAAAAGATTCTGGTCTTCTGATCTCTGTGTGTTTTGAAAAGTGCTTATCTATCAGCCATGTGACTTCCCTCCCTAAGCTACAGGAAATAAAGACAGTTAGAAGCTGGGACGGGTCTCTTTTTCCCATCGATTTAAATGTGCGCAATTAGCGGAGTTAAAGAAATCAAGAGTGTGTCTATAAATATTTCATGCATGATATTTGCCTCCTAGAAGTTCCATCTAGATTGCGCTGAGAATCATATAGGTTACTGGAAGACGCTCTAGTCATTATCATGGTATGACAAGGCACATCAGGAGAAATATCCATCTATTTAAGTCAGTGTCCTACATCTCCGTACTGCGGGTCACGTTATTGAGTGCCAGCTCTGTCCTAATTGCTATTCTAATGAAATGAGACCAACCAAAAATAATACTAAATCTCGTCTTAAATAGACGTCTGCTCACCTAACAGCACTGTCATTCAACGACAAAGCTATGATCAACAGGCCTAATATCCCACTCCAATTTACAACTCCAAATGTGCTAATCCTCAAAGTAATTCATTACAGATATCACAGAAAAGCTTGTGTGATATAGAGAGTGCTGTAAACAGTATGCTCCCGGGACAGTGAAGCTACTGTACAGCTACAAAGGGTTACAGTCAACAATCACACTGACCGTAATAATGCTCTAACTGTAGGTCACGAAAAAGCAAGTACATTTAAACAAGGTCATGTATATACGATAAGAACCTACTGGGAAGTCTCAAAGAGCTTATCCTAAAAACTATATGATCAACATTTGCCAACAGCCTGACTGCAAGGCTAGCCATTAGAGCATGGCTTGGCAGATGTGACTGTGATGCAGACAGGCCTCCGCAGAGACACCGTTCAACACTGCGTGCTGCACTAAAGGACGGCTGCATTCAGAAAGTCATAAACTAACATTGTGATTTAACATGAAGAATTGATTATGGTTATGATTATGGTTTATATAAGGTGGTCCCTATAAAAACAAGAGTAAAGCATTTCTGAAAGAAAATGTATGCATTTTCTCATATTATTGTTATTACTATTATTATTAAAAGTAAATAATTAAATATATATTATTGCAGCAGAAAAAACGAACAGTTCACTTACCACTCCACACAGTCTAAATGTCTAGAATAACTAGTATTTCACTGAATTCCTGCTCCCTCTTCCTAAAATGAATAATAATATTATCAGAAATCCAGCCTGTGTAGAGCACTGTGAAAGAGTGGACTCTGCATTTCTAACATTTTCAGTCAAAACAAGCTAGATTTCATTTTTCAGCATCAGAAAAAAGCTGATAACCTATATTTATAACAACCATAACTACTAAACATTAAGTCAAGTTTTCAGTATTTGTTGCTTTTATCACAGCTTTCATTCTTTCCAGAACACTGGCTTTCAGTTTTTTTTCAAAGAAACTGGCAGGAATATTTTTCCACACCTTCGAATAGCTTAATCTCGGAAATTTTGGAAACTTCTCATGATCAAGTAATCCCAAACACATTCAGTGATGTTGAGGTCTGGACTCTGGGGTGCTCAGTCCACTGTTCAGAGAACAACATTAGCGTCTTTGACTTAATTAATTATTTTTCAGTTACAGCTTTTTAACAGCTGCACATCCTTTCAGAAGATTATGTTGTCTTCTCAGAGTGGAAGGATGGACAGAAACTGCAGTGAATTGTTTCTGATCTGAAGCAAGAGTGGAGTTTGATGTTTCCTTTTTTTTCAATGATAAAAGCTCTGCTAATCTAAAGGTTTTGGAAACTCTTTTTCTTTCTCCTTCCTCATGCAAGTGGACCATCTTATATCTAAATCTCCCAAAAAATGACTTATTGAGTTATTGGTGGTTTTGACAGGAACTGAAATAAATAATGGTACTCTCTATGTTTAAAACAAACACTGACTTAAAAAATGGCAAAAATCTCAATTAATCATTTATGCAATGGCTCCTACAAAGACCTCCGTTCCCACTGGTCGCAAGCTGCCAATTGCAACAGCATCCTCACACAACATTTTCCTGGATGATTTGCCCTACTGAACCGCAATCAATACTCAGATCAAATGTGAAGTGTCTCAAATGAATCATCAAAGACGGTGGTCACATTCAAGCATTCACAGACAGCCGAAGTGTAACAAAGGGGCTTCACCATACCACACTATGGGTGTTCGTTCACGTTCGACAACACACACCTTCATCCGTGATGAACTCCTCCACTGACGACCAGGTTTTATTATTGCAGATGAAAGTGCTGTTGCTGTAGAATAAGGGGACGGTGTTGTTGATGCAGTGGGCCGGACTGCGCACGCATTTCTGACGCAGGTTACCCATAAAGAGCTGCAGGCCGATGAGAGCGAACACACTCAGACAGAACACAGTCAGGATCATGACATCTGCCAGCTTCTTTACCGACTGAATCAGAGCACCCACGATAGTCTTCAAACCTAAATAAGAACATGGAAGTGTCATAAGATACATTCAACAACTGGTTAGCACTTCACTGTAAGATACAAGCAAGTAAGAAGTGAAAACTGAAAGGAAAATACTGAAGGGATTGTAGTAGATGCTAATTATTTGTCAAACGTGCTCATATATTACAAATTATAGTATTAATTTACAATATTATATCTTTATAGTAAAGGTCTGTCTAGTTAGTAACACTATTACATAGCACATACTACAGCACAGTGCAAACTAAAATCGAAGCAAATACAGCTTGTCTTCATGCCCACTGCCTGTGAACTGCATTTCACTACAATGCAAACCACTGGCAGGGTTTAACACCAACACAAATTCTACCATCTAACACAAAACAACAGAGCACACACCACACAACATCAACAAAGGCCAACACATACTATTTCTGTGTTAACTGAAAGTGCCACAGATTGGAATCATTGAGAACAGACGCTAAGGAGTCTCACAGTGGAATGACTGAGCTGGATTGTTTTTTAGGGTTTCTTTCCTTTAAGATGAATGTACACCGCCGTGTTTACTAGTCAGTGCTATTGAATGCTTGCTTGAAGCACAGAATTGTGCCTTTCCTCGTGTGCGTCTGCTGTCAATGCCTGGGGGGCTTACCATGCAAGTCACTCTAAAGCTATCCATGCCTGTGTTAGGTGTTAAGCACTAAGGTCTAATGAGACTTTTGGAGTGAGTCAACTGAGCCTGCAAGCTGGAGGCCAAGCTGTAACTTGAAACATCTGCCTTGATCTAATTTCGCTTGTCTGTGTTCACTGTGCTGTACAACATGTTGGCACTTCTCTTTGAAGTCCTTTTGTTTGACACGTCAGTATCTAATGTCATCAGAAAGTGAAGGTAGCTTTCTTTTGTGGCGCCATGTTTTCCAGGCGAAAGCATTGCTCCGTACAAAGGCATTGCCTCTCTGTTAATGCTAGTACTAAATTCTGCCGAGCAGGAATATCACCTCCTAATTGGCTGCACTTGGGCCACAAGTAGTTAGGCCTGGATGGCTAGGTAATCATGTAATCAGAGATGAAAATGTGCATTCAGAGGCATCTCCCATGACATAGTGCATGCTACTTCACGTTCCCCAACTCAAAAGTCTCATTGCCTACGCATAGCATTCCCGGCTTTCCAAAAGAGGCTGGCTATTTGGAAGGTAAGGAAATGTCTGGTAGGCTTTTAGCCCTCGGGCAACACGGCAGGCCTTAGTGGTTAACGCCCGTCTCACCTGGGATGACCGAGATAGTTTTCAGTGCTCGTAGGACTCTGAAGGTCCGTAACGCTGAGACATTGCCCAGGTCCACAAACTCAGTAACATATCTGCAATAAGCGAAAATTCAAGCGCACACAATGACAACAGCACCAACAACAGGCAAACAACACAGGAAAGGTGGAAGGGGAGGGGGTCTGATCTTGGAAAATGGACATGAGATGTTTGGAGAAGACAATGTTGAGGGTAAGTGGGCTGGGGGTAGCTTGACTTTAAAGAAGTTTTGCGCTGGACTGGACAAGGAGCGACACTGCAGCCTACGTGAGCCCTTACCTGGAATTACGGAAATAGTTTTCAAAGCTCTGAGGACTCTGAACGTTCGAAGTGCTTGCAGATTGCCTACTTTAATAAATTCGGTTAGAAACCTGCAGGATCAAATTACAATTATTTGAAAAATAGGCAGGAAAAAAAATGTCCACAACCACCTAAGAAAGAAACAAGAGTGAAAGGAGAAGGTAAGAAAAAATACGGACAGTAAAGCAGTGTAATGTTTACGTATGGCACTTAATCATTTGCTCCAAATGCTGGCAGTAACACCAAGCGGCTTTGATTTCGGAGACGGGATCAAGTCATCTGGACCCGCTCGCTTTAGTCGTGTATCGAGTTGCATCACTTCTGACCATTACACTGATTGAATTACTGTAAGAGGGGGGTCAGCTGGGGGTGGAGGTGGTGGTGGCGGTGGCGGCGGTGGCGACGAGGGGGGCTATAATGGAGCCGCTGGTAATCTCACATGGGGAGCCAGTAGATGAGACGGTGACAAGGCCTGGGCGGTGTTAGAATATGATTATGTTTGGACGTATCGCTCAGACGTGCGGCAGTCAAGCGAACGAGAGCGGCTATTCTGTTTCCATAGGAACCCGGATTGGAGGGGGGAAGTATCTATCGTTTATCACTGCTCGTATCTGTTTCGCAGTCATCAGTCTGGATTTAATAAAGCCAGGAATGGCGGCCAGCGGCCCTGTCAACGTCCCGACACTCCAGTGACTTATTGACTACAGTAGGGCCTAAGAATCTATCTGGATCTGCCGAGGCATCCGGTTCAAGGACAACTGCCCCGTTCAGGGAAGAGAAATAAAGCCGTAAAGGCCAACGAGAAATAAGCACTTCATCACTGGCCACACCCAGACCACGAGCAGGCCGCAGTCAAGCCGTCTTAATGCCTGGATGGGTTGACGATCATGTAATACAGACATGAATGCGCCGCTCGGCTGTTTATGTGGAGGTTCTATAACCTTTCAAAAGGTTCTTCACGCTTGCACATCTCATTCATTATTAAGGTGTCACCCATGGAGTATTTCTTTAGGGAGGCAAAAGGTGTTGTTCCGGGGAAAAGGTGTTGTTTCCGGGGAAACTTTGGCAATACTTCCTCAGCAAGGAAACGTCTAAATGATTTTTCAACATCGTTTGAGCACAGCAGCCGTCCTTTACATTCTTAAACAATGTAATGATGGAGGGGCCATTAGAAACGTTTCAAATCCGCTTCGAATAAAATCACTTCACAGCAACTTGTGAGGTTACCATTTTATGGATACTTGCTTTTACTGTTTTGGAGAGTGACAAAATATCTCATCACATGCTTCTCTTTGGATGGCTCTTGTTTCATTCGAAAGTTTAGCTGAACTTTTAGAATCGCGTGTGCTGAATCACACTGCTACTGATTTACGGCGAGAAAATGATTCAAAATGAGTGAAAAAAAAACCATGAAGCAGAAACAAAAGAGTCAAACCAAACAAAAAGTCATTTTCATGCACGTCAGCTGAAGGTTTTCCGAGCCAAATAGACGTTCTGAGGATATGTGAACAATATTTTGAGCACAGAGGCAATCTTTCTGGAACAGAGTACATTTCTGGGAAACTACAACTTTGAGATGTCCTTGTCATGTTTCTCTTTGGTTCCGTTGAATACTTAATTTAATTGGATTCAAAATGAAAGTGCTTCTTGTATGTTTCCTTCCAGCTTACTGTAAATCAGAATTATTGTTACAGACAATGCCAGTTTAACAATTGTACCTCACTTTCAGCAATAGCCTGGAAATGTATTCAACGTGGAATAAGTGTGAAGCAGAATAATAGACAAACTCTAAAGGGACATGGGGCTAGAATGAAGACAGCACCTACAAACATGGGGTAGAAATGGATATTGACAAGCTTGTTAACAATACATCTGAATCGGACAAACACTTGGGATGATTCAGACAAATCTACTCCTATCATGGCTGCTATGGCAACATGTGTTGGGGTGGGGTGGGGGGGCAGGGGGGAGGTTGGAGTTAGGATCATGGACAGAGTAAATGGTTATCATTATGACCTGGAAGACTTCTCTTTCTATCATGAGACACAGCCTGTAGGAAGAGCTTATTCCCTCTATTATTGTGCTTTGTTTATTCATGTGACCAATGCAATTCATTACACTGACTTGCTTTAATGCTATGAGTAGGTCTAGTTTTAGCGATTAATCCAGAGGGGAGGGGTCTGGGGGGGATAAAAGGGGTCAGAGAGGTCGATGGAGATAATCAAAGGCCAGGGGAAGATGTACTTACGCCATTACAATCACACTGAAATCCAGCCAATTCCATGGATCCCTCAGGAAGGTGAATGGTCCGATGCAGAAGCCCCTCGCCAAAATTTTTATCAGTGACTCAAACGTGTAAATCCCAGTGAAGGTGTACCTGGGCAGAACGCAAGGGGTGGGGTAGAAAAAGGGGTGGACAAATAAACGCAGACAGTTAAGAATAAGTGGTACAGGAATGTCGGAGAGGTCGAACCTCCCCTGCGCATGGACTAACCCACGCAGCTCAAGGACTGAGTTTAAAATGGGGGGAAAACAGACACAAGACACACAAGAAGCTGTTCTGAGGACAGTGTGTGTGTGTGTGTGTGTGTGTGTGTGTCCTGACTTTGTATGAAAACCAGAGAAAAATAGTACTAGCTTACAAAGTCCAGGGAAAATAAAAAGCGGTAATGCTTTCTTGTACCGCCCCTTACTTCTATGTGTGAAGCAGGGAAGTGTGAGGTAAAAACTGTAAAGGACTAAGTATTATTTTAAATTCCAGGACTGAACTACATTTAAACTACATTAAACTAAACTACAATAAAACAGCTAATGGGTTCTAGCTTATAACTGGGGAAGCACACGGTACTCCAGATAGTGGTAAGTACCCAGACTACATCTAAAAGGCACCAAGATGGATAATTATTTGGAGTTGGTGGTTAGTGCAAACACAATTTACACCAGATTTTACAGGGATATCTCATATATAAGCAGTCAATTGTAATATGTTTGATTTAATGATAAGGAGGTAGTAAAACCAAAAGTAAGAATAATTACTTACAGCCCAGGGGTCGTATTACAGAAACCTCCTGTGTTTTTGTGTTAAGATCTGACAGGTCAAGAAAAGGTTTTTCTCAAATTATTACAGAAGCAAATCTTAATTTCATCAACAGCATCTCATCTCAAGTTAGGAAATCTTAAACGACTCCATCAAAACCTGACAATCGACTGTCATGCCAGTTAACCAGCAGCCTGCAATATGCACACAGCTGAAGCATAAGCTCACAATTAGAACAATGTTAGTCAGACAGTCATGTTAGTTTAATATTAATATCATTGTGAGCGTGCCCCATGCTGTTTATTGGAGCATCACAGCTCCTAAGTTTCAGTTTCCATTTCTCAGACACATTAGCTGACTGCATTAATGTTATTACTCTTAATAAACAGCCACTCGTTCAGCTGTGTTTCCTCATTATTCACAGCCATCGCAGCAATAGATAACAAGGGGATGCAAATCATCACAAGTGAAAATACAGTTTTGCATAAATGTGACATAATTAGAAGGAAATTTTATGGTTTTATTTATAATCTTATGACATTACAGTGAATTCTCATCAGACTGTCTTCTCTACACAGCACCAAGCATTTACTCGCCTAACAGTCAGAACCAGCTAGAGACTTTACTGTAATTTAGCAATAGTTTTGTGAAGCCATTAAGTTACCCAAAATAATAAAAACAGTACTTTGAAGTTTTAACTGCACTGGGTTTCTTTAAAGTATCTCAGCACAAAAATTATTCTTTTTTGGTGGAGCGAGCCTTTAAAACTTTAAGGGACTGTAAAAGAAAGCATTACCTGAAATTCTTGTAAAAAAACTGTTGTTGAGTAAAACTGTTGTTTCTGTTGTTAATACTAAGGTTATTTTAAAGGTTAGGCCAAAAAAAGATCTTGTAATGTAAGTAGTTGTGTATATAAAATAGATAGGGGGCATGGTTGACTCCACATCCTGATGCGAAATAAAAGCAAATGTGTGTGCGTGAGCTGTTAGGACATGAGAAGCACATGTACAGTGCAGTGGCAGCCCCTGAGGCATGAATGGCAAGCTCTTTTGACAGTTGCTGCTTGATGAGTTGGCAATCATCAAGACAAGAATGGGCATTAAAATCCAGCACATCACTTTGACCATCAAAGAAAGAGACAATATAACAGAGTGGATGGTGACTGGGATGAAGGATGCAGCATTCTGAAGAGTAGCGGCCATTTTTCTGTCCCTCTTCTCTCTCTCTCTCTTTCTCTCTCTCTCTCTCTCGCTCATTTAATTAGATTCAGTGCTCTTTTCTCAGTGAAATCTGTTCTGTTAATATCATACCTCTCAACACATGGAAGCTTAGGCTCGCAGCATAAAGCGTAATGTTCGAATCTGGAACTTAATTAAAGTTCATTGGTATGATTTTTTTTTTTTCTGTCAGCTGTACAAATCAGTAAATCGGTCCCTTTCTAACTGCACTGCCTAAAATGATTCACGCTTACTTGGCCTGTAAAGTCTCTGAAGATCCAAGACCACTGCTCCTTTTGCCATTTGAGTTAAGCTAATAGGATGGATCTTCTGGGCAGTGTTATAAGGTGCTGAGAGGTACAACGTTTAACTTGGGTCAAACAAGTGTAGGGTTTCCTCGGGGGTTTCATTGCATGCTACATGCCAATGAACTCCTGTCCAAAGATCTAAAGCCCGAATAGGTAATGCTGGGTGACGGTGCACGAGGACCAAAAGAGGCAAGTGCGATGGTCTTCATTAAAGGAGAATGTTGTGGCACGAGCCTCGCTTCCCTCAGTAACTTACACTGCAGGGCAGGTCTCAGAATACAGCAAACTACATCGGCTACATGGTCGCAAACATGGGATAAATCCATTCTATCCATACGGATGCATGTACAGCGTGTGTTGACTGCTGCTGACAAGCTCGGGCCTTACTAGTGCTGGGAATGATGGACAGACATACTGAAAGAAAGACAGACAGGCAGAGCCACAGACAGGCTGACAGAGTGATGGTCTGTAAGGACGGACTGTGGCAGCAACAATCAAACAAGACAAAGGAGACGGATGGACAGGCAATCTGACTGTTACAGAGGCAGCGAGAGAGACAGGTAGGTAGAATGACAAAGAGTACCACAAGAAGATAGAACCAACAGGGAAACTAGATAGATAGATAGATAGATAGATAGATAGATAGATAGATAGATAGATAGATAGATAGATAGATAGATAGATAGATAGATAGATAGATAGATAGATAGATAGATAGATAGATAGATAGATAGATAGATAGATAGATAGATAGATAGATAGATAGATAGATAGATAGATAGGATTTAACCCATGTTCTTCTGAAACAGTTCTATTGGCCAAATTTGACTACAATTTTTCTGTCGTTCCTGCTGTTTCATTTGTCTTTCCTTCTGTTTTTTTTTTCGTTTCCAAGAGTCAATCCCTTTAATGAAAATTTAGAAAGGCAGAACGGTATATGACAACCATACCATGATTTCATTCCGATGTAGCATAGCAGAGGTGCAATTAGCAAAGTCATGGGCTTGACACAGTCATATTGTTAACTTACTTGCTAATTGAGGTTGGCAAGGCAACAAACACCTGGCAAAGCTTTACATTAGGACAAACAGGGCACAGTTCAGAGATCAATACAGTCAAAGAGAGTTATGAGATAGAAAAGAAAGAGGTACAGAGGAATTGACAGAGTTCCTTTAAGTCCAGGGAGGCTTGAGTGTACAGACAGAGAAAGAGTGGGTACTTACTCGACATACTTGGCCCACTGCGCTGGTTCAGACATGGCCATGAAGCAACAGTTGGTCAAAATAGTGCACATAATGAACAGACTGAATAACGTATAGAAGTTAAGGAAATTGTTCACATTCCAAAAAATCATGCATGCAGTACAGTTTCTAAGGATTTGAGCAGGAGTCCTGGGGGTTCTGGGACCCTCTTATTAATCTTTTAGACACCCTGAAAGTCTCAAAATACAAATTCTTGTCACTGTTTTCACTGTTGTCAACTGAAGTTTCTGTATTTGGTATTCTTAACTAATTACATATGCAGCACTGGTCTGCCTCAGGGTGGCGCTGTAGCAAATTCATTCACTCAATTGGTCCTTTATAGCCTAGCAATTGTATCTATGACCAGGATAGCCAATTTTGCCTGAGAGATTAGTGGAAACGGTGAACAGTTATTCTCTTCTCAAACGGAAGGCGAAAGAGAAGATGTTTTAGATCTCGATTAATGTGTTGAAAAGCCTTTTAACAAACATTACCAAAGGAGCAGCACTGAGGCAGGAACTGTTAACCAGACGTTTGGATGCCATTCTAACTAGCATCAGCACCGGTGGATTAGGAGGCCAACATGGGACCCTTGGTATACCAGGGGGTGTTCTCCATGCTGATTATTAAACAGCATTTACATCTATATTTAAAGAAACATATGAGAATTATAGCACCATAAATAGTTGTTTTGTTAAAGCTACACTTTGTGAGATTTGGAAATCTGGAGACCTCTCTTGTCAAAATGTGTCACTGCAGCCAACACAAAGAAGAACATTTCTATAACAGAACTTCTCTAAACAAGTGTATTGAAAGAGTATTTAAAGAGAAACTTGATGGAGGATGTGTTTTTTAAGCATCAAGAGTGATTGACCTAATACTGTCATCATAGCTCCACCAGTATAATGTTAATTTTGCATTTGAGACATAAACATTAGGGGGAATCTTATTTTTTGACCATGTGGGTGTGAAATTAATGCATCAAGACGTATGACGCTGTCCTAAAAAATCCCATAAAATTCAACCCGACGCCTCTGACTTTTAAATGATTATTTCGGGCTTTACAGGGCAACTCGCAGCAGCACACCAAATCAGATGTCTGAAGCGTTCAAGTTATCAAACGAGATGGTTATGAATTTCTTATGCACATTGTTATTTCTTTTAAAATTCATTAATGGTAAAGAGACACACGCTGGTCATCTCCACTATTTTATCATAATCAAAATAACATATTGGCAGATTAACTACTATTTTGGTTATTTTGGATAGTAAATAAAATGCCTATATTTGTATTCCTATCACCAACACTGTAAAGAACTTGGTAAGTTTCTTTACATTGAACCATTTCTCATTAAAGCACACTGACTAATCTTGTTTACGTCTCAATAATTGAACTATGCAGACACATGGGAAAAAAATAAATAGATTAATCCTACATCATACATTGATGCTACCAATAAGACAAATATTAACAGGTGGCAGACTGCTGGAACAAAGAATACTGCCTTAATCGTGGAACATGGTGTAAGGGGCATATGCGGCTTGATTAGAGTGAATAGCAGCAGCAGGATGAACTCTGAAAGTGAACCGAAGCATCTTCACTGCAGTGATTCAACCACAAGCTTTAGCCTTGCAGGAGAGCAGTGAAACACACAGGCTATTAATTAGTGATGTAACAATAGAAATATTTAAAATATCATTTTTGCTTTTGAGGTCAAGGGATTCTATTATTGCATGTCTTAAAATGTCTTGACTCTGCAGACCTCTAGATTGATGTGGTTGCTGCAGCATCAAAAAATCACATTTTACCTGAAATTCATAAGGAACCAGAGAGCATAGGTGTGTCATAAACCCCTTCATAACCCAAACACCCCCTGCTGACTTTTTGTTTAGCTCACTGGCAGTTTGTACATTTCACAATGTTTGTTTTGATTTCCCAAAAATGATTAAACGAAACAAACAATGTTATATGTCTTCAAAAATGGAATGTCATGTAAGTGAACATGCAGTTCACTTGATGAATACAAATACTGAATGCAGGAACCGGAAATGGCTGCAAATTACCAGCAGGCAAGATACTCAGAGATCAACAGCAAATGAAACTACACAGTAAGCAAGCCATTTTTTCAAGATGCTGTTAATTTGTACAATTACTCATGTTAGCCTGAAATGAACATTCTATGAGTCAAAGGGATGTGACTCCCGTGTTGCTCAGCCAATATCAATATAAATGGCTTTAAATTATAGCTGACATTCTACAGCCGTAAGCTAGTGCTCATTGTTTCATTTTAAATCCAACATGCTAACTAAAAAAAAAAACAAACATCATATCCACCATCATTACTGGACATCTCACAGCATTCCATTACCCAACCTCAAAAACACAGGTAGCCTCAGTAAACACAAAGTAATGATAAACTCCTATATGTTTTTTTAGGTTGAGACTAATTCATGTAATAGGTACTCCACTGCAGGGTCTGATTACAGGTTTATGGGTCTTGGGCAACGTAGGGGTTTAAAAATCAAATTGTTCACAGCAACCAGTTGCCAGTAATTGACATCTGGTCGTTCTGCTAAACGATGCTGAAAATTATAATTCAGTCATTGAGGCGTGGGCCTATCCAGCTTCTGTAAATACAGTCTTAGCATGTGGCCCTCCTACGTTGTTTTATTTTCATCGTTTTCTTTTGGAAGGGGCAATTTGAAACCTCTGGATATGAGAGTAATCTAGGCCTTATTATGTGTCTGCGCAATCTGTGACAACAAGGAATTTTCAAGACATCTTCAAACAACCCCCTACCAGCCCGCTGAAAGAAAATCATTTCATAATAAATAATAATTTGTTGTTTTAAATAGGAATACGTTATGACACTATTACTATTAGGACTCTTTCTTTTGCACCATATCTCTGTTGCTGAATGCAGCCCTTATAGTCTTTACTTCATGCCATCAGAAGTATGAAATCATTTAGGTACGTGGAACAGTCATCAGTATTACTTCAGTTTTGTTTATCCAGGAAAACTCTTCAGTAGGCTTTATCATATGATGCCTTCAAGTCCTCCTCAGAGGTTCCTTCTCACAACTTTACAGGTCGTGAGTGGCTTTTTTAAAGAGAGTATGTTTTATTGCGTTACTTCTACAAACTAAGAGTAAACAATGCACATTAGATCAGCAAGGGTTTCAACTGTTTAGCCTGTTTTCTTTATGCTCATGAGAGTACGACAAGATTTCAGCCCACAGTGCTCATATGTGCCTGCTGTGTAACTGAAATGTACTTAATTTACAATACAACAGCTGATACCATTGCTTTTTTGATATACCTGCAACATACATTAAGACATTGCGGTGGCGCTCATCGATAATTATTATTTTATAATGATTAAAAATTCCATCTTATGGAAAACTATTTACATGATCATAGTTGAGTAAGGAGAGTTCAATAAACATAACAGACATACCATGAACCTCAAATGCTGTAGTTTCTCCTTTAAATACAAAACCAGCCCATGTTCTACACTAGGCCATGTTCTACACCAGCCCATGTTCTACACCAGCCCATGTTCTACACCAGCCTATGTTCTACACCAGAACATGTTCTACACCAGCCTATGTTCTACAACAGCCTATGTTCTACACCAGACGATATTCTACACTAGGCCATATTCTACAACAGCCTATGTTCTACACCAGATCATGTTCTACACCAGCCTATGTTCTACACCAGCCTATGTTCTACACCGGGCCATGTTCTATACCAGCCTATGTTCTACACCAGGCCATGTTCTACACCAGTGAAACAACAATAGAGCACCTTCAACCGACTGTGTAGAGAACTCTATCATTCCAGGCTTTGATGGGAATCATGGTATGTTTATACTTTTTTCCGAAGAAACTGAACTGTCAGCAAGCATGACTTATGTTCATCTTTGAATGAGACTGAAATCGACATTTAAATGATCTAATTATTTTTGACCTCACCAAAATAATAAAACATTCTAGAGTGAAGTGAAGGATTTTAGATGACCATATAAATCCACATATGGGCTTTTTTCACCCTGATCACGTACCTTCTATGTATTAAATGACTGAATTAATTCACCACCATATTGTCTGGAATTCAATTTTAAATGTATGAATCGATTCACTCTTAGGTACCAGGTATCAGGCTGATATCAGCAAGAAGCAGATATCGGTGCAACATAGAGAATGAATTTTGTTGTTGAAGGTTGCTCAATTGATAATTCAAAATGCTTCAATAAAAAAAAAACTGCTCAGTAGTTTTAATGGAAAATATTGGCTCAACAGCTATCATGAAAGAAAAAGTGGCATCATGCCATCTCTGTATTTTATGCTATTCTGTATGCAATAACTTCTCTGTTACGGAGGGCTGTGGTGTCAGTACTCTCACCCTGCATTCTCAAAGGCCGACGGAGGCTCACGTGTTACGCCAGCCTCCAGCCTGCACTCTCCACCGTGAATCATAACCGCGAGAACAGCAGAGCGGCTAGACAAAGGCATCCTAAGCATGTGCTCAAGTTTGTAATGGGAAAAGTCCATTTCAGCCTCGCAGCCAAATAAAAGCTGCCAGAATGCTGTTAAGGCTCCATTTTGAGGAGTCAGCTTAGTCAATTACCCCCTAAATCTGCTTCAGGGCAAAATGTACAGTGCTTCTGACGCACTGTACGCTGGCGGCCCGAGCCCTTTGAATTCTCCAGAATGGCCTGTCAAGTCTCGGACATGCTGGAGAGCATGTGTTGTCACCAGCTTGTCTTAAGGTTATTTCTCTCCTCTGATAGGCTGCTTATGTTGCCTGGCGCAGACACGCTGATTTGCGAATCGCATTTCTCGCATTTTTCTAATGAGTGCAATCACTTCAGTGCAGAGCGACGGGGCTGCGTTCTGCCTTCTCCGCGAGGCTGCGCGTTTTGAATGTGCTCTTGTGGCACTGGCTAATCAAACATGTTTCCTGGCGCCCACTCCCCCGGGTAATCTGCTATTAGCGCAGGCGTGTGGCGTCTGTGCCGTCGCCTGGAAGTGAGTGCTTTTCACCACTCAGCCACCACGCTCACACACATATACCCGTATAGCCTCACCCTTCTCTTCTTGTACTGTACCTCTGAAATCTGAGATATAGCTGAAATCTTTGCATAGCGGTGGGCGGCACCGCAGTGGGTACCACTTTTGTGGCTCGCCCTGTTCGCCCTAAAAGGAAATCTGAGGGAAGGGTAATGCGGGTGTACGGGCGCAACGCCTCCAGACGAACTGTTTTCACCTGCTTATCAGCCCGACAGGAGCAAAGTGTCCACGAGCCTAATATTTCTCAACACTCTGAACCATGGCTAACTGCGCTCGCTGATATTTTTAGCAGCTGCTGGCAAAGGAAGGGTGTGGGGATGGCATTGAGGCCTTGGGAGGTTTGATCACTTCATAGCTGGGAATAAACCCATCCAAACTTGGCATTGTTCACACAAAGGAGCGCCCATACATAGCATAAGCCCTTGAATGTCAGAGTCGGAGTCGTTCGGTGAGAATGCAAGAGTGAGCTCACTCACCTCTAGTCCTTCCTGACTTCCAGAAAGAGGTGGTTGATTGGTAAATGTTGCCCATGCCCTTCCTAGCTTCCCCAATTTGGAATCATATTTGGTTTAGTTTCTATGTCTTTTGAGCCTGCCCCGTGAGAAATGGGGAGAAAAATCCCCATTTGTGCCTTCACCTACTCTGTAAACAAATAAAACAAGCTCAGAGGTTGATTTCAAGAGTTTGAGAGATGGTGTACAGAACAAAACATTATCAGGTGAAATATTACAAGATCGACCTATTCCGCCGGCCAGAGCAGCCCACACGTTGCCTTTGGAGGCTTAGGTTTAGGTCACTCTCACATCGTATAGATTCCGTAGATGGTACCAAAAGCGTCCGGGGCAATCAATACAGTTTTAAAACTCTTTCCAACACAATTTAGCTCTTGGGTGAGACAGCAGAAAGGATATGAGTGTACTAAAATCTTTATCGACGCTCTTCTAATAGGATGAAAAGGGCTAAAAATATAGAGTGCAGATGTGGCACTAAATCGGAAGATGGCCTTCCCTTTGTTTAGTACTATAAAAGTCTGTTGGAAAGAAAGGAGAGAGGAAAAAAAAGCAACAGGTTAGAACAGAGGTGACAGCACACATGACATTCAATAGATAACATTTGAAAGACCGTGAAGACAAAAAAGGGGTTTTGAATGTAGTCAGTAAGTAAATTACATGTATACACCATATGCACCCACACAAACCCATTATAATGTGATATACTCAGTATTGTCTGTTTGTTTCATTTCCATTTCAAATGGCCAATAAACACAGTTCTATATTTTGACAGTCAGAAGAAAGAAAGCTGACCACATACATTACACAGAAGGCTTAATAACTAAATACAATATCATTATTCATTAAGTGTTTGGGATTCTTTGCCTTTATTAAAGCTTCCACTGTTTTTGGGAGACTGTTGGAAGTGTTGAAAGCAATCTGCAGTAGTCTGGATTTTCTGTTTCTCAGAATTTTAAACACAAAAAAACAAAATTTTAAATCAATGATGCTGAGGTCTGGATTCTGGGATGGTCAGTCCATTGTTCTGAGAAAACCAGCAGCTTCTTTGTTTCATTTCCTTTTGTATCCATTTCCTTATTATTAGTTTAAATCTATTTTAACAAGTGACTTATTTTGCTTACTTTGAGACACAAGGCAGATAACAACTTGTTTCAAGATCAGCAACAAAATGAGATTAAATATCTAAAACCTGTTAAGAAATGACTAGAAATAATAATAAATAAGAATAATTCTGAACATTCTTCTAACGATCTTAAAATGCTTTTCAATTATTTCACTGGTCAAAATATCAAATAGCATTTGTTTTGCAGTGTAGTATCTAGTCAATAATTTATATGATTAAATATTGAGCCTAGAGGTCAAGGGGTTAACAGGGGTCTCCCTCATGGTGCAAAGTCAAACCTTTGTCTCAGAAGCAGCTTTCCTCCAGAAACCTCTGCAATTTCAAAGATGACAAAGAGCAAAACAATAGAGGTAAAAAAGCAGCTCACAAATGAATTACTGCAGGGCTCAATGGGAGGATATGTGCTATCAGGGGACGCTGTTTGTCACTATGGGTGACAGGACCAGGGAGGCTCTCTATCCTCACGCTGCACAAACAGCCCTGCTTGGTTGCCGAGGATTCATGGCTTCCTTACCAGGCTGGATTTATACCATCTCACCATCGCATAAATAATGCGAGTAGTCAACGCATGAAGAATAATTGCGACCAGGCAACATCAGGGTCAGCGAATTTTCCCACTGCAACGGTGGCAAGATGTGGCGACAGATCTCTCTCTCTCTCTCTCCCCCCCTCTCTCCCCTTCTCGCTCCTTTTTTTCCCAAAGCAATGTCTTTGTTAGCAGCATGTTCGCTGCCTTTCTCAGCATTCTGGCCTCGTGCCCTTTGTAACCTTTGTAAACACCGTGATTTGTGGCTCACATTGCATATCTTTATGTAACATTTGGGTCACGCTTGCTGTTCATTTTCTACCTCCCTCAGATATCCTGTGGGAGATCATCTGCAACTCAAGCACAGCGTGTGCATATGAGCAGATTTGGGCAATAACAAAGAGAGGAGGACAAAAAGATAAAGTAGACTCTGACTGTGCTCACTTAGGCCATTTGGGCTCTGTGGACGACTTTCCCTTCGAAAGGAATGTATCACCCATCTCCAACTTCTGCAAAAGCAACCACCAAGCTGATCTCATACTAGTGTAACTGGGTGACTTCTAATAACAGCACCATTTGCTCATCAGTCCTGTAGGGGTGGGCAATATGTCGCTATGTTATCATTATAGTGATAAATTACCCCTTTATGCGTACATTATGGGTATCGTCAGCACTTCCAGAACACTGAACTGCATGTATCATGAAGTAAATTTAGATCAATTACACACAGACAACCAGTGTACAGGGAGCAGAACTGTGTGAAAGTCACAGACCCAGTTTCATTTGTTCCCTTTCCTGTCAAAATGCCAATCAAGCAATTAAAAATAATTCAGTTATTAAGTTATTCCTTTTTCAAGAGATGTGTTTTAAGGAGATCCGATATTAGATAAACCACTGCATAAAGGAAGCAGAAAGTCAAAAGGAGCATAACTTTTATCGCATATCTAGTTAATCTATCTTGTGTTTCTCTTTTTCAGATTGTTGTAAGACTATGATAACATTTTTTAAACTTATTTCTTGACAAGTATACTTGTTTTAAGTGATTTTAGTGATTTAAGTTAAAATATCTCTCTGCATTGGTAAATGATTTGGCTTGGTTTCATGCAAATGTCTTAAAACAAGCAAAATTATCTGCAAATGCAGTAATATCGCTTGGCTTACTAAAATCACTTGAAACAAGTATAAAAGTAAGTTTATCTTATAAATATAACATGTGTGTCAACTAGACATAAGATCATTTTACCTGCCAAGATATTTTTTGCAGTGCAGATCTTAAAAACCCACAAGCGGTTCTTTATATCCTTTCAATATAAAAAAAAGACAACTCAACACTATGGGACGCAGACCTCAACATTACTGCGTGTGTTTGGGATTACTTCAATTACGAGAAGCAGAAAATACAACCAACTGCTAGGGCTGAACTTTGAAAAACATTTCTGCAGATTTCTTTGAAAAACTTAAAAGTCTCTGAAAAAGACTGGAAGCTGTACTTTATGTCCATTTCGGCTGGATATTAAATGAATAAAGAAGCTTTTGGACAGTAGTGTACTGTATATTCACTGTGCAAACTCTATAGTAACAAGTAACTGACTGAATGTCATTTATTTTTTTTTCATACTTTTTTTCTTTATTTTTATTTCAGATTTATTGGTAGTTCCCCAAATTTAGTCTTGGCCAAATCGCTCTCGTTACCTAGGTTCTGCCAGCATATGATGCTTCCAGGCTGGGATGGTGAGGGCTAGAATAGGCTTCCTCTGAAAAAAATCAGGGGGCACCACATCTTTTTTGGAATTGTGGACACGTCCACGCTGGCTACCATCCCACCAATCCAGAGACTGTGAAGCTGATTATGCTCTCTTGGACACCAGGTCATGTATGGCTATGGCATCGCCAGAGAACAAACTCACAAGCTTAACACTTGGTAGGAGTCCCATGCACAGTCTGTTTTTTTTTAATGTGACACTATTGTTTCACATTTCAAAAAAATCACCATATTATAATCCATATTGTGTATCGTCACATTATCTGTATGTATAGTTATATTAAGTTTTGCCATATTGTCCACCTTTTTGTCTTGGCGGGTGAAACACCAGACTAAATAAAAGACCATGCTGCCTTTCATCTGCCGCAGCTAACCTTTCTCCTGGGCTCAGATAACTGATTTAATCCTCCATCCAGTGGCCTTGTCAGTGTCAACAAGAACACTTATTAAACTGACAAATGTGACTTGTGCTGGAGCGTGGACTTCACGCGTGCGTGACACGTGGGGAAGTGTAGTCTGTTGATAACACCATGAAGAGGTCTATTACAGGCACAGACACATCGAACAACTACTGCAACAGTAATCAACAGCACTGCACCTTCTAACAGGTGACTGTTGAGCTAAAAACAAGATTAAAATCGGCTTCACAAAGCAAGGTGAATCGAGCGGGTAGAAAAAAAAAACAACATCTCAATGTGGGGGGTGAGGGGGCTTCTAGAGGACAGGATTTTGCCTCAGTGTCTTTTCTGTGGTCTGCACCTTTAACTTTAGCCATTATAGCCGCTCAGCATGATTGTAAATACGGCAAATTTTCTCACAAAAAAAAGAAACCCAGTAAAAAGTTATCCTCACTGCAAAAAATTTAGCTGAAATCCATGAAAATGGAGATTTGCGAGGTCGGCATGCGACAAAGTGTGTATGAGACACCAGCTAGCGCAGCAGTGGTAGCATTAGTGCCCATCATCAGCTCAGTGACTCATCCTTTTCATCGGTTATTTCCCATTTTCCAGCCTTCTCTGAATCAGCTCAAATAAATCAAGCACACCCCTAATGCTGGACAACTTCAAAGTGTGGGCTGACGGCTACCTTACGTTAAACGCTATTCGTGTTTGTTGTGGGACGCTTGTGTAATTGCTTCTAGTGAACATGTAGTTGAGTCAATTGCTCTAAAACACGTTGTCCTGCCATTAAAGGTAGAAAATGAAGTTCAGTGAAGTTAATTAGGACTAAAACACAATATAAAACACTGAAACTGAGCTGCACAAACAGTCCTGCTTTAAATGAGCTGTCCTTGTCACGTCATTTACACATATCTCTCCATACATATATTAGATAAAGTCAAAGTCTGCTCGATTAAAGAAATCATTCTCACAGAAATGTGTTGTTCTAGAGAAAATCACAGAGTAAGAGTTATTTATAGTGGTGCTGATGGGAGCCAGACGGCTGAAACATTTTATGTATCTAAAAGCAACCTTTTAAAAGGTATTACATGAAGTAATTATACGAACACGCTGACATGGTTTTGGCCAACACACATTCTTATTGTAATCCATTTGTCAGGGAGACACATGCAGCAGGCTATAAGGCTAAATAGCTGGTTTAGTACTATTTTATCATTACCAACATCATTGTTGAAAACTATGGACATGTTTAAGTTCACTAGTTGTGTTGGATAGTAGGTAAAATGGCTGTATTTGTGCTGTAGATATTGTGACCTCTGGTTCCTATCAACACCACTACTGTAAAGAAACCTGTAAGATTCTCTGAACGACTACCATTTCGCAGCAGACTACTCTGACTGACTTTGTTTACATCTTAACAACTGAAAATACATGGACATTTAAAAAACAAACAAACAGTGGAATTGGCCTCTGAAGTCTCTCTTAGTGAAGTGAAAGGCAGCCAATCAGTATGGAGATCATTTACATATTTTTAGTCAGTACGAACTGCCTGAATTTAAGGAATAAAAAGAATGTAAAAAGTCTTATTTTGTACATAAGTTCATGTAAAAGTCATTAGTAAATTGTAAAATGTGTAGCGTCCTTTTACATTTTTAAGCATTTGAACTGATATTGAGGAAATAAGATGAGTCTTTGATTCATTTCTATATATTTTTACTGGGAATTCAACGTTCATCGTTTTAAAGTGGGCTGATGGTTTTCATAAGGTACTGTATATACTAAACGTTTCCACTCCTATGTTCCAGGCTGGTTTTGGCCTGTACTGTGTCTGCTGGTGTGGTTTATTTGCCTGGGTATGTACGGAGCGGAAGCACCCACCCTCTGGTTTTGGAAGTAGAATGGGTCGATATCCTCCAGTGGCACCCCCACCAGTCCTGATGGAATGTCTCCGAAAATGCGGGGCAGCTGCTTGCCTGCCTCCAGGTCAGCGCGGGGCTTGGGCAGCTCCACGTCTCCCAGGTCCTCCTGGTATTCCCTGGCGTTCCGGGCCTGCTCTTCGGCGATCCGCTGCTCGATGCCAGCCAGGGATTCACGAGTGAACCGGTGCAAGCTGTCGGGACCCGGTGGAAACAGCATGGCTGCCATCTTTTCATCCTGAGCCTCCTGTCTTAATGTTTACTTCACAGCTGAGGAGGACAGAGGAGAAACATAATCAAGATTAAGACCAAGAAAAACTACACTGTCTGTCAGTGGAAGATATTTTTCTGGTGCAGCTCCTACACTCTGGATCAGAGCCGCAAAGAACGTTAGAACCGTATCCTTTAGAGGACGTTTACAATAAATATGCAGCCACAAGACAATATAATACAAACAGCATAACACAGAGAGCAGGGTCAAATAGTAAAGACCACCTATATACAGTGACACAAATACATCAGCTTCTGTGTATTACAGTTACAACAAAACATGTTATTTTATCAGAGGTGTAGGGCTGAAAGATCAAGCTGCAAAATACAGGGGGTCACTAGCAGGAGGTTGCAGGATCCCCTAATGAACAGCTGGTACCCATCACAAAATCAAAACAGTGAGGGTTCCAGAAAATAAGCTCATTATGAGGTCATGCTGTCATCGTTCAGTTCACCTATACTCTGCAAGTTTCAGTTTTTTGGCTAACTAGCTATAGCAGTGGTCTGTCTCAGGGCCATACTATAGCAAAGTCTCATAACAATATGCTGTAGTGTATTTGTAAATCTGAAAACTTACCCAGTTTCCTAGGAGATTAGTAGAGAGACTAAATTATTACACTGGAGAGGATTATTATCCTGGAGAGACTGCATTATTACACATTTTTTAAGACCAAAAAAGAAGCCCACCAACATTGGATTAGAATGGCAGCAGGGGCCCACACATAACAGGGGGTATTTCACACACTGTGAAAGATTCATCATTTTTCGACTAAAAACAAAATTTAAAAATTTCAACTTGCAAAAAGGTGTATTTTTTTAATTACAGGCTTTTTTTTTTACCACATATGGCCTAGAATAATGTTTAGATGTAGAATAAAGTTTAAATGTGGAACTTGTGAACTGTCTGTAGATAAGTCACACTTTATTTATAGACAATAATCACAATCTAAATCACTGTCACAATATTAGTCCAAACATCTACAGTTAGATACTTTCCCCAGAGCATTCAGCCTGACAGTGGTGGCCCAAGCGTTTGCATACTACTGTAAGTTACAGCAAGTGCTACGCAGGCCGTTTACTGACATCAGCACAATAATATATTATTCCTGCTCTCTAATGCAAAGCTTTTATTTACAGACAGAATGTGGACAGAAAAGGAGTGTTTATTACACAGGAGGCGTTTAGATCACTGGCCTGCTTTGGAAGGCATGAAGACTAAAAATTGCAATATGTGAAAAAATATTCTTCACCTCCCTCCACTGTATGCAAATAATCTGAAGCCTCATTTCCAATAACGTCAAGATCGCTTGTGTTGTTTAAGAAGTGTGAACATGAATGGAGCTTCTTGACTATGTGCTATTCTTCCGGACAAAAACACATCTGTGAGTGTATTCATACAGACCAGGCCATCTGTTACATCCTTCAACTGAATAATTGGACAAGTGATCAGTTTTCATCTGTTCTTGCATGCAGTGTACGGCGTTCCTGTCTGAGATACTCTGAACACAAGACACTTACAACAAAGTACAAATCTTAACATTAGAGCGACCTCGAGTTGTGTTTAAATCATATACGTGTGCTGCTAAACCACTGAAGTATAGCAGCTATATGAAAAAATTAAGAATAATTTTAACTTTAATGTACTCTAATGTAATTTTGGACTCATACTGACCCATTTCATTATAAAACATTCACATAATATAAAGGGCAGCTGTTACTTTTCCAGTACAAGACGTTGAAATGTCAGTGACAATATTATAAATGAAATGAAATGATATTTCTCATATCACACCTTCAGTTTCTATTACTTAACCGCTAAGCTACAATTCCCCGGCGTTCTTCACGGGTTAAACGAGTCCTCACTAAAGCCAGAACCTTCTCTTGGCCTGAGCGGGGAGCGTAATCCTGCTCTTTATTTCCGTACCATTTCAGCCATTCATAGCTTGAGAGCCCCGCCGGAGTGAAGAAAAACCCAAACGTGGCCGAATTGTTTTCCTTGCCTTGCAGCAGCTTTTGTGACTGCTGGATTTCCTCTGAGGGGGAAAAACTGCAGCTTTCAGACCCCCTGTCCATTTAAGCCTGGCTGACCACATCATGCAAAATACCTCCCATTTTGTTAGAGTAGCCACAAACGCATCAGCATTTAAATATACTGTCCAACACAATGAGCATGATAGTGAATCTGAAATGAACAGGAATTATATTTAACATAATGTTTAACAGATTTGAAACAGATTTGAACACAATGTACCAAACGACAACCAGACTTTGTGTTTAGGTGTACAGTTTTTAAGTACCTCCTGTACTTACTTCAGATAACTGCTTGTTAATGCCCCAGCATAGAAGAAAACATGGAGACCAGCACTGTGCATGCTGACTAAACTATTTAGAACAGAGCACAAGCATCATGTGGGGTTGTCAACATTCTATCCAATTACCTGGATATATTATTCCAAGTAAAGGAGTGTTTGTTATATGTTGGCAGGGAACTCACATCATATAAATTACATTACATTACATTACAGTTTCCTCTCAGGCCTGATTAGCAGCACAGCACATGATTAAACTATTGTTATTTCTCTTGCATGTTGCATGAACACTGCATACAACAGAACACTCACTAGTTTGTGTTTTAAGCTTTTTAGCTTTGACTTTGACTCTACACCAGCTTGACAAACTCACCTGTCTTAGAAACCAGCAGACCAGACCACTTCCATGAATACTACATGATTTGTTGGCACAGTTTGACTACAAACCATCATTCTATAAATTATATTATAATATACTGTAGCGTTGGTGTAGAAGAAGATGCACCCAGTCGAACGCCTTCACCTGAACAACACAGCAGGGAAGGAACCCATGAACAGCCGGAATATCAGGCCACCTATCATATTAGGTTACTTTCAACCACAGCACAGCCCAACACAGAACAGCAGCACATACACTCATATAACTGACCAACAATGACTCATTTACAACATTGAAGTCTGTCTCACTGTGAGTCCAGCACCTCCTATGAGTCCTGGCATGTCCACAAACCAGTAGTGAGACGTGTTATAATGTCTATAGTTGGGCAACCTAAAGTGTGACCACAACCCTACATCTTCACCCAACTAGAGTGCAAAGATTTTTTATATTAGATAAAAACTTTTAATTATTATCTATTATTATTATTATCCACAATATGCAAGCAAGAATCAAATCAGAGTTTATTAGTCACATACATAGTCATACACAGTACAACTGGCAGTGAAATGATTCAAAAACTGCCTGCTCACATGAAACAATAAGATAATATAGAACATCTGAAATATTAAGGAATATACAAAAGAGCAAGGTGAAATGAGCATGAAAGAGATGAAGTATGTTCTAAAATTCCCAACCACCATCCACCCCACTGGCAACAGCAGCAGTCTGTCTCACTTCAGAACAAATTCACAGGCAAATTCACTGACCTGTTAACCCAACACCATACATTCTGCTCATGCAGTGGAAACGTTTTCACTCTACCCTCAATCGTAAATACCACAGCAGCTGTACTGTGGCAAAAAACAGCTAAATGCACGAAATGGAGTTATATAATGAGTGAGCAATGACGGAAGACAACGCCTGGACCTCTATTACTCCAATATTCAGTCATACATACACTTGCTGGCTGCTCACCCCTACCTATGCCACATGCTGTTCTAAGTAGGTCTGCACGATATACACAAAATACCACAGTGGAATTATTCCATGTTCATTCCATTCTGTGAGCCTACATTGTCTATGTTTTCTTCTTTCCTTGTAGGTTCGAGGTGTGTCACAGCACCTTTCTCTGAAGATCTACTTTCATGTAGAGTTTAGTTCTAATCTGAATTAAGCATGCTGGATCTTCTTACTAAACGTTCATCCAACCAATCGAGGACTTCTGAAGAAGCCAATTAGCTGAAGCAGTTGTGGGAGGTTGGGGTTGAAACCAGACTTAATCCAGGAAGACTGATCTTCAAGTCCAGTATTGGTGACCACTGCGCTAAAAAACATAATTTTTAAATGCCATGTCAAACCTGCAGCCATGCTCGCCTGTGAAGCCGTGGTCTACACACATGATCACTGGTGTGGTGTTTTATTTATATATACATACTCCGAAACTTTCATTTCTCATTGCTTCTTCAGTTGCATAAGCCTGGTATGTACTGTTAGGCGCAGATCTAGGCATATGCTCTTCAAAAACAGTGTTGCATGTTGAGGAGCCTGCAGCATATGGGTCAGTAGGAGCAGCAAACATGTTAAACGGGCACTTCAAGAAACAGCCTCTGCAACATCTCGCTCCCCAAGTGCTGGAGAAAAGGCACTCAAGATAGAGAGAACAAAGGATGAAGAGTGAAAAAAAGAAGAAAGAAAGAACGAGCGCAGTGTTTGGTCTGGGTCGCGGCTGCAGGGTTACCTCGGGCCAGTTTATTCTCTCTCTCTCTCGCTCTCTCTCTCTCTCACACACACTCTGTCTCTCATGATGCATAGTCTTTCTTGTTCCTCTCTCACTTAGACTCTTTTTCTCGCTCCCTTATTCTCTCACTTCCTCCTGTCTCTCTCGTATTCTCCCTCTTTTGCACTTGTCTCTCTCATGTTCTCCTTTTCCTCCCCTCTCCGCTCTCTCTCTTAATGCCTCTCTCCCTTGCTCTTATGTGCTTTCTCTCTCTCTCATATTCTCCCTCTCTTTGCTTCCCTCTCTCTCCTACTGTCATATTCTCTCTCTCGCATCGTCTCTTATTCGCGGGGCGTGTGGCTCCTGATGTGTATGAAGCGGAGCAGCTTGTCACTGAGAGCGCGGCTCCGTGTTCTAATCGGCCAGACCGTTTCAGGGCAGAGAGCCGCGTGTGTGGCCTTTCTCTTCACTTTTTTTTTTTTTTTTTTTTTACTTCTCGGGGAGCCGCCGCACAACAAAACAAAAACACATCTCTGGCCAAGTTGGCTGATGTGGTGGGATAAAATACAGCTCTGATGAGCATGAAGAAGGCGGAGGTCAGGCAGGGGGGTCGGGGGGCAGGGTGACATAACCGAGTGCCACCAGCATCTCCGAGGGCAAAAGTGTAATATATAGGCCATGCCGTGCCCTGCATGGACAACGCATTTAAATCCTGCCTCCGCCTCACAGTACACTCTGTGGAGATCTGCTTGGTGAAGTTATTTCTGCAAAACTGGACTGGATTCAGTTTCAGGCTGTGGGAAGCAGCTTATCACGCTGATAGTCACAATTCAATTCAATTATTTTGCTGGCCAGGAAACAATGCCTCACTCAAACATCTAAAATCATCTTTTCACTGTCCAGAAAGCTTCGGCACCAGAAAACTGGAGCTGTATTTATTCCGAACAGCCATCGCTCGCTCCAATACTGAAGCTTTCAGTCTTATGGTTCTGGTACCAAACAGGGGTGTATGAAAATGTACACATATACACTTGAGCATTACACTAGTGTGTTCTGTGATTCAGTACTGGTTCTCACACACACTGTATAGATTTTTACGTTATAGTTCACATTCAAAGTTTCATCATTAATTTGTGCTAATTAATTTGTTTAAAGCCCCCGACTGCTAAATAGCAGTGCTGTAATCTATCTTCAGCTGTAAGACTCCAACATTAACAAGTAGTGTAATGGTGCACTGCTAACAGTAGCATTAAACCCATTTATACAGTGGTGTGTTTTTTACGCTGTACACTGTATCACAGTTTACTTAAAATTAGATTTTAAAACATTGTAATACACTGCCTTGCTTACAGCATTGAATTGCAACCCATGTATCATGATGCATATTATATTGTCATCATATTGGCAGGGTCTTGCCACACAGACCTAACCAGACCTTTCTGAATAAGGAAAAAGAACGCTCACTCTTGGAACCCAACACTTACAAAGACAAAACAAGTGTCAGCAAAACACAAGATGACATTGGTGTAGCTTTCCACTGCTGGAGACACTGTTGACGAGTAACGGGAGGAAGTTTGATGCTGCACTCGCAATGATTTTTCAAATTAAGCAAAATAAGTAAATAAGTAAATGGGGGCGGTGTAGAAAGACAGAGGAGAGACTGTGTGGAGTTTGAATTAAACCGATTATGGTATCTTGCATTTTGCTTCTTTTAGGTAACTAACAAGCTAATTAGCCACATTAGATGCTTGACAGTGGCATAAAATGAACGAAAAAAAAAATTTAACTACATTGTTAATGGCTGTTGTAACAGTTCAGAGTAAATACTTTATACTTTAAGATACCGCAGTACAGACATGATCTGAGAAGGTAAGAAAAAGGTCTGATGGTCTGAATCTGACTAGCAACTGTGCAGTCTTATAGGCCTGCCTTTAAGTTTTACCTGGCCCATGTGACCCATCTGGCTGAGTCTCTCCTGGGTTATCTCCTGGGTTTGGGGCAGATTACCTTGGAAGGTTCCCGTAAAATGATGGATTTGCTGAGCAATAAACTTTTTTGTAAAGCTATCTGTGTCTGAACAGACTCACTTTAACAGATGGGCAGGGTATGTAATTAATATTTACAAAACTGCTTTTCTGATTGTTTTTCAATGTTTATTTTATTTAACACACTAAAAGTTTTACTGGTTCCTATTTGTCTCAGTTTTTGTTGAAAGTTCAGCTAAAAAGTACCCTCTCAATAAAATATTGCAAATTCATTCCCTGCTGATGCCACAGCCATCCAAGTCCTTAAGCAAACAAAGAGGGACAAAGGGAACCTAGCTAGCAGGCAGAACTGACCACAACTAAACTGGGAAAACAGGATAAACTGGATAAACACTAAATATACAAATGTGAAAATATTACTCATTAGTGGGATATAGACAGTAAAAACATTCATTTCTCAGTGATGGAAATGATAATGTTTTATTTTTGGCCCAAAAAATGAAGGCATACTTTACTGAATATGATTAAAATTGATTATAGTCTGTCATTCTGAAACTGATATAGTTGAATTGCCACCTTCATGAAGCAGTTTTATGGATTTACAAGCATTTTGCTAATGAGATGTAAATTTAATTAATTTAATTACAAAGTAATTGAACTTTAATTGCTGTGAATGTAATCAAAATGGATGTTTGTTATCCATTACGATTAAATTTAAACCAATTAAAATGAAATTATTTTGTAATTAAATTTACTTCACTTAACGTCACTCTAAAGCAGAGTACTTGGCACTGCAAGAACCTGAGCACCTCAACGCACACCGCTACTTTACGCCCCGCTCCAGTGCAGTCTGGTCACTTCACGTGCCTGCGTGGTGGCGTTTGCTGTCATTAGAGGCTGGTGGCTGTGCTAGCAGCCTGTGGAGGTCTCGGAGTGAGCAGGGTGACGCTGGCCTTATCTCTGCACTTGACACTGAGAAGTTGCAGGCTCTGAGCAAAATGTCAGCGTAGTCACCACCAGCAGGGCCGTATCACAAATGACATCAGGAAAAATGTCTCTCGTCTGGATCGAATGGCAAGTTTTTGAACAGAGAGAGCAAAACACGGGCACCCGAAGAAGCCCACAAAATAGCACAGTGAATAAGAGGAAAGAGAGAAGAGATAAGTTAATGTTTATGATTGCTGAGTGTATCTTAGGTCTCAATTAAAATTTGTATTTCAATATTTAAGACAGCATCATACGCTTTCATTCCTGCCTGGTTCCAGGGTTATAGTTGCTTTGCTTGCTTTTTGTTATTAACATATTTTCTTACTATTATGTGGCTGCCACTATAGAAGAACAGAAAGCAGGCAATATATTTAATACCATCTCTGATTAGAACAAACTCTCAGATCTCTGCTGCTTGTTCACATTCCACATGGAATTCCATTTACTGACACTCATATTTTACATTTAAACTTTGTGAATCATTAAAAATACAAATTAAGTCAAATAAGTATAAATTCAAATACTTAAGCACACTAGTTTATCATTTTTACACTACATTACTGCACCGCTGTCCTCTCTGGTTTACCTGCAGAAACCTCCAGTACATACAAAATCATGTCATTACTCACTGCAGCACAACTTCACTATTCCTGCTCTTTTCAAACTATACTGGCTCCCTGTTTGTACGAACGTATCGCCGTTAAAACCCATATACTTACCCTTAAAGCAGTTCATGCCACAGCCGGGTACGGCCTGGTTACCTCTGTGACTTTGTTAAGCCGTACATGCACACCCCCTCCCTCTACCCCGCCCTGAAACAGCCTCGCTACAAACTTCAAACCAGGGTGAGAGAGGCTTCTCTTGTAGGGCTCATTAATCCTGGTACGCTCTACCACAAACTACGAGAAACATCCCTACTCTGTTCTTCACTTTGTTCTTGCTGGTTTTCTTGTACTTCTTGTTCTGTTCTACCTCTGATCGCTCTGAAGCTTCATGAATTTGAGAAAAAGAATACCAAATAATTACTATTATTATTATCATTACATAGAAAAATGCAACTGCATGGAAATCAAGGCAAAGTCAAAGTCATAACTATATTTCATTAACATTTTATCATTTTTATTTAATTCTCAACATGCAATTTTCTGTTCTAGAGTCCAAATCGATATGACAGCTGACGAATTTAATGCCTTAAAAAACTACCTCACATAAAGCGTTTACAAGCTAATTTGTGATTTGCATTGATTCTTTCATTTTTAATTTTTTAATTGCCTAAAATGTACTTTACGCTGTTGTAAAGCCAAAACAAGTTTCTGAAAAAAAGATCTGCCAACATCAAATGGAAAAACTCAGAAGGCATGTGTCCTCTGCTGGTTTTGGATACTATGGTTATATTTGAGCTGGACATTGTGACTCCTGGTTCATATAAAGAGAATTGGTGGAATTCTTATTCAAGGCCTATTCCAGGTAGCATCAAGCATTTTTCTGTGATGTCTGATCAACTCAGTTTTAAGACTGGTTGACTCTTGTTTAGGTTACATTATATTTTGATTAAAAGTGGAAGACATGAACATTGTCTTTTATATATGATATAATATGATATGATATGATATGATATGACATATGCTTACAGTAATAGAGCACAGACATACAAGGTACTAACAATGTACAAAACTGTCTATTTTGATTTCAGGTTCACTATAACATGCTTTTGCCAGGAAATGACTAATTGCTCTTCTAATAATAATGAAAATCCAAACCTCTTCCAGTAAAGATTAGCAATTTCTTCTGGGAAATTGTGAATAAACTCTTCACACATAGACTGAGAGCATTACCAGTATGCAGGGCATTTGCTTGTGCGTGCTCAAAGACACTTCAAAGTCTTATAGATTCGTCCAATGCTTGGACTCAGTGCTATAAAGCATCTTTTGGCTGGTTAACATGAAAGAGAATCTCATTTAAAAAGGCATCTGTGAATGATCTACATATATAACTGTGGCCTTTGCGTGCATGTCCGACTGATATAATTAAGAAACACGGAGTATATCTTGCTGAATGTCATTGGTTGTCTGTTGGCAGTCTGCCCAGTGATTTAGCTGATGAAGACGCTGCTTCGCTGACATATGGCATATGTATCCTTGGGGTCATGTATAGCTCCGTGTACTGCCCGCATGTGTACGCTGCTTCACACTGCCCCAGGGAGCTCACAGTAGAAATGTGACAGCAGCTCAGGGAGGGAATATTGGCCCTGTTGATTGTTGTTATGGCTCTTGTGGGTGACTGAGCTGATTACTCTGTATCTAACTCTCTTAAGAATCATCTAATATCGCCCAACGTTCAGAGAGCAGGCAGCGATCATAGCCGTGGAGCTGTTTCCTGGTCTAAGCCGCTCGTCATTTGAGTCTGTGAAGGCTCTGCAAATGGATTAAGTCTTCAGAGTTATGTTTAAAAAGGGATCAGTGGTGCCATCTCCAAAGACGAGGCCTTTATTTTCACCCATTTATTAGCGAGGCCTTAAATCCCAATTGGATCATGGACTAGCTTTAATCTAGAACATGTCTGTTTGAGGACTGACTGGTATTGACTGCTATTGCCGATTCCTCAAAGCCTCAGACGCCGTGTTTTTAATTAATGAGTGACCGGTGTGAATAATGTCATCAGTGGCTGGACGCTCACTCTGGCATGATGGATTGTCCATGGCCGCAACTTTACTCTAAATGAACCCGGCGCAATCAGGTCCCTCAGTGAGCCCAACATACGCAAATTAAAATGAAACAAATGAGCAAATAAAAATCTGGCAACCCAGATTTGTCCAGCCGGAATGGACAGTCAATCACAGACAACTGGAGATTCATGATTTAATACCTTTTAGCCTGGACCATTTTAGATTTTCATTTTTAGCTTACGGTGCCAAATTTTATTTACAAAAAAACTATATATGACAGCATATTATCTTTTTCTAATATATATATATATATATATATATATATATATATATATATATATATATATATATATATATATATATATTATTCCAAAAATACATGGTAATAAATTCAGTTGAAGCACAATATTTATATTGTAATATATTTTGAAACATATATTTGGATGTATGATTTTAAATTTAATGATGAGTTTAAATATAAGTCTGTTGCTGTTGTAGCTCATGGTCATATTCTCTATATACTATATTCAGTAAAAGCTGAACACTTTTCTCGACAGAATATTACAGAAACACCTAAATGCAAAGACAAAAGACACCTAAAGCACCCAAATATACCAAAAAAAAAGACTTTAAGTAAATTAAAGGAATTAAAGAAATATCGTGGAAAGTTACTGTTTTGGAACACCATTGTTTAATACAGCATGTATATAGCTAAACATTCTAAACATACTGTTCACTGCCCAGTTGCATGCGGTCAGCGTGCTGGTATTCAGGGGGGCCGATGTTGGCTGACTACTTTAGCACTGGCTCACTCACCATAGCGGTGTGGATGCTTCAACAGCAAGAAATATTTGGTTTAACAATTCTTCTAGAAATTCTTCTTCTTCTTCTGGCTCTCTTTTAGTTTGGTAATGTGGTCTTCTACAGATTATCTGAGCTCTTACACATTTCCTCTTCTGTCTTTATTTTGAGAGAGGGTTAACCGTTCACTCTTTCTATCAAACGCTTGGAAAACTGTTTTCAGATTTATAAATACCCTACAACAGATGCTTTTCAGAGATATCTTGGGCGTGGCTACAGGTACTAGGTTATGAAAAACCAACTGGGTGAACCAATTTGCTATGGTGTGTATTTTCCCCAATGGAGCACATGATGTCATAATAAGTTGATTTTCAAAGACTCCCATAATTTTGTTTCTGAGACGTTCAGAGATCCAGAGGTTAATTAAGGGATCTGGACTTTTCGCCCTCTGAATAAAGCGCTAGAGGAAATAAGCAGCAGTATGTGTCTGCCCAATAAGGGCATACATTGACATCACTGTACCGCCAGAACATGCCCCCTTAGCTGGACTGAGTGGCAAAACAGTCTACAACAAGGTTGTGAATGAAACCGAGAATGAAACAAGCAATTATCTGCTGTCATGTCATGGTGATCTAGAATGTTGACTAACACTGTCTGACAATCTCATCATCGTGGGTGTTTTTAATAAATGTCAACAAAAACTTTACAGTTGCACAGGACATAATCCAAAGAATAATATTTAATTAATGAACAGCCATCAGATTATACAAATTAAGATATGATTGTCCCTCAGAATCCAGCATTCCTGATGCAAACCTGCAGAATTCCATTTGTCTTGTTCCACCTTAAAATCTCTGGTGCCTCATGCAGCATTATAACCGCTGCACTATTTGAGGTGAAACGTTAAAATTCAAGCAGGAAGCCGGAGACTAGGATCTTAATTCAGCCGTGAGCAATACTTCTGATTTTCTTTTCTTTATTATTCGGCAGTTGGTTAAAGAGATTACTCAGAACTCTTGCTGAATCTATAGTCAATCGAACTGCAGCTCTTTCCCATTTTAGATGTTTTTCTGATATTCAAACGCTAAAGCTGCCTCTCAGCAGGTGCAACTTCGATAACTGTGATGTCATGTTCATGCCATCTCTTCAGCCCACAGCAATTTAGCTCCACCCCTTCACTCCTTATAAGACATATATAGACAGGACGGCCCATCAGAAAAGGGCTTATTTATACCAGCATTAAACACACAGTTACAATTGATCTGTTCATATTGAGAGTATATTTGCATGTATTTGATTGGCATACTTTAATTTGGATATATTTGCGTATGGTCACTGTCCAATAAAAACCTTTATCACCATTTCTGTCAATTTTAAATTTTCTACATCATTTGAACTCGACAGCTGTCATTTACATTGTGTGCAAATTGATGAATGGACCAATAGAAATGCTTCAAAACAGCTTGGAAAAAATTCTGGTTCCATTGACTTACATTGAAAGTAAAGTAGGTTTTTGTTCTCTCCTGTAAAGTTGTAATATTTGAGATACTTGTTTATCACTGGACAGCGACGATATATTATAAAATGATAGTTTTTGGAAATATATTTCAAATATAGTCGCAGGTATCTCTTTGCAGGAGAGAGCAAAAACTTTCTTTACTTTCATTGTAAGTTAATTTAAAGAGGTTTTATTCCAAGTGATTCTGAAGCATTTCTATTGGTCTATCATTACTTTTACAGGATAACTGGCCAACTGTCATGTTCGAATGATGTAGAAAAATGTTTAAATCAACAACAATGGAGATACATGTTTTTATTGGACAGTGACAATTTATTACTTTTCCATATGGGTGAATAAGTTGCTTGTGCATTGTTGTTTTTTTAGGGTTGTCCTCTTTTGTTTGCTAAAGAAACATCTAGTGGGCTCTTGCTCAGAAGCATTTCTTCCCAATTTCGTCCCTCTTTTCTTTTTCATGTGTTTTTGAATATACTCTTTATGAGAGTTTCAGGGTCGCCGGCGCAATTTGGCTAAGCTAAGCACGTGAATGTGGCCGCAGTTTACCCTGAATTGTGTCCAAAATGGGTTAACGCAATGCAAACTGAGCTTCAGTAAAACCTACTCTGAATTCCAGCCATTGAGAGCTCTGCAGTGATGTCTATATCCAATGCGATCTGACTTTGGAACGGTGCGAGGTGCTATCTGATTGGTTGCGGTGACCTCTAACGCCAGGGAAAACATTCTGAGCGACAGCGCGACACTCTGATATTCATGCGTCGGATTTGGAACACACCTGTGCAGTAACGTGATCTGCCAGGACGTAATATCCTCTTACCAATCTCAAATTGACTGATGTCACTTGCATGGTTGCGTGGGGAGTCCAGGTGATACAACCGCACTGAAATCGAGGCTAAATGAAACGTGACAGTAGGAAAGGTTACCAGCTTACAAGCACAGGGTTTTCCTGTAACAGCTTCTGAGCTACTTTTGTGAACCTTTAATGAAAAGCTTGTCATCAAACTTACCAGTCCTGACCTATATGGCATCGTAGGTGAACTTTTACTTCCAACTTCCTTTATTGCATCCATTTTCACTACAGCTATGACGATAACCGCATTGTTGCAATAACAAAATTTGGTATTTACCACGTGGTCGAGCTCATTAACATCATCACCACTTTGATTTGTATTTTTTTTATTTTTTACTAGTGAAAGTTGGCTCACGGTCATTAATCATTTTTTAAAGTCAGTTTACTAATAGCTCTCTGTTAGTGAGCTGAAAACACTAGGCTGTGACGTTAGCTGAGACCTGTCTGTAAGACTGACTTGCCTTTGTTATCTAGCATGGCTTTCTATGGTCTCGATGTGGCCTACGACAACATGCTGAGTTCTAACAGCTGTGAAAACTGTTATTGCTCCACACATGAGAATTAAAACTGTGCTGAAAGTGTTCTTGTTAGATTTATCGTTACGACCAAAACCAGTCCTGCACCAACAACCAAAGTCTTTAGTTTGTTACATTGAACTATCACTGTAAAAAATACAAACATTTATTTACACACAGAAATAGAACTTTTGCTGGGCCAGTGACGATATACCACTAAACCACCATATCGTCTCTGTCCAAAGAAAAACTATCTCCAAAATGGGAACTGTACAAGGGCAGCAAAACAGTCTTCATTTTCAATGTAAACCAAAGGAACCATATTTTTTTCCAAACTGTTTTGAAGCATTTGTATTGACCCGTGCATCAAAACATTTTTACCCAAATTGTAACTTGCTTCAGAAACTCTATTAAGCCTGGTATATCTGCAACCGACACCTAAGAGGAAGCGAAGGTACTCATATATGGAAGGTGAAAATCTCAACAAGTGGAACTGATCATCTTGAATTTTTTTTGAGCTCATGCTTAATAAACAATAATCCCAACTTTTTAGCATAAAGAACAAAAATGGTTCCAAATAATACTGAAGGGCTATTTGATTTGTAACAGTAGTTTTTGTGAACCATCTGACCATGGAAAGAACAATTTACACATTCACTTACCCAGACTAGGAAAACCTTCTGATGAATTGTGATGATATATCTGGAAACTGAGCTGAAACTAAAGGAAACTGCTACGGCTTGGAGGTGGACCTTTTTAAAAGTTTCTCCCACCTTTGAGCTGCATCATCAGAAGCTGGCTTCCCGTGTTTGGCAGAGATGACCCTTTAATCTCAGTGTGCACTAGAGTAATGAGATTTTATTCCAAGTCAGTTTTAGATTAATTTAATTGGCATATTCATCACAAAATGTTTTCGGGCCAAGTTATAAAAAAAACTATGCCTTTACATGAAAGCTTGGATTAGACAGCTACCAGTTACTCAATCTTTCTCAGATAAACAGAAGCGTCAGGCTGCTGGGGGATCCTCTCTGAATGTACACTCACTGTGAGGTCATTTTTCGAGTATGAGTTAGGCGTAGACTGGTGAGAGCCAATCACTGGGCTTATGACGAAAAATCTTAAGTGGCAGGACGTTGCATTCATGATTCAAACTAAAGACGAGAAACTTTGATTCTGAGTATATGCGCGTAGTCTGGTGGCTTTAGAGTCATAATAATCACTGATGACTTTAATAAAAGAGGAGCGCATCTCGGTTGATGATTAATAGTAAAAAAAAAACAGACAATGAGTGGACTGATACGCCAAAATCATCTGGATCTTCAGAGACACGCAAAATGGATGGCTGAGAGAGGCCTTCCTCATTTCCATTTCATTTGAAAGTGACTAATCAAAACAATAATCCTTCAGCTTTCGCCCTTCTGCTTCAGACTTTTGGAGAGACATGACTAGAACATGCGCTAGAAGTTGGGTTGAAGGAGGCGGCTGTTGGAGCTAAGGAGTCACTTGAGTCTGATTTCAGTGGGTGTATTGATTTCAGCGCGGCTGAAAGAACAGTGCGTTTTTTCCTCGTCATTAGTGCATCGCTAGCATGCTAACCGAGAGAATATGGAGAGCGCTCGGCTGGCCTACGCTGTGATTACAGCAGCCCACTGAACTCAGTGTCAATCAAGAACTCCACACTCGCTCACCTTCCAGGGGAACCGCAAGCCTGCATGTGAGGGGAAGCAATTAGTGATTAATATGCTGATTAGGATTTAAACGCTGGCTGCTACAGAATGGCAGAGCGGTTGCCATGGAGCTGGAGGTGGGCGGAACATGTCATCATCTCCCTGATAGCTTTGACATCTGTGTTTCAGCAGCCACTTCAGGTGGGTCTTACAGTGAGTTACCACGCTCAAAATCTTTGGGGTGGCTTTGGGAGTCACCTTAAATGGCGATTACCCTGATTGCGGAGTTTTACGGAGTGGCACGGAGTGGTCATTTCCTGCCAACCTAGAGCAGAAGCCCACCAGGTCTTACTGACCATACATACATTTGAGCGATGCTGGATATTAACCTTATATAATAATATGTAACATAACATTCTGTTGTTTGCATGTTAGTGTATGTACTTGTTCTAGGCCTTCAGAGAATTTCCAGGAACTAAAATATACATGCAATTTATAGTTAATTTTTAATAAATACAGGCTTGTATTTTTTGGAGCGTCTGTGGGACTTATTGTCCATTTATTCAGAAAAGCATTTGTAAGGTCAGACGCTGATTTTGGACTTACCTGCAATCTCCTTTCTAGATCATCCTAAAGGTGTTTGATGGGGTTGAGGTCAGAGCTCTGTGTAGGCCATTCAAGTTCCTCCACACTAAAGTTAGCCAACCAGCCTTTATAAAGCTTGCTATGTGCACTGGGACACTGTCATGCTGGAACAGGAAAGGGCTAGTTCCCCAAACTCTTGCATAAAGTTGGAAGCTTACAGTTGTCCAAAACGTCTTGATATGCTAAAGCAGGAAGATTTTCAACCCCTGAAAACAACCCCATAGTATTATCCCTCCTCCACCAAACTTTATAGTGGGCACAATGTAGTCAGGTAGGTAATGTTCTCCTGGCATTCTCCAAACCCAGACTCGTTTATCAAACTTCCAGATAGAAAAGCATAATTCTTTACTCCACAGAACATGTTTGCACATCTTAAAATCCACTGTCTGCAATTTAAACCACACCAGTTGATGCTTGACATTGTGCTTGGTGGTTTAAGAATTGCATGCAGCTGCTCGGCAATGGAAAACCATGTCATGGAGCTCCTGGCGCATAGTGCTGATGTTAATGCTAGAGAAACATCTGGAACTTTGCACCTCAGCAATCGGCGACCCCACTCTTGAGATCAGTAAACTCTTCAGACCAACCTATTCTTCACAAATGCTTGTAAAGGCAGACAGATTGACTAGTGGTGTTTGTATACACCTGTGGCAATGGGACTGAATGAAACATCTGAATTCCATTATTAAAAGGTTTGTCCCCATCCATTTGCCCATCAAAGCAAGCTCCCCATTGGTCCTAATGTGTTAGATTAACTATTGGCATAATTATGAAGTGACAGAAGAATCAACAAATCATGTTTTGATTTCCAATAGGTAGAAAAAAAGACCCAAATATGACTGGGAGTCCAGTGAGTGGTGTGTTTGAAATGAAAAACAGCAATAGAAAAACAGCCACTAAGAGAAAAGAATTTAAAACATAGGCTTAAATACCTGTCACAAGTGAAGAGGAGATGTCTTTTAGAAGCTTCATATGTCTGTGGTTACGTTAGAATGGGAAATTTGTGCTAATTGCCATGAAAGGATTTTAATATTTATAGCTAAATTAAAAGCCTAGCTCAAATCATACACTCCTGTAGTGATACTGCAGGAATTTGGCAGGTCGTGTCAGATGTTGTAAACATTGTGACCCCTGGTTCTATGACCACCATGGTAAAGAAATCACTCTGGTTTGTTTCTCTGTGATGACCCATTTTACCATTTTCAAAACATTCAGAATGACTTTTGTTTACAACTATAGAATTACGCAGGACTTCTAAAATGATGGTGGATGCAATATATATTATTAAACCTATCCCTAAACTTAAACCTAACACTAAATGTAGGTTCAAATCAAAAACTAAACCCTGAGTTTTACTGGAGAGTTTGTTAATTATTAATCAAATTAAAATGGATCAATATACAAATTTAATATGGCTTTTAATTGACTTAAACTTACATTTTTGTTTATTTTATCATAAACAGATGTGTAAACATTTTATCACCACCAAACCATCACAACTCTACTGAAGCTTGACAGAATGTTTCTGTTGACTGTTATGGTGGAGTTGTAGTTCATTTTAAGCATAAATCTAAAATGCTAGCCAGTACGTTAAACAGCTGTAGACACATACAATCATAATATTTTATAAATTTAAAAAAAAGTTTAATTAATTGCAGAAAGTATGTGTTTCAAAAAGCGACAGTTCTTCATATTAGACACTGATTTACAGACTTTGGGACACATGTACATTTATAAAACAATGGGATTTACCTACTCACCATGTGGCCATGACGGACAGGGATGATGTCTCATTCCCTGCTCTGTAGGGGTGTGGCTAAAATAAGGCTCCACCTACTGGTTTAAACCTATATATTTTGGTAGGTGACATGAAAATATGGGACAGCAAGGTGTTTATTATTTAGAGATAAATATAAATCTTCTAAATATTGTATCGCCACTAAAATATCTAATATTCTGAACATTTGTTTCTTTTGAATTTTTTATTGTACTACAGGGCTGCAGTCTGAAATTTGACAATTATTATATCATATGATGGCATTATTATTATTATTATTATTGTTGTTGTTGTTGTTGTTGTTGATGAGCATCTATAACAATACTGAATTCAACCGAATATTTCTATTATTGTAGGAATACATTACTTTGCATATGTCACATGAGTGTCTGGATTTTACATTTATTTTCTCGTTGTGAATTTGTGCCTCTAATGAGAATTACAGTTTTTTATATTTTTAATTTAAGGGTGGTGCTGCTCATCCAATTAGTTATGCTTGAAAGACAGCTGGTGAGCAAGTATAGATTACTGGCATCATCTGGCTCTACAGTAATTGTGTATCATTAGCTCAGAAAGTCGACCCTGACTCGGTGCTCACAGATTTGACCAAGTGAGCAAATAAGATTTTGTATGTTAAAATGACTGTGATGTGGCGGTGCTGTCAGAGGCCAGGTCCACAGCAGCCTCTTCACTTTGTCTCTTTAAGAGCAGAGCGTGGGCCACTCATGCTCACCTCTACTGCATGGTTGGAGTTCTTTCTAGGCTGTGTCAGCTCGCCACTGCTCGGATGTCACTTTCAAAGTACGATAACGGTGACTAAAGCTTTGCCCCGTCTGCCTTAAGGTCACGCCTCAATTTGTGCGCGTGTACACGACGACGGGAGCTGTTTATTCAACCTGTCTCACGCAATACCGGCCTAAGCCTTGCCCCCCAAACCGGCCACATGGCCAACCCTGCAATGGGCAGAGCGAACTCATGATATTATTAGAGGCCTCGTTAGTCTGGAGCTAAAGACAAACACACACAGTAGCACTGCGGCGGCTAGAAAACACTCGTCACAGTTGCTAAGGCCACTTGGCTTTGAGGTGTCATCTGTCATTTGGACTGAGGCTTATTCAGGACTTTAATGTCTGCTCTATTGTCTACCCCTCGGCCCTCAGCAGCTTCTGTAAACCTCATGCTCTTCCTTAGAGGTAGCACAATATGCTTTTTAACAGGCTGACACAAGAACGAGCATGAAACGCACCAAGCCGAAACAAACATGCCTAAACTAGCCGCACCGCATTACCAATCAGATGAATAAGCACATAGTGTATGGAACTATGTCCCCTTATACTTATACACTTACATCAACATCAAGCCCTTTCGAGTCCCCGATGGTGGTACATTTAAACCGTATGTTATAAAATCCTTACTTATCCTTGTTTAGCTCAGATCTATTTTGCTGTATATAGAGCTATAGCACTACTTGGCCATGTGTACATTGCCTCAATCTGTTACTTTATGTGTGTAAGTTTCCATGTTAGCTACGATCAGAGTCTGCATCATTTTTTATGTACCAGTATTTGCACAGCTATGTTTAGTGCATGTTTTCACAGCATCCAAATTCAGTATACATGAAAAATCTGCAGGTATGGAATTAACACGTATAGTACTGTGCAAGCCAGAGGCCACCTTATAGTTAATTTCCAGTCAAAATGGGTTAATCCTTTTCCTTCAACAGACAATTTAATAGAAGACTCAACAATTAAATAGAATATATATATATATATATATATATATATATATACATAATGTTTTTTTCCCTTTACCTTTGTTATAGCTTCCATTTTTTTCAGGAGACTTGCTATCAGTTTAATTTGAATCAAGCAGTTTTAAGTCACTCTGTTCAGTCATAGATGTTGGTTGCCTTTTCTGCTTTTTACAATGTAAATAAGAAGATCAGAGTTTGTTTTACAAATTGACTTTACTGTCAATGTTCTTTCTCTCAGTAACAGCTTCTTGACAGCTTCTTTCAGACTCGTAGTGTAGAGTTATGTTCTCACAGTGGAAGGATGGACAGCTGTGTATTGTATATATGTATATAGTATGTATATATGTATATATATAAAATGCAGTTACATACAGTACTTTCCATACATATAGCCCACAAGCCACAAGCTACAATACTGTACATAAGTCTAAAGCCATTTATCTGGGCGGTAAGCATTTCATTACTGAAAACAGCACTAATATGAGAATATATATACAAATACACCACTAAAAAACATTGATTTTATGTCTGGGTTATCTCAGCCATTTCTACATCTCTCTTTGAGGAAGCCCAGATACCATCTAGTACCACATTCAGCTAATCAATCTGTCATTAAATTAAATCAGGTGCTGCTGATCCATGTGTTTGCTGGAGTGAAGCAAGAAGTAAGGCTGCGTTCTTCTTACTGTATTCTTCAAACCAACATATAAAAACTTTTAAAAACCAAAGATTTTTTTTCACGTCTCACTGAACTTATGAATTTTTATTTGTTTAATCTAATGTCACATAGTGTTTTCACTGGCAAAGCACATTTACTGCAAGGATGATATTCAGCTTTTCTGAGGCTCACAAATTCTCACTGATCGCATCGACTGTACATGAGATGCTATGGAAAACAGTTTAACAGCAGGATCTTGTTTTTTAATTAGCAAAATAAAAACGGGTTCATATCTGAATCATCATCTAATCACTATACAGTTGCTTAGTTTTGACTTTAGCACATACAAAAACAGAAAGATAACTGTGTAATAAGATAATATGATTGTGTTTGACCAGACCTGTTTGGTCAGTTTCTGAAAAGAGGTGTTGCTTTAGCAGGTCTACAAGAATGTTGCCCTACTCCTAAACAAGTTTAACCACAAAAAGAACGCAGTTTGGCAAACAGACTGTAAACTAGCTGCAGCCAAACAACATTCATGTTAATCTGGCCAGTGCTGGAAGAGCTGAGCTGAACCTGATATTATGACAGCTATGCCTGTATCTGTGTCATCAGAAAAGGCATTTCTTAAGTAAACTGGCTAGACAGCATCACTGTCTGTGACTCTTCAAACAAAAGCTGAAGGCAAATCAGCACTTGAAGCTCCTATGTTGTAGCTACTGTTGTCTGTGAAGTACTGTGTGGACTAGTACTGTGTGGAAAATCTTGTTGCCACCACAAGATCCTCCAGAGAACCCTGCCTACTCATGGGTACGGCTGTGCAAAGGGAAAGGGTAACAGGTTCTCGACCAGAGGTACGGACAGTTCTGGGTTGGTAACTGCACTGCTTCATATCGTGCTGTCCATTGGAAAAGTGCTATAATCCGCCCAGCACAGATAAGACAACAGCGTCACTACTGTGTGGCAGTTTGTGCACTGGTACACCACGTACACGGTTCATTTTTCTTTCAAGTGGCAGTTCCAAAATGAGTGTGACTTTAAATCCCACCCTCTTGCACTGACTGTAAATGGGAGGCCACAAACAATTACTTTCTCAGCAGTTGGCATCGTGCTGTAGGTTGCCTTTGCAGTTGAAGAGACAATTCCGACTATGATGTAGGATGTGATTATCACATCCAGCAACGGCTTTATAGAAGAGCACTAACACACACTGAGATGACTTTTTTCAGCCGCTGTATTGCAGCGTGGTGTTTTTTCTTTTGTGATCGAGAAGACTTTCCAGTCTAGGCTGCGAGTGTTAAAGCTGGGAGCCGTCAGAACTCACAGTAACACTGATTTGTGGGATGTTCGGGTTGTTGTTTGTCATTTCAGCTGTTTTAATGCTGTTAAGTTCTAAAAGGGGTGTCAAGATATGGGACGTTCGTCCTCTGTCCCAAATCGCATCTGTGCTAGCACCCATGAGCTAAGAGGGTGGTCTTGTTCGTAAACTGTAGGGGTCATGTGAGACACTTATTAGAGTACAGTACACAGAGACGGTGCAGAAATCAGAGTGGTGGGAAACAGCAATACGAATCCCCTAAATGACCAGGATATACCAGCAGTCCACACTTCTATTACACACTTCTACAAAGTAGGAATAACTCCAGTTTGTAGTCCACACAGCAACTGAATAATAAATAGGCCTGGGATATTAAGCAGTTAACAAATTTCAAAATTCTGGATCTATTTATAAAATATCATAGTCATAAAAGGGGAATCCCTGCAATTTTTCAAACTTTACACATAATTAAATAAAATAAACACCAAGTTTTTGGTAGAAAATTTGTAGATGACTACCTTGTAAATATCAAATTAAACAACCATTATATTCATTTAAAGAAGGAATTAAACTGATTTTCTGCTAAATTAAACACTGTACATGTACATGTCAGAATTGTTCACAGCAGTGGTGAACCAAACAAGTGTGCAAGGCCTCTACAAACTACCTCACATAAAGCTATTCCATGAACTGCGTACTGAATACACTGTTTTTGTTTTTTTTGCTTGTTTTGAGGTAAGATTTTGGCATAGTTTCTTATTTTTTTAAATCTGTAAGCAGAGAGACAAAACCGCAAAGGGTCACTGGTCATTTTAGGCTTTATTTGCAAAAATGTTGTGGCTCCTTTTACAATAAACCATTTCACATTAAAGCCACTCAGACTTATGTCATGTGTACATTTTGAGCAATCAATGATACAGCCTTCAACACAATTTAACAAGATTATATACCAAGTAAGTTTTCTTGGTGCATTTGTTTTAAAATGTTCACACAATGTAAAAGGCAGCTGCAATGAAAAAAAGCTGCTGAATATAAAATAGACAGCTATGATTACGGTATCATTCACACATCTACTTGCTTGATATGCAAACTGAAGGGAGTTGGTAGGATTGGAAGCGATAGCATTTCTAATGGTATGAATGCGACAGGTGAGTGGTAACTCACGCAGGGGATTTGAAGCAGATTGGGGAAAGTACTAAAGCAAAATGACTGAACACGAAGTTATCAGCTGCTGTGGTGTTTAAATGTGCCAAAAGAGACGGTGAGGCTTTGGAAAAACAACCGCATGTCACTGCAGATGTTGGAACAGGTCAATAAAGAGTGCTGCACTTATTACTGACTAGTGCTGAACTGTGGAACCATTATACTGGAGCAAAACCACATCACTGCAAACCATTTTAGACTCAGTAAATAGGGTGTATGATCACAATTGGCCAATGTTCTCTTTAAACACACAATCAATTAGCCAAAGATATTTTAGTTGTGTCCTATGTTGTGCTATGATTTCATGAAGTGAACAAATTAATAAAATAACAAAGCTCAGTGCACGCATTCTGCATCCGAACGCTGTTGCTGTACACGTCGTCTACGGTGCTTGTGCATCCGCGCATGTGTTACTGCTACCCACCAGCCTATGTATTTCACAGCAGCGTGTTCCTTCAGCCTGCAAGGTGTGAGCATTGAGGAAAGAACATATAAACAACGTTGTTTTTGCTTATTTCTTGAAAAAGCAGCTGGCTAATTGAAATCAGATTGACTGTACAGGAAATTCTGAACCAGAATAAAGAAATCCTGATCGGCGCACCCCTACTAGAAAAGCTTTTGAAAGATTTGGCCTCAAATGTACATGCAGGGCAGTAACAGTGGTTAGCAGTCATTATGGCCATTATGCTCTTATTAAGCTGTGCCTCGCTGATATTAGGAGCACGCAGATTAAAAGGGGGTGCGCTGTTCAAGTGTTAGAGATGGTTGAAGGGGGCTGGAAAGGGTCCCGTTTTTGCTCCGTTTCCACCTCCTCACGGAGGCCTGGGGTGCAGTAATTTGCGAGAGTGCTCTCCTTTAAGCTTGGCTTGCGCGTTCCATCTCTCATTAAGCTCTCCCACCACACTGGCACACATTTTAATTTCACTTCAAAGAGGTCACACTAGTTTGGGTTGTTCTGTCTGTCTCCTTTAATAGCCCATGTGGGGTTCGGTGTTCACTCCTGCTATCGCTGACAAAACCAGCAAACCAGTGCAGCCACCGCAGACCACTACCGTCTCGAACATCAACCAGGCAGGATTACAGTAAAGTGACCTCTGCTGTTGGGTGCTTCTGAATCACTAGCATGACAACACAGTTGTTGCCTCAGGTCAAAATATGTAGATTACCGCAATAAAACAATGTCCAAACAAGCAAAAACAAGCAATTAAAGTAGAGCCTTGTGTAGCAGCGTCGATAATGAAGCACAAAACTGTTAAAACTACATGAAGAGGCATTCTGGACTAAAACTAGAGATCAATAGATGATGTGTTTTGTAGTATTCTGTAGTGCAGCATTGCATTCCTCAGCCTGTGTGACAGAACCCACAACTTTATGTTGTTTTCATGTTTTTGCTCATCAATGTGCCCTCACTACAATACTCAGTATGTCAGTTATTGGGGATCCCTGTGGTGTCAATCAATGCTGCCTAGTTTCTGAGCTATAGACTGATACTAAAGCCTTCATAAGAAGGTCTGTCCACTCTGTCTCCTCGAAACTGAAGGTCACATTGGTGTTTTACAACATATTTTCAATTGCTGGCAATGACTGACATACAACTTGTGAATAGTTTGTATCATTTAGCTCAATAACACACTGCTCTGACTAGGGTGCTTGCACAGATCTCTACAAAGAGGGGGGCTATTCCTGCTCTGAGCCTCATCAACAAACAGATTGGGGCTTGAAGGCTTGAAAAAGACAAAATATTGAGATTTACAAGGATACACATTTCAACCAGCGACTGGTCCCCTCCTCTACAACTACATCCATTAGCACGAGTGTAACTCTTGCCTCGGCTGTAGACCAAAATCATAAAGAAAAGTGCTATTCTATCTTCCCTCAGTGTCAAATGGATACCAGAGGTTAGGCAAGTAGACAGCAAGCTACCTGTTGACAGTAGCTTATAACTTCTCCTCCTCCTCTGATGAGCCATTTCTTCATTTGAGTAACTGATTCTTTCCATCGAAATGATGTTTTGCCCACACTGGTCATTACTCTAGTAATAATCACATATTTTATTTATTTATTTGTTTGTTTGAACATGTAAAGTATGCAAAAAACACTGTTTATTCTGTGAAATTCAAATGTACCTCCCACCTTCAACATACATCATCACAAGGGAGTTTCCAACTCCATAAACTCGAGCCAGCTTGCTACAGAGACAACTGCAGCACCACCACTCTAATATGCAAGTAGCCATGTTTGCGACAGACGTAGTGCTTACATTCTGGCCGGAGCTCTCTCTTTCTGAAATACCAGTCAACTAAAAAACTGCCATCCCGAGCATGAAAACCATTTGAAAACCAACTGCAATGATATATCTCATTTCTGTGATGGATAACAGTATACAGTACACACTCACACATACACAATCACACACACTCACACATACACAATCATACACACTCACACATACACAATCATACACGCTCACACATACACACGCAACAGCACTGCAGAGTAAATAAGTGAGGCATATGTGAGTCACTACATTAAAATGCCAGTCAAATTATTAAAAAAAAAGAAAAAATCCTGTCAGCCAGTGAGTCATATATACTGAATATCAGAACAGAACACCAGCATTGTTAAACACAATGGTCAGGGCTAAAACATACCCATTTATAATCATAGAGAGTCATAGAAAAGAAAGCACTATATCCAAGTTATACAGTGCATTCAGAACCTGTTAAAATGCATACACTGAATCCTAATCAGTACTCGACTTTAGTGCACAGTTCTAGGGAACAGAACCTTTACAGCTTCTTTAAACTCCAAATCTTCTTATGGGCATCTTATTATCAAACAAGGTTCCTAAAAGAATCATCCATTAAAATGTTCTCGAGTTTAAACTAGTCTAGACTATATATATATATAGAGAGAGAGAGTGTGTTAGACTAGGTGTGTTATTATGTTGAAATGCGCTGCAGTTACTGCCGCTACGTTGTCAGTATTGAAACGGAAGTTTGTGAATGAAGCAGCGGTGGCTTGTTGGGCTGCAGAGACTCATAGCACTAGCACAGTGCTAGAGGGCATTATCTTCGCGTAATGTGATAGAGAAAAATACAACTCACTTATGAGGCTATTTGTTATGGTCTTCATTAAATGATAGCCCTGTGAATCACAGTAATGGCCTGGACAGTATCCTCAGGCTTTCGGTTCCATCTTGTGCTTTTTATTTTCACTTATTTAATCACAGCCCTTAATAAACCCTTTAAATATAAGCTTACACTGTTAACAATAAAAGGGAACCAATACAGAACCATTTGTACAGTTAAAGTGTTAGTGTGAAGAACCTTTCTACAGTTTTTAGTTAGCCTGAACTCAAAATGTATGTCTCTGCTCATGTTAAGCAGGATTCATCCAAACAAAGACAACATTCTTATTCTCCTGTAATCTTCCATCAAAAGTGTTGACTTTGGCTCTCGTGCAAAACTTTTTCTTTATGCAACAGTGGGAAAGGAAAAATAACCCAACCACTGCCCAGGCACAGATAGCGCTCACACTAGAAGCGAACCGAGTCCAAGCGAATCGTGCCCTGGCCCACCTCTTCAAGCACGGTTCACGGTTCGGAGCAATCACACTAGTCAAACCGTGCTTCGACAGGAAACCATGCCCGGACCCGGATCACAGAGCCTAGTGTGAGTACGCCCTTAGAGTGTTTCACTTGGAAACGCATCACAGCGAAAGGAAAGTGATTAAAGATTTCTAAATAACATTTATTTTGTAACTGTGCACATCCTACATTTTCCCCTTTAGGTTCACTTTTAAAATTTGGGTGGTTTTATGTTCCTAAAATATTCATAATTTCAATACTTTTCAATATAATAAACACTATATATACATATTTCTGTCACTGTGCCTTTAACACTGTTATATGTGAATGACCTCTGTTTTGTGTATGACCTTTAAAAAGCACTTGGAACAGATTCACCCCCACAGAACTGTAGTATGAGTGGGCGGGTCTTAACGGTCACAGGTTGAACTGACGGATATAGATAGAAGTTGACGTTTTCGTGGCGTCACAAAAGCAACAATTTTATAACTGACTGGTTTTGCAGCTTAGTTTCCTGTATGGGTTTGAATTAGATTTTTAATTCATGTTCATTTTAATTTATGGAATAATTGTTGGAATAATTCTCCATAATGTTAGAAAGTCCACATAATGTAAAGGCTCTATACCAGTCAAAGACTTTCCCCTGAGGCTCGTTTATACCGTTTATAGTAACCTTTATTTTTCAGGGTGCAGCTATTTGTCCAGTTGTCTGTAATATAAAGCCCCTTTAACGCTCATCACATTCTTACTAATAAACTTCAGTGAGACGAACTAAGAAGTTGGCAGAGCCGGGCCGGCACGCAATGGGGGGAAAAGCCCACATCGCCATCAATCCTTTTTTTCGAGGCTTTGGTCTGAGATGGCATGATCTTAATGACTCTAATAGTCCTTGCATTGATTTGCTCCGCTCGTGGCCCTGCTACGGAGGGGGGAATGCATTGTGCTCCTGCGACCCACTTAGATTCATCTTGTTTGAGCTGTCCCCTCAGCGCTGTGGCACAGGGACAGCACGCCTCTTTAATTACACTCATTGCTTTGGTAAAGTGCGTTTCTCACCGTCATACAGCACGCTCTCGCTACATCTGCCCCCCTTTCTGCTTCCTCCTCCTCCTCCTCCTCCTCCTCCATACCTGCTTTGTTTGCATTTTGTCTGAAAACATGTGAAAGGCCTTACCTGCTAATTACGCCGTACAGTAAAATGTAAAGTAAACACAGCAGAGCAGGACAGAATGAAGAGAGCACAGAAACACATTTGAGCTTTGAGTTGGTTCATTAAGTGAAATTAACCTCTTAAATTCTCAGGCTTATTAAATCTTAAGGCTTATTATCCCATAACTACACAGAAAGCAATGCATTATTGAGTTATAGCAATGAGTTATTCCTAAATTAAAGGAGCGAGGAAAGGTAGCCTGAATCTGTCGGGGGCTTCTGGCCATTTAAGTGGCTCAAACTCTTGAGATAACCTCTTTCTGTCTGGTTCATGTATATCACTGATTTAGTTTGCAGTCAAAAAGTACAAGTTCTCATTTTTCTGCATCAGGGAAAAAAGCAGAAAACATGTTTAGCGGCCGATTGCACAGCAGCTTCAACGACTAATTATTAATATAATATATTTTTTAGTATATAGTGTTTTCACCTTATGCCGTTACTGCAGCTTCCAGTCTTTTTTTGGAGAATTGTCTTTGCAAAAGAGATATTTTTCCAAATTGGAATAGTTTTCCCAGGATCCGTCTTGGAAGTTTGTTTCTGTGTTCTAGTGAAAAGTTGGTTCTTGTTCATCTACTCCCTGCTCTTAAACAAGGGCTTCTTGATAACTACACATCTTTTCAGACTCAAAGATGTTGGATTTTGACACATCAGGAGCTTGATTTTCTCCCCTCTCTCCCAGATGGAAGCTTGAAGTAAAAGTTTTGGTGGGTCTACCAGGTCTTGCATGGTTGTTAGGAGTCTTATTTTCTATCAATCTTTTAATCATTTTTCAACTCTAGTTTTGAAAACACATTTTTTTTATTAAGTTCTCTTTTCTTATACATCTTATCTAACTTCAATAAATTAAGAGTGGTCTCTGACTTTTGTATACTACTCTGCATATACCTGCATACAAAGTTATGTATATATAACAAGGCAGTTACTCTTTAAACTCAGCAACTAAAAACAATAGTTTTGCTCTTTCAGTTTTTAAAACAATGAAACAGCAGCTTTTGTAAGAAGCACTTTACAAAGTCTAGATGATTTAGTTGTTGCTGACATTGAATTGTAGCCCTGTTCTAGGTGGTTTTCCAACAGTCAAGTCAGGACTTGGTGACTTCAACCACTAATTGTCAAATTTGGAACACTGCACAATAAAGTGCTACTAAATTGCAACTCCGCTACGAGAGCGATGGCTGTGATTCCCTTTGAGCTCTAGCCAACAAAGAGTGTGACGGATGCCAGAATCAATCCATGTGTGTGTGTAATTCATAATGCTCTCCAATAATAGCACAGCATCCAATACAATGAAAGTGATGAGCCAATTTATATGGCTCGATATGTAATGTGATATGGTGCTGCCTAAGTTCTAATGTTTACATAATTACAGTTTCCATCAATAGCATCTTCATCTTAGTTACTATACAGAAAGTAAAGGAAATATTTGAACTACTATTGTATGCCTAATATGCCTATATAAATCTGACACAGCAAACAGCATTGTCCCACTGAATCATATAAATATGGGGTATGTAGCACTATAGAGCCAACGCAGGGATAAAATATAGTCAAGCTTACAACATTCTGCCGAGACATTGTCAAATGCCCACACAGTCTAACCACAGTCTAGCATATGTCTGGAGCCGATCAACATAGCCGAGGCATCAGTGAGTGGGCACACACAATAACTAAAGACGATCGTGTTTCTCACTTCAAGCAGAAAGACTGGATATTCTGAACCGTGACAGTTCTCTTTAGTTCAACCCTATACTGACTGACTCACAACAGAAAAGCCTTTCTGCTTCCTGTCGCACCTTGGCTTTCTCTTTGCTTTGCTCTGTACAACCTGCTGCGTGCTACACCCTGAAGAATAATCATGCATTCAGAGGTTCAAGGACGACTCATAAGCACCGTTGAGAATGCTTTTGGCAGAGATAAACATGCCCAGCGTGCTGGTGACACCTGAAGCCGTCCACTTTTCCTCTCCAAGCTGATGATTCTGCTGCTGTATTTAGATAACAATCAACTGAAGCCTTCTTGGTGATTTAGGAGAGACTGTAAACTCATAACATGTGAGGTGCACGCTTCATAGGAACAATCAAGATTCGTCCATATGATTATGATGATTGCAGACCTTAAAATTGCTGTCTCAATCAAGAATCACTGCGACAGGCAGGACGGTCTTAGGGACTCCTAGATTCCCAAATGGTTCTTCGTTGGGACATATTGGAGGTAGGACAAAAGCTTTTGGTATAGTGATGCCGATCATACATTTTTATAGCCTTTCCAGATTCTTTACAGCAGTGTTGACCAATGGCTGACTACTTAGCACAATGGGTCATGCATAGTTATGCAACTTTTGTCTTATTCATAGCTTTCTGTTGCATAGTATGTCGTCGCTGCCCAATGAAAAACGAGTATCTCCAAAATTGCACTTTACAGGAGAGACCAAAAACATTCCTTACTTTCAATGTAAGTCAATGAAACTAGAATTTTCCCCAAGCTATTTTGGAGCTTTTCTATTGGTCCATTAGTCATGAAATTGTAAGTCATGCAATGTAAACAGCCATTGGCATGTTCAAATGATGTAAAAAACCTAAAATTGACAAAAATGGTGATAAATGGTTTTCATTAGACAGCGACCATGTGCAAAAGTTAGTGACCATTTCTTTCATTTCCTTCAATTCCAGCCAAAACAGCATTTTTTTTTTCATGGGATAATTATAAGGACATTACAAAGACGATAATCCACTGGCGTACGAACGGGGAAAGCCAAAAGAAAACAGGAGAAAATAGGACTCCCAACAACCGTGCTTTAAAAAGGTTCTGCTCTGTCTATAACAGAGCATGCATTAAAAGTTTCTTCGAATAATGCTTCTTCCGCAGAAGTAGTTTCCAACCCTCGTCCCGGAGGCTCACTACCTGGCACATTTTGATGTTTTCCCTGTTATAACACATTCATTTCAATCCAGTGAGGAGTGGTTAATGAGCTGATTAGCTGGATCAGGTGTGACTGGAGCAGGCAAACACTAAAACATGCAGGGCAGGAGGCCTGCCAAGACCAGGGTGGGCAAACACTGTTCCATGGCACTGTTCCAAAGACCCCTTTTGGTAACTTAAAGTGCACCCAAGCTGCAACAGAGAACCAGTAAGACGTAGAAATCCACTTTGCAAAGCTGAAAGGTACAATGTTGTTGTATGGAGTACTGGAGGAAAAGTACAAAGCGTTAAGTTCTGTACCATGCTGTTATTTATAATTTAACCAATTCCCACCTGGGATGTTATTCATCTGTTCCATGCATCAGCCCGCGACAAAAAAGGTCCTCAGCAGAAAAGTACTGAAAAAAAACAGATCAATATAGCAAGATAAAGGAGGGCCTGGGACTAGTATCCGCTCTCCCCTGAGGCTCTGTTCAAAGTCCAGATTAGTGGACGGCCATTCGCTAATGTTACCTCTTAGCTTCTGTGTGCGCTGATCAGAACGACCCAGTAACTAAACTTAGAGTGGGGCGCGAATCCCTAGACACCGCAGGTCATCTCGGGTTAAGGAGAGAGACGTGAAGGTCACCCATCATTTGTCATTTTCAGCTCCTGCACAGACAAATGTCAGGCACCCTCGCTCAGGTATAGAAACAAGGTTCTCCTTGAAGGACTGAAAGGGCCCTTTTTAAGAGATCATTTTTTGCCTGCCCTTGGGGCCAGTGGTCAATACAATGACAGCAGAAGCATGACAAGTGCTTTTACTGCTGGGAAATCACTTTGTTTACAACACTGATTAGCAACCAACTAAACTGCACTACAAAGAGCAGGCCAAAGCATAAAGACAGTGTCGACAGAGCTGTAGAAACGTAGCGCACTCGTGCTCACGGAGGAGGGCTGATATTACAGCGCTAGGTGTTTTAACAATACATCATTTCCATCATGATATTGTAGCAACTGAGCAGCAGTGCTACATTTAAAAAAGCCACAGCTACTAATTATAAACAGCTAATAATTATTCAAATTTATTCAAATAGGACGTAACAATACAATTTATTATATGACATAATATGATGTTTTCAAGCTGATGGTCGTAACATCTGGAATTTGGTGCTTCCTCTTCTCGGAGTGAGTGCACCCTCCTTCTCTCCGATCACTTAGCAGGATGTAAGCCAACATGGGTGTCTTGTAAGTCGATGTAACAGAACTGGCAGTGTTGGCAGCGTGTTAAGCTATCTGGTGATGGTGCTTTAGCGCCAGTTCAAAAGGAGGCAGTTACGCTTCACATGAACTGGAAGAAGAATATCGTCGCTGTCTAAAGAAAAATATATATCTTAATTTTTGTTCGTTTTTATTTTTCGACATCATTTGGACACGACAGCTGCTGCTGACATCGGGTGAAAAAATTCATTATGAATGCATCAATACAAAAACAGCTCGGATACAATTCTGGTTCCATTGATTTACACTGACAGTAAAGACCTCTTTTAGCCTCTCCTGTAAAGCTGCTATTTTAGAGATACTTGTTTTTCATTGGACAGCAACAATATTCTAGCAGTTACCCTCTTTTCGGTGGTGTGACTCAGGGAGACATGTCTGAATTGAGAAGAAAAAAGAATGAACATGAAAATGTCAACAAAAAAAGAAATTTGAATTAACAAATGTATTCATATTTTTCATAAAAAAGTATATTTTTTAATTATTTAGTTATTTGGCCTCATCTGACTGCAGCAGCTTGGAAATAAGAACTTTTCTTTAAAGGTTAAGAACAATGTTAGCTTCAAGTTTTGGGATGATATTAATATTAAGTACTCAGATATTACTACTCAGCCATAATTTATGCTTGCTGTTTTGAAAATATGTACAGAACGGAGACACAACTGTATCATATTAAATCAAATTAGAAACAGTGAATTGTCAAACCCCACTGAAACAAAGTTGAATTTACAATATCTTTATGTGTAGTTGGTTCCAAACAAATGAAATATGTTACATCAACTTACATTAATAAGTTAATTTGAGTACTTGCACACAGTAGCCATGTTCGTGTGGAGCCAGGGTGCACATTTAATCAAGCACAGTTTAAGGAATCTTTAAACCACCTTCTTTTTCAGTGGGTCACTACAGATAATATAACTACTAAGAGTACTGATTACACCCACGATATACTCAAAAAAGGACCATGACATAATTTATCACTATAATGACAGCATATCATCATAGTGTCCCCAGCACTACCATTATGTTTTATACAGTTCTAAATGATAAATGTTTCCTGCTATTTTAAGCTATATCTGATTTATCTGAATGGTTAAATTTCTATAAACCTTTTTAACTGCAACTGATTTTCAATATTAAATGAATACAAGCACTACAAGTAAGGACCTCCATGTATACTAAAAACAGTGTACACATGTAGCTTCAGGCACACATCTGCGCCATGTACTGCCCCACAGCCCAGTGTAGTGTCTGAAATCTGACACAGTGAAAGAGAAATCAGGACATTTGTCTCCCTGCTGTAGCACTGGACTGTGCCTACACTGTAAAAAAGTCAAACGGTTGTTTTAAATTAAAAAGAGTTTTAGGGCTGCCATAAAAAAAACTTATGTTAATTGAATTTTGAATAGTATGTTAGTAAACAGGAATCTTTGTTTAATGGCCAGAAACTTTAAATAATGTAAACTGTTTAAACTTTAAATTGTTTTAATAATTCTGAATTTGAAGGCCGCCCAAGCACTTACTTTCTTAAGTTAAACTCCCGAACTTAGGTCTGTGGAACGTCATAAACTGAAGGCCATATTTACACTCACACACAGTTGCTGTTATTTTTACAGTAAGGATGTAGTTTGTTTGGTAAATGAAGAGATTTATAACAGCTGAAAGACTTAAAAGGAAAAATAAATGCTCTCAAATCGCCTCGAGAGAGGATCATGGGGGCAGTTACATTAGGGCAGTTGTCATAAATAAATTATAAGTGACAAAACAAATAATGACTCCAAGGTGACCCTGCCATCACTGTCACAACCCCACACACACACACACACACACACACAGTGTCGGAACCAGCAGCCTCTAATCAGCTCAGCATTAAAGGAATGGTACGTCCATCACAAACAATACCGGCTAAATTCAGGAATCTGAATCCTTAATAAAGCCAGCTCCTCTGTCTACTCACAAAATGTGTTTACAGCCATATGCAAAAGTTTGGGCACCCCTGGTCAAATTACACTTTGTTGATTGGAAAATGAACACATGCACAGAAAACACATATGCTCGTGTACAGCTGTGTTTAGGTCAAACGTATGGGGGGAAGAACATAATATGAAATTTGGCATGGGGATAAATGATGGCCCCTTTTTTAAATTTGACTCATATTTGAGTTTTACTTTTATTTAATAGATGTTGTGCATTAAAATGTGCAGAAAAGCATTGTTCCCTGTAAAGGATCTGTCCACTTCTTTTTATACACAAACAAAACAAAACATGTCATTTGACCGAGACTACTAAAACTTTTGCACATGACTGTAAAACAAGCTCCTGCCTTGCGTCTGGCATCTGTGCAGTACTTAATGGAAGAGACAACTGAAGCGATCCCCGCTGTCAATAAGTCAGCTATTGACCGCTATGATTTATGATGCAATTTCCAACTTAATTAAGTGAATATATTGACTTGCTATGCCAGCCAGACTAAAGGCTTTGATAATAAATACATGTTGATTATGTACATAGCAATACATGAGTAAAGATTATTCATAGTTTATTATAGCCTATATGTTCTCACATAATCGCTCGCTGTCTCAGAGCAGACAGACGTGAGATGTCATCTGAACTGGACGGTCTTTACAGCATTCCCTGCAGGTGATTTCATTCCCAGCGCAAAGACTGTGAGGCATTCGATGTATGTGTCAGTCTGGGGTTATGTGTGACTCAGGGCTTCGCGTGCAACAATATACAGATGCTGCTTACTCACTGGATCCGGCTACTGTATTATTATTATTATTATTATTTGTGTTTTTGTGTATTTATGTATTTGTCAGGGTTTTTTGGTTTTATCTTTGTGTTGAAAAAGCAAGGATCTGAACTTACATTGACTCACTTCCACATGAATAAAATATGTGTCATCAACACAAACTTTAATCAAGTCAATTCAGTGCTTCATTATATTTTTTAACAAACGTTTTTTAGGGTTGTTCTAAAGAATAAACCGAAATAAATGCAGTTTTTATATAGTTACTGTTGCCTTTTATTTATTTATTTATTTATTTGTCTGTCTGATTTTTTTTTCAAAATGTCATGTATTCAAATGATTTGAAAATTGCTTATTTGTGGAATATAGTGGTCTAAATCTTTTTATTTCGCAATATTACACGGACTCCTTGCAATGTCTTGGTTTTCAGGACCTTGGACAGGAGCGCGCGCGGCTTCTTTCCCCTCTTCTTACCACCTGCTTCCCCCCGACCACCGTCCGTCTCCCTCTCCCTCTCTCTGTCTCGGTCTCACCCCCTCCCCGCTCTCTCTCTCTCACTCTCTCTCTCTCTCTCTCCTTCCCACACCTGTTCTGTTTTGTTCGTTTGTTGGTGAAGCGCTAAAACTCAAAACCATCCAAACTCATTCCACCGTCCGCACTCATAAAACCCACACACATATAAACCGCTCGAAGAATTACGAGCGCGAGTGGCGAGCGCGCGCCCTGCGGTGACGACACGCGAATAAAAGTCAAACAAAACACAAATGCTACTTTACATAGAGCTCCAAAACCTGTGACCCCCCCCTCCAACCAAACTCTCCACATACCGACCCCCCCCACACACACACACCCGACTCCAACCCATGACTGCCTGCCCAAACCCGCGGTCAGCTGTGCAGACTGGTAGTGAACATGAGCGAGAAGTACTGACATCCCCTCACTCAGCCCTCCAGCCTCCACTTCACCCACAGTCCACTTCCAGAGGGGTCTCTGCTATGGCTCCTGTCTTGTCTTGTTTCACACGGCACGTACACAGAGACGGAGGAAAGTAAATAATATGAAAATAATAACCACAACAAACGGACACGCTTCTAAAAAGCAGGTTAACTTAGTGAGTGTTCGTCCACAAGGCTGAGCAGGAATGAAGTTGATTCGAATCTCCGTTCCACCTTAAGCGGAGCACCAGTTAAGGTGGAAATCTGAATAAGACAATTTAAGCTTCGTCGAAACAGGCCTGGTCTGTATGATCCCTGTAAATCATGATAGAGAAGGTTCCAGATTTCAGAGAGAGAGAGAGGGAGACAGAGAGAGAGAGAGACAGAGAGAGGCAGTACTTACGTGTGAAACTTCTTTTTTTTAAAAGAGCTTTGCGTCCAAAGCGAGCCTTATATTGGAGAGACCTCAGACATTTCCACTGAGCGCTAGAAGTAGCAGCCTAAGGACATGTGGGCTCCTCTGTGGAAATTCATTCCGTCCAAATAAACGAGGTGTTGCTGTAGCAAGTTTTAATCTCAGTTTCAGGCGCATCCAGTCGTGTATCAAAAAAAAAGAAAGAAAAATCATGCGTGTAAAGAAGAAGAAAAGAAAAAAAGGCAACCCTAAAATCCCCTGTTAACGGGGCATGCTGTAGACCTCTGTCGAGGCTACCTTCGCCTCAGCTGTCCCATTGGTCCTCTGTTTGTAAATCCCAAAATTATAAAGACTCCGGCACATTAGCTAAGTTATGACTGTGATCTGAAAATCGAAGGGGGAGCGGTGGTCTTCGCCGAAAATATTCTACACGGCCGTCTTTAGTCTAGAGATGGTTATTTAGTCCAAAGGAGCGAAAAAAGGTGTCGGTCTATTACAGGCGCTTATGAGCAGATTGAACGTTTGCCAGTCCCCCTGCCAACCTTCTCCCAAAATGCAACCAAAACCCTTCGCCTTGTTTTTTCACACCCGTATTCGGGAAAGACCCGCCCCCTTCGCCCCACGATTGGACAGTAGTTCGTTCCCCGAACGTCTGAGCACCGGTGAAGCTGAAGTATCAGCCAATCGCCGCGAGGCAGGCGGGCTTACTCCAAAACGGGTGGAGAAAAAAATAACGCTTGCTGTGGTGACGCCTTCTGCCGTTTGTTTTCAACTGAATCTTCCCAGACTCAGATAACATTAGACTCGAACTTAGCTGTTTTCTATACTTTACAGGAATCTTTAAAAATATCTTAGTGTAGCGGAATACTGCACAGGAATACAGCGCGGTGGAAACCGAAGTACAATCTAGGGCACGTCTTCACGTATTTCGGGCATTTAGACTAATCTAATGTCATACTGAGCAAGTGTTGGTTGTGTAAACTCGCCACAGCGATTATCTTAACCGCGAGCTGACCGTCTGCCTCTCATATGAAGGATTGGGGGACATATACACGCTGTCACCTGATGGAAATGGGGGTTTAGACATCTCAGGTTTGCAGACTAATGACAGTGACCTCGTTTAGTCCTTTTCTGAACTTACCTGAATGGTATTAGCAGACTGTGCGTCGTTTGTAGGTTCTTTTTAGGAAAGCTGGAAAACACGCATCTGTATACAGTAGTTCTCCATGTAGACTCTTACTTCTAATTTATAAAATTAAATGCAATACGTTTCTTCCTAAATATGTGTTCGTAATGCTGGTAGGAGTGTTGTTATCACTAAAAGTGCTGTAAACGCGCACTAAAACGTGTTTTGGCGACCTTTGTAGTGAGCAGCCTACCAGGTTTCCAGACTTAAGCTGAGTGAAACGTGAACCTGCAACCCCCTCTGTCGACCGACCAGCTGCAGGCGTGCACCTGCACCGAACTGGCCTCCTGACTGTCTGGCTCTGATTGTAGATGGAAGTGGTCTCTGTAACTCCCACAACAACGCTAGCTCTCATCCAATTACTCTCCAAACTGTTTCGTGTAAACATAGTTACGTTGTGACAGCATTATGACAACGTACTGCATTGGTGTCCACAAAGTTGTCACAACATTGACATGCAATTCCTCAGAAAGTTGTGACAACGTTATCTGACAACATTCTGAGAACATAGCTTTCACCTTTATATTTATGCATGGACTCCTGTTTCCTCTTTTCTTTAATAAACTGCTTTTCTGTGAAGCTGCTTTGTGACAACGCTGGTTGTAAAAAGCGTTATACAAATAAATGTTGATTGATTGATTGAGTGCATTGTCAGAAGCTCCTAGAATTCTTCATACATTCCATTATATCTGCATGGAACTCAATGGAATTTGGTAAAGCTGCCAACAAGTAGTAATAATACTGTAAACAACGTTATTTAGTAGTTACGTTGTGACAAACTTCTTCAGACAACGTAAAAAGCACCATCTTTTCACAGCACTGTAGCAACACTGTAAGAAAAGTAGACAAAGTTGTGACAGTGTTGTGTTTTTGCTGGATTGTTGGAGGTTGAGTGCACTCAGTCAACCTTCTATAATGTGATATAACCCAATGAGATGTAAACAGTCATCCAGAGTGGTCTGATGTAAAGACTTTATTATTCAATATAACTATTGACAAAGGCTTCATTGGGTACTATTACCCCTCATACCAGCCTTTTAATAACTACTCTGTCGTCAGTAGCTTTTAGAAAATATATTTTGGGCCAAAGCATTAAGGCATTAGACAACATACATGTACCAATTTCATGTGGTAGCTTTCTGTGAATTTAGCATTACATGCTTCAGACATCTGGTTACTATCACCACCACTGTGGACACGTCTTATTTAAATTTATGAAGCATTTCACATCAAACTTATTTAAAACTCAAGCTTATTTAACATTTAAGTGGAATTCCCCTTTAAGAATGGGTTAAACAGCCCTGCAGAAGTTAATACTGACCCAAATCTAACAAACCTATCTCTCCTAATTAAGCACTTCAGGAGACACAAGCGTCTGAATATTTTTTCTAGCAGTGTTAGATTAAGAGAGGAACTGAATTATGTAGGCCAGCGGATCTCTAGGAGCACGGCTGCACACTGCTGGCTTTTTTATCAACTAGTGTTTCCCAAAAACAAAAGAAAAGACAATAAAACATAGATATAAACAATGGCTGCAGACAACAGATAAGTAAACTAGTTGTCTAATTTTCATTTGCCTATTTTGCATCTCAAATTGTAAAAATTAAATCACACCTGGATTTTAAGATTAAACCCTCAACAAGGCTTACATTCTACTTTCAGTAATTTTAAACTTCTCAGTCAAAGGTTATAACAACCTCTGATTTTTCAAATTCTTCCATAATTCAGTAGTTGTGACATTAAGGCATTAAAAAACTAACCAAGTCCAAACTGTTCAAAGTGGTGGTGATAGGAACCAGACATCTGCATCATTTTAATGTTTCCAAAAGTAAAAGTAATTATATTATGTGATTATATGAAAGGCCCACAAGTATGCTGCTTTATTCCCAAGATATTGTTTTACGATAGTTTTAAGTTTTAATATTTTAATTATTAAACATACTTTAAAAAATACATTTATAGTGGGGAGGTACAAGCAGGGCGTTGTAAGACAAACTGTCCCCTAAGAAAACATAGTTTCTTGAATTTACCATTAATATTAGCATTACTTGAAAACTTGAAGATAAGTATAGGTTTGTTTTGGATAGTACATATAAAAGCTCTTGTGTTGCATGTGGTTCCTATATGCTTAATTGTAAAGAACTCTGATTCAGTAAGTCTTTTTCAATGCACCAGTTCATTTCTCATAAGATCACTTTGTATATATGTCAGAGATTTAATTATACACAAATTTAGAAAAATCACTGAAATTCCAAGACAGGAAACCACTTTAACTCAGGGACATAGTCAGAGAAAACCTTGTGTTGTATATTTTCACTGTCATGCCAACTCCAAGTACAGAGATTATGTGATTATGTAGATTATGTGAACACTTTGTGATGAATGGACAAATAGAAACGCTCCACAATTACTTGAACTAAAATCTTTTGATCGTAATATGCATTATTTTTTCTTTCCCTTTTCCTTTAATATTACAATTTCAGAGAAAAGTTATTTAACAGACACGATATGAAGTAGCCTGATAACTGTGATACTGAGGATGGAGAATAACAACCCTCAGAGAAATGGTTGCCACATATTTTGGATTTACTGTGAGCTTCAGGATGGTGCCTAGTGGCAAAGATCAACCTCTGGTTGCAGTCTTTGCAGAAGACTTGCATTTTAACATGCACTGTTGAACAAGGTTCTGGATTTAGATATAGATTTTTATAACTGTTGATGCAACAGCAGTTTTAATTAATACCAGAGAAGTCGTGGAACATTCTCACGTGGCATTTTGTTTTTCACAAAGGAACTGAAACTAAAACAAACTAGGTTAACAAAATACAGCACGCTTGTAATGAAATGTAGTCAGCATGAGGACAAGAACCCCTGCAGTACCTCAAACAACACTAATTATGTTATTCTGGAAGTTCTTTTCATTATTTTTCTGCTTTGAAGATGATTATACAAGCTGTAAGATTAGTATAGATTAATATAGATTTAGTGGGAGAGTATATTTGATGGATGCTTGCCAATAGATGGCACTAAAACTGGCATTTATAAAATCTTCATTTTTCAGTTGTAGAGGCAATTCCACATTCTGGACATTTGAAAGGCTAAAAGAGCTTTAAGAATAAAGTCGTTTACGTGGTAAGTAATGGAGCCAGTAATATGACAGTGGCCAATCTGTTACGCTCTCCTTTACAATTTGCTTTTCATCTGTGGTTGTTCTGTGGCTAATCTTAGAGAAGGCACAAATGCAGACCCATATATATTGTCTTTAAAGAAGCATGGGTCTACATTTGTGTTTTTCTCTCTAGGATTAGCCATAGAACAAACACACAGAGTGAAGAGATAGAGAACAAAAACATTCACACAACTAGAGGTTTACGAATGGGGACTAAGCCAGTACTGGGGAGGTCTGGAGGCATGGTCCCTCAGGAGATTTTTTTAAATGGCACCAAAATGTTCAGCCTTAACTTTTAGAGCAGCAGCAGCTGTAAAATGTAGGTATTTGGTGAAATTAGCCCACAGCAGATTTGCCTCTTTTTGTAGTTTGTATTAAGCACAGCACTAGTTTGACTTCAAGTGCTAAATTCTTCCACCTATTTTAGTAGAAAGTAACCTCCACCAGATATGTATAAAGATAAGATAAAGAGTAATAACATTATTTCAGTCGCTCTCGCTCGTTCACTCTGAAGTGAAGTTAAATAGTCTGCTTCTCAGTTAGTTAACTTAAGAAAGCTCATTTTCTTCACCTCACACAAACCCAAAGATAGCTAGCTAAAGAGTACAAAACCCAATAGCCAGCCATACTTACTATAATTTACCACAAGTCCATATTTGTAGGTAAATATATTCACTCTTCTCACTGTTCCATTCTGTATATTAATCATTATAAAAAGGTTTAATGTTCATTTTAGTAAGATAAAGAGACCCTCCCTCAGGAAAAAAAATCTTATATGATTGGCTTACTACTTATAAGGTCTGATATGTTTGGCTTACTACTTATAAGGTCTGATATGTTTGGCTTACAACTTATGAGGTCTGATATGATTGACTTACAACTTACGAGCTCTGATATGACCAGTTTATAATTTATGAGCTCTGATATGACTGGCCAGGCATTTAAGTTTACATGTTAGTCAATCTTAGTGGAGGCAGCCAGGTCCCACCCAACTTTTACAGTATATTGTGAAAACAAACTGTAGCTGACTTGTAATATATGTTTTTAGTAAATGGGACTAAGTAATATTTAACAGGGACTAAAGCACTGCTAAAGGTGGTCTATAAATCACTACTTCTTGGTAGCATGTAGCAAACTGTGCTGTCATTCAGGGCACCATTGTTCACTGTAGGCTGACAAATTATATTACTGTTGTGTGTGTAAAGTTAATAGGTGATAAATGAATTGCACTCAATAAGGGCATCTGAATGTGATAAAAATGTGTGTAAAGTTAAATGGTATCAAATTATTTGCCCCCTTGATCAGACTCTATCAGGGCATCTGGGTGTAATAGAAATTTGTGTAAAGTTAACATGTGACAAATGAATTGCCCCCTGATTAAACTCGAACGGAGCACCTGAATGTGATATAAAAGTGTGTAAAGTTAAATGGTGATAAATGAATTGCCCCACTGTTCAGACTCAACAGGGTATCTGATTGTAATGAAAATGTGTGTAAAGTTAAATAGAGATAAGTGAATTGCCCCCTAATCAGACTAAATCAGAGAATCAGGGTGGGATATAAATGTGTGCATAGTTAAAGAGTGATAAATTAATTGCCCCCTATATCCGACTCCATCAGAGCTCCTAATGGGATATAAAAGTGTGTAAAGTTAAATGGTTATAAATAAATTGCCCCCTGATCCGACTCAAGCAGGGCATCTGAGTGTAATATAAAAGTGTGTAGAGTTAAAGGGTGATAAATTAATTGCCCCCTTGATCTGACTCAATCAGAGCTTTTGAATGGGATGTAAATGTGTGTAAGGTTAAATGGTGATAAATGAATTACCCCCCTGATCAGACTCAAGCAGGGCGTCTGAGTGTAATATAAAAGTGTGTAAAGTTAAAGGGTGATATATTAATTGCCCCCCCTGGTCGGGCTCGCGCACGCTCTTTTCCCACTGCACGGACGTGACGTCACGCTGTCAACATGTAAGATGGCGACCCATCACAGGCAGAACGCAGCTGGGCGGAGAAAAGTGCAGGTACATTTACTCTCTCACACCTCTCCCTCTTCCTCACACACAGCAGCCGGGGGTGAGGTGACCTCGGCCGCCTCTCTGGACAGTCTCTGAGTCCAGGTTGTAAAAGCGCTGTGTGTGTGGAGAGAAGAGGTTGAGCCGCTGCACAGGCGCTTAGCTCACTGAGCTAACAGACTAGCACGTCTCCCGCGAGCTGCTCGGATTCATCTCTGTGTCTTTATAACAGCGGACTTGACTTCGCTGCTGTGCTGAGGTGATGTGCGGGTCGCTGACTCTGTGGTAGAAGTGTTGTGAAGATGTATTGTACTGTAATGTCATGTGTGTTGTGAGGAGGAGGCTGGTGAGCTCCGGCGGCTCCTCCACGCCCCCACCCACCAAGCCCGGCTAATCTCGGGCTGCTCTCTGGGTAGAGTTCATGGTGGTGTGTCTTGCGTTACGAGTCACTGATTGTTTTTTCGACAGTGATACGCTGGCGCTTGTAGACTGTGTTGAAACTTTTTCAGTGAACTGGATCTTTCTGCTTCTGTCGGGCTTTGGAGCCACAAGGAACGTGAGAGGAGCACGACACGGAGCGGGAGCAGCTCTTCCTGCTCTGGTGTAGGTTAACTCATTCAGCTAACAGAGGGACCTAACATCAGCCTATTCCCTGCTTTAGTGAGGAAATACATCTCTGACTGCGGTGTTCCAGTGTAAGGTTTTCTGTCCTGACCGTCAGTTTAGGTATTTTTAATTTAGGTATTATTTAGGTTTAGGTATTATTAATTAACCTGAACAGGCATTGGCCAAGCTTTCTCTTTCAAAGGATCTCATGAGAGCTTCAGCTTTCACCTGTTAGATTAAAAGTGACCTGCGGTAGTAGCTGACGCTTTAGTGTGGTACCTTTAGTCGTGTGTAGGTGTATATATATATACACACACACACACACACACACACGCCCAACAGCCACTTTAATAGGTACACCTCTGTGTATCTGCTGTCATTGTCCGAGCTATGCTCACCATATAGTCTATCACCCATCTGTTTCTCTTCATACTTTGTCTGTCCCCTTTCACCCTGTTCTTCAATGATCAGGAGCTCCACAGAGTTAGGGTTTACACCAAAGAGCAGGTACTATTAGGGAGGTGGATCATTCGATGTGGTGGTGGCGTGTTAGTGTCTGTTGTGCTGGTATGAGTGGACTTCAGTTTCACTGCTGGTGTTTAACAGAGTGGACGGTGAGTGGACACTAGGGCTGTGTATTGGCAAGAACCTGGCGATACAATACGTATCGTTAAACAGCGGTCACAATTCAATATATTGCCATATACTGTAATATTGCAAGCAAAGTGATATATTAAGATTTTTTAAATCCTACTATTAAAACACCACTATATGAACAGATTTGCCAAAGCTTACAATAGCCCTGCGCCCTTGTGCTGCTTGTTAATGTTGGAGTGGAGCATTTTCACTGCCATCTAGTGGTCAGAGGTTTAAACACAGCACACAATGATTCACTGTCTGCCAGGAATCTGTGTATCGATACTGTGTTTTTAAGAATCGATACAGTATCACAGAACATAATATATGATATCTCTGATATTTTGATATTTTGTTACACCCCTAGTGGACACAGTGTTTAAAAACACTTAGTGGTCACTGAAATGTTGTCCAAAGTTAGGCTAGTTCTTTGGAGTGATGCTGCAGAAGAATCACTGTTGGTTCCCTCAAGAATCTTTAAGTAGATGATACTCAGAAGAGTCCCCTGTATAAATGAGATGTACAAGTGGATCAGACGCAGCAATGTTGCTGGAGTTTTTAAACACTGTGTCCACTCACTGTCCACCCTATTAGACACTCCAACCTTTTTGGTCCACCTTGTAGATGTAAAGTCAGAAATAACAGCTCATCTGTTACTGCACAGTTCCTGTTTGACATTCTCTAGTCCTCCATCAGTGGTCACGGGACGCTGCCCACAGGAAGATGCTGGCGGGATAGTTTTGGTTGGTTGGTTGCTTTATTCTCAGTCCAGCGGTGACACTAAGGTTAAAATTGCAGCAGAACTGATGTGGCTGATCCACTTGTACCAGCACAACACGCACTAACACACCACCACCGTGTCAGTGTCACTGCAGTGCTAAGAATGATCCACCACCTAAATAGTACCTGCTCTGTGTTGGTCCTGACCATTGAAGAACATGGTTAAAGAGGATTAACAAAGTATACAGACAAACAGATGGACTACAGTCTGTAATTGTAGAATCACCTGTAGTGCACCTGTATGGTAAATAGAGCAGATGAAATGGACATAGATTGTAGATGCAAGGAGGTATACCTTATGAAGTGCTTAGCAGTCCTGTGGCCACTGATGAAGGACTACAGGATGACCAACACAAACTGTGTAGCAACAGATCAGAGCTATCGTCTCTGGCTTTACATCTACTAGGTGAACCAGCAAGGTTGAAGTGTCTAATTGTGTGGTCAGTGCGTGGACATAGTGTTTTAAAACTATAGCAACACAGATATGTCTGATCCACTCAAACCAGCGCAACACTCACTTACACTGCACCATGCGAGCGTCACTAAGGTGCTGAGAATGATACCTGTTATGTGGTGGTTCTTCAAAGAACAATGTTCTTACAATGTTTTGTGCTTCCTGTGTTCATACATCTGTTAGAGTATTACTCACTTAGATAAGAAAGATTGTTGTATATTGTTTTGCTCCCCTGGTTTGCATGTATTATGACTATTTGAAAAGCATTCAACTATGTGTGTTTGTGTTTGTATAATCATACTTTAGTTTGTTTAGGTGAATGGATTGTTTGTCTGGAAGTATTGAGGAAGAATGAACAGGAATGACCTCATAGGTGGTTCCTTGCCCAGTAAAAATAATCTTACAGCTCTTGCAGGTTGACTCATCAGGCCAAGCCTACTTTTTCCTCTGCTCAGGGATCCATGTTTTGTGCTTATTAAGCCAGCTTCTCAAGTGATCTTGTGCTGTGGCCTTGGACATGAGTGGATAGCTAAGAGCAGCTCTCATAAATTCCATGATCAAGTGCAGAGTGTGCAGTTTTTATTGAGCCTGGTTTACAGAAGTGAGGTCATCGTTTTACCTAACTCTACTGTTCAGTGTCTGTTCCTGTTGGTATTTGCAGAACTGTTCGTCTTCACACACAAAATAGATATAATAGCGGTTTCGGGTGTTTGGTCACTGACTGTATAGCCTTTTTAACTCTCTTCATGCTCTGAAAAGTCACATATCAAAGAGCAAATATCTTCAAGCAGACGCATATATATATATATATAGATAGATTTAAAGTGGAAAAACTACAATGCCTTCGTTTGAGATGCTTTGAAGGTAGAAAAGGGTGAAATGGGATTGGATAAAAAGAAATGGTGTTATTTTATGACATGAGCCAGCAAGATACTTGATTTACATTGTTTTGGCCCAGCCAGCAGAGAGTGTTTCACATCCACACAGTTTACGGAGTGCAAACTTTGAGTGGAGAGCACTAGTGTCACCTTTGTCACCTGTTGCTTTTTGAAAAATAGTATAGCCATATAAATGTATGACCTGTGCACACCTAAAATAAACCTATTTGCTTTCAAACACTGATTAAATGTCTCATTATCCGTGTGATCCAGGTTTCATACGTGATCAGAGATGAAGTGGAGAAATACAACCGTAATGGAGTTAATGCACTGCAGCTGGACCCGGTCCTCAACCGGCTCTTCACAGCTGGCCGAGACTCCATTATCAGGATATGGAGTGTCAACCAGCACAAGGTATTAATCAGTCACTCAATTAGTTCTCCATTGTGTAACGCTGCTTTTTGCATGAGCATTAAAAAGGCAGCTGGTATAAGATACATGGACGCAAAGTAAACATCAAACACATACGTTCACCTTAACAGGTAATTGCATGTAAATTGCAATTGCATTGAACATGGAAACTGAGTTTGCAGCTTGTGTGTGTCTGTCTGTGTGTGTGTGTGTCTGTGTGTCTGTCTGTGTGTGTGTGTGTGTCTGTCTGTGTCTGTGTGTGTCTGTCTGTGTCTGTGTGTGTCTGTCTGTGTCTGTGTGTGTCTGTCTGTGTGTCTGTCTGTGTGTGTGTCTGTGTCGTTTGCAGCAGGACCCATACATAGCATCAATGGAGCATCACACAGACTGGGTCAATGACATTGTCCTCTGCTGCAATGGAAAAACACGTGAGTATGAATTTAGAACAATAGCTGTCTTGTGTTTATCTGGTAAAGTATTTGTAGGCATGGGGGGTAACATCCTTTTTTTTTTTTAAATCAACTTGGTTATTTGGTGATTTAAATGGATTTTCACACGTGGTATCCAGACATTAAACTTCACATTCAAATACAGATGATGGCAATTAAAGTGGTTTTGTGAATTATTGGTTTTGTGAATTATTTCATATACATATCCACTGATGGCAAAACACAAACTTATAACAAATATTGTGTGTGTGTGTGTGTGTGTGTGTGTGTATCTTGTGTATATATCTTGTTGCTGTGTAAAGAAAAACATGCTTCTCCGTTTTTGTTGATTTTTTTTTTTTTCCTACAACATTTAAACGCAGCGGGTGCCGTTTACACAGTGTGAAAATTTTATAATGAATGGACCAAAAGAAATACTCCAATATAGCATGGAATAATTCTGGTTCCGTTTACTTGCATTAAAATTAAGTATGTTTTTGGCCTGTAAATTTGCGATTTATAATTAATTCATTTATAATTAATTAATTAATAAGTTATAATGTCATTAGATATTAAGCAGATATCTGCTGATACTGATTGACTCTGGTATCATCATATGCAACAAATGCAACAAAAAGAGGAGAGAGGTCCCTTTTTTCAGCAATTCAATCCGTTCTACTTTTTTCACAGTGATATCTGCTTCTTCAGACACCACAGTGAAAGTCTGGAATGCACACAAAGGGTTTTGTATGTCGACATTGCGAACACATAAGGTAATTACACAAAGACTGTGGGTCTTTACACATACATTGTGTTTATTTTTGTAGAACATGCACACACTTTAATTGGGAAGTGCTGTTTTTCCTCTTGTAGGATTATGTCAAAGCCTTAGCGTACGCTAAAGACAAAGAGTTGGTGGCCTCAGCAGGTCTGGACAGACAGATCTTCTTGTGGGATGTGAACACCCTGACAGCACTGACCGCCTCCAATAATACTGTCACCAGTAAGTACTGTCCATGTAGGTGTGGTGTTCAATCTGCATTTTTCATGATGGAGCTAACAGGTACACATATGTACAATGAAAGAATATACCAAGATCACCTGAACAGTGAATACTAGGCCTGGACGATATCTAAACTGAAAGTATTTCATTGTGGTTATTGTAGTTATTGATTATACACATACACATGGTCTCTGCCCACTTTCTCTTCTAATTTTAGTTTAGTTAAATAATAATAATAATAATAATAACAAATTATATAATGCTGAATAACACATCTTTTGAGAACTTCTTCAACAATAGATGCTACCACAGACACATTCATTCACAAGCTTTGGTGCAGATGTATAGTGTGCGAATAGCGCTCCCTGCTAGAGAAACTTCACAGTGCTGGCCATTTCAAAAGTCATGTTTGCACATTTTACATTAGAAAAGCCAAGTTTTTTATTTCCTGTTGTTACAGCATAGTTTTAATTTGTTCAACTTTTCATAGATTCAAAAGGCTTTAACAGAAAAAGTAATTGAGACATTCCAGACCAGCTGCTCTATCATAATAGTCAGTTTAGCCTGAGTTACTGCAGTGAAGTACAGGAGACGTCACAAAGCACAGCAGCATTTATTTCTGCTTACATTCACTCAACCTAAACTCAACATAAAACACAATAAGAATAAGGTTGAGGTGCTGTAGATAGTAGCTAGAGCTAGCAGCACAGACTGAAGAAACTCCTCTCTGACTTCTCAGAGGGAACTCTGTGCAGCCCTATATAATGTACATGTCCAATACCATTCAGATGTGTGGTATAAACAAAGCAAACTACTTTATTTATTAATATACATAGACAAAACCCTTTTGCTATTTTGTTGCTGTATCAAATGGTTGGGCTTTCTCTCCAATGAGTGAGAAACAGTGAGATAGATATCTCATTTAATTCTAATGTAATTCAGCTTTTCTGGCTTTAGCCAGAGAGAGGTTACACAAGAGGTAAACGTTTTAGATCATGTATTTTTCGTGACATCAGTTTGACAGTGGTGTCATACATGTAAAGGAATTTCTTTATATATATATATATATATATATATATATATATATATATATATATATATATATATATATATATATATAGTAATAAGCTAAACATTACCTTTTGCTTTATGCCGTGTATTAGTCATATTGGACACGGTTTTAAGACATACAAGTCTTACCAGTCAGGGTTTTCTGTTAAATGTGAATATATATATATATATATATATACAAGCTTTTATACATGCACAATCAGATTACTTGTGCTTCTTTTTCTCCTGTAGCGTCCTCTCTCAGTGGGAACAAAGATTCAATCTACAGTCTGGCGATGAATCAGATGGGCACAGTAATAGTATCTGGATCCACGGAGAAGGTTTGCTACTCGTTTCCATCTTTAAAATTTCAAATTTGAATGTTTAATATAGTTTTAAGCTTTAAGCTTTATTTAATTAATCATTATTTTGTAAGAATTAGGTCCTTATGGTTTGTGTTTGGTTTTTTTTGGGTTGCCCCAGGTTTTAAGAGTGTGGGACCCCCGTACCTGTGCCAAGCTTATGAAGCTGAAAGGACACACAGACAATGTGAAATCACTGCTGCTCAACCGAGATGGTACCCAGGTAAAACACGATAATTCATTATTGAATAAAATATGTGTAGACGTATGAATGAGCTAATGTAACGTTCAATACGGTGAAGAGCTTTAAGGAGCTTTGTGGTTTTGTGGTTTTTGTATTCTTAAAAGAATATTAATTTCTTAAATTATAATAAAATGGTAATATTTACCGACCATGCTGTGGATGCCTCTTTTCTGTCTAGTGCCTGTCGGGGAGTTCAGATGGGACTATTCGGCTGTGGTCACTCGGCCAGCAGAGGTGCATAGCCACGTACCGTGTCCACGATGAAGGCGTCTGGGCTCTGCAGGTCAACGAAGCTTTCACGCATGTTTATTCTGGAGGCCGGGACCGCAAAATTTACTGCACAGATCTGCGCAATCCAGACATACGTGTACTTATTTGCGAAGAGAAGGCCCCCGTCCTCAAGGTACGAGAGAAATGGAAAAGTGAAGACGTTGCCGGTTTTCCCAGTTTGCTTGAATTTAGTGCACATGACAGTCAAGAAATGATAGTTTGAATACTTTTGAACTTGGAGTGGGCTTCATGTTGACTGGTTTGGTCAGTTATTTTATATTTTAAACTTAAAATCAGTATCAGAGTCATATTGTTAAGCTGTCCATACATTTTTAAATGTGATTTATATTCAACCTCAGTCCGAACAATCATGTTCCTTGTACAGAAACATCTGCCCACATGTTTATGAGCTCTTGAAAGCATAAAAAACATTGGATATGTATCAGATTTCAGTACTATGTATGAAAAAGACCTAAATCAGAATTGTGTTTTTGCCATTCACACTGCCACAAAGATAACATACCTGTGGCACATGTGACCCGCTGTGTCAACATAGCCATAGTTTTTCGTTCTATTTTTTTTTTTTTTTTAGGAGATTAAGTTTGATGCATCATTATTTGTTTAAAAGAACCCAGTTGTTAGACTCAGTGCACATCAGTATTATTCACTGAAGTCATTACTATAGATCTACCTTTGGTCAGTGGTCTCCAGTGGTTCTAAGGGAGCTCTTTAAATTAAAATGAAAGAGAACGATGAAAGACAAGACAGTTGTTAAAGCAGTAGAAACAGCTGTGGTAAGAAAACTGATTAGAGGGTGGTTTGAAGAACTGTACCTGAGTGGAAAGAAAGTAAAAATGCTGAATGTATGTTTGGCCCTGGACAGATGGAGCTGGACAGGTCAGCGGACCCACCGTCAGCCATCTGGGTGTCCACCACAAAGTCCACCGTTAACAAATGGGTGAGCACAGCTGCTTTCCACAGTGACGCTAGTGGGGCGGCCACCTGCCCCAGCTGTTCCCTGACGTATCATATAGACTTAACCGCCTAAGCTAACGATTCTTTTACCTTTTCTTCTACTTTCAAAGTCCTACTGATTTGAATCTCAGCATTGTTAGCCAATGTACTGTGACTGTCTTTAATATTCACCACGCTCTTTATTCATCTGGCGCCACTTTGGATGGCCACAAGTTTGAAACTCAGCATAATGTACTTCTAAGATCTGTGTAACATTGTTTCAGTCTCAGCTTCCGTTCAATTAATTCCGTTCCATTACCCTGCAGTCTCTTAAGGGCATCCATAATTTCCGAACATCTGGCGACTACGACAATGACTGCAGTACTCCTCTTACACCACTGTGCACACAACCAGACCAAGTCATTAAAGGTAAGCCTCTTTGCCAGGAGGTGTGCTTAGTCATATGTAGTTAAATATCATTGCTGGCACTGTGTCCACTCAGCAGACACATACCTGTAGTCTGTAGTGTTTGATCTAATATTTTAGTGTTTAGTGTTTCAGTAAATAACACATCTACCCCAGCTGTTGATTTCTCTAAGGTACTGAAGTTAAATATCTGGAGACTGTACACCCTACTTCAGCCCTAGAAACCCAGAGTTTTTTTTTTTTTTTTTTTTTTTTTTTTTTAAATAAAGAAGTAAATAAATAATTAACGTTACTTTTAGTAAAAAATCATCTTTAGAACGTACAATTACACTATTGTGTGCCAATTAGTCCTTCACTAGTTGCTAGAAGTCTTGGAGTATTTATTTTTTTTTTTTACTAACCTCCTGCAAAATCACTTACTTTCCGAATACTTAGCCAAAGCCATGACTCAAAACTAACTCTTTCACTATTTAGAATTGCAGCCTACTGACTTAAATCAGTAACTACCAAAACTACATAAATATCACTATGAATATGTTAAAACTAGTATTAATATTAATGTCGATGTTATTTTGGAATAGGGCTGTATGATATCAAGTGTATACTAAATTACTAATTACTACATATTTCAATTATGTTTTTTCTTACAATATTATAGAAACACGTTTGTGAATCCTTAATGTAATGTTATAGCCTGGCCTTAATCTGAGCAAATATTATTTGTCAGTTCCTTTGATTGGTCTGAGTCACTGGTTAAAGACTAGTTTACATACTGTAGCTCTCTGTGATAACAATAACAATAAGCAAGCTATGTAACATGTGTCTGTTTCCATTTGCTGATATTATCAATAATGTAGTGCACACTTTCAGTGCCTGTGTATGTTTTGTAGGTGGAGCCAGTATTATTCAGTGCCACATTCTGAATGACAAGAGACACATACTGACCAAAGACACTAACAACAACATAGCGTACTGGGATGTGCTGAAGGTGTGAACCCCCTTTTTTGTTTGTTTGTTTGTTTGTTTGTTTCCCTTTACTTTTTCATCCAACCATTGTCAAGTGACTTGATGACTCATCAGTATTCTTTGTGCAGGCGTGTAAAGTCGAGGATTTGGGCAAAATGGAGTTTGATGAGGAAATCAAGAAACGGTTTAAGATGGTTTACGTGCCTAACTGGTTCTCAGTGGATCTCAAAACAGGGGTGAGCTAAATCAGTTTAACTTCACATGTAATAAGATGCAGTGTTGCGCAAACATCAGTACGGAGAGTCTTCACTGGTTGTAACTATGTTAATTCACATTAGTTTAAATGAATCTTTGGATGATGTAAATCTTCTTTGGTTGACAGATGCTGACTATCACGCTGGACGAGAGTGACTGCTTTGCTGCCTGGGTCTCAGCCAAGGATGCTGGTTTCACTAGTCCTGATGGATCAGACCCAAAGTGTGAGTGCAGTAACATCTGTGAAAAGTAATTTGAAACGTACAGAGATGTCAGACATGTGTAAATGTGTCATTAGTCACCATCCCCCTGATTATGTCTGTGTGTTCCTGGCCAAGGAACCCCCTTGTGCTGCAGGTGTGACAAAATATTGCTGACCGTGACCTTTGAATCCTCCTTGTGCCTGAAATTCTATGAGTGTGTACAACTCATCACGTTTGTCATATGAAAAATTAGCATATCCGTTTTTTGACTGATAGCCACGGCACTGTCTCTCCGTGATTAAATGTTAACAGGCAAGCTAAAATCAAGGATGCTGCCACATTTGAAGCCATTGTAAAATACTCCATATACACAGAGTTATGAGCATGTCAGATGAATTCTGTATTAGTACAAAATATAAGGAGATTATGAGACTTAAACAAAAAAAACAAAACAACTATAGTATTTGATGATAATCTGCTGTAAGTTCTGTATTCTAAAGCTGTAAGTATGTGTATCTTGCATTAATAGCTGAAGGTAAAAAGAGTATGAATACCTTGGAGTCTCCACCACCCACCCTGTCCTAGAAGGCAATATCAATGTACTGCTGCTGTGTTGAGGCTTAATACTACATATGAACACTGTCCCATAACATTATCTTTAAGGGACAGTCACCTGTGACATCTTAAACCTTTTTTGCTTAAAACTACTGTAAGTTAAGTAAATAATTTGGCAAAATGAGTTTTACATTATTTAAGGATTGAGTCACAAGTGTTTGTATCATTCTTATTATGGTACAGCAGTTAAATCTTGTGTGTGTGTGTGTTGTAGTGAATCTTGGTGGGCTGCTGCTACAAGCCCTGCTGGAGTATTGGCCCAGGACGCACAGCAGCCCCATGGATGACGAAACAGAACTGAACCATGGTATGAGACTGATACTGCTGAGACTTCTGCTTGACGTTTCATTCTTCAGATTACGTTTCCTCATATAGCGTCAGGTTATATAAACATAACTACTTTCTTGCCTTAGTGAATGGAGAGCATGAGAGCAGGATACAGAAAGGAAATGGTTATTTCCAGGTGCCACCCCACACTCCTGTCATATTTGGTGAAGCGGGTGGACGGACACTGTTCAGGTGTGTATGGCGTTCACACTGTACACAACAAGAGTTAGTTGAATGTTCCAGAAGCACCAGCATTATTGTATGACCGTATTGTTTTTGTACAGGTTATTATGTCGAGACTCTGGAGGCGAGACTGAGTCTATGCTGCTGAATGAGACAGTTCCACAGTGGGTGATTGACATCACAGTGGACGTGAGTGCTTGAGGCTATCCAGGCCAGCTCTGTTTAAATGCCAATCTTAATGCCATTTGATCTATGAATTATGAATTCAGTCCCGTTCGGACTGAAAGTTAATTAATGCAGATGTTTGTGATTGGCTGCTGCACCTCATTTCTATAAAATGCTTTAGAAATATAATCTTGTTTAACCATTACTCTGGTTTGTTTTGTACAGAAAAACATGCCCAAATTCAACAAAATCCCATTCTACCTCCAGCCTCACTCTTCATCTGGCGCCAAGACTTTAAAGAAGTAGGTCAATGCGCAGGCTGAAGTTTTTGTTTCTTTATTTTGGTTTTAAAGTGGGGTCTGAAATAACAACGGCCACAAATGCTGAATTAGTCTCATAACTATATTCAATCAACACAGTTTACAGACTAGTTAATTCATGGCCTTTGGACTTTATTGCTTGTTGGTGCCAAGGTCTACGAAGAGGACCAGTCACACGTCTTTATGATGCATAGCCTGTCATTTCTATTATCCAGTAGTTATAGCTTCAGTACACGTGATTGATATGTCTATGACTATAATTCAAAGGTGATAGACATTTTGGGAAAGACAGAACTAGAGCACAGAACTGGTAAACAGTGTACATGTAATGTTTTATTCCAATAATTATGGGGTGCTAATAAGCCAATGGGCTACAGCGCAATAAATTTCCAGCAGTCTCTAGTACTTGGTGTCTAATGGTTCAAATGAGAAGTCAAAACATAAATGTACAATGCTTCATGCCTTTCCAACTTTGCCCACTTTGTTGCTTACCCACGTGTGGCAGTCTGAAGCTTCATGGGGAATTATGTTTTGTTTACTTTATACTTTTTGTAAGCCATAATACTGGAGTCTTGATAGGCTGTCTTCTGTTTGTGTTTAGGGACCGTCTGTCAGCTAGTGACATGCTCCAGGTGAGGAAGGTAATGGAACATGTTTATGAGAAAATCATTAATCTGGACAGCGAGTCCCAGACAGGGGGCTCTGCTGGAGAGAAACCGAGTGAGCAGAAGGAAGAGGAGGACATGGCTGTACTAGCAGAGGAAAAGATAGAGCTGCTCTGTCAAGACCAGGTAAAGCCCATCACCACCACAGTTTAAGGTCTAATCAGGGCCTGAGTCCAGATTTTACTTGCTCTTTAAGGTTTTTACTACAGGCTTTAGGATTGCACAAGATAGTCCAGGGGTGCGTCCGAAACCGCGTACTTCCATACTGAACATCAGCAAAAGCAGTAAGCGAGAAGACTAGGGTGTCCGAACAAGCAGTATGCGAAAAGTCCCCGAATGACGTACTGCAGCTACAGGCATTTTTAAGTATGCAGCCCCAGCACACTGTCCTATCCCATGATTCCATCAGAGCCGCAGAGGAATCCAAAGTGGAGGAGAAAACGGTGAAAAGTGGGATGTCAGCTGTGTGTACGTAGCCACGGCTAGTGAATTGCTGCTACAAAAATTAGCGCTCCTTCTGAGGTAAACAATGATTACATTCCTCCTTCTCCGAGCTACAGCTAGAAATCTAAATCTAAACGGGGCTTTAAAATGAATAGCGGGACTTGTGATGGTGGTCTTGCGGCACAGGACATTGGTGAGTCATAGTGCGCCCAGGGTTGCGTGGATACGGCACACTCACACTGAAAGAGCGTACTGCTTTAACAGACAGGCAGTGCACACTAGCTCCCACTGAGTACGTACTGTTCAAGTACGCGATTTTGGACGCACCCCAGGTCTTCTAGAATAACTACTCATGCATGTGTGTTCCAGAACTGACATTCAGTTCTGTAATATCACAAGCTAGCAAGAATTTTATCAGGACTGTTAACATTTGCGTGTCTGGTTGTGTGATTGAGAGAAAGTTGAGGTTGTTCTCTGCATTGACTGTTAACTTGTTATGAATCTTCTTGAATCTTCATTGCTGGGCTCCAAGCGTCTAATCTGAATTTAACTATTGTTGTTCTGACTGTTTGCACATTTTATGTTTTCTCGGCTCAGCTACATGCTGCTCCATGAATTTCTTCCACATTTATTTTTGAAAGGTTCTGGATCCCAACATGGACCTGCGAACAGTAAAGCATTTCATTTGGAAGAGTGGCGGCGATCTAACGCTTCACTACAGGCAGAAGTCCACGTGAGGAAACGAGTGTAGCCCCCTACACACGTCTGTCCACATTTCCCATCGCAAACACCATCATGGACCTCCAAACTCACGCACCCAGTGGTTCTGTGTGTAACGTTTTTTGGAGTCGGTCTCACCAAAACACCTGCACCACAGGTTCCTCTGAAGCCACCAGATCGCCACAGTCCATAAATCTCCTCAACATTTGAGCTCAGCCAGGTTTGAACCTGTGGGATGGTTTTCAGGAAGAGGAGAACTGTGGATGAAGGGCATCTGCTGCAAATGGCCAACTGATGAAAAAACAGAAAGGGTGGTGTGTGTGTGTTTTTTTTTTTTAAGCTTGTGCTTATTATTTAATATGCCATTTGTTTCATGTGTAATTAAGATTTTTATTGACCTTTTTTGTGCACAGTTTGTTTGTCTTGGTACACACTATGTTGGAGAAAGCATTTTTGTGATGTGAGCGACAGATTTCACATGTATTTGCGCCCCATTGTACATTCCAGAGATGTTTGTTAGCAGTGACATCTTGGCCCTTCTTGTAGCATGTAGGGAGAAAAGAAGGTCAATCAGAATGAACGAATAGGAATCTGGGCCCGGTTTTAAGCCGCTTAGTATTTTGTTGAATGTAAAGGAGTGCTGCTTTTACTAACTCCCGTGTCTTCGGTTCTGGAGGTACACAGATGCACTGAGGTTTTGGTGAAGCTTCTTAACTCGCCCCGAGTAGTAATGCATCCTTCTCACTAATGCTGTGCTGTAATTCATTAATGCTACCGTTTTGTACATAGGTTGTAATTATTTTGTAGGCGGTTTTATCTTGAGTTGTTCCCTCGATGATCAGGATGGTTTTTATTTCCTTTTTTTAAGCAATTCTGTTATATTCAAAAAGGTGCTTTTCATGTGAAAACCGATACATATGACAAAAAAACGGGTCGGATGGATTCAGTGCCAGACTTGGAGCGTTCAGTGAGCGTGAAGGTTCAGTGAGGATTGTGGTTTCACTTATTATACAGCCGCTGCTAACAGCCTACCCACCCACAAGAGGGCAGAAGATACTGTACAGGGTCTTGGAGACGAACGAGCAAGACAAGTAAGGAATCATCAATAAGGGAGATCACTGGATAGCAAAACTCAGTTCATTTTTTTTTATTTATGCAAAACGAATTGTGCTTTGCAGACTGTGTCAATCATAACTGAGGTTTGCACAGTGTTATAGAAATGTATTCTATATTTGGTTTTAGTCCAAGATAAATAAAATAAATAAACAAATGTACATTGAAGCTATTGTTCCAGTGTCCAACAGCGTTTACAACTGAATATGCAATTTTTGTTAACTTTTTTTATTATTATTTTATTCTAAACACTTACACTTACATAAAAGCATGAGCATTAATATATACACCGGTCCTGTCAGGTAAGAATTCCACCAGTCCTCCTGTCTGTTTCAGCCTGCTTGTCCTCTAACTCTCTCTAACATACCACTGACATTACTCCATTCCAGGATGACAACTGTTGGGTGTCTGCATGTGATTGGTTCAACAGTTATACTGACCACCATCCCGGTAGACGGATGTAATCCTTAAATGAAAGATGCTATATGAAGGTAGGAGGACGTGAGAAAATAAATAACATGGGTGCCTGAATTTCCTGGTGAGCACACAGTCGTAAGTATTGGTCCAAGTGTCTATCACACATGCAGTGTGCAAGACATACTGCACATTTTGGTCCGAGATAAAAATTCAATGTAAAATATATCCAGTGCGAAACTTACAGCACATTTTCTATTTAATATCAGTAAATGTTTCATATCTAATATATAGTATTAATGCAACACTAAGGTGCTGAGAATGTTTTCCGGGGTCACTTCACCAGCAGTATTTTAACTTATGCATATAAACATATCAGGACAACACCAAATACCATTACTGTTAAGCCATTAGAACCCTCTAGCCTATAACACCAGGACAACACCAAATACCATTACTGTTAAGCCATTAGAACCCTCTAGCCTATAACACCAGGACAACACCAAATACCATTACTGTTAAGCCATTAGAACCCTTTAGTCTATAACATCAGGACAATACCAAATACCATTACTGTTAAGCCATTAGAACCCTCTAGCCTATAACATCAGGACAACACCAAATACCATTACTGTTAAGCCATTAGAACCCTCTAGCCTATAACACCAGGACAACACCAAATACCATTACTGTTAAGCCATTAGAACCCTTTAGTCTATAACATCAGGACAATACCAAATACCATTACTGTTAAGCCATTAGAACCCTCTAGCCTATAACATCAGGACAACACCAAATACCATTACTGTTAAGCCATTAGAACCCTTTAGCCTGTAACATCAGGACAACACCAAATACCATTACTGTTAAGCCATTAGAACCCTCTAGCCTATAACATCAGGACAACACCAAATACCATTACTGTTAAGCCATTAGAACCCTTTAGCCTATAACATCAGGACAACACCAAATACCATTACTGTTAAGCCATTAGAACCCTTTAGCCTATAACATCAGGACAACACCAAATACCATTACTGTTAAGCCATTAGAACCCTTTAGCCTATAACATCAGGACAACACCAAATACCATTACTGTTAAGCCATTAGAACCCTTTAGCCTATAACATCAGGACAACACCAAATACCATTACTGTTAAGCCATTAGAACCCTTTAGCCTGTAACATCAGGACAACACCAAATACCATTACTGTTAAGCCATTAGAACCCTTTAGCCTGTAACATCAGGACAACACCAAATACCATTACTGTTAAGCCATTAGAACCCTTTAGCCTATAACATCAGGACAACACCAAATACCATTACTGTTAAGCCATTAGAACCCTTTAGTCTATAACATCAGGACAACACCAAATACCATTACTGTTAAGCCATTAGAACCCTTTAGTCTATAACATCAGGACAACACCAAATACCATTACTGTTAAGCCATTAGAACCCTTTAGTCTATAACATCAGGACAACACCAAATACCATTACTGTTAAGCCATTAGAACCCTTTAGCCTGTAACATCAGGACAAGACCAAATACCATTACTGTTAAGCCATTAGAACCCTTTAGTCTATAACATCAGGACAACGCCAAATACCATTACTGTTAAGCCATTAGAACCCTTTAGCCTGTAACATCAGGACAACACCAAATACCATTACTGTTAAGCCATTAGAACCCTTTAGTCTATAACATCAGGACAACACCAAATACCATTACTGTTAAGCCATTAGAACCCTTTAGTCTATAACATCAGGACAACACCAAATACCATTACTGTTAAGCCATTAGAACCCTTTAGTCTATAACATCAGGACAACGCCAAATACCATTACTGTTAAGCCATTAGAACCCTTTAGCCTATAACATCAGGACAACACCAAATACCATTACTGTTAAGCCATTAGAACCCTTTAGTCTATAACATCAGGACAACACCAAATACCATTACTGTTAAGCCATTAGAACCCTTTAGTCTATAACATCAGGACAACACCAAATACCATTACTGTTAAGCCATTAGAACCCTTTAGTCTATAACATCAGGACAACACCAAATACCATTACTGTTAAGCCATTAGAACCCTCTAGCCTATAACATCAGGACAACACCAAATACCATTACTGACTACTGGACACCACAACCCCACTGAGAAAAAACATAAGCCGCAAAAGGTGTTCTGTTGGTTCCAGTTGGTGTCCAGTTGTCTGTGATGGTGTTGTGTGTTTACCTAATGGTTTGGTATCACAGTGAAAAGTACCCTCTTATGGTTTAACAGGTGTTCTAGGACTGATTCCAGATGTTTACCTAAAGGGATCTAAAGGTGTCCAACAGGAAATTAGTGCTCTCTAATGGTGACTCTCATGTTAAATCTCTTTAGAAAACAAAAGCATCAGGTTTTAATGGTCTCAGCAGTGAGCCGTGTTCACACTTGTATAATGTGTAAACTGATAATATTACCCTGAAGCCTCCGGTTCTCCAGATGAGTCCGCTGGAGGTTGTTGTGGAAGTAACGCTGCTGAGGAGCAGCTCGTTCTGGGTTGGGGTGTTAGTTACAGTAACAGGGGATTACAGGTAGATTCAGGTTTTATGATCGGAGCTTCACCGCTGAGAGTCTCGGAGCTGCTCAGCACGTGTTGTCATGTGTTGCGTAGCAACTGAAGACGCTTGAGTTTCGCACCGCCCTGAATCTCGGTTTTACTGCGAAGACTTCAAAACTTACTGTCCAGCTACAAAGCAGCTCTGACCGCTCCGTGTACTCAGCACAGACAAGCAAACCATGGCAGACACACACCCTACGTGTTTAGTAAGTTTGCTGCCGCTGCACTCTGCGTTAGGCAGCAGTCTAGTTAGCTGTAGCTAAAAGTTAGCTGGCTGGTTGGAATGACACTTGGTAATAATAGTCGTGAATAAGTGAGGATAACAGTGGCTCATGGCTGGATTTGTGCTTACAGGCTGCTCTGGTGTACTTCCTGCGGGAGCGGTTCTACAGACAGGCCGTGAACAGCGCTGTGAGTTTTCTGAGGACGTACCAGAACGACCCTCTGCTCCTGTTCTTCAAAGCGTTTGCGGGTCTACACGAAGGTACAGACACTGCCGTGTAAGTGATGTTGCTGGCTAACAGTAATGATGAAGGTGGCTGAAACAGCTTTCTGTGTATCAGGACGTGTTCAGGAGGCCATAAGGGAGCTGAACCAGCTGAGAGACAAGCCTCACACCGCCCTGTGCTCAGTGATGGCGCTCCTCTGCGCTCACAGGCAAAGTGAGAACATCGGTAAGCTGTAATGATCTGTCCTGCCTCGTGGTGTCAGTGTTGAGTCTGTGGTGTGGCATTGATTGTTGATTCATACGGTGTCAAGAAAAAGTATGTGAACTTTTTGAAATTACCTGATTTACTGCATTAATTGGTTATAAAACGTGATCTGTTTGTCTAACTTGTGGATGGGTTAATACCTAAAGTCTCAGAGATTACTTTGTAACCCTTTCCAGTTTTATTCAAATCAACCATTCTTTTTTTGTGAGGCATGGTTCACACCAGCAGATGCTTCTTGTGATTAGCAAACTCAAAAAGTTTGAGTGTCTTTTATAAGTCAAAGTAGCTCTACACCTCGCTCCAATCTCATTTCATTGATTGGACTCCGGGTTTGCTAACTCCTGACTCTAATTACCCTTTGTTGAAGTTATTAGCATAGAGGTTCACTTACTTTTTCCACCAGCACTGTGAATGTTTAATGGATGTGTCTAAAAAAGACATGAAATATTATGAAACTGTTTGTGTGGTATTCGGTTAAGCACTAAATCAGTGAATGACTAAATCAGATCACGTTTTATGATCACTTCATGTAGAAAACCAGGTCATTTTGAAGGGTTCACATATTTTTTCTTGCATACGTGTTGTAATGTCAATGTTTAATCAAGCTTTTGTTTAAAGTGTGCCTATTATGATTTTTTCGTATTTATTGTATTACATAGCTTTTGTAAACGCTCAGCAAACTTATAAAGCCCAGTGTACGCAGTGAGAGAGTCCAAACTTTGAAACAATATCTTTAAATGAAGGTCCACTCACACACACCAGCCCTCAGCAGCTCCCAGCACATGTCAGTTCCTCGGAGCGTCACAGTGCGCCACAGTGTGTTTTGCCTTTACTACATTATGAATGAATGTCATACTGAGACACAGAAAACCTCAGTAGATTACATATGGAATGGAATGTGCACAAAGATAGACAGATAAACAGATAAATGCGAATGTCACCTCAGCCAGCGTTACTAGACTTTTTTTTTTTAGCTTTCAGCTAAAAAAGCCTGTTCATGAAAAGACAGCAAACTGATTCCAAGTGTGATAAGTAATGCTTAACACTTTATTTCATTCAGTGTGATGAAAAGATGTGTGTGATTTTTCACATGAAATGAGCATAGTAGATCCCCTTTGAAAACCCAGGTCATTAGAGCTTAATAATATGGGGAGAAAGCTACCCGGCAATATTTTATTAATTTAAATACAAATGTTTCCAGATAAAAAAAAAGAAATCCCAAATGAAGCAAATAGCCACCATAACAGAGGAAAAGGTGCATTCAGAGGAGATTTAAAGTTTAATAGTTTAATATTCTGATTAGGACTACTATTGTAATCCCATCTGTATTATTTTCAATTACATATTGAAAACTCATTAGTGACTGCTTATTTGCGTTTGATTGATTGCAGCAGCTGCCCTTTACAATTCCAAAATAGCTTAAAAAGAATATTATTGTGGCCCCACATTTTGACATCAACTACTACTAGTATTACAAGAGATTGTTTTTGTTACTTCATTTGGTTACTGTTACTGGACCCGAGTATCTGATTTGATGTCATTAGTTCTGTGTCTGGCCACACAGGTTTATTAAAAGAGGACAAACTTGAAAAACAATTGCAAAAACAAAACTGTGCAGAAGTGGGCTGATGGGTCAGAAGCTCTGCACATCTGCGCATTTAGTGGGCAAAATGTAAAACATTTGTGGACAGGGGCTATTTGACAGTAGACAATGTTGGCACTACCTTTCATACACTAACTTCCACTCTTAAGATCGAGAGGCTGTGTCTGAGCTGGACGCCTGTCTGAAGTCCTCCAGGAAGACAGCTGGGGACAAGGCTCTATACTTTGCATCCCTTCTCTACTGGATTTTGGGTCGGAATGAGAAGGCCAGAGATTATCTAGAGAAGATGTTGAAGCTATCCAGTTCCTCTTCACAGGTTTGTACTGATTAGTTTGTGTTTTTTAGTGCACTGAACTATTTTAATGCCATTTTTAAGTATTCACAGTGGTGGTGATAGGAAATAGATATCTGGAGAGTTTAAGGCCTCTAAATATGATATTACTGAAAATTATTCCATAAAATAAAATATGCTGATGGCCTGAAGGCTGAGACATTGCTTTGCGAAAGTTTTAAGTTAAGATTTATTTGTCTTTTTTTAAACCCTTGCCTGGTGTAGAGGTACCTGCATTGAATTGTATATCAGTTTTCTAATTAATGATTGATTAATGAATGGATTTACCATTGTTTTACATTATTACATATCGTCACTGTCCAAAGAAAAACGTGTATCTCCAATTTTGTAGATTTTTATTTTTCTACATCATTTGAACGCAGCAGCAATTATGTGACGTGTGGACCAATAGAAATGCTCTGAAATAATTAGGAATAAACTGGTTCTATTGACTTCCATTGAAAGTTAAGTTGTTATTGGCTTCTACTGTAAAGTTGCTATTTTGTAGATACTTGTATTCTGTGGACAATGACGATATAAAACAAACAGTTGAATTTGTGTTATAGGTGTTGTGATTTCTGGTCTCTGTCACTACCACTGTAAAGAAATTAATCAGAGTGTTAAGTTTTCCTACAATGAACCAGTTCACATAAACCCACTCTGACTAATTTTTTTTCATGCAGAAATGTTGAAAATATGTTAGAAGTCCGTGTTTAGGTCTGAACTGTTAACAGAGGGTTAAAGATGTAATAGCAGGTAGGTCCAAACTGTGTATGTGTTGACAGGGGCTCATTCTTAAGGGCTGGATTTTCCTGACCTCTGATAATGATGCTGAACGCTCTCAAGCTATCCGATACTTTGACAGTGGACTACGTGATTCCAAAGATGTGTTTGGATTGCTCGGCAAGGTACAGAAGTATTTTACATTCTGTTACATGTTGGAAATGATCTGTTCCACTATATAATGGACTAGTCTACATTAAAAACAGTAAACTTACCTTTGAACTGTTTGTTTGATCGTTGCTGCACTCACAGGCCGAGTTCTTCATGGCCAGACAGAATGAGACACGCGCTCTGGACAATGTCAATCAGATCATAGCGTCTCATCCTGAATTCACTCCAGCTCTTGTTCTCAAGATGAATATATTCATGTTTCACCATAACTGGGAGCAGACAGCTGAGGCGGCTGAGAGGTGGGGCTGATGTTGTTTGGGCAAAATTATTCCATGAGAGTTGTGCTTTTCCCTCCTTGTAGATTAAATATGATTATTTTCTTAATTAATCCAGTATGTTTGCTTAAATTGCGCAGAATCCTAGAGACAGATGCACATAACTTGAAAGCCCTCCAGATGATGACTGTAATCTCTGCCGCAAAGGACGGTGATATGAGGAAGGTAATTATGCAGTGGTTCTTGCGTAATGACAAGTGCCTTTCATGATTATTTGGGAGAAAAAAACAGGCAACTGGAGTGGAAAGACTCGATATGGTGGCATGTAGAAGCTTATTTAGCTGTAATAGATGCTGCAGTGTATCTGGAATGGGTTCTTTACATTCGGGCTTTGCTTCTGTCAGTCGTCTGATCCAACATCATCATCTTCAGAGTTTGTGTTGCAGGTGATTGAGTATCTTCAACGTTTTCTGAGTGCAGTTGAAGTCATGGAGCCCAGCACTCTCAGCCTGCATGTGGAGCTCACGTTGCCCATCAGTAGGCTGGTAGGATGTGTTTCATCTGGTAAATTAAAATGAAAAGTTCTGTGCACAATTGTGTTAATTTCCTGTCAAATCACCAATAAGCTTTGCGCCAATATGTTTAAATGCATTGGTCAGCATGAGCGAAAAGCAGAAAAGATATGTTTACCAGAAATATTTACAAATATTTACAGGCTCAACAAGAAACTCCACGTTTAAGTCTCGATCGCATTATCAACATTATACTGGTGAATATATGATGACAGTAGATAATCAGAATACATGTTCGCTCACAATCATGAGATTCATCTTCCACAAATTTTGTGTAATTACATATTTCTACCAGAGAGGTCTCCAAATCCCTAAATCTTACGTAGTGCAGCTTCAATTTTGGAGGTTGGTTGCATTTTGCACTTTTCATGATCCAAGTAATTCCAAACACATTTAGTAGTGTTAAGGTCTGGACACTGCTGTGGCCAGTCCATTGTTCTGAGAACAACCAACAACTGAGTTTTTTAATCTAATCTCTTCAGAAATGTCTTCAATTTTACAAAAAAAATGCACTTAGTGGCCATTTTAATTGGTAATTAAAAAATGCATAGTGGTTCGCACTGTACCATATGTATTACTATATATAAATATATTATAGAAGAAATGTATAGCGCTAGTACTATATAATGTATAACGTAAGTATATAGAGCTCCTTTTGGTTTTGACTTTGTAGCGTGACATTAACATTTAAAACGAAATAACAATAAAGTTAATCCTTTGAAGTCTAGTGTTACACTGTTTCTTTTTAACTATTTAAATAAATACTTTTAAACTATTTAAATAGTGCACACAGTGTCCTTGCACTAAGTATATTTTCCCCAGTGGTAAGTAGATCGAACAGTGTACTGAGTGTATTATACAAGAATTTCAGATATTTTATTCATAGTCTCCACGTTTCAAGAGACCATAAATAATTGGGCAGTTTGCAGCTCTGTTGCTTGTTTGGTCAGCTGTGTGTTGTTGCCTCACAATTACACCTACAGGAAAGCTGACAAAAGGACTAGAGATCTAGATTTGACTTTAGCATCTGTCACAGTTGATTAATACCAAAGAAATGTTGATGACTGGGTTACTATGAGGCTTAAATACAGCTCACTGAATGTAGGTGGCATTCTGGTTTCAACCTTAAATCCAATGTGCTGGAATACTGACCAACACCAAACGATACTTTTTGCGGAAAGCATATGAGTAAATGAGCATATGAGTAAATGAAAGTCATTCTCATTTTTTGACTTATTCAAAATGAAATACATTTTAAATTAACCCCTAAAATGCAAAGGTCCTAGCTCAGTTGTTTTCAGTGTAACAACTCAAAATAAGTCTTGTTATATAGCAGAGGTAAAACACCTCTTTTGTTGATCTTCTACAGTGAATAATCTTAAATGGCATTTTTCTGCTCACAACTTCTCCTACAGTGTGGAAACAACAGAGATGTTGTTCAGATGCTGACTACATTCGTGCAGAGGGCTGTGTCTAGAGCTCCAGATGACTCTGCCCTGGCCTCTGAGCTTGGCTATCTCCTCATTCTCCAGCACAAGTATAAAGAGGCCCACAGATGGTACACCAAGGCTCTGAATACAGACCCAGGGAGTGTGGCAGCATTGGAAGGTACATGAACCTGAGCTGAGGTTCACAGTTATGGTGATTGTTTAATGTTTGTGTTGGCTTCATGAGTCAAGCCCGAAGCCATCATCATGGGTGAATAACCACAACCAGAGACAGTTAACTAATACACATCTTTTAGATAAGTTCCTCTCTTATTACCTGTTTCTTGTGTAGGTATGGTTAGGTGTCAGCTGATGGATGGACAGGTGGAGGAGGCGGCTCAGCAGCTGGACTTCTTTCATGAAGTGCAGCGATCACTCGGACGGTCAGCGGTATGTCTCATACAGTGGTTGCCAGGTTTTTTTCCTTATGTAATACCACATCCCTTAAAACATCATCGCTGTCCAACAAAAATCACCAAAATGGCAACTTTAGAGGAAACTTTTTTACTTTCAAAGTTAATAGAAACAGAAAATAATTATAGATTTGTTTAGACAGTTACAGTGTTTTCTGAAAGTTTTATTTATGTAAATATTACTCATCCATACCAAACCACTATAATTTAAAATGTATTTAATTCATATTAAACTGGATATTACAAATTAATAAACATTTTAATTATTCATGTATTAATATAATTTTGTGAAAGTGCACCATAACAAAGTCTTTAGTTCATTCCTCCTTTATTATAGTTAACTTCTGTAAATAAAACTAATTACAATCAATTATCATATTTACAGTAATATACTGTTTTCTTAAATTACAGTGTTATATTATGCTAAGTTCCTGTTGTCTGTTCTTAACAGCAGAAATGAGAGGATCAAACAGCTATGTGATGTTAATGACTGACTCATTAATGTACAGCATATCAGGCATATTTTGTGAGTTTAGGATTGCTGCATCCCTGCACGAGGCTCCTCCGTCTTAGGTCCATGTAGTTCCCTGTTCAAACACTAGATGGCAATACAGACCTTTTAACTTTTGACTGTGGGACTAAAATCTTGCATGTGCTGATAGAAAACATGTCACTTAAATTTTACTTTTAAGACTTTTAACACCACTAACATAATAGAATTTATATTTGCGGTAGACAGATGCGGGCAAACCATACATGCCATTGTTTTCAAATGGAGCTACAACTAAAAAAAGTGTCATTGTAAGCAGCAGCATTCCTCAGACCACAGTGGTGAATGGTGAACTGCTGAAAAACCCAGTGTTACAAACCCAGGCCCACCCTTAATCAGTATTTGCTATCTGCCAATAGTGTTGAAAGGTGGTTGATATCTGCCCCAAAAACAATGATCAGTCCATCTCTGCTGAACAGGTTACTGCATCATATAGCAGTAAGTTTATGTAAAATGAACTATCCGAGTATTCTTAGGGGTTGCTGTTATACTTGTTTATATAATTGTACTGTATGATTGTATAACACTGTATATTTACAGTGTGTTACAGCCAGTAAAGTCACCGGTAACTTAGTATCATTTTACAACAGTTGTTTTCACAATGTGGGACTGTTTGAGCTTTTTACTGTATAAGTACCTAAAAGTGGGAAACACTAAGCTAGGTCTATCAACCTGTTAACCATAGCTTACTTTGTCTCTCAGGAAATGACCCTTCTGCAGGCCATGTTGGCCCAGAAGAAGGGAGCTGCCCATGAAAGAGTGGTGGCCCTTCTGAAGGATGCCACAGAGCTCCATCTGCAGGGCCTCCAAGGACTTCCCCATAGTGTTGACTACCTGCAGAGGCTCAACCTCAACTTTCTCCTTCAGGTTGTCAGAATGCATCTTGCCAACAGTCAGGTACTTCTTTTTTCCCTGGATACGTTTTGAGGAAAAGTAAGACATTTGAGTGATATTTTAGTACTCATATTGGCAAGACTTGCCTTCCTCACTGACATAACTACATCCAGTGTAGTTCCAAATGTAGTTCCAGTGTGGCCCAAAGTGTTTAGACACGTATGTAATGTTTTTGTTTGTTTGTTTCTTTGTTTTTTATTTTGTTTTGTTTTTTTCCTGTTCTGAAATGAAGTGTATCATTAGTAAGTTTGCCTCCCTATGCTGCAGTAACAGTCTGTGCTCCTCTGAGAAGGCTTTATACTAAATGCAGGAACATTGCTGTACAGAGTCTCAGTATTTTTCTATAGAGATTAAACAAGCTGTTTGTGCCAACTTGTATGCCTGTGCCAGAATTAGTGCACCTACACGTAACTGAATTCACTATATAAAAGGTGTGTCTAGATATGTTTGGCTGCAGTGTACATAACATAATAGTTTCATAGTAGCTACCAGATCATAAGCCCTCAAATTTACAACTGAGATTCACAACTGAACAACTAGGATTTAGTAACTTAAAGCCATCTGTGGGCTTTGAAATGTGAAACTTTTTTTCCACTCTGTAGGATATTCCATATGACGCTGGCCAGACTCATCCCTTTGGACTAAAACACTGCAGTATGATTCTAGAAGCTGTTATTAAAGCTGCTCCTGGTGTTTTAGCCAGCTGCTACTATATGGCGCATGTCAAATTCCTTTCAGGTGTGTGTGCCAGTATGTAAGTAAGTCACAGTATGTAGATTTTATGTATAGGTAATAAGTAATATGTTGTGTCTACAAATATATATATATATATATATATATATATATATATATATATATATATATATATATATATATATATATATATATATATATATAATAAGACAACTTAACTACATGCATTTAAAGGTGATCAGGTAGCTACTCAGCACTTTCTGAACCTATGTATGGAGAAGGAACCCACCATGCCTGAGATCCATCTCCTACAGGCCAAACTTCACCTCTATGCTGGGGACTTCAGAAGGTGTCTCAGCTGTTTGGAGTCTGGTGTCAGCCATAACTTTGAAGTAAGTCCAAAGGAAGTGTGAAATAATTTCCTAAAGTCATAATAAAGGTTTTCATTACAATTGCTGCACAAGGCCAGCACCAGAGCCAGACCTGTTTTCAGACCAGAAGTTCACTTTATGTTACACACCAGCCCAACCAAAGCTCCACACTACACTATGCTCCATCATGCAAAATACCATTTTCTAAAATCTTCTTTTCTTTCTCTTATTTATTGTTTATATGCTGCACTAAGATTACATCACAAAGTGGCTAATCTTTTTAAAAAATGGTCAAAAGTCTACATGTAATATTATATGTAAAATAATCGTGAAAATGAATATGGTATAAACCAATGCTAATAATGAAGGTCAGCGTTTCTCACTGCCCACCTGCTTGAATATGTTACTGGCCCACCAGGAATGTTTCCAACACTTCCCCCTTGCACTCAGCTTTTTACAAATGTACACTGTTTTTATTAATTATTAAGACTATATACAGTGGCAAGAAAAAGTATGCGAACCCTTTGAAAGTCCCATGTCTAGACAAACTCAATGTGCTTAACCTAATACCACACAAACAGTTTCATAATATTTCATGTCTTTATTGAACACATCCATTAAACATTCACAGTGCTGGTGGAAAAAGTTAAGGGAACCCTTGGATGTAATAACTGGTGAACAGCTCTCTTGAGGTCATTCCACAGCATCTCTATTGGATTCAAGTCTGGACTATGACTGGGTCACTCCAAAAAACAGATTTTCCTCTTTTGAAGCCATTCTGTACTAGTTTTACTTCGATGTTTAGGGTCATTAGGGTCACTAGGGTCATCAACTTCTAATGAGCCTTAGCTGGCGGACAGCCACCATGACATTATTCTGTAGGATACCTTAATAAACTTCCTTTTTTACGCAAATCACCAATTCTTGATCGTTGGTCGTCAGAGATCTCTTTTTTGCGAGGCATGGTTCACATCAGCAGATGCTTCTTGTGATTAGCAAACTCAAAAAGTTTGAGTGTCTTTTTATAAGTCAAAGTAGCTCTACACCTCCAATCTCATTTTATTGATTATACTCCAAGTTTTCTAACTCCTGACTCTAATTAGTCTTTGTTGAAGTTATTGACTTAAGGGTTCACTAACTTTTCTCACCAGCACTTTGAATGTGTAATGGATGTGTCCAATAAAGATATTAAATATTATAATTGTTTGTGTGGTATTAGATTAAGTACATTGTGTTTGTCTATACTTAGGATCAGATCACGTTTTATGATTAATTAATACAGAAAACCAGGTAATTTCAAAGATTTCACATATTTTTTCTTGCCACTGTAGGTGTGTCACATTTAGATGTAACTACATATTATATGTTAATATCTTTTTTTAATTACAGGCTTTATTTATGTTGATATCTCATCTTTTAAAAGAAGTTAGTGAAGAAGTACTGTCCCCCTATGATCCTACATCCTGTAATGTTAAGATATATATAAACATTGTTCTGGTGGGCAAATAGCAGAGAACTAAAATACTACTGACTGACCGATGAAACCATAAACACTAAAAAAAAGCACTTCTCAAAGATACAGCCTTTTCTTCTGACCATATTTCAGTAAGGTTTAAGCCAGTTTAATGACCGCAAACACCCTCTCTGTAAACTTGCATACGTCTTGGAACCTGAGATGCAAGCCTGTCGTCCTCCTGTTGGAAAAATAAACAGCCATAACAGCTTTGCTGAAAAATAAATTAAAATAATGTGTAAAAAAATAATACGTGTGCAAAAAAACTGAATGAGTTTCTCATAACTTTAAAATTGCTAAGTAGTTAATAATAATCATTTATAGTAGTGGCTGAATAATAAGTCATAAGTAAATAATTTAATAATAAACTTGTAGTTTGAACGGTTTGTTGGTGTACGTTAAGTATGTGGGTTTAAGAGTGAGTGTTGGTTTTCAGTTGAGACAGATGCCTCAGTATAACCTGATCAAAGCTAGAGCTCTTAAGGGAACTGGGGAGCTGCCGGCGGCCATCCAGTGCCTGCGCATGATGATGAGCATGCCAGGGGTCAGGAGGGTCACTGAGGGACAGCAAACCTCCCTCTTACTCAGCGAGAGAGTTTCGGTGTTCCTGGAGCTTGCGGATGCCCTGCGGCTGAACGGAGAGCAGGTAGGAAGTGCTGATGTGGACTCTTTTTCAGTGTGGTTTCAGTTTGGAAGTGACCTTTTATATGACATTCTGTGACTCGCTGCCCCACAATAGCTGTTTTCATCTTTTCTGCCTGGGCAGCACGAGGCTGCTAAAGTCATGCAGGATGCAATTTGGCAGTTCAAGGAGACCCCTGAAGAAATGCGTGTCATGGTGGCTAATGTAGACTTGGCTTTGGCGAAGGATGATGTTGACACTGCTCTTAGTGTGCTGCAAAGTATCCCACCCGGCAAGCCCAGCTACATACAGGCCAAGGAGAAGATGGCCTACATTTTCCTGGAGAGAATGAGAAACAAGAAACTCTACATAGAATGTTACAGGTAGATGCAGATCATGCATTTATACATATTTTTCACATTTACAGTGCGATGTGTGTAGATATTGTGTAGTGTAAAGATTAAGATTTTATCAATTTTTTGATATTTTATGTGCTATAAGAGACTTGATTTCTCAGGGTTCTAATTATATATTACACAGATGAGTGACTGTGACATTGATTTGGCTTAGATGAAAAAGCTTAGATCGCACACAAATAGAAACTGCTGCTCAAGCCCTCTAACAACAAGTTCCTAAAAACACAGCCTCTACATTTTATAAATGGTTTTGGAAAAAAAAGGCATTTGAGTGTGACTGCATGCATAGGCCCTGCCCCATTTCAGCTATTTGTACCATCTTATTTAATAATTCACTATAAAAGAGTGATGAGTCTGTAATAGAACCTGGGCTGGTGATGTGCATCATTCATAAGCATACCGTATCAAGAAAAGTGATATAGAGTGTGTTCTTAACAGCATACACTACTATGAACTTTTAACTGTCCTCATTTCCTTAAAACAGGGCCAAAACACAGTGGTTGAAATTCAGTGCTTTGATTGGGTCTTCATTATTATTAAACTTGATTTGTTTTTGTATGAGAAGTTTTCAGTAGCCATTCAATATTCTTATACAATAGTACTTATATAATGAACTTATTAAGCCATTAAGATGCCAGAGAATGCGTTTGTTTTAGCATTTTAAATTTATTCTCGAATGTCTACAGAGAAGGTATGTGGCTTTGGTAAAACATGACCAGATGCAGATTTACACACCCATTTACACCCTGTGGTTAGATCCAAAGATGAAACGAGATGCTTTCCCTTTTAGCGAGCTCATGAATAATTTGATGAGCTCTGCTCTGATTTATTGGTTTACAGTAAGACACCTGGATGAATACACAGAAGCAACATGTCGAAACATACACAGACAGTCAAGTAAAATGTACCTCTCTGTAAATAAGCTAGATTGTCTTACTATTTAGTTTGATCTCAACATCAGCACAAAGTAAATTAATGTAAATTGCTTTAAACATCAAAATGTTAATAAACTCAGACTTTACAGGTTGTGCTTGGTGAACTGCCTCTCTTTTCCGTCTCTTCATGTTAAACGTTGAGTGGAGCTGCTCGATATTGTCCAAGGTTTGAAAAACTGTCTGGAGTGAAATGTGCGAAGCAAAAAAAAAAGTTAAATATGTTGAAGCTGACGCTCATAAAAATGGAAGATTTGCAAAACAAGCTGGTGAATAGGAAGCCAACTTCAGCCTTGTTTAAAGATCAACATCAGCCATGCCTGTTGCTAGTTCTTTGGAAAGTTTTGACAACCCCTTTACAGCCTGGAACCATAGATTTCTCCACATAGTCTGACATTTCCATTGCTGTTGTTCCGTTGTTGTTGTTGTAGTTTCACTGGGCTAGAACAAGAGATGGTGGATGTGAATTTTATAAAAATATTAAAGACTCAAAACTATTACATACCATCCTAGGATTCTGGAATTGGTCCGTTTTGCTATTCTCTTTTGAAAATGTGAAACAACAGTGTTTAAGGTTCATTGTATGCTAGATTTGTCTACCAAACTTTCCTTATTCTAATATGACAGTAAAAATAGTTTTCCGTTCTGTGGCACCTTTAGTTCATGATTACCTGACTTTGTATTTCTGTGATACTAAGCAGTAACTAAGGCAAATTAAGCTCGTATTTAAACTGTATCAAAGCAGCAGCTGTTGGTGGTAATTAGCCACTTCACTCTAGTTACTGCTTGATAATGTAGTAATGGGCAGCCAGGTAGTTATTGGCTTATGGGTTACGTAATATCTATGGACTTGATAGGGCTTAAAGAGTACATAATAACAAGCTTAAAACAATACACTTAAAACAATAGTAATGTGTAATACACAAATTGAAATGCTCTGGAAATGCTTAGTGCACTCTACTTATAATAATATACCCATACGCAGCCAGTTAATTACCATATGCTGTATTTTATAGAGTTATTAAGTCTGAATAAGAATTAAAGGACCTAAAATAGTTTCTCTTTGCTGAAATAAAGTTTTCCAATGTTTTAGGGAAATATGTGAACAGCTTCCTGGACCTCATTCTAATATGTTGCTGGCTGATGCCTTTATGCAGATACAAGAGGTACTTCTATATTTCTATATGAATGCAATTTAGTTGAGTAATTCGTTTTAATGCTCATATAAAAACATTTCTCTTTTTCTCTCCTAGCCAGAGAAAGCTATTGAGATCTATCAAGAAGCAGTAAAAATGGCACCTAAAGATGCTTCGTTTGCCAAGAAAATAGGCCAGGCCCTGGTGAGGACACACCAGTACGACAAGGCAAGTAACACTACTGTGTTAAAATCCAGTAACAGCTAGTGTTTATGTGTAGAAGGGCCAGATCCTTGCTCGTCTTTAATCTTATTCGGCTGTTCTCCTTCAGGCTGTTAACTACTATGAGACTGTCCTCAGCACCAGCATGCAGGACTCTATGTGTCTAGAGCTGGCTGAACTCCTGCTTAGACTCAAACGCTTTGAAAGAGCTCAGCAAATCCTAGAGAAGGCCTTGAACCATGAAGACAGTAATGACTTTGTATTTTTTTGTTGTTGTTGTTGTTAACTTTGCAACTTATTAGGATTCTTTCTTAATTTTTAACATTTGTGCACAAACAGCTTTATACTGCAGGTTTGGGCAGCTTTAACATTTATTATTGCTTTTCCAAGTAAATAGAAGTTACACCTGTAGCACATCATCTACAGAGAACACACTTCTGCATATTTTAATACACAATGAATGTTTATTTGCTAAACTTAACACATAGGAAAAATATATAACATCAAATGTGGCCTGTGGAAAGGTTTTGTAGAAAGTTTTGCAAAGTTCTTTTTTTCAGTATATTAAACTGAACAAATAAACAGAAATTGTGTAAATCTGTTAAAAATCTGCAGGGTAGTGTACAAAGCTTTGCATGCAACTGAATATATATATATATATATATCTATATATATATATATATATATATGTATAATTATTTTTCCAGATATGCTGCAAACTCTATAGAATAATCTTCCTTGCATGTGTATATTTGTATGAAATTATAACACTGATATTGTAAACACTTCAAATAGGCTGTTATCATGCCTGCTTTTCTAAATGAGTGATCTTATATGAGGTCAACAAAAAATCAGATGTTATTTTCTTGCCTGTATAGGTAGTAATCTAACCTCAATGATGAACGATGTGGCATGTTTAAGAATGCTAGTGAAAGTGAAGCATGCCAAAAATGAAGCATGTCTGGACAAGTTGCAACAGGTCAGTATTTTCTATATTTATTTGTATTTTCATATTAATAACAAATAGAATTTGAACTATTCTAAGTGTATACTCTCAGAAAAAGCCCAAGGGCAAAATGACAAAACATTAAGATTTTAATGGTCTTAACAACAAACAGATAAAATATAGTATGGAAAGCCTTTTCACTTTAATTTCTTCAAATAGTGAAGTTAAATAGGTTAAACGTGCGGATAATCTTTTACTGAGAGGAAGAAGGCAACTTTGTTTCAATCATCAATGATGGCTTCAAACTGTTGAAAAACAAGTTAGTGCTTAATGTAAGCCAAAGTATTCCCTATAGGGTTTAAATCTAAACTTTAGGGATCGCCCATTTTTGCCTGGAAGTGTAGTTGCATCAGATAACATTCATGTTCTGGTTGTAAGAAGCTTACAACCAGAACATGAATGTTATCTGATGTTATCTGGGAAGCCCACTATATGATTATGAGAAAGACAGTGCAAAAGTGACAGTAGTTGGGCCTTCATTTGCTTCCAAAATAGAAAAATGCACAGTTGACTGGTTGATAGGCTAATATTATGCATTTTGTTGGGATTCATATATAATGCATATTAACCTGGTTTTAGTCCTGGTGTCAGTAAGGCTTAATAGGAGCTCTACAGGTGCTCTGGAAAATACCAAATACAACCAAATTACTATCGTATCTACTATTAGTATGAATTAGTCAAGTTACCAATGTAGTTTCCAGACCAAGAAAATAAACAAGCTTACTTCTGGAATATTGATCACATAGTTTGTGTGATATTGTTGAACATTCGTGATTGCTGAGACAACCTGTATAGTAACTGCTGTCAAAGACATTTTTCCAGCTCTGCCTTCTCTTCATCATCATGCTTTAAATCATAAGCATTACTATTAAGTCATATTCTATTTTAATATTTGATCAGCACATTGTAGAAAATTGTTTCTGGTTCCTTAATGTTTCCTCTCGTCTTCAGATCTATGAACTTCAACAGAAGATTGTGAGACGTTTGTCGTTTGAGCAGCCAGATCAGATCGATGAACAGAGGAGAGTGGCCGCAGTGGTTTGCTGTCAGCAGGCCCAGGGGTTCCGGAGCAGCCATGATTTTGAGAGGGCAACGCAGTGCTACTCAGAGGCTCTGAGCTATTGCCCAGATGACATAGAGGCCAGTGTCCTAGGAGTCTTCTAACATTGTGTTTCAGAAACAGTTAGAAAGCTTTCTGGATGGTAAATATATATATATATATTTCTTCTTCTACTTCAGATTCATTTCCAGATTGCTCAGCTGTACTACGAGCACCACAAACTGGATTACTGTGAAGACCAGTGTCTCAAGATACTGAAGCATAATGAGAAGCATACTTCCACATCTATGGTACTGTCTGTATATGTGATTTATAGTCATTTTTTTCAAACAGTGGTTCAGATTTTTCTTGGATCAAATACTTTTATATACTGTGTGTCTTGCGTCTTTAGCTGTTAGCTGATGTGCTGTTTCGGAAAAACCAAAAAGAAGAAGCCATCAAGCAGTACACAGACATCGTAAACAAACATCCAGGTACTGTTTTGTGAATATTATGTATAGAATATATATTATCGCTGTCCAGTGAAAACATGTATCTATTTTTGTTGATTTTGAGTTTTCTACATCGTTTGAACACGCCGATGGTCGTTTACATTGTGTGAAAATTTTATGATGTCTCTCCAGTAATGTTGCAATTTTGGATATTCTTGTTTTTCATTGGACAGTGACGATATATAACTGTATAACACTAATGTACTATGTCATCACAGATTATATGATGTCATGTTATTTTTGCTGTTAATTGCCTTGACAGATGTCATATTGTTTCATGTGATGACAGACATCTGACTGCTGTGTGCATGAAAATGATCTTCATGGTGTGGTTATGTGAATATTGTGTAGCAGGGTTCCAGTAAAGTGTTACCCAATTCTCTCTTAACCAGATAACTTTCATGCACTGGCAAAGCTTCTCCACATGCTGCGCTGGGTTGGGAGACTGGATGATGTGCTACCTTTCTTTCAGACATGTGAAACCTACTCTCCAATTGCAGTTACAGAACCAGGTTACAACTACTGCAAGGGACTGTACTACTGGTCAGTTTTAACCAACAGAACAGAATTTATCTGTCATAAAGAACAACACCGTAAAAGTGATTTTAAGAAGTTGGTCAAAAATGAAAGAGATTATAGTGTTTCTAGTTAAACAGTGCTTTAGTGACTGATTAGATTGTTAGCTGTCAGTTGTGAATTGCTAATTATGAGAATTCACAGTTGTCAAGTGTCTTAAACTAATAAACAGCAGAAACTCACAAAGTGTTAAGTAATATAAAAAACAGAGCACAGGGGCAGAGCTTCCTGTCCATTGTATGAGTTTGATTTGATTTTTCATCAATTCTCTTCACGTACCAGGTACCAGTCCTACCATTACTGATGAGCAACTTTTTATTTTTTACTTATTATATAGAACCCCAAACATGTCTTGATGCGTTATCTTTCCATACTGAAACGTTTGTTTGGCATTGTGTGTATCTGTCAGGCATGCGTACCGCGTGAGGGAGGCACTGACATACCTAAGCCAGGCCAGGGGTGATCCAGTGTGGGGGGGAGAGGCTGTGGAGCTCATGGTGCACGTCTGTCTTAACCCAGATAAGGACACACTTGGAGGAGAGGTGTTTGAGAGCCCAGAAGAGGGTCTAGAGTAAGCCTGACTCACTAGCACTGCACTATGATTTATAATATTAATACACACACAATGCAAAGTTCTACATGCATATCATTAAGATTTTTTTCTTATTTTTTCTTGCACATTATATCATATTGCATTTTTTTTGCAATTTTCACCTAAAAACTCATGACTGATTGCTTTGTTGACCCAGTCGTTGTGTTTCACTTTTTTGAATTTGTGTTAAATGTTCTGACCAAAGTACACCATGTGTAAAGTGGAACATCACATCTATCTGTTTAGTATAGCATAGTTTGTTGTTCTGAGCATTTTTTGGTATTATTACTTTTTGATATCGTGCAATATCACTGTGAGTATGATTGTTTGACTTGTTGTTTATAATGTTCATCAGTTCCAGTTCACCGTTCGACTTTGGGGGTAAACTGATAGGAATAAGCATAGCCCAGGATTTGCTCAAGACATTCCGGCCCCCCTCTAAAACTGGACAAGACAAAGCTGCCATCCTTTACAATCTTTGCCTGGTCCACAGCAAGGAGCCAAAGCAATTGGAGAAGGCTGTGCTCATTCTGTCTGACATGGTGGCAAAGAATGTAAGTCTGGATCCTTGCAGAAAATCTATATTTACATTTACATTAATGATATTGTTATCAAGAGCGACTTACAGTGTGTGTTTACACCAGTAGGTGAAGGTAGTGTTAGCAGACTTGCCCAAGAACTGTTATTGGTTTAGTGTAGGGTGGTGAGGTATCAAAACCCAGTCCACAGCATGGAGGGCAGCAGTCTAATCCACACTACACCAACCAAATTTGGAAGGGTTTCATTCCAAAACACAAGGCCAATATTAAGAATTTCCGAATTAGTTTTTTTGTGTGTTTTTTTTACGTATAACACTGCTTATGATTAATGATTAATGATTAATAGCAGCTTTATTAGAGAGATAAAAATGTGTTTCACATTATGGAGTGGCATATAAAAGATTTGGGTACTAAAATTGCTGTTACTGTGAGTAGCAAAGTGACTAAAACATGAGCTGATTTCCAAAAGTAATAAAGGTAAAGTATTTTATACTTTAAGCATGGTTACTTTCTTATTTCCATCTTTAACAGTTTTGAAATAACAAAAAAGCAAATTGTCCTAAAGCAAAAATTTTGGCACCCCATATAGTCAGTACAAAGCAACACTCCCTTTGGCAAGAATCACAGCTTGTAAACACCTTATGTAGCCAGCTAAGAGTCTTTCAGTTCTTGTTTGGAGGATTTTCACAGATTTTTTCTTTAAAAGGCTTCTGATTCTACAAAATTATTGGGCTGTCTTGCATGTCTTGTTTTTTTGTGATCTACTCACAGATTTTTACGTTTAGTTCAGAGGACAGTGGCAAAACCTTCAGCTTGCATCGCTTGAGGTAGCCCATTGTGGATTTTGCAGTGTGTTTAGGATCATTATCTCGTTGTAGAAGCCATCCTCTTTTCATCCTTAGCTTTTTTCTTTGCTTCCCTTTTTTTTTATTTAATTGAATTATTTCATCTCTATTAATTTCCCTCTATGAGTGAAATGTTTCTTGTTCCACTGGTTGTAACATAAGCCCAAAATCATGACTGATTCACCCCTTGTGCACCCTTTTTCTCCAAACATACTTTTTTGCTCATTGTGTCCAAGAAGTTCTGTTTTAACTTGCACTCTCAATGCAGCACACTTCTTTGGATGTAGTTTTGCAGAACTCTGATGCTGAATTTTGTTGGGAGGATGAAGAAAAGGTTTTCTTCTGATGACCGTTCCCACATTGCATTAAAAGATATAAAGTTTGCTCTGTATTGTAAATATAAGTATACTAGTTAAAATGTAGGCAAGATGGGGGAAAGATGGCAACCCTAAGAGTAATGGTCATTTATTGTAAAAATTAATACATAATTTTATATATTTAGCATATACAAGTGTTAATGCATAAGCTAATACATGATTAGAGGAAATAAACCCTATAATATAACCACCATGTAAACAAATAGCATTCAAGTTTATACACTGAATGCACACTAGTGCAACTAGGTGGCTATACATGTTGACCATTTGTTAAGGAATAAATCATGGAATAAAGGAATAAATATGGATTAGTATTTTCCAGAGACAACAAATTAGATGAACTGACCTCAAAAAGGTTCTAGAAGAATACATTTCAGTAATGCGGTCACAGGGGCACTGATAAAGGGAAAGTCCTGAATTATTCATGGGGTAGTCACAGCTGGAGAGAGGCCCTGTAACATGCCAGGAATTATAGATGCCATTTTAACTGATGCCATTATGTAGTATTTCATAAGCTTTGCTCAAGATTGCTGGCCTAACCCTGGTGAAGTCACCTAAATGACGTTTTACACCAGATGCTTCATCATTTAGTCAGGGGAAAAATAAAGAGGCGTGCAGGACATCATTACCAGGAGCATCGCCCAAGCTTTGTTTCCTCCACATTTGATTAATATTGTGTTTGAGGTTGTCAGTAAAGAATGTTTATTCTGTTATTAAGGTTTTCATGGTAAGAGCTGCCTCGGTTGATAAGCATGCACCAGACTCTTAAGTGTTCTAAATCTTAAACAAACTACCAGGTTCTGGGTTTCTCTGTGGCTGTAGGTGTTGTTAGAGGCTTCGTTACTGGTTGCTGCCCAAGCCCTCCTGAAGCTCAAACAGTCTCCCAGAGCCAGGAACTTTCTGAAAAGGGTCAGCAAAGCACAGTGGACCCCTGCCATTGCTGAGGACTTAGAGAAAAGCTGCCTGCTTCTCGCTGACATGTACATCAAAATGGGAAAATACACAAATGCAGAGAAGCTTTTGGATGACTGTGTACGACACAATATGGTGAGAACTATGTTTGCTTCACTCGCATGTGCAAGTCTGAGGTTATTGACTAATCGGGGGACAAATTTTAAATGACTAATTTTGCTGACTACACAATGACCTTCCCTTCAATGCGCCAACAGCTGAACAGCTGTGGAACGCCCACAGATGCAGCCCTTTGTAGCACCTGTTGCAAGAGTTGGTGAGCTTTGTAGAATGCTGGTGAACACTTCAACCTAATAGGAAGCTGTACTGCATGTCACAGTCGCTTTACAGTTAATAGAGCCATTTACATAATGATGGGTTTCCAGTTGAAGTAGAAGCTGTCATTGTAGCTAATCACAATCAGGCAGGCTGGAAATGGAGAGCTGATCAGTACTAAGAGTGAGACGGCTTCACACTAATAGAAACTACATTTCCCACAATATCATAGTTAGAGTTTCTTAGTAGGTAAAATTTTGGGGGATTTTTACAGTAGATACAAAAGGACACATTTGTAGTGGTTTCAAGTCTATGATGTTAACGTTGTAGAAGTTATAGTGGAGGCAGTTCGTCTTCCTTTATTAGTTTATTCTATCAGTGGCATTGTGTAATATGATACAGCATGTGTTGTTGTTGTGTTTATTCAGTCATGCAGCAAGGCGTATGAGTACAAGGGCTTCATGATGGAGAATGATCAGAGATACAAGGATGCTGCTCAGCAGTATGAACTGGCCTGGAAATACAGCTACTGCATAGATCCTGCTATTGGTGGGGCATTTTTCACTTTCCTTTCAACTTTTTTATTGTCTGTGTAAAGGGTGATTTTTTTATATTACTAGTACAAATCATCAAATCAACTCAAATCAAAGGTAATTTATAAACACATATGTAATCATACATGGCACAACTAGCAGTAAAATGCTTTGACAACTGCCCACTCACACGAAACGATAAGATAAAGATATCTGAAATATTGTAAAAAAATGAGACATAATATATATAAATATAGCCACACTATCAGTCCAATCAGGCCACTCGGCCAATTAGGCAAAACAAGGCCTAATGCAGTTTGGGCCTTACTTACATAGAGAGCATGAAAAATGTACATAAGCCAAAATTCATCAAAATGCCTTTACGTGCCATTACTGTTGAGTCCTGGTCTTTAACTGGCAGAAGGTGGCCTTAGCGGGATGCTAGATGTCTATGGAGAAAACAAACAAAAGTTCTATTTCTATTTTACTAGAACCAAAGCAGCATGTTTCAGCACATGGGGGTTCACATATGTGATGATTACAAGAAGATGGCTGTGTAGAATACTTAGCTTTTATTATTAAACATCAAATGTTGGTGTACAGAAATAAACCATTTGGCAAATGATTTTTTTGATGTAGTATTATTACTGCATTTTGTATGTTCACTTGTTTGGTGGCTGTGCTAATCTGGGTGCCTTGGTTCTGTTAGTTCAGTCTGGCAGCATACACCAAATTTCCACAGTATCTTTATAGAGGCCAAAAACATTCTTACCTTTTAATGTAAGTTAATATAAAGAGTGATTTTGGAGCATTTCTATTGGTCTGTATCATGAATTTATCATAACCCTTTCACAGCATATATAAAAACAGTTGTTATATAAAAAACAAAACAGTTGTTTTGTTTAAATGATAATTAAAAAGCTACAAACATCAATATACAAGTTTATATAAACTCAAGAATCATTCAAGGCTAGTTTAAAAAGTGGCTTTCTCAAAAAGTTAATGATTAAACCAAACCAATTTTGTGATTATGAATAAACATATGTACATGTAATAAGCAATATTTTCTTAATTTCTGTGAATAGCGCACACAGTGGCCACTATGTGCTTTGAACCTAATAATAATAATAATGAGAAGAAAAGAAAGGAAAAAAAATAGGTTCCCTGCACTACGTGCTTGGATCGTAAATATATGCTGAAAGAATGATATACTAAAATGTAAGACTTAAATGTAATTATAATAAACTATATACACTAATATGCATGAATAAACAATATAGAAATAAGAACACAGAAGTGTGCAGTGTGGAGATTTTTAAGCAAAGTGCAGAGTGCAAAACATAACACTGTGCAGTTGAGCAGAAGTTCTGTGTGTGAAGTGGTCTTAGTTTCTGCCTATTAACATATTACCAGTTTAAAAAAAGAATAGTTATAGCACCAGCAGCAGCACTAGTGTATTATGTATCTGAGAAAGCCAGTTTAAACAAATACTGCAGGGTGGAGCAGAGGACTTGTTTACACTGACCTCCTGTCAGTCATTTTATAAAACAGTCCCCTGCTTCACATAATGATGCAATTATTACATGCAGAGGGAGTTAGCAATGTGCCTTTCACACAGGTATGCAAATGTGATGCAAAAGAAGTGTTGAACAGTTTTAATGGCTGGCTTTACATAACGGATCAAGTAGATAAATCTTTATCAGTCAGAGAGTCTGTTAGACCAATATCTTGAATGAACCACCTTCACAGAGGCTGAAGTTGGGTTCCTATTCTACCTGCTGCTGCAGAGGTCACGTTCACCTCATTACAGGTCATTACAAAGAAAAGAAGGTCAACGTGTTCCCTGTTCTCCAGCAGAAAGTCAGTATGAACCACCTAGTGAAAGGCACACTGGACTTCGATGCCCTCTCTGACCAAACACCTCTGCTTTACACAGAAGTACTTGTTTAGCATGATGAAGTGCAGTGTAATTTTATGCAATCATAATTTACCAAGCAGAATAAATATACCTGGTCAGGGGGAGGGCGGTACTGTGGCCCTCTCGATGCTTATGTGCAGCCACCATGAGAGAAACTAACAAATAGCCATGGTGTTCACTGTTGTTATCAACTTCTGAATTTATTGTGTTAGCCATTAAAAGGGCCACGTTCAGTGTAGGCTATAGTGTTGTATGAGTGTCTTAGCTTAAGCATTGTTAGCATACTTTTATCCTATATTTCTAAATAACATAAAAAGGTAATACCCTCAATAGACAGCAGGAAGTTAATAACAACTATTAGTAATAGTTGTTAGTGAGGACAAGCTTTAAAAGAAAAAACAAGGTTGTTCTTTTGTTGTTAACGTATTTAACCAATAGATCCACACCATCTTTTGTCACTGTTAAGGCTAGAATTGCTGCAAAAATTAACACATTCTGTTTCTGTAATTATTGTTCTGTAAATTCAGATTCAGTTTGTGCTGCTCAAATGAACACTATCTCTTTGCTGTCCAAAAAAACTCTGCATCTCAAATTCTTTTTCCTCTACACAATTTAGGCCCAGCAGTTGCCTTTACATGCCAAAAGACACGCTCTACAATTACTTTGAATACAATTTCTTTTTATTAGCTTATATTTAAAGTAAAGAAGGTTTTGCCTTGTTATGTTGCTGTTTTAGCGATACTTGTTGACTTTTCTTTTTGTTTTGTTTTATGTCATGTCTAACTTTGCTGTATTCACAGGATACCGACTTGCCTTCAGTTACCTCAAGTGCAAAAACTTCACTCAGGCAATTGACGTGTGCCACCAGGTTTGTGAGCCACATTTACAGTAAGCTTTGTTAGGTGCATAGACAAAATCAGGCCTGGGTGAAAACTGGGTAGAGAAAGAAGTACACCAGAAGAAATTGTGTATATGTCTTCACATTCTGTCAGTGGTAAAGATTGAGTGTAGGCTGTTGGTGGTCTGCAGAAAGTGTCAGTATAAAACATAAGGCTTGTATGAAGAATGTGCTTCTGTTTTCTCAGGTCCTGCTGGAACATCCCGATTACCCTCAGATCCAAGACGAGCTTCTGAATCGTGCTCAGCTCTTGCTAAGACCATGAGCATAAAGAGTCTTCTTTCGATATACAAGGAGCCTTACTCCTCATTTTATAGTTACATGGTTTTGTAGTGCAGTGTTTTTATAGTTGTTTTTTAGTTTAAAGTGGATGTGTTCTGTGTGCTTAAATTGGGAATGCTCTCTCTCCCCTCAACATGCATTTGATGATTAAATTAAATATGTTTGCATATGTTAGATTTCATACTGAATTTGTACAATTTTAATAATGCATATATTTATTGTTAGACAGCTGTTATAGTGTATAATATAGTATTCAGTGCTCAAATGTGCTGTCTGTTAAATGTTTTGCCTTCTAACCTGAGCTCGTAACCTGCTTGCCGGAGTAAAATGCAATACAAATTTAGAAATATGTCAAACAAATCTTATATTATATATTAAAGTAAAAGGTCAAGTGCAGTAAAATAAAAATTACAGTTCTAAATTGTAAAAGAAAGTTTTAGGTAAATGGTGACATTCTAAGCCTAAAGGCAAACTATGCAAAGTAAGGATGCACATTTTATGTGAATCTGTTTTTAAGCCCTTCTTTGACTTTTTTCAGCCCACTGTAGCAACTGCTTTGAGTTTTATGGTAACATCTAAAATAAAGTGTTTATACCACAAAACACATTGAGTTTTCACATCTTGCATCACCTGCTGCAGTCCCACAGCCTTGAGCCTGGGCATTTGTTCAGTATAAACCATTAACACTTTAGTCAGGACAGTATGTGCCAGTTTAAATGAGATTACTCTATTTTTACACCCCTGTGTCAACAGCAGACAAACATGTTGTTTTTATCAGTAGCCTTCCATTTACCCATCAAAGTGAAAATAAGGGGGAATTGGAACTCGTTCAGACAACGTCTGGACTGCCCTCCATCGCCAACTCCCAGCTGACAGACATATAAGTGCGACGTGACTGAAAATTTTTTGACTGAAAATATTGACCCAGTCCACGATGATGCACATTGTGGTTCTCCTGTCCTGTATCGGTAAGGAGTACGCAAGTTTGGTTATTTGTCAGTACTTGTTATACTTTCTTATCTTACCTATTAATAAATTAAATATGAATTCGTAGGACTCATTCATGCCACTGCTCTACCTGAGCTCACGGTGAGCAATGAGAGATACACTGGAAAGGTCGTAGGTGGCTACAATGCTCACCCAAACATGTGGAGATATCAGGTAAGGTCAGCACATTACCAAACAAACTTACCATCTGTGATATTTAAAACATTTAAAAAGAAATTGTACTGCATATTGCATCTGTTTTGTGAATGTACTGTTCTGAAATGAATAGTTGGATTCTTGTGCCACTAAGGGTTGCTTGAAGTGATACTACAGAAAAAAAAACCCTTATGGGTTCATGCGGACCCGTTTTTTTAAATAAAGGGGTGGCTTGAGTGTGAAGAATCGTTTAAAGGTCCTTCCCATGTTAGATTCCACCTGGGGGCCCTCAGCTCACCTGAATCATTATTTTATATGCAAGAATAAAAAAATACAAATAAATAAAATATACATATATAGATGCTATAGTTTAAATGCATATAAAATATGTTAGAATAATGTCTGATCTTTTCAGAACGATATCTTTATTAGATCATTTCTTCCAATAGTGTGATTGTGTGGCAGGCTTGTGTAACGTGCTTGCGTTGTGTGCTGTGTCCTGTGTTCTTCAGGTGTCCATGCAGTACGACCACTGGAATACAGGTGACTACGCCCATATTTGCGGGGGCAGCCTTGTACGCTCACTCTATATAATGACTGCAGCTCACTGTATCCTCAGGTGAGGCCGTTGTCTCTTGTGTCTAATGCTTGGTGAATGCAAATTATGTGTGTGGTTTGTTTGTCAGTGTTGATTAAAAAAAAAAAGAAATTTTCCTATTTACTTATACTAAAACCTTTGTTACGGTTTTAAGACTGATGTATGTAATGCTATGCTTTGTGATTGGCTGTTTTGAGCCTCATTTTAAAAGCAATCCAAGCTGCAACACTCTTTATAACTTCAGTGTAAGTGGAACGAGCTAAACTACTGTAGCTCATTTAGGAGATTGACTGTAAATGCAACATCACAAAAACAGTAAATTCAAATCGGCCTGTTTCTGCAGTTTAGTTTAGACGTATGAAACTTTCCGCCAGAATAGTTCAAACTGCAGTCCCACAGCAAAACAAACCCTTCCTGCACTGTCCCAGAAGCTACACTGTGTAGAAGCATTAGTGTTGTTCTGTATAAAAACTCACTCTCTCTCACAGTTTGGAAGCCAAGTTCTATCGCGTGGTGGTCGGGGAATACAATCTCTATAAGTATGAAGGTACCGAGCAGGTTCGTTCTGTGAGTAAGATCATCGTTCATCCTGGCTGGACTGGAGATCCTGCAAATGGGTGCTTATACTGTATTCATAATATTTCATGAATGTTATTTCAGAAGTAGTCTTTATTACTCATTGCTTCTTTATTTAATGGATTGCAGAAATGATATTGCTTTGCTGAGAATGTCTTCTGAAGTCTATGACAACGGTTACACATCAATTGCGATGCTTCCATCCTCAGGACAGACTTTGCCCAATGGGTTTACCTGCTACATCACGGGTTGGGGGCTTCTGGCCAGTGGGTATAGACAAATCCATCAGACCTTACCTAACTGAGCTTTGTCTTCTGTGCTGTGTGAAATGAGACACTGCAGTTTAAGATGACAGTCAGTGAACTTAATTTTGTTTTGTCAGTTGTCATTTCATTCTTACAGTTAGACAAAGTGAACTAGAGTTATTTCTGTAACTAAACATTATTAATTTCTAGTATTGAATGAATTACATTGTCTTTCAGCTGGGGGTAGTACCCCAGACATCCTGCAGGAGGCGCCGATACCTGTAGTGGAGCACTCTGTGTGTGCCAGTCCTGATTGGTGGGGCGGTGCAGCCAAGATATCCATGGTGTGCGCTGGAGGAGATGGCAGGACTTCAGGTTGCCAGGTACAGAGATTTCTTATACGCTTCAGGGCCCATTTCACTTCATTTAACTTTAACTTTGTTTACATTGTTTACAACGTACCCTTCCACAAGGTCTATTTACAAGCTGAAATAAATAAATAAATAAATAAATAAATTCATTATGGCTTTAAACTCAGAACCTATGTTACCCTATTGTGGCTGTCTAAAGAAAAACATGCACCTCCATTTCTGCGTTGATTTTTATTTTTCTACATTAATTGAACATGACAGCTGCCGTTTACATTATGACAAAATTATATGATGACTGGACCAATAGAAATGCTTCAGAATAACTTACCTGAACCTGAAACAGTTCTGGTTCCATTGACTTACATTGAAAGTGAAGACTGACAACCTAAATAGGCCCCCAGCAATTTAGCCTGCTCAGTCATGTTCAAGTGGTAAGGGATGTTGTTACTGCTGACACAGCTAACTGAAGTGTCAGGAAGCAGATGCATCTTCACAGCCTTACAAATGTAAGGTTTGCTTTTTCTGTTGTTCCAGAGGATTAGAAACTGGCCATGTAGAAACATGACTGTTGCGGTTTATAAACCTTGCAAACTTTATTCTTGCGTTTGAGGGGATGAAATAAAACGTATAATGCAGGCCCTTACTGTCTGAGTGTCTTTTGAATTGTTTCAGGGTGACTCGGGTGGACCTCTGAGCTGCTTTACTGATGGTTATTGGACGGTGCATGGTGTGGTTAGCTTTGGCTCAGCTTTCAATTGCAACACCTACAAAAAACCAACTGTCTTCACTCGTGTGTCATTCTTCTCGGAGTGGCTATACTCTGTAAGTTTTCTCTTGTTTTCTATTTTTTACTGCACAAAGTTAATATACTGGTCTTTTTTGCTCTATACTTTATACATTACTTTAGTAATACAGCAAAGTGAGGACTAAAGTTTCAGAGCACTGTTAGTGTGTGTGTGTCATCACCTTGGTATATACAATGTTTACTTTTAGTGATTTAGTTTACTGCCATATCTAAAACATCAGTGTCTATTTCATGTGATTCATTATATTTCTATTTCTTTTACAGAACCTGGTGTGAAAGCCCAAGAGTTAAAAATAAAAGACTAAAAAGCCTTAATGTGAGTGTGCTGATTTTACAATTATATGATTTTTATGTAAAAAATCAGACATTTGTACATCATCAATCAAAATTAATATCACAATTTTCCAAGTAATAATGACATCAAATAATAAAACAAATACATGCATTAATAAAGTGTTTTAAAGTCTCAAAGATTTTACAATCTGATATTACAAATCTTTCTATAACGCAGTAAGTGTTATATTAAAGATTCAGAGAAGGCTGAAAATGATGAAGATGCTATGATATATAAATGATACAAATGGTTTTAAGATCCTACACTACAGGCCTGCTCTGCTATTCGTACAGAACTATACAGCGTTTATGTGACAGTATTGAAAAAAAAGGTCACGGATGAACAGATATGCTGAAAGATGAATGAACAAATGCACAGGTGAAGCGACATACAAAGGAATAGTTGATCAGACGTGCAGATGAATGAACAGTCAGCGGACAGATGAATTAATGTGTGAATGAAGGACGGGCAATGTTGGTGTGTGGATAAAGGAATAAGCGGGCGACAAGCAGCTACAGACACAATGTTTTTGTTTATGCTGGGTTTCTCTGACTTTGACTCTTTTTGTGGGTGTGGCCAGAGACATCAGCCATCAAATCATCAAGACATCAAGTCGGAATGCTTATGAAAGCGTTGCCCAAACTTAGGACCGCCCATCAAGATTAGAATTGTTTATACTGAGAGGAGAGAAATATGTTGAAAAGTATCCGTCATCTATTATTCATTGGAATATTTTACAAAGGGCCAAGTTAATACATGTTTAATGCTTGAAAACATATTTAGGTTCTCCCAGTCTTTAACCTATTCTTCAGGTCTGTCACTCTGAGCTAAAGCAATAGATTACAAACCCACAGTAGCTTGATTTGATTGGTCTGCTTTACCTGGGATTACACTGTAATGTTACACAAAAACAAAAGAAATGTGGGTGCAGATAAATATGCTTTATTAACTTCAATGTCCTTAGTCGATCCCATGAATCGGCAGGACACTAATGAAGTACCCTTGAGCAAGGCACCTAACCCCTGAACGCTCCCTCCCGGGCGCTGTGGCAGGGCTGCCCACCATTCTGGGCAAGTGTGTTCACTGCCCCCTCGTGTGTCTATTCACTAGTGTGTCTCTATATGTAAGTATTTTACTGCGTGGATGGGTTCCCTCTGGAATTAGTAAACTAAACACGTACAAACACACATAGAAATTATATAGTACCATACATCTAATCTTGGCTCCTGGGAAAGTATGGGTGGTGAATTTAACTTAAAAGTCCACCAAAGCAACACCGTTATTTTCTCCATTAAAACCTTTCTTGGGAAAAAAATACTTGCAATTGCATTTCACTCTAATATAGCTGGAAAACATTTCACCCTAGTTTAGCTACAATGTGTATAATTCACAATCATTTTAGAAATCATTCTAGAAATAGTATGCAGTTCTTAAATCATACTCCTGTACTGAACACTGGACATTGACAGTATAACGTAAACCAGCCGATGTTCCACAACACATGCTTATACTAATTTTTTGATTTCCTGCAGGATGTCCTTCTTCTGTTGCTGGCAAAATGTACAATTATTTCTCTATTTACAAAACACTGAATCAATTGATCAATTGTTGGTTATTTAAACATGTATTTGTTTGGGTTTGATGCTGTGGTGGACAATAGCTCCATCATATACACTAAAGGAAACCGTAGACAGTAGTGTACAAATTGACCTATTTACGTCATGTTATGAAACTGAACTGTTTTCTAAAAGACTCTGAAGTCTGTTAATGACATAATTCACAGTCAGGTTTGGTATACGTCTCAGAAAAGAACTCATAATAGAATAAAAACCCTATAAAACAACCACAGAATAACATGGGTGCTCCAATTTAATATAGAGTTTGTCATCTAGCACTAACAAAAAAACACTCAAACTGAAAAATATCACAGTCTTAATGTCCATATCATGATCTGCTGATATGTTGTTACTTTTACTAGTTCCCTAAAAAAACAGTTTTATTTACAAAATGTCCTACTTCCCTACAATCTTCTGCCCAAAGTGTGGCCTTAACAGAGGATGTCTTAGTATGTGATCCACCACAAACATCACACTTTACCCCCCCTTGAGTACTGTAATCAGAACTGTACACACAAGCCAAGAACTGTTGCTCTAATTCACAAAAAAAATCATAAAATTGTAACACTGTGAGGTCAGTAGTGATGTGACTTATGAAGAGATCTTCCAGAAAGACTTCAGTGTTTCTTGTTTAGACAAAATGGGGAACCAGTGGGAAACCGGACCGTTTTACGAAGAACTGTCTCGCTATCACACAGTCAGGAGCAGAGCAGTGTGTGCGTGCGGCTTGGTGACTTCCTTTGGCTTTTCTCAATAAACCAGTGTCCCATGCAGATGTAGAGAAAGGTCAGACGTGCGTCTTGGCTGATTTCGTTACGCATTTTGTCTGGGTTTTTTTCCGTTTCTTTGATTGTCCATCTGTTCCCATCAGTGAGACTCTCAGCTTGTAGTCCTAGTAGTAGACTGGATTAATGATTGCTGTTGTAGTATTCTTATTCAGATGTTATTAGTATTCCTGCAGATCTGGATTAGGTTTAGTGTTCGTAGTTAAATTGGGAGAGGGAAGTACCTTATATCATTTCTATTACACTCATAAAAGGGAGCCACAGTCTGAACAGGATGTCTGGCACATTTACAAACTATAATGTAATTATTTATGTGTGTGTTGGTGTAAACTATAATAGTAAAAAGCATTTGTATATTAGTTTATATTGTATATTGTTTTATGATTGGAGTCATTTGGACATATTACTGGATTTCTAACCTGGATTGTTCTACCAGTGTGTTAGCAAACGGTACATGCTTTGATATGTAAAGTGTAAAACACAGATGATAAAAATGAACATCATCTTTTTTTATGTATTAATAATAATAATAATAATAAGGCTCAATCCCATTTCTTACCCCTAGTGGTTAAACCTTTCTCTATAAAATAGCACATCATCAGAAGAATAAAAAACGCTACCAGGCTACTGGTCGTGCTCTAGTACTGCCAGTCTGCAGTGTTATCACAGGTAAAGTTTAGTGATCCTATTTTCACGTTACTCCTTTAAAAGGTGGAGCAGATACTTTCTAGCCCCTCAGGTAATCTCAAAATATGTAAAAATATATATATGTGACTGTCATGAACCAATCAGCAATAACAATCTAACATATACCTAATTTTCTACCAGTACATCAGCATACTACGAGACATTGTCTTCTTGTTTAGAAAAGGACTGTAATACATTGAAGCAACATTAAGTCTATGGAAAATGCTTACATATTGCTACTGTCCAATGAAAAACGTGTCTCAGTTTTTGTCGATTTCTATTTGTCTACATCATTTGGTCACAGCAGCTTTTCTTTACATATTGTGAAAATTTCATGATGAATGGACCAATAGAAAAGCTCCAAAATAGCATGGAATAAATTCTGGTTCCATTGACTTACATTGAAGGTGAAACAGTTTTTGGTCTCTCCTGTAAAGTTGTCATTTTGGAAATTTGGAGACTTGTTTTTTATTGGACAGCGACGATTTGTGGGTTTCTTTGGTCTCTTGCCCAGCCATGCTGATGGTGATTCACAGGACGTTCTGGGAAATATCTCATTTTTGAAGTGTGCCTCTGAAAAACCTCAGTTTGGAGGGCAATGTAGATCTAACACTATATTAACACTCTACCCCTAACACTCTAACACTCTACCCCTATTATAACAGGGGCTGGGACCCTGTAATATAAGTATATAAATGATATAAATGCATGAAACGGAGGGCCAGAGCAAAGTGGTGAAATATGATTGGACTGAAATCTTGAGATGTATTTAATATAAAAATATTAAATACATCTTTTAAATATTTTAAATATTAAAATAAAAAAATCACAGATTTTAATTAGAGAAACACAATTTAAACTAAAAAGCATCACCGCAGCTCATTTGTAGTTTATGCTTAGCACACGAAAAAAGAGGAGATACTTCGCAATATTGTTGTGGGACACCGTTTTTCACTACAGTGCCAGAATAAGCCACACCCTTTTTATCAGATATTTAAATTACTCCTATTTTTTTTATCTAAAATGAACATTTACTGTCTTTATGCTCTGGACAGATGTGAGGAAGGTCATTTGGTGAGTAAATTAGAGGAAAGATGGTGAAACAAATAAGTCAACGTGTGATGCAAAGGAAGAGAGACACAGAGAGAGAGAGAGAGAGAAAGAGAGAGGGAGAGAGGGGGTTGTGACAGAGGAAGTGATGGTGTCACGATCACTTGGGTACCTGTATCATAACGGATTTTGTGGACAGACCCACGAAGTTTGGGTGCAAGAGAGTGGAACATACGCAGGAGAAGAAATTAAAGAAATTAAAGGTGAGAGCTTTTCCTAACCCTGTAAGCGCACTACTGAATGTTCTTACTGTTGTACTGAAGTACTGACGTCTTTAAGTCACTGAGAACTGAAGTGCGGAGAACTCATCTGCTGATAATCACAGACACAGTTTACTTAACGTTGTGTAGTCGAAGTGGCTTATCTCTGGTTTCTTGCTCTCCTCAGATGTCAGTCTCACACAGCTCTTCTTCCTCTCTCATCTTCTCATCCCACAATCACACCTCCTCCTCTGTGGTCAACACCTTGGCCCTGACGCCTGACTCCACCACTTCTTCGCCCAGTTCTCTGGCTGGACACATGCCTCAGATGGACGGAGGGCCGTACAGCCAGTTGATGGGTGGTCAGCCCAGGACGGCTGACAGCAGGAGCGGGGATTCGATGATGGGGTTGGCGTACTTGCCCTATTCAAGCTGTTTGACAGCCTCAGAGAGAGCAGTGCAGCACAGCCACATCGTGCAACAGGTAAATACTGATTTTTAAAAAGAACGACAGCTGATGTGCCGTTAAAAACATTTGTCTAGTAAAAGTGATATGAATATAATACAGCTTTGATATTTGTTGTATGTGTAAAGTTCACTTCCAACAATGTACAGCATGAAAAATAGAAATGTGTTGAAAGTGATTTTGGAACAATACCCTTCATCGTTACTGCTGAACTCTTTCCATTGTCATGAATTTGGGCATGAGTGTACAAGACAGATAAATACCATCGCTGTCCAATGAAAAACAAATATCTGTAAAATTACAACTTTACTTTCAATGGAAGTCAATGAAACCAGATTTTTTTTCCAAGCTGTTTTGGAGCACTTCTATTGGTCCATTTATCATGAAATGTTCACACATTGTAAATGACATTTGGCATGTTAAATGATGTAGAAAACTCAAAATCAACAAAAATAAAGATACATTTTCATTGGACAGCGACAAAATACATTTTGGTTTTTAAAGGTTGAAACATTTGTTTTTCCTCTTGTCAAACCAAGAGGCTGTACGTGCTTCTATGAAAAATCTATGAAAAAGAATATTGTATTAACCAGGAACATAGAATTCACTCATCCAGTGATCTGAAATTATTTTCTGAGGTCTACACAGACGATATGTAACTATGGTTGGGGTGAAAAATGACCACACCCTTTTATAACCCTTTTGATTTGATCTTTTTTTTGGTGCGCTCATGAAGAATTTGATGAGCTCTGCTCTGATTGGCTGGTTTACAGTGAAGATCACAAAAAAGCAACATGTGGAAACAGACACTGACAGGAAAATAAACTGAACCTCCGTGTGAATAAGCTAGATTTGTCACCCTAGTAGTTAGCTATGCTAGCTAGTTACTGAACACTTGCTAGTAGCTAGCATCACTTGTACTAGCCACTAGCTTTCGTCCTTGACGCCAACACAACGTAAATTAAAGTCGTAGCTCACTATAAAACTTTCAGGTTAAGATAAAATACAGCTGAAGTAATATAAAGTTTAAGATAATCATAATCACTGTCCATGTTTTGAGAAATTGTCAAAGAAAACTAACAACTTCTATTTAAGTTTAAGAAAACATTCCTGTTTAACACTCTTTAACAGTGCCGCAGCTGCAAGCTGTAGTATTTAAGGTTCATTTATACTTCATTTATTGAAGTAGCTGATGAATAGGAAAGCATTTTTAATTGTTTTCAAAGAAGAACATCAGTTCACTGCTGTTCCACTGTGCTGAAACGTGAGCTGGTGTATGTAGATTTTAAGACTCTTACGTAAGAGTTTTAGATTGTGGGTAAACATGGTTTATCTCCCTCTTGTGGGATTTGTATTTAAAGAGGGAGGCAAAGTTCTGAGGCTAATGGTATGTCAGTTGTATGTCCTGAATTCAGCAATGCCAGTGTAATAGCAGTTGTTTATTCTACGGCTTCTTTGAAAAAAGGTTCACACTCACAGACCTCAATTACAAGAATACTTTTATTCTTATAGTCATCTGCTAAAGAGTTCTTTACGTCAGTGGTTTGCAAACCAGTCCTTAAGGACTCACACAGTCAGATTCTTGCTTCAACCTGACCTCACATTACATAGACATGTTGGATAGTCTGGTTAATAGTAACCTGTTTACTGATAATCATGTAACCTTTCTTCTTGGTATTCACACAGTTGTGTTGTGTTCTGTCTGTTTCTCTCTGTGCTCTTGATGTTCTAAAGGATTTTTCCCAGTTTCTCCTGCCACCTCCTCCATCCACACTCCGCCAGCCAGGTCAGAAGAGGAGCCTGAGTAAGGACAGCGTGGAGTACCGACTGCGCCGGGAGCGGAACAACATTGCTGTGAGGAAGAGCCGCGATAAAGCCCGCCGCCGCATTCTGCTCACCCAGCAGAGGGCTCTGCAACTGGAGGAGGAAAACCACCGGCTACAGCTGACCATTGAACAACTTAGCCACGAAGTGGACACTCTCAGACACTACCTCTCACAGCGGCACCTACAAAGCAAAGTGGACGACATAGGAGTCGGAGAGAACTGTTGAGTGATCATAGGACTGTATATACTGTAAAAAATAAAGGTCTCTAAAGGAGTTCTGTGGAAAGATGCAGTAGAAGAAGTACTTTTGGTTCCCCAAGAAACCTTTCGAGGGGTGGTTTAGAAAAATCTATCAAAAAGTTCTGTAGGGGACACAGAGGGGTCCTTGCTTGGAATCACTCCAGAAAATCCTTTTGGCACCTTTATTTTAAACAAAGTGTTTTGGCCTCTTTGTCTTTTAGCTACAATATACCAGAAATTTGGAGACGAATAGAACAAAATTGATCCTCTGCACCACAAGCGGCATGTCTGAGTTTAAATAACAGCCAAGGCAGTAATCACAATAAGAAAAATATGATAAGCCTTTGTTAGTGAAATTCACCACAATGGTCCCCACAATATATTCAGACATGCTCCCCAATATACTGATATAAAAAATAGAAATAAAAATACTCACTAGCTTTGCGTAATGCTGGGTTCCGTCAGTGTTCCCATCAGTTGTTGATGGACGCTTATTGCAACACAGTACCAACATACTGGCACTTCACTTCAGCAAGTTCTTTATAACATTTATAACATCTCTGACTTAAAAAGGTACAGTTAGCGTAGATACATTATTTCGTGTGGAAATATAGAATATTTAGCTACATAGTGTTAGAAATTGTATGAAGTGAAAATAAACATTTTGGTGAAAATGGGCCGCCAAGTGACGGCTAATCAATCAGTCATCGCTAAAATTAACTATCACAGCCAAGTTACCTCTAACGTTAATTAGCCACGCGTTCAGACAGCAACCTACGATGTTTCATGTGCATATTCATATACCATTAACAGTATATTTGTTAGAAATCCCACATCTAGTCTCAGTAAAGTGTCAGTCAGTGTAGTGAATGATATGGAAAAAGATAATAGTCCCAGAGACAGTGACATGCTGATATAATAGTAATATCTTTGTTATTGTACTGAGGTTCAGTCCATTGCATATGAAGTGAGGTTTTATGTGGACATCTTTCTGTAAAGCATATGTGTGACATTGGATATTTCTTTTTGGATCATTTTTTCTAAATGTAAATAACAAAAAAGCCTTTAAACAATAGTTTGCTCCCTGTACTTTTCAAGCCTAGGTAAGGAGATGAATATATAAACTCTATATTTAAACTCTAAGGGTCTGTCTGATGGTCCACACTTAAATTCTTTACTTATAACTACACTTTTACATAGTAGACATACTTTCGTAGTAGTTTATAGTGATTGCAGATTGAAAGTCTTAAGATTAACAAGTGAATAGAACATTTACAATGTTACACTGCAAAGAGCAGAGACATAAGGATTTCAGGTAAAGGGTACTTTTAATATTTTTGTATTGTTTAATCAAAATAAATGCAATACTATAAAATGAAAACATGCAAATTTACCTTTATTATATATTTACATCATACAAAAAGCTATCCTGTTGATATTTACAACTGATACCCACAGATTGATGGATGAATGGATAAATGGATGGATGGATGGATTGATTGTTTGGCAGATACATAGGTAGCTAGGTAGATTGAGGGATAGATAGATAGATAGATAGATAGATAGATAGATAGATAGATAGATAGATAGATAGATAGATAGATAGATAGATAGATAGATAGATAGATAGATAGATAGATAGATAGATAGATAGATAGATAATTGCTTTTCTCAAGAAAATAGTAAATGGCTAAGATTCTTTAACATACACAAAATGTATTTTTGTTTGACTTAAAGTTCAGATTAGAGTGCCACTGTTCAAATTCACTATATTATATGACTGAATCATTACCCTATATGCACTGCAATCTGTCATCATCCAACCTCCAAACCAGCCCCCCTCCCTCTCCTAAAGCCACTTGTTAACTGACACAATGACACAGGTCTTTGAGTGGGGAAGAGCAGGGGCCCAGCTTTGGCGGGACAAATGAGATTTCATCACTGTGTGGGACAGCGAGCTGGAGATAGCATCAAAAAGCAGGTCTTTAAAGGCCTTCCTGTGGCTGCCACGGCAGGGAGAGGGCACACTGATAGCGAGTGGGAAGTGGACACACTTGCTTTTATTGCCTATACAGTGTTATCAGGCTCAGTCATCTGTTCTCACACCTAGGCATTCACTTTTAGCAGAAAAGTGAACACATGCGCAGACAAACACGCAAACATGCATGCAATAAAAACCAAAGTGCGCCCACTTCCCACTTTCTGTCCCTGTGCCCACTCAGCTCTGCTCACACTGCGGCCAGGGAGCGCAGCAGCCGCCAGCGAGAAGCAGCCGCACTCTCTGGGTTTTTATCAGTTGCGTGTGTGTTTGTGTGTCACACTTTTCACCCCTTAAAACCCTTATAGGGTCTTTATAGTCCAGTTCTGCACTGGCATAATTACACAACTAATATATATTCCAGTCATGAATGTTAATGAAAAATTCATATTAGTTACTGAATAACTCGTTGTAGTTCATTGTAATTCACAAAAGTACTGAATAATTTGGAGTATTTACTAATAAGAATCATTCATACATCATAGTAATACCCAAATAATCAATACTAGTTTCTAATAATACTAATAATATTGTATATTTCATATTAACACGTTTGTATATTCATCTATTTACAGTCTTTATAGTCCCTAGTAGTTACTAATAATTCATCATTATCACTAAATAATACATAATATTGGCAAATAATTCCTAGTGTTTATTGATAAGACCTTGTTACAAAAGAAACTAACTAATTCATTCTATTCAATGAATAATTCTGAGTAGTTGCAAGACGTGAGAGCAAATGATCAGGGATAATGAGATTGCCTGTTTCTTCTTCCGGGACTGATGGCTGTGTAGAAAATGAGAGAACAGTGAAGAGTGCTGAAGGAAAATTATTAACTATAGTGTGAGAATGTGATAGACGATGGAACATCAACACTAAACCTAAAATTTTCCTATGTACATGTTGAAATGGCTTTGTACTCAAATGTTTGTGTGTTGTAACATTGCTGTGAGTCTCTATGGGGCAATATGTGGTTCCAAGTCTGAAACACGGCCACAGGATTAGGAAAGACACTGTTTCAGCTCAGTCCACGTTACCCAACAGCCAGTCACTGATGATTTGCAGTTATCAAAGGCCCAATAAATCTAGAAAGAACTTCAAGCAGGTTCTTAAAGTATATACATTTAAAAAGTCTTTATACACCTTAATGTATTAACGTTAAACACAGAGTCAATAAGAAGCTCTGTTTAGTGTTTAGGTGTGAATGCAAGTTTAACATCATGCTGATGAAGATATGATGACAATAGCAGATCATTCACTCACATCCTGGTCCTTCACCAAGTGTTAATCCAGCTCTCCTCTAATCGTTTAACTGTCTGATTCATCCGCTTGTGGTCCGAAGCACAACCGACATTACTAAATCTTGTGTGCAATTCCACATCTTCACTAATTATGCATTTCCAAAGCCCCAAGTCTTATACAGTGTAGCTTCAGCATGCAGTACAACAACAGGTGGTCCCAGTCCCAGAGACCTGCTCTGCACAGTTTTGTGGTTTCCCAGCTCTGCACACCTGACCCAGACCACAAGATCGCTGATTGGTTAACAAGTTAGATCAAGTGCGCTGCCTGAGATAGAGCCCAATAATTTGCAGCATGTGGTTGCCAGGACCAGGATTGGGAAGCTCAGTGTTGAGGTTTTAAATGTTTTATTACACCCTGACCATTAAAAACCCAACTGAAACATCTGAAGTTTAAAGTTGATATTGAATTGAAATTAAAACTAAATGTAGTTTTGAAATGGTATTAATAAAAGTAGAAGTAGCATTTGAAATAGAATTTAAGTATGTATTAACACTATTACCTATATATATATATATATATATATATATATATATATATATATATATATATATATATATATGCAATTTAATATAATTCAACATTATTGTTTTATTATGTATTTATTATATGTATTGTGTGTATTATATAATATATATACATATAATAATAATATGTATTATATTCAAATTTAATATCAAACTGATTTTCAATTCCAAATTCAATTTCAACTTTAAACTTCAAACTTTCAATTGAAATGTAAATGTTCAACCGCTGTTCAACTGCTGTGCAGTAGATCAGGATGTGTGAGTATAAAGGTCTACAGTGTGGCATCTGAATTACAAACTATTCCATGATGCTGCCTGTAATACTGCAGTTTCTCAGTCTGTTAATTCTGGAATAATATTAATGTAATATCAATGTTACTGCTAATATTTCACAAATATAAAATATGATTATAATAACTCCTTTTCTCTTTTTACTTACTTTTGTGTATATCTGAATATACTGCTGTTATACTGTATATTACTCAGGAGAGACTGGCTCTATGGCTTTATTAGTTTAGTGAAGTTGATCTAGACTTGTACTGAGGTATGATGGCGCTCTGGCGGCTGGACCGTCACTCTGTACTGAGTGAGGCTGCGCAGCGCCCCCTGCTGCTGACGGCGGGGAGCTGCACTCCTCTCAGGGTGAAACATTATCTAACGAACGTGTCCGATGTTTGCCGAGTTGAGCTGCTCCTTGTTCCGCTGCAGTTTTCCGCCCTCTTTTCGTCTCGGAGGGACCGGTTAGTCCATGACCGCCCCTTTAAGACGGCGGCATGTCGTTTGTTTAACATTCCTGCTTTCTGTCGGCAGATACGGGCTGGAGAGCGGAGTCTGTGCGGAGCGGCGCTCGTTCAGTCTTTGTTCGGATGAGGACGAGTTCTTCTTCGCCGCTTCGCCGAGGTGGATGTTACCGGTGAAGACCACCACCGCTGGGCTTCTGAGGGACTTGTGTGGTTTTCCGGACACGCCAGTGTGAACGTCGGGCTTCATGAAGAACAGCAGGACTCCGGCTGTGCGCCGCTGTTAGACGCAGTGAGTGGGAGAGAAGCGCAGTAACGTTAAACCGAAGCTGTGGGCTAAAAGCCAGACCAGCCTGGAGCTCCTCACATAACACACACACACACACACTCACACAGTGTCCAGTGGAAGTGCTGTCAACACACACCGAGCCCCCCGCATCCGGTGTGCGCGGCTGTTAAACAGCTCAAAACGGGGTGAGTCTTCACACGAGCTTAGCTTCCTTTCTCCAGGGGGACGTTTCTTTAATGGGGTGCTTTGGGGGGCAGTGGTGTTTACAGTGTTGTTCTAGCTGTGTGTGTGTGTGTGTCGGTGAGGGTGAGCTACGTCATCCGATCTGTGCTGCTGAGCACTGTCCACTGTGCGCTGCTAAAGCCCTGCACTGTGTTGGGCTGCGGTCAGGATGCTGCTCTGTAGCTCTCTGACCGCTGTGTAGTGGACAGTCTTTCTCTCATCCACTCAGACGGCACTTTCCCCCCATCTGTACTGTCGCTTATGTAACGCTGGATTTCTCACATACAGCCACTAGGCTGTACTAATCACCATACTAGCACTTCTGTCTGTCTCACACTACTAATGTCCACCCTGCTACAGGAGACAGCGTGTCTGATAAATATTATATACTTATATACAGAGATGAGGTGCAGGGTGAGGCCTACTGTAACCTTTCTGTTGTGAATTCTCAAAAAAGATCCAACAAAAGACCACCACATTCCCACATTAGGCAAAGTATTAATTCCTTTGACAGATGAACTCTACGCTACAACAGCACTCAAAACTGTTCAGAAGTCTGGGATCACTGTTTTTAATTAATAATCAAAAAAGGAATAAGAAAGATAGCAGACGAATGAGTTAAAAGCTTTTAATATGATGCTATTTACAGATTTTACCTAATTTGTACCAAGCTCTAAAAATGAAGAACTCTTAAGTGTGTCCAGAATGATGAACTGAGGTGTATAGGCATGAGAAAGAGAATTACAGGTGCAGTATAAGATTCTCCTGAAGCCCCAAATAATGTATGTAATGTTAGCTAAGCTGTGGATTAGCAAACTGTTGCTACAGTTGCTGCTGCAGTGGTAACTAGTTTCTATCCCATTAGCAAACAGGACTAAACAACGCTGACCTATTTGTTCTGTGAATCAGTATAAATAAGCTAATGGTGCCCATCTGTCCGGCAGAAACAGAGCAACCTCCACATCCCTTTTCATGCCCCCTAAGTCTTATTCATTAGCTTTTTGTTTAAATTCTTCCATTCCACCTTAAATGCTGCGATAAGAAAGTCAGCTCCAGTCTTGTCAACCCTTGGAGGTCTCTTCACCACCAAAACACCTCACTGTCATCTCTTGGAGGTCTCTCCACTGCTGGGACGCCCTTGTCTGAACTTATTTCTGAATCTTGTTCTTTAGAACTTCTCCTCTTTAGATCTTCTCCTTCTCCTGTTTCTCGACCATCTCTCTGTCTTGATAATGCATGGAGTTCAGTGCGTAGCCCCTACCCTTCACCCATCCTGCGCACAAGCACAAGTGCTTTAGAGACAGAACTGTGTATGAACATACCAAAGGAACTAGCTAGCAGATGAGATATTTACTGAATTTGTCTAAATGTGTATTGGATTGGTTAAAATAAATTAAGTACATTGAATTGTAGTGACTTTTTGGTGGTCAAGTTTATGGTATTTCAGTTAAAACTGCATACATTATAATTACATAATAACTGTTTAAATGACTTTCTTGCTGTACCATAGTCTTAATAAAAGTTGACTATATATATATATATATATATATATATATATATATATATATATATATATATATATATATATATATATATATATATATATATATATATATATACTGTACATATGTACAGTCCTAACATTGTTAAGAAACACTGGAAGTCAGTAGTCACCCAAATCTTTTCTGTCTACGCATCCTGAAAACTTTCTCAAACCTCTCAGACCATCTCCAGGTTTTCATTATGTCTGTGCAGACTTTTCCATGTGGTTTAGGGCAACGAGTGACTCACTGCGAACTATAAAAATAAACTGAACCTCACAGTGTGGCAAAACCCTGAAAGAAGTTCTGGGGATGTATTTATAAAAATAAAAAGGATTTGGGTGACTATTGACTTCTGCTGTCCTGTAATGCTTCTGTTATAGAGGAGTTTTATTACAGGTGTTATTACAGCGACATCACTATTTTTAGGGTTCTCACTGACTTTTTCTTTTTGTTTCTCTTAAAGGGTGGACAGAGGAAGAGACAGAGGGAGAGATATAGACCCAAAGTCTATTTTTCTCCCTCTTTCTTTTTTTCTCCTTCCGTTGTAGGTTCACATCAAAGCAGGCGTCTGGAAGTCATACCTCAAGGCAAACGGGTTTTCTCTGGCCTCTGACCTTGAACAATGACGTCACCCCCATCACCTCTCCCCTCCCCTTGTCCCTGTCCTCCACCCCCACCATCTCTCCCCTCCTCACCAACCCCATCTTCTCCTGCCCCTTCCACACTTCCCCTACCCCCCTCACTGCCTCCTACCGGTGAGGTGATGGTCTTGGCCTTGGGGCGGAAGAAGCAGCGGCTCCTCATCGCCCTCTCCATCTTACCCAACCTTTTCTTGGCCTTTCTGCTCTCCTCTGACCCTCTTTTGACCCTGGCATCCCCCCATCACTGCCACCTGCCAGGGACCACCCCCACGCCTGAGCAGCTCAATGCCTCTCTGCCCTGGGAGAAGGGCGAGAGGGAAGGAGAGAGCGGGCGACTCTCCCCATGCAAGCAGTACCTGTTCATCAACGGCACGCGCTCTGACGTAGTGGTGTGTGAAGCTGGGTGGGACTACAACGTCACAGAAGGCCTGAGGAAGAACATTGTCACTGAGGTAGATCAACTGGTTCTCTGTCTCCTTTTAGCAGTACATAGTTCTTCTCTGTCATTTCAAGGTGTTTCCAATATATCACTGCTTAGATATATAACACACTGAACAGGGAGGACCTCAGTGCTTACACAACAGACTTATTATTAGATTATTAATGTTAATAATTAGTAATTACCATGAACTGACTGTTGATGTTGTGTAAAAATCAGAGACCAGCCTGTATGTATTTCAGTTCCATTCAAAGTGACCACTAAGGTCAAGTTGTTTATAAAGAAAACTTGTCCTACAAAGTTCAGTCAAAGAAGTTGCTTGACAGCTACACATCCTTTCAGACTCATAGTGTTGAGTTGTCTTCTCACAGTGGAAGGATGGGCAGAAACACCTGCCAAGGTTTTCATGTGTGAAGCAAAAGTGGAGCCTGATTTTCTGCTGGTGACAGTTCTGGTGGTCTATCAGGTCTTACACAGAAGTCATAAGCCCCCTTTTCTCTTTTTTCTATTTTTTGAAACTCCAGTTTCCAAGTCTTGTTTTTCCCCTGTTTTCCTTTGACTCACTGTTCTAAATGTTGTATCTTATGCGAGCACTCTTTATATCTCCTGAAAAATAAACCGCTTATACTTGAAGGTCATTTTAGATGGAAGTTAAATTAATGAAGGGTGTCTGAGTTTTTAATAGTACTGTACATCAAAGTAACTACTATGAAAGTAAAATATGTAGTTATAAAAGTGAAGAATTGAAAGAGTTAGTATTCGCATCATTTCTCAATACACTTCCCTCCAGTGCAGTTACGATTATTCCCCTTTCCCTGTTTATCCACTGCAAGTTGCACCTTTGGGAACAAGGCGATGAATATTCAAGTCACGTGTTTTATTGGACAGGAGAGGTTCAGAATTTATTCCAAAGCCTTGTAGCCTTGTGGTTTGCTTTTGGTCCAAGGTTGCTCAATTTGTAGACAATCTGAGGCTCAGATAAATGAAATAGAACACCTGAGACATATAATTCAGCTTCCATGATATCCTTTAACCATCCTGCATGAATCCATGTCAGCATGAGAAACTGATTTGTCACTATATTGTTTTTTTTCATACTTTCTGCCTCATTCTAACTCTCTCTCTCTCTCTCTCTCTCTCTCTCTCTCTCTCTCTCTCTCTCTCTCTCTCTCTCTCTCTCTCTCAGTATTGTGGTGTGTTCATAGACAGTCATTGTAATCATTTCCTTCACTTGAACGTTGTCCCTCTGGCTCGCTGTAACTCTAACATACTGTACATATTAGCCATGAAATCCACCCCAGTGCTTTCTCCAAAGCCAGTCCATCAGAAACAAACTCATTTGTAAGGATTCCTTTGTGTCATACTTGTAATCTCTGCCCTTCTTACTGAAAAGCCAAGCCTTGTAAAACAAATAGCACACATGGATATGCTCTGTGAGTGCACAGGAGGTGGGTGATTCAGCTGGACTAGTAGTAGCACAGTCAAGTACATAAACAGCTCAGCTGAGGTGCAGTTAGACTGTTGTATTTGATTGTACGGTGGAAAGATTGCCTCCCTTGCTGGCATTTATTGCTATGGTCACCAACATGTGCTGAACTGTTAATGTTCCATTGCTGCTTCTACTCTCCACTTATGAGATGAGAGGGCAGTGCGAGTGCTTGAGCTGGCTCAGCTTGAGAAAACTTAAAGGTAATTTGGTTTATACATCACTTGATAACCACAGTTTGAAGTTACTACTTTAAAGGGCACATATCATGTTAAACTAAATTGCCTTTGCTGTCTATAAGTAAAAGAGTGTAATGTATTGTTTGAACATTTGTTTTAAAGCATTCACTCCCCACTCCTTACAGAGCATATATGAACACTTGTGTTGTGATGTCCTGACCAACATCTATTTACATTTGTTCAGCTATTCAGTCAATTAATCAATCAATCAATCAATCAATCAACCAATCAACATTTATTTATATAGCGCTTTTTACAGCCAGTGTTGTCAAGCAGCTTTACAGAAAAGCCGTTTATGAAAAAGAGGAATCAAAAAGAAGGACGGTAAGAAAAGAGTCCCTGCATAACAAAACGTGAGAAAGGGTATCTGGGTGCAAGCCCCCCTAGAGCAAGCCAGAGGCAACAGTGGAAAGGAAAAACTCCCTTGTAAAAAGGAAGAAACCTTGAGAGGAACCCACGCTCGAGGGAGGAAACCATCCTCCTCTGGTCAACCCTGGATAGAATATTAGAATGTTAGCTAATATTAGATATTCAGCCTTCAGCAGTTTGGCCCCGCCCAGTCACACTAAAGTTATGACTGTATGACTTGAATACAGGGCACTCAATCAGAACAGAGTTCATTTACATAAACATATACAGCTTAAAAGGTCCATATCCTACATTTTACTGGTCAGTTATTTTTCCCCTGAGGTCCACATCTGTTTGGTTTTATATACCAAACATATGCATTTTAACATGAACTTTTCTTTTTACCTCTCTTTATCCCTTATAATGAAGCAGACTGTTTTTGTTACTGTGGCGTTAAGACTGAGATGAGAGAACTGAGCTCTGTTCTAATTGTCTTGTATTGTGCCTGATTCAAAATGACTTCTTATAGCTAACACTTCTTACATCTTCTTATAACTGAAGAAGATGTAAGAATGCTTTACAGTTACACCAGTAAAGCATTAGAGCCTGTTTACACCTGATTAGTATCAGGGTTGTATGCTGATACTAGGATTTTAGTTACATGCAGGTATACCTGGTGGTCAAATGCTTCTCTGGTTAGTTGTAATATGGAACAGACTATACAAATTCTTTATGCAGCAACTAATCACCAGTTGTTTTGTCTACAGTTCATATTGCCTTTAAGTATTTTGTTCGTCCAGTGCCTAACCATGTGTGTCCTGCATTATCTTCCTCCAGACGGGCGTCATGTGCCCAGTGATGTACTGCACAGGGAGGAGTTTGAGATAGAGATAGATAGCTATACAAAAGATTAAAACTTGGTACAACTTGTTAGAACTGTGCAGTAGATATTTCCTCAGCCAATAAATAATCTACTCTACTAAAGTGAGATCAGATAAAGTGACCTGTTGTGCATATATACATGTGTATACATACATAAGCATGTACACAGAGATTCCATTATGTCCATTATGTGTAAGAGTAAGACTTAGTAGCCACAGTAACAAAAGCAGTCAGTGTGATGCTGAGGGCTGGCGAGGTTTAAAAAATGGTGATGTAATAATGAATCATGAGTGTTTTTATTTTTGTTAATCAACACAAACATCAAAAGTGGAGTTCAGAAGACAAATTAATTAAAAGAAAATGTGAAATATGGACCCTTAAAATGTGCACTTAACTTGTGTTCTTGATGCTTTTAATGCTTGCATAATAAGAGTAAACGAAGTGTACACATCATACCACGCCGTGGTTTAGTCATTTCAGAGAGAGGGGCAGGAAAAACAGCAAGGGCTGCATTCTCATCATGCTTGCTGAGGGCACTGTATCTATTTTAGATCTTGTTCAATGAGTTTACACCCAGACTTTTGCATGTGCTTTGTATTTTTGCCAGTTTCATTTTTTAATCTGGCTCTGCTGGTTCCTCTCTTTGGTTAGGAGATTAGGGGAGCTGCAGCTTGCATAGTTGAGAGTTTTTCCGAGTTTGCTTTGTGTAGAACTGCTCCTTACAGTAATGTACAGTAGTGGAGGAACTGAGTAGCCTAATTTAATGTTTGTACTCTGCTTTCTTTCTGTTTGATGTCATTGATTACTTGATGCCCTGTACATGTCATTGTAAACTACGTGCTGTATTACTGTGTCCTTTGATGCCGCTCATTACTGCCTCGTTACCTCACTTCCTGTCTGCTCGGCTTCTGTCTTGGCAGTGGGATCTGGTGTGCGCTCAGTACTGGCTGGTCCCAGTGGAGGAAGTCTGCTTCATACTGGGCATCCTCACAGGCTGCCTAGGACTCGGATATGCTGCTGACCGGTGAGAAGTAAATTTAGCTGAGAGGCACACAGAGACTCAGACAGGCTGTATAAATGCTCAGAAACAGTACAAACATAGTGACAATTCTGGACTGTAAAATATAGTCTGATTTCCAGTGAAGGACAGTATAAAAATGGTTTGACTGGTGTGCACTGAATATCAGTTTATCAGAGTATTGTATACCTGCAGTCACTGGCCAGTTTAACTAAACACCTACCACACAGTACTGTGTACAGCTCTTCATGTATATCATTTCCACTCAGAACTGCCATGAAATCCAAGTAATACATTTTTCTAGAGATGTTTCTGTAGAGATTACATTTAAAACGGTCAACAAGCATAATAAAAGGAAAGGAAAATAATAATTACAATTAGAGAAGGAAGGATTGATCAGCTATGTATCGGTATCGGTCGATTTTTAATCAAAATATGTGATCGGTGATCGGCCGATATTTCTCCAATTTAGCCGATCCCAAGAGCCAATCGATGGCGTTAAACAAATGAGCCTAATTTCTGTATTTCCAGCTAGCGTTTCAAATTAAGGGTCTAAATTTAATGATTGTAGTATTGGCGATATTTGTTTGATTAACTTTATTTACTGTTTATTTTGTCAAAAATATTATGCTTTTTCACAAGAGCTCATTAAAAATGGTTAAAAACCAGTTTCATGACTTGCTTGCGCTAATAACTACATGTAGCCCTGCCTATGGCCCCGCCCTCGATCAGTATCAGCTATCGACCGATCAATGAAAGATGATCGCGATCGGAATCGGCCTCAAAAACGCTGATCGGCCCATCTCTAATTACAATATAATATAATAACAATAATTTTTATTTTTGTTCTGTTTGCCTGCTGTTGCCGTTCTGCTGCCTATCTGTTGCTGCACAGTTTGTCAGCCCCCCTCTACCTACACAGTAAATGACCAGATAGTGTTAAACCTAGGTGGAAATGATAAACTGGCAAACCCATGTGTAATAATAAAGGCACTAAGGTTTCCTACGTTGGGCTAAACGTCTTTAACAGCTTGTTCTCTCCCCAGACTGGGCAGGCTGAAGACTCTGCTCACCTCTCTCACTCTCTCTGTGATATTCGGTACACTGGTGTGTGTTTCTCCCTCACCCCCCATCTTCATCGCCATGCGGTTCTGTCTGGCTGCGGCCAGTGCTGGTGTCTACCTCAGCCTGTATATCACACGTAAGTTTGAAAAGTGACATTTTGCTTGACATTCATGAGCAACTGGATGTTGGCTGATTCTGATTTGTTTGTATTGAGTACAGCAAAAAACAAACAAACAAAAAACAAAGGTGATCTGTTCCTCTGCTGACATTTGAGACTTCTGTTTATGAGGGAGGATCGAATGAAAGGAGTGAATCTGAAAGGCAGACATTATCCTGTCAAAGTAAAGTGTGGCCACTTTCTTAGGAATCCCCTTTGGCTCTCAGAACAGGATGAATTTTTCATGGCGTGGGATTAACAGGCTGCTGCAGTTACTCCTTATGGCTTCTGGTCCATATTGACGTGCTTTGACTGAACAGCTGTGAATTTCCTGTTCTACCACATTCCAAACGTGATCTGCTAGGCTCAGATGTTGTGACTGATGAGGGAATTGAAGCATATGTTCTCAGTGTCGTGTTCATGGAACCAGTTGTGTTTTGTTATGCTGGTAGTAGACATCAGAAGATCCTCAGCTGTGGAATTCAAAATCAAATGATGCTTCACTGATATTAAGGGTCTCAATATGTGCCAAGAAAACATTGCCATCACCTTGTCACCCCAACTGCCACCAGCTTGAACGTTTGCATTTTACCTCAAATTCTGACCACACAATCTGCTTATCGCAGTAGAAATAAAAAGATTTGGTGCGCCTGTGCCCACTGTAGACTCAGATTCCAGTTGGTTGCTGTTGTAATCCATCCACCTCTAGGTTCAACTTGTTGTGTACTCAGATAAGCTTTTCTTATCAACACTGTTGTAAAGAGTGTATATGAGTTATTTCAGCCTTGCTATCAGCTTAAACAAGTCTGGCCATTCTCCACTGACCTCTCTCATGGGCAATTCATTCATGCCCACAGACCTAACACTGACTTGAGTGTTTTTGCACCATTCTGTGTAAACTCTAGAGACTCTGTGTGTAAAAATTCCAGACCTATTTTGATGTTTGGTGTGAACTTTAACTGAAGCTCACCAGGTGTTTGCAGTAACGAGGCCAGTGAGAGTAGGTGTGATTAGGTGTATTTACTTATATAATATAATGTGCATATATTATCCTGTGTTCAGCTACTGTTGGACCCAACTGTTCCTTCTAAGCATCAATAAAGTACATATTGTTATTGCTTTTGGAACAAAACCTTTCATCACGACGTATGTACCAGTAGCACTTATCTAAAGATCCAATCTTGGTTCATTAACTTCCATTAAAAAAGTGAAGTATCTTTTTTCCTGTCTTCTCTAAAGCTGCCTTACTGGAGATATGATGCTTTGTTCAGACAGTAGCGATATCTTATCTTTTATTATTATTATTAATGATGATGATTATAATTGGGTAATGTTTATTGTTATTGATGAAAGGTTTGGAACTGTGTGACCCTTCACTACGATTGGTGGTCACAATGTTGGCGGGACTAACAACAGTTGCTGGGGAGCTGCTGTTGCTGGGGGTAGCTGTTGGATGCCAGTCGTGGAGGGGTCTTCTAGGAACCGGAGCTGCTCCTCTCTCCCTCTTCCTCTGCTATGGGTGAGGAACTGTTGGAAAATGTTGTTCTCCTGTTCTTCAGCTGTATGCAGTGGCTGTTGTAATGCTTAGGACTCGAATAGGTCAGCGTTTGCTCTGGGCTACTCAGTGAACTGGCACGACACAAAACAGTTTAAAAACAGATACAAACTGGCGGCATCTTGGGAGCCATTAAACCTTATTGATCTGAAAATCCCTCAGAAACTTGAAGACATTCGCTCCTGACAGAGCCCATTAGCACCTGTCTGTAACTCAGCATCACCTCAGACTCTACATCTTCCAGAACTCTCTGCCAGATGCAACATGTTGCTCAACTTTACAGCCTGTCTGTGTAATATCTGCTCTTTTATTTGTGGAGTTTGCTAGAATACATTTACATGCTTTAGTTTTTCCCAAAACACAGTTTTGCAAAGGAGAGAGAAAAACTGGAAAAGCATTACAGATCCCCTTCAGGGCTGAAAAAAATAACATTAAACTGAAAGTACTATCTAAGACAGAGAATCAGCTGATCCAGGTGACGAAGCTCACAGTGAGAAGCTACTCAGCTGTTATTTAATGTAGAACTCGCTTCACATTCAGTGAATTGTGAGGTGAAATTACGAAATGATTGATTTATACTAATTCCTGGAGTTATTATCCCTCTTTTAAATATGGGTCATTCTGGAAGTTCATTTGGTCAGTAAACATCTGCAGCTTTGTTCATCAGTTCTCAGTTTTTTCCTCCACAGTCGCATTCTTATTAGTTGAGATCTGTGAATGCTAATATAACTGTACAGTCATTTCAGACATTCATCTGCAGTATTAGCTTTAAATTTACTTTAAACTTCTGAACTGTGATTGAGTCTGTGTAATATCTGCTCTGTTGGATGTCTTCAGTATTCCAGGTGTTTTCCCAGAGTCTCCACGATGGCTCTTACTCTCAGAGAGGACGAGCGACATGAACTCCTTCAGCGAGCGCAGTGAACGACAAAGAGAAGACGACGGCTTCACAGGTCAGTTTCACAGACTTACCACCGCATTGGCCTCAAGACATGAAATTGTAGTCTGCTGTCTGAAAGCAGTGGAACGTATCTGCATGTTTGTTTTTAGGACATGCCTTAGTACTTAGTAAAATGTTCTGAAATCACTATTCAGGTATTTGTTCCATTTCAGTACAAGAAGATAAACTGATATGGAGGAGGTGGTTGTTAAAGATGTGATTGAAAAGCAGATGTGTGGTGGCTTTATTGCTGACTATGGTACTCCAGCTGATAGCTGACTTAGCTGGTCTTAAACCTGAATGTCCGCTGAGGAGAAAATACCAGGTGTAAAATGATGAGTGCTCTTCCTCATCAGCATGTAGGCGCTGTATAAGTCAGGTGTAGATCTAGCCCTCATCTGAAGAGGGGGCATTGCATCCTCCATAACTCATCTAACACGAGAACTAATGATTTTCTTTAAAATAAAAAATGTTTTTGTCCCGCTCTGCCCCGTTTCCCTGCTTGTGTCCGTCTTTGTTTAGGTTCACCTGCCTGTAGCCATGTGCTTCTTGCCTCTTCCCCTCACCCGTTCCGTGTGTGTTTCCTCCTGTTTCAGCTGTTCCTTGTTATCCTTGTATATTTAAATCCTCTGTTTTGCTCCTGTCTTGGTCGGTTATTGTTGGTCGTGGTTGTGGTGTTTCTCCGTGTTCGATGTCTTGATCCTGTGCAAGTTTGGACTTTAAATAAAGAACCTGCGTTTCTATCTGAAACCTGTCTGTGCCGGCTCGCACACATCACAGCTTTCAGTCGTTTCACTGTTTGATAAGCGATTGAGTTTTTAAGACATGGTGCCGTTCTTTGAATGTGTAGCAAGGAGTTTTATCACACAATAATGTTTTCCAGGTTATTTGAACACTAGAGGGCGTTCCCAAGTAAATACAAGCCATAAATATAAAACATAGTTTGTTAATACTGAAGCATTTTTATAATAAGAAAAATTTCTGTACACAAAACTGCATTAAATATTTTTTAAACATATTATATTATAATGAATGGGACCATTTGTGAACACTTGAATATTAAATTTGATCACTGTTCTTTAGAAAATGACTAATTTCAGGTATAATCTTGTCCCCTATAGAGCTGGATTCTGAGCCCCCACCATCTGGTCGTCCCCACTTGTCCTTCCCAGAGCTACTACACAGCAGAAACATCTGGAAAAACATGTGTGTGCTGGGCTTCACCTCGTAAGTCACAGTTCCAGAGACCTGTATATTTATTCAGTTCTGCAAACAGAAGCATTAGTAATTCATTACAGGGAACCTATTAAGCTCATTTTCAGTGTTCATTCTTTTATTTGTGGAGTCTACTAGAACAGATTTACATGCTTCAGTTTTCCCAAAACACAGTTTTTCTCAGAATTTTGGAGAAATGGAAAAGCATAACAGATCCGCTTTAGGTAACATGAAACTGAAAGTATTATCTAAGACAGAGAATCAGCTGATCCAGGTGACGAAGCTCACAGTGAGAAGCTACTCAGCTGTTATTAGTTGAGATCTGTGAATACTAATATTACTGTACAGTCATTTAGACATTTATCTGCAGTATTAGTTTTAAATTTACTTTGAACTTTTGAACTGTGATTCCTGAACTGTGAAATATTTGAACACTGGTGCCTATGGAACATAGTTTTAATACAGACTAGAAATCTGGAGCATATTAAAACTCCTTTAACAATATCACCCTTATAAACATAAAATATGAATGAATCAATATGTAAATGTTTCAGCATCTGATCATTTCTTCTGTCCCTTATCCAGTAATAATTTATTCTTTCACTATATTTGATGAAGATTTAAGACAGGTCACTAATAAGCAGACCGCGGTCCAGGTCCGGACCCAGACGTTGTTCAATGTGGACCCAAACTGATAATCTATTGAGAATGATTTAATGTTGACAGTGTTCATTTTAAGCGGAGGAGCTTTTCTTGTCTTTATGGTAAACTGGCTTTGCAGCACAGTAAACCAATCACGCATGTAGTAAAATCACCAAACGCACTCCTCAGCCAATCAGATCTGTGCTGATTCAGGAGTGCAGCGTGCGCACAGGCGAGAAGCAGCAATCGGAGAATAAAGCGACTCAGACGGCGTGCTCTAAAAAGGCGCCGCAAATGTTTATACTTCCCACAGGCAGCTCCAAACCAACATGTCTCATATGTTATCCCGCTTGTCGGGGTCACGGTGGTGCTGGAGCCAATCCCAGCATCATCAGGCGAAGGCAGGGTACACCATGGACAGGTTGCCAGTCCATCGCATGGCCAACACACACTTACACCACTTACACAGGCAGTTTAGAGTGAGCGATCAGCCTGACATGCATGTGTTTGGACTGTGGGAGGAAACCGGAGTACCTGGAGGAAACCCACTCAAGCACGGGGAGAGCATACACACTCCACACAGAACCACCCGGATATCTCATATGTGTGTGAGAATGGTCCTAACACAATTTCAGCCCAGACTTAAAGTCCTGACTGCAATAACCAACAGCTCACTGCTCTCACTAAACAAGAGAAAGTGTGGAGGAATACAGGAGGGAGATAAACTGTTAAGATGTGAAATTCAGTTAACAAGACTAAACATTTTATTTCCCTTTTTATTAAAAATAAACACTTTATGATGCCCCTTTTTTTCAAATGATTTTAAATGTAGCCCTTGTTTTTAAGTAAAGTGATGAAAAAAGCAGTAATTAAGTTCAGCATTACAGTTCAGCATTTAAACAGTAAATATACTGACTGGTATTTGTGATGTGTTGGTGTTTCAGTAGCTGATGGTATAAGATGCTGTTACTAGGCTTCTTCAGTAAACAGGATACACCACTGAATCTTAGAAATGATGACGGTCCGGACCTTGGCCTGAGGAACAGAACTCTAACTAAATACTAGATTTAAAGGTTCATCTTTTGAATTTCTGGATCGTGTCTGTAGGCACTTTGAGCAGCATTTTAATAATGAAAATGAAAAACGCTGGTCTGAATGAAAGTACTACTCTGCTAGCAGCTTAGTCTGTTATTGAGTCTGGGTCGTTATATCAGTGGACTAAAATGGACTAAAGGAATCTCTCCTCTTCTTCCTCACCTGCTCAGGTTCATCTCTCATGGCATAAGTCACTGCTACAGCTCCTTCAGAGGTGACGTCAGAGGCACTACTCCCAGTTTCTACTGGACATACCTGCTGTCCGTTTGTGCAGGAGGAGGAGCCTGGCTGTTGCTGTGGGCGACAGTAGACAGGTGCGGCCGGCGTGGAATCCTCCTGCTGGCTATGACCATGACGGGGCTCGCATCTCTCATCTTACTCGGGCTGATGGAGTGTAAGTGCAGACCATAACGTAGATGTTTGGTTTGAAAACGGAGTCAGGTGTGGTGAAACTAGGACTTCACTGTTTATCAATATGTTTCACTTTATGAAATCCAAGTACTGAACCTGAGATGCTTTTGTTGATGGTGCACTTTGTTGCCATCATGTGGGCAAACATTGGTATCACATCAAAATATGCATAGACACGTATATATTTTAAATGTAAAGTAAACATAAAAATATATCACATGCACACATTGCCTTCAGATATATACAGTATAACAATAACTGCAGTATGCTGCTTTGTTTTTAATATACAATCTGTATAGATATTTTTTACTTATTTATTGTATACAAAGTATTTATCTTATTCTGTTTGTAGACTCACTGCTGTTGTGCTGTTTTGGCATAACAAATGTCTTCAGAAATCCTAGCATTAACCCTTTAATTAGCTATATCTTTGTAAGCATTATGTTTAGTTATTAAACACAGTGCATTATATAAATTGTATATATATGTGTGTGTGTGCGTATATATCTCGTTGCAGATCTGAGTGAGTCTGCCATTACGGTGTTCTCAGTGATGGGCCTGTTCTCCTCGCAGGCTGCTGCCTCTCTCTGTATCCTCTTCACTGCTGAAATCATGCCCACCATCATCAGGTAGTTCTCCACACTGAAGCCCCTTTATATGAATCTGAAACTGAAACTCTCCAGCATGAAAAGCACATTTACTGCACAATGATTTACAAGTATCTAAGAATATATCTGCTCATCTGAGACTCCAAGTTTTACACATAATCAAATTAAGCCATAATAATTTGAGTCCACTTATCAAATGAAGCAACGAGAACTCAACAAATACAAATACATGCTGAATAGCTTCGGAAACAGTTTCTGAGAAACAGAAATTATCGAGTAGTGATTTTCTTTCTCCTACATTTAGCATTATTGAGGCTTTAGTCATCAAATGCCATTTGAAAGACAGTTTAGGAGGAAGCAGCCATTTAAAATGAGTGAAAAAGCCCTGAATTAATCATACATGCAATAAATATAATCTAAAAAGTGACTCTTTGCTTGCTTTGTGCCTAATATTCCTTGAGATTTCTATCATGTATATTGCTTTGTAAAGAAAAGCTAAAGAGGTCATACTACTCGTTAATATTTTGTTAATATTTTGTCTTATGTCGTTTTTAAAACACCTCCAGGAGGGAAAGTAATGTCATTTGGCAGGCAAGGCCCAGATGTGGATGTGTGATTATCCCGATGGTTTGTTCATAAGCCAACATTCAAGAGAAGTATTAGTACTGGATGTAGAATGTAAATATAATACAGTTGCTGTCTAACATAAAAGTAGGCTATTTTGCCCTTTGATGCATTAAAGAAACTATATTGATCAGTTCTGAAGAAAAACAATACTGATAAAACTAAATACAGCAAAGAAATAATAATAATAATAATAATAATAATAATAATAATTATCAGAAATTTGAAATGCCACACACTGCTGGGTAATCTGCTTAATAATGATGCACTTAATTAATGATGATCTTTTGTGATAATGGGTTATTTTTTGGAAATGATTTAGTGCATTTAAAAATCACAGACTGAATCATTTTGATTTGTTTATGATTTTTATTTTTTCCACAATTCACTTGTTTTTAAAAACACACTGAATACTTGTGGCTGGATCGTTTGCTTTACACAGTAAAGTGATTAAAGGCAATAAAAACAACTGTTCAAGATTTGAAATGTTTATATTTAAAATATATTTCAAGGATTATTCCAAAAACACATAATGTATGCTTTATTAACTATTATTATTAACTGCTTATAAACGTTTCTAACAATACAAAAGCAGTAGATGAATTGCCTCTCTCAGATCTATGCATCATGTATGATGTATGTTTTCTGTCCTGCTATGTAACATGTCCAAAGTTGCCCCGGTGGCCGCAATAGCCTGACCCTACGTTCTTGTCTCTACAGGGGCAGCGGGGTGGGCGCTATCCTGGCTCTGGGATGTGTGGGTCGCCTTAGCTCTCCTCTGATGGATCTGCGTAACCATTACGGCTACTTCTTACACCACGTGGTTTACTCTTCCCTGGCCCTGCTGGCTGTTCTGTCCATCCTGCTGCTCCCTGAAAGCAAACGAAAGCCCCTGCCACAGACACTGGCTGACGGAGAGCAGTACCGGCGCCCCCCGCTGGGCCGGAGGAGGAGGGACAACGTTCCGTTGCTTGCCACACCTAACCCAGAGACCTAGCTGACTCTTTAAACGCACATGCACTTGTTCACCTCAGCCCATTCCGCCCCCCCTCGACTGTCATCATGTCCATGCGGGAGTGGAAGCGAGGGGGGTCTGCAGGACTGCTCCGTCAAGCCCTCGTAACCTCCCATCTCCTAATCATTCCTAACACACGTAGATGGAGCTACGGTGCATCGAGCCCATCCAGGCTCCTGTTGAAGTGTGAGGGGGTGAGAGGCAGAATGGCGTAGAGAGTGATCCACGCTCAGTGACACGTAGTATGGCGGGGCTCACAAAGTTCTCCAGTCAGTGCCAATCCCATATATCACCAAACAGGGAATAACACTCCACCTGGCCACCGTCCAAGTTTGTACGACCCATGTAGCATTCAATGGCATAGCCACTAATCGCCATCAACCAGATTACACTTCACTGAGGCAAGGGCTCAATACACCACAGTCGTTTTGTAAATATCCTAACTGTACTCTCTCAGAACTACAGTAGATTTAAGTTCTCACTAAAGAAGATAGGGAAGGTAGTCTTTGCCCACTCTAGTACTGTAAAACCTGTTGCTGCTGGCCCAAAGGCACACTAGAAAAGGACACAGAAAGCAGTTGTCTCTCACTACAAGTACTACTTCTGTTATTTATGAATGGATAGTTTATAATGGCACTATGGTTTATGAATGCTGGACTGTGGCATGGCAGCAGAACAGTGTATTTATATGACACAGATGTTTCTAGTCTGCTCCTTTAAGGCTTTCTTTTCAATTTTACCGACTTTTTAAGTTGAAAAGAATAGGATTCAACTTCAAATAACCCTCACCTTTGCAAATGATCCAGGTCTTGAATCAGTATTACTAAGAGTGCAGGTTAAAGAAGGCGATGCACTAGATCAGTAGGATGTTGGCTTTTTGTCAGGGCTTTTGTAGAGTTATATTCTCAGACTTTCTTTTTCGGCGAGTTCTCACGAGTCTGAGCACAGAAGTGAAAAAAAGGGCCTATGTAACGTAGCCTTCTCTTGTAACCAATCCTCTGTCAATTTGTGTTAGTTTATTTACAACAATGCACCTAAGAATCCTCTACTGGTAGTAATAACGATATGAATGATGATTATTATAACAGTTGATACAAAATGTACTGAAGAATAGAAATGGCTGACTGCTTTAGATTATTTACCAAGTAATACAAGTGGTGTAATTATGTTAACTCTTTAACAAACTTCATTGAAAATAAAAAAATGATAAAAACTAACCCTGATTCTGTCTCTGTAGATGAGTAGTAAAATGCAGTAGGAGTGATATTTTATAAATTTTTGTATTTTGTATTTTCCCTCCACAGCTACTTCAGGGAGAACTCAAACCTTATACACTTGTGTTCCTCCTACCTTTCCAAAAGAGTCAAGTAAAAACTTTTATGCAAGCAACTCCTTAATATTTACTCCCCATTTACTCCCCTAAAATTCACATACAATGACAGCAGAGCAAGCGCAAATGGCGGACTATGTACAGAAAAGTAGCACCCCAGGCTGTGAAGGTGTCGTAGCTTATTAGAGGTTCTGTTTATTTTCTGTCTGGTTTCAACATGATGCTGCTGTGTGATCATCACCATGTCTTGCTGTAAACCAGCATCTCACCAAAAAGGGAAAACAGCGCATTTCATTCTAGAGCCAAATCATAAGGTGTAAATGGGAGTGTAAAAGCACATCTGGATGTCTTTCACCCAAACCAAAGCCACATTTCTTCTACGTAGACATCAACAAACTGTTTAAATGCTGAATAAATACGTTCCAATGCACCTTTAATAAATATCAATGCTCTTTGTTCATAAGGTTGATTACACAAGTGCATATGAAAACTAAACTGGTCTTCATGGTGGCTCCATGTACAAAGTCATTGTGATGAGGACCGCCAGAACATATTACAGTCATGAACCTATACAGGAGTGTGACATCTCGGGGATAACAGCTCAATAACAGCAACTTCAGATAAAGTGGGGGGCTTCAAGGAGTCTGGGTTAAAATGTTTTCTGTTCGAAAGGGTGCACAGGGAGACGGCATTTGCACAGGGCCCAGACATCTGTAGTCATAACAGTGTGATTATACTTCTGCTGCCGAAAATAACTGAGCTGGATGTAAGAGTATTTGTCTCACCAATACTTGTTATTTAACTGCTGCTGTCAGCTGCTGGACTAAAGTTGTCCTGCTTTTCTACCTTAAAATCCTCGTGAACAACAAACTCTGAGCTAATATCTTAACAGGGCTGTGTTAAAGGCGTTGGGGATAATCCTCTGCTTTAAAGTGGTACAGATTGCAAAACAGCTGAATTAGTCGGTGGGCTCCAATATGCTCTGTGGTATTAGCGATCAAGTTTGCTCAGGGCTTTGACAAAGAGTAGGATAAGCTGGTATGAAATCATATTGCTGACCCAACCAGAGAAACTTTGTGCCAGTTTGTATTGAATATATAACAGAAATGACTCACTCTGCTTTTTCATTTAGATTGAGCAGATTTGTAAATGTATTACATTGTCATAAATTCATATTACATATTTATTACTGATAGTTTATGAAAAAGTTAAAAAATGTTTGTCAGAATCACATGAGATTTTGTGCTTTTCCAGTTCTCTTAGCTTCAAAGCCTCTATGAATACTGTGTGCTATAAATACTTTGTTCTTCTGGCCTTATATGCAAAGGCAGTGTGTAAATGTTAGTTGGACAAGGACACTGATTCATCACATTACAATTCCAGGCAGCAGCCCTCTCTGCATGTGGTATGGGTACTATGTTGGTCTGGCTGCCCTGTGGTGGCTATGTTTGTCCCACTGTTCTGGGAAAAAGCTACGTTGGTCAGAAATATAGAAAATCTGACTGATAAAAGACAAGTAGGTTTGAATGTTCACCCACTGTGTACAGCTGTGAAAAATGGAGTGCTTTTCTCTTACTTACAAATGAAGCACAACAGATCCTTTAGGTCAGGCATTGTTGTGTTGACGAGTGGCAGCCTTAGCTAGCCCTCTAGGGGGCAAGTTTTGACATAGTGAGAAGGCATAGTGAGAAGGTACTGAGAATGACAACAATCCTAATGTACAGTCCCAGACACTTGTACCCCGTTAAGTGGACTGACCTCTGTCTCTGTGCTGTTCTCACTTGACGTGGTATGTCGGTTATCTCTTCACCACTCCACACGCCTTAATGACCCTATCAAATATTACATGTTCCAGTATATTCAAACTGTCAGCATCCAGAAACCACACAGGTAACACCAAACATTAAGTACATGAATGGAAGTTCACATGAAGAGGTTTTATTTTGAAACATTTTATTGGTGCTTTATTACATGTTTACACAATGTTAAGAACAGTTGCATCACTCTTATGATGTAGAAACATAATAATAAATAAATGGAGGTCCTATGAACAGCATATATTTACAGCATTTTTCAGGATAAACATTATCTATCAGGTTAATAATGAAACCAAGATTATTATTTGTTGGGCCTTTATTTATTTTCTTGTGTTCCTCAATATATTCTTATAAAATTGACATTGGAATGTAATATTAACGATGGAGAAGAATGTGACACAATTTTTTTTCTTCATCATTGATATTATATTCCCATGTCAATTTCTATATCCATACAATTGTCCTCCGTGTCCTTAAGTGACATGACTTGCAAAGTGTTTATTATTTTGTCTTCAGAGATAATTTACAGCATTGACATGGTCAAATACCTGGCAGGGCTGAAAGGCCGTCCAAGTCTGTCATCACCACAGTAACAAAATACTCTGTTTGCTTAGAGAAATGGTACAACGAGAACCTGCGCTAGCTCAGAGTTTTGATGGAAGACGCATGTGTAACATGCCGCGAAGACATTCTCGCCCTTTAATTACAAGCCCTTGAGCATTGCTGTGGCCCCTCTTTTTTTTTTTTTCTTTTTGTTTTCTTTAACTGGATCTGTGCTCAGCGTTGCTTAAATGGGCGTGCTCCTGTTTGCAGAGCAACCTGTGCTTCTCAATCACAGTCTGTCACTCAACAGGAATTTCACAGGGTTATCTTTATACTCAAGGACAAAGGAGAGGAGACAACAATGCGCCAATGAGACGAGGAATCATTTCAACAGCTGCTGATTGACCTTGAACCTACGTCTGCTAACTGCTGCTAACTATGACAGGCAGCTAAAGCCGCTTGTGAGGGGCAGCTGTGAATTTTTTTCACTCCTGTTAAAGAAGCATTGTTGGGTAAAAGGAAACGTCACTTTCTAAATAGGCTCAAGGAGTTGTGCTGGATTTGTTACTACATTCTTGTTACTTCTACTTGCCCCTCATTTGTTTAAATACAGGGTTGATTTAATATGAAGTATTTCGAGGCTTCTTAGCTGGCCTAGTGGATTAAAGAGTTTAGACCAAACTAAACAAGACCAGCTGTACATGGCAGCACGGTAAAAAGACTGAATCTATAACTGGCCACATTGTTTACATAAGTGACATAAAAGCAACAAATACAATGTAAATAACAATGTGTAGATCATATACACAGTCCTATACTAACTGCACTTACCTTTACTGCAGCACAAGCTGTAGGCTGTCACACCTTCAATACTGAGAACACAAACAAGTTATGTGCCAGTTGCTTTTCAGTTCAAAGCAAGCAGTGCTCATACATTACATACATACATACATACAAACATACATACATATATACATACATACACACATACATACATACACACACATACATACATGGAAAAGGAACAATGATCTCTATATTTACAAAATACCTTTGTAATTGTTTTCCATTGTAGGCTGGTAGCTGGCAAATGTGCAGCGCCCCTCTCCCTCTCCCCATGCATCACGATCATGTGGAAAAGCCTCTTTACCCCACCCTTGTGCGCTTCTATCAAACAAAATAGCAGTCCTGCCTAACAATGCCAGATACCATATTTAGAGGGAGCTTGCTTTATAAAAGAGGGAGAGGATGACCAGGCCACTGACGGGATTCTGAACTTCAATCATCCAACGGTAAACATGCCTTCAAAAGACCAGCTTTTTGCATTAACATAGTCCACTATCGTACGGCTGCTGAGGTGTCACCATCCTAAATGATTTCATCACAGAAACGTCATTGAGTTTTTTAACAGTGTTTTCTTTGGGGTGAAAAAAAGCTGTTTGTTATTTCAAGAGCCTCTAACTGGATATACATGAAACCTAACAGGTTTGCCTGTTCTAAATGTTCAACTGTGTGATTCTAGGGCAACAGAAACATCAATTTTCATTAAGGAGCTGGTGAACTACCAAGGTAAGCAGATATGCGTCTTAAAGGTTTTCTCAATGGTGATGAATTACTGTTCGCTGCTTTATATTTACACAGATGACAAACAGAATTTTATTTGATCCCAAACTTCAAAAACTAAAGCTTGGCATGCTTGACCACTAGGCTGAAAGATGGGAGACGCTCAGATGGAGGAGTTTGGGGCTGCAGCCTCGTACCTGAGGAAGTCGGACAGGGAGCGTCTGGAGGCCCAAACTCGCCCCTTTGACATGAAGAGGGAATGCTTTGTCCCAGATGCCGAAGAGGAGTACGTGAAAGGAACTGTTATGAGTCGTGATGGAGACAAAGTCACATGTGAGACCTCAAAAGGGAAGGTAAGCGTATGATTGTACTACTTTTTGTATGTGTTAACATACACAAGAAATATCACTGCCATAGTGATTAATAGTTAAAAAAGATATAGATATAGGGCATTTTGGAATGGAACTATATATACATACATATCCAGCCCCTCCAGCCACCCCTGTAACAGACTGTAGTCCATCTGTTTCTCTACATACTTTGTTAATCCCATTTCACCCTGTTCTTCAACGGTCAGGACCCCCAGAGGATCCCCACGGAACAGATATTTATAGGGTGGTGGATCATTCTTAGCACTGCAGCGACACTGACGTAATGGTAGCTTGTTAGTGTGTGTTGTGCTGGTTTGAGTGGATCAGACACAGCAGTGCTGTTGGAGTTTTGCGCCCGCTCAACGTCCACCCGACTAGACTCTACCTTGTAGACGTACGTTTAGAGATGATAGCTCTTCTGATGAAGCACAGTTTGTGTTGGTCCTTCTCCAGTCCTTCATCAGTGGTCAAAAGATACTGCCCACAGGACACTACAGGCTGGATATTTTTGGTTGGTGGACTATTCTAGGTCCAGCAGTGACTCTGAGGTGTTTAAAAATGTCCAGCAGCACTGCTGTGTCTGATCCACTGGTACAAGCACAACAATCTTGAACAATACCATTAAAGTGTTTAAGCAATGATGTCATTCTTTTATAGCTAGTGTAAAATACATTATTTGCTTTTTGACAAACTAGAATATCTGAATATACTCGTCCACAGACTGTGACTGTCAAGGAGGCTGATATTCACCCCCAGAACCCGCCAAAGTTCGATAAAATTGAGGACATGGCGATGTTCACCTTCCTGCACGAGCCTGCTGTGCTGTTTAACCTTAAAGAGCGTTATGCAGCCTGGATGATTTACGTGAGTTAGACGTGTAGTTCTTTATCCTCACAGCTTTTTTTATGTGTGCAAAACCAGTGAACCCATATTTCTCTCTCTGTAGACCTACTCCGGCCTCTTCTGTGTAACTGTTAACCCCTACAAGTGGCTGCCAGTGTACAACCAAGAAGTTGTCCTTGCCTACAGAGGCAAGAAGAGGAGTGAAGCTCCTCCTCACATCTTCTCCATCTCTGACAACGCCTACCAGTACATGCTGGCAGGTAAACACAACACAGTTTAAAGCAAAAGAAAACAAATCCACATTTCTCATTGTTCCCATTTCTTCCCAAATGGCAATTTCAAAACGTTCTTTTTTTTTAGACAGGGAAAACCAGTCTATTCTTATTACGTAAGTCTGCTTCTTTCAATATGATTTTCTAAACATGAAACATTTAATATTGAAAGTTTTATTAAGGGGTATAAATGTTTTATTTTTATTTAGTATCTATAAAAAACTGCACCTCGTTAAATTATTTATTCGTGCACTTATCACTTCTTTGCATGACAGATTGGGTTTGACTAAAAATGAATGTCTCTTTACAGTGGAGAATCTGGTGCTGGGAAAACTGTGAACACCAAGAGAGTCATTCAGTACTTTGCCAGCATTGCTGCTGGAGGTTTCAAGAGGGATGCTAATGACAAGAAGGTAGACTGTCTTATTAAAGAAATGACAGGCATTCTGGTTTATAAGCTTTCAATGGAATGCATTTTGTTTTTAGTACGTTAGTTTCTCACTTTCAGGGTAGGGAAATAGGGCACAGGTTAGATTTGCTTTTTTGTTTTATTATTATTTCTTTTTTGCTTTATTGACCAAAAAAAAAGACCAAAAATGTCCTCTTTAAGTCCAAACCTTAACAAGCCTTTAACCACTTCCAGTGTAGATTACATGGTCTATTCGAATTTGGTGAAATCATTTAAATTAAGCTGTAAATCTATATATTCCATTGAACAGAACAGAATTAAAGCTTTGAATTTTTATATTATAACATTTATTTTGTTGTATTGATACACTGCTATACTAGCTGTTAATAATTTAGTCCGATACGAAAAGGTGTTCTCAGAGTTTCACAAGAGGATCATGTATCAGCACTGAGAGCTTCTTGATGTTTAGACACTGGAGTAAGGAATTATAAAGATTTATGTAGGATTATGTCAGTTGTCATGTGGGTGTCATGTGACCGTACCAACAGTACCCCTACAATAAAGCTTTTCTGAAATTACAAACAAATATTAATAATGTTCATATAAAAAAGGTAAATTCAGTGAGGGAGACGACTCAAGCACTGGTTTTACTGAATCACTGTATAGTACTGAATTTCAGCCCTTAATCAGAAACTAGTTCATCAGTCTATGTTCACTTCAATGTAAGGGATACTTTTTTCAGACATGTACTGAAATGCACCCCTCTTTTGATCAGGGTACTCTGGAGGATCAAATCATCCAGTGTAATCCTGCCCTGGAGGCCTTTGGTAACGCCAAGACTATCAGAAATGACAACTCGTCGCGATTTGTAAGTGTATTCTTAACATGGCACACAAAAGAACTGATTCTCACATATGAATTCAGAAAAAGACTAGTAACAGTGTACATTGTCAAATAGGGCAAGTTCATCCGAATCCACTTTGGTGCCACTGGAAAGCTTGCCTCAGCTGATATCGAGACTTGTAAGTAATCCTTAGATCACTCTTTTTTTAATTTGTAAAGACAGGAGTAATGGTGTGAGTACCTTTGGTAACTGGCTGTATCAATTATGCTTTGTAACACAGATCTTTTGGAGAAGTCTCGTGTCACTTTCCAGCTGAAAGCTGAGAGAGACTACCACATCTTCTACCAGATCCTGTCTCAGAAGAAACCTGAGCTGCTAGGTTAGCAAGACACTTCTATATTGATCATTAAATTCCGCTGCGCTTGTGTTAGAAAAATATCTAGAATATATCTCTTGTCTTTCTCACAGAAATGCTGCTGATCACTGCTAACCCCTATGACTACGCCTTTATCTCTCAAGGAGAGACCCAAGTAGCTTCTATCAATGATTCAGATGAGCTGATGGCTACTGATGTACGTATCAGAAGAGCTATTCGTGATCTCACATTTTCATTTGTATATCCTGAAGCAATCTTAGGAACTATAATTCTTTGGATTTTAGATGGATACTGTTTTTAGACATTGATGTGGTGGACTTTCTTGGATTTTCTTGGAGTTCTTTGGGGTGACAGACATGGTGTTTTGATTTTTTAGGAAGCATTTGATGTGCTGGGCTTCACCCAGGAAGAGAAGAACAGCATCTACAAGTTGACTGGTGCCATCATGCACTATGGTAACATGAAATTTAAGCAGAAGCAGAGAGAGGAGCAGGCTGAGGCAGACGGCACTGAGGGTATGTACTCAGTGTTCAGAAGCAATTTTTTTTTTTTTGGAAAACATAAACTGCTTTCCTAAGTCGTGAATCCCAATTGGAAATTCTTTTCAGTGTAGTATGGATCTGGGGAATTGGCCCTATAAGTTACATAATTAAGCTTATCATTTGAATGCCTTATTGTATGCCTATAGACATCGTGGTATAAGTTTTTGCCATAGTACTCATTTTGGAGTGTTCTCTGATGCTACAAAACAAGTCTCAGAAACATGAGCTGATGTCCAGACAATACTTGATGACTGAATGTTAAAAATGACTGTTTCCAGATGCTGACAAATCAGCTTATCTGATGGGTTTGAACTCTGCTGATCTCATAAAATCTCTGTGTCACCCAAGAGTCAAAGTAGGAAATGAGTGGGTCACCAAGGGACAGAATGTCCAGCAGGTCAGAAACACATGCAAACAAACTGCTACATACTGTCTAGAAGGCATTGAAATAAATACTTTGTCCATACTACATGAATTCATTATCACTACCCTAGGTGTATTATGCCGTTGGTGCACTGTCTAAGTCAGTGTATGAGAAGATGTTCCTTTGGATGGTTGTGAGGATCAACCAGTCTTTGGACACCAAGCAGCCTCGCCAGTACTTCATCGGTGTGCTGGATATTGCTGGCTTTGAGATCTTTGATGTAGGTTTTCTTATGCAGTAACTAATAAATCTAATAAGTCTAATAATGCCAAAAATATTTTACCAGGAGAAGATTAACATCAAGAATAATGTACATTTCCTTTAACAGTTTAACACCTTCGAGCAGCTGTGCATCAACTTCACTAATGAAAAGTTGCAGCAGTTTTTCAACCACCACATGTTTGTGCTGGAACAAGAAGAGTACAAGAAGGAGGGTATTGAATGGACATTCATTGACTTTGGCATGGACTTACAAGCCTGCATAGATCTCATTGAAAAGGTTGGTTACCTATTTTTTGTTCAATAGCTGAAGTCATTTATCCCAACAGTATGTTCATGTCATTGTGAATTGTTCTCTTTGTAGCCCATGGGTATCATGTCCATCCTTGAAGAGGAGTGCATGTTCCCCAAGGCAACTGATGCCACATTCAAAGCTAAACTTTATGACAATCACCTGGGAAAATCTGCCAACTTCCAGAAGCCCAGGATTGTAAAGGGCAAACCAGAGGCTCACTTCTCTCTGATTCACTATGCTGGCACTGTTGACTACAACATCATGAACTGGCTGGTGAAGAACAAGGATCCCCTCAATGAAACCGTTGTGGGGCTGTATCAGAAGTCCACCATGAAATTGCTTTCTACTCTGTTTGCAAATTATGCTGGTGCTGATTCAGGTATGTGGACTGGATGAGGAATGACATACAGCATTTCAGAAACAAACAAATGCACCTAAAGAGGACCTATTTCGCTTATTTTCAAGTCCATAATCTGTGTGCTTTGATGAGTCAGGTCATCCACTCTGTTCTGAATATGAAAGTGGTAGTACCACCTCAAGCTTCGTCCCTAGAGGCGGGCAGTGTGAACTGTATTGTAAATTTTGTATTGTCTTTATACCTTTGCAGACTGTTTATATTCACAAAAAGCTACATAACACACTAAAAGAAAAGGCATAATAAGTCCCCTTTAAGGTTTCATTCTCAGAACACAAAAATATTTAATGATCATGCATTGTGCCTTAACAGCCACAGAAGCAGGTGGAGGAAAAGCCAAGGAAAAGAAGAAAAAGGGATCTTCTTTCCAGACAGTATCTGCCCTCCACAGGGTGAGATGAAGAGTTTGTGATATATTTTGACAATTAGTGACCGCATGTGTGGTGTGCATATTCTGCCAACTCACCAATTGGCAATGTTAAGCTAATAAAAACAGCCAAAAAGAGAGATTACACTATTTCAACTATTTGCAGTAGGGTTTATGTCAAGTACATAATGTAATTAATAGCCAAACAGAGAGAGACTGTGTGTTATGAAATTGTGAGGGATTGTAATGATAGGTTATTAACATATGCAAATTCAGTTGTATGCAAAAATTTGAATACCTCTAATCAAATTATATATTATATTTATGCTCACAGAAAATTGTCTGCAGATATTAGTGCACAATTAAATATTAACATTCAGAATGTGTCAACTTTTGCACAGACTACATTTTTTGTTTCATTGTTCCCCAAATCCAGTCAAATTCAACAAAAAAAGCAGTAATTGTGCATTGAAATGTACAGAAGTGTGTTCTTTGTAGAGGATGTGTAACTTATTTACATAAAAAAATTTAAAAAATATGTTTGTGCTGTTTTCCACCTATAGGAGAACTTAAACAAGCTGATGACCAACCTGAGATCGACTCACCCCCACTTTGTGCGCTGCATTATCCCCAATGAGACCAAGACTCCTGGGGCCATGGAGAACCCTCTTGTTATGCACCAGCTGCGTTGTAACGGTGTGCTGGAAGGCATCAGAATCTGCAGAAAGGGCTTCCCCAACAGGATCCTCTATGGTGACTTTAAACAGAGGTAATGTGCCTGCACCTCATGAAACCCTAGGTACTTCAATTCATATACTTAATCAGCACATTAATTTTTTTTTGTAAATAGATCCCTTTGTACAGTCACAAACTGATTTATATCTTAGAGCATGTAAACAAGATCATTAGTGTATATGCAATTTTTTTATACACATAATGAGTCAAATTAATGACTGCATTTCAGTAGAATGCATTCCATTCACATAAAATCAATTAACTTCATGTAAAATAATTTTCACACAATCACACTCTTTGATGCTTACATGTTTCTAACAAATCCTTTGCATCTATAGATACCGTATTCTGAATCCTGCTGCTATTCCTGAAGGACAATTCATTGACAGTAGGAAGGGAGCTGAGAAATTGTTGGGTTCCTTGGACATTGACCATAATCAGTACAAGTTTGGACATACCAAGGTTCTAATGTTATATGTTTACTGCATCAGTTTACAGCTTTTGTTCCTCTGAAAAAACATACTGAAATATTATTTGCATTTTTTCTAGGTATTCTTCAAAGCTGGTCTTCTGGGTCTCCTTGAGGAGATGCGAGATGACCGCCTTGCTCTTATCATCACTCGTATTCAGGCTTGGTCACGAGGTCTTCTCTCTAGAATTGAGTTCCAGAAGATTGTTGAGCGCAGGTAAAACTCTACAGACAAGTGCAGGCTTCATTAAGAACCCGGAATTACCTAGTCCTGAAGTGACTCAAGATGCCTCTTAAAAATTACTGGCATGTATGACAAGCAATGAGAACTGTGAAATAACCATGTGGAAAAAACTAGGGGGATGAAATCAATCAACTACACAGCAAAAATCATGACTTCCTACAAGGTCTCTGTTTGGCTAATGTGTCCCTTGCGCAATGTAAGGGAAGCTCCATTCTGACTAAAATTTCAGAGATCCGAAATTATAACTACCTAGCAAGAGGTGGGGGAGGGATTGCCATTTCCACACAAACAATACAGTTATTCTGGGTGTGTGAAAATCATATAGCTTGTAGCAATTTTGAATACGTATCCAAAAAACTAAACATTAATATTATAATAACTAAAATAGTATTTATGTAGCTTTTATAACAATGTTTTGTTGCACTGTAGAGATGCCTTGCTTGTTATCCAGTGGAACGTCCGTGCTTTCATGGGTGTCAAGAACTGGCCCTGGATGAAGCTGTACTTCAAGATCAAGCCACTGCTAAGGTCTGCGGAGGCTGAAAAAGAGATGGCCAACATGAAGGAGGAATTCCTGAAGCTGAAAGAGGCCTATGCTAAATGCGAAGCCCGCAAGAAGGAGCTTGAGGAGAAAATGGTCACGCTTCTCCAAGAGAAAAATGATCTGCAGCTCCAAGTCCAGACTGTGAGTTTACGGTTCTAACATCATTTTCCAAGAGTCTATAGAACACTGCTTCTTGAATTTTTTGTTCTTTGTATTTTAAAACAGGAGCAAGACAATCTCTGTGATGCTGAAGAGAGGTGTGAGGGTCTGATCAAGAACAAGATCCAGCTTGAAGCCAAACTCAAAGAACTGACTGAAAGGCTGGAAGATGAAGAAGAGATGAATGCTGAGCTGACTGCTAAGAAGAGAAAACTGGAGGATGAATGCTCTGAGCTTAAGAAGGATATTGATGATCTGGAGCTTACTTTGGCCAAAGTGGAGAAGGAGAAGCATGCCACTGAGAATAAGGTTTGTCAAGCCACAGCTAAAAATGTAATTAGACTAATTGCTTTTGCTATCATTTAATCGTCTTTTCTTGTTCACAGGTTAAAAACTTAACTGAAGAAATGGCAGCACAAGATGAAATCATTGCCAAGCTAACCAAGGAGAAGAAAGCTCTACAGGAAGCCCACCAGCAAACACTAGATGACCTCCAAAGTGAGGAGGACAAAGTTAACAGTCTGACTAAGGCCAAAGCCAAGCTGGAGCAGCAAGTTGATGATGTTAGTAATTGGTTATAGATTTCTGTTTTTATGCTGTATAAAGATCTCATAATGACCAGCATTGTAAGCACTGTGTAATCTTTTTGGTAGCTGGAAGGATCCTTGGAACAGGAAAAAAAGATCCGCATGGACCTTGAGAGGGCTAAGAGGAAGCTGGAAGGGGATTTAAAATTGACCCAGGAGAATGTTATGGACCTAGAGAATGACAAGCAACAACTAGAAGAGAGACTAAAGAAGTAAATTTAATACAATTGTTTTTGTGGGAATGAACACTGATTCATGTTCAAGATCTTCACTCACTGCATTTTTTCTTACAGGAAAGATTTTGAGATCAGCCAGCTCAACGGTAAGATTGAAGATGAGCAAGCACTAGCACTCCAGCTCCAAAAGAAACTGAAAGAGCTGCAGGTAAGTTTCATAACACCTTAGCTGATTGATAGTTGATAGCTGTTTTGTTTAATAAAGCTTCATATAATGTGAGTGAAGAATTATATTTGATGTGGTAGGCTCGTATTGAGGAACTTGAAGAAGAGTTGGAGGCAGAAAGAGCCGCCCGGGCCAAGGTTGAGAAGCAGAGGGCAGACTTGGCCAGAGAGCTGGAGGAGATCAGCGAGAGACTAGAGGAGGCCGGTGGTGCCACTGCTGCCCAGATTGAAATGAACAAGAAGAGAGAGGCTGAATTCCAGAAACTACGCAGAGACCTTGAAGAGGCCACTCTGCAACACGAGGCCACTGCTGCTACACTGAGGAAGAAAAACGCTGACAGTGTATCTGATCTGGGAGAGCAGATCGACAACCTCCAGCGTGTGAAGCAGAAGCTAGAAAAAGAGAAGAGTGAACTTAGACTGGAGTTGGATGATGTGGTCTCAAATATGGAGCAGATTGTTAAGGCCAAAGTAAGCATTTAGTCATTTTTATCCCTACATTATTATTCCCACAGGTTTCTACTTCTGAATTTTAAATGTATGTTCCTCCTTCCAGACAAACCTGGAAAAAATGTGCAGGACTCTTGAGGACCAGATGAGTGAGTACAGAACTAAATTTGAGGAAGGACAACGCAGCATCAATGACTTCAGCATGCAGAAAGCTAAACTCCAAACTGAGAACGGTAAGGACTAAAATAAAATGTGGTGTGCGTTAAACATAAGTACAGAACACACTGATATTTGAAATCTCACTGCAATTAACCTGTAATCAAGGTGAGCTTTCAAGACAGCTGGAAGAGAAGGATTCCTTGGTCTCTCAGCTGACCAGAGGCAAGCAGTCCTATACACAACAGATTGAGGACCTCAAGAGACAACTTGAGGAGGAAGTGAAGGTATTTCTAGTATTTGTGATATCAAATCGCTTCCCCTGGTATTAATCATTTATATGATTATATGCAGTAACCAAGATATGAACTTTCTCTTGCAGGCTAAGAACGCCCTGGCCCATGCAGTGCAGTCAGCTCGCCATGACGCTGACTTGTTGAGAGAGCAGTATGAGGAGGAGCAGGAAGCCAAGGCTGAGCTGCAGCGCAGTCTCTCCAAAGCAAATTCTGAAGTGGCTCAGTGGAGGACCAAGTATGAAACTGATGCCATTCAGAGAACTGAGGAACTGGAAGATGCAAAGTAAGTAATAAGAAATTCATCTTCAGATTTTCCAGAAGCAATTTGCAATTATGCATAAGTATAAGGTTTCAAATTTAAATGTGAGTAATGTAGGGTCTAAGTTTAACACCGTCTTGCCTTTCAGGAAGAAACTTGCTCAGCGTCTGCAAGATGCAGAGGAAGCTGTGGAAGCTGTCAATGCCAAATGCTCCTCCCTGGAGAAGACCAAGCATAGACTACAGAATGAGATTGAAGATCTTATGGTTGATGTAGAAAGATCCAACGCTGCCGCTGCTGCTCTAGACAAGAAGCAGAGAAACTTCGACAAGGTGATAAAGTGGTCCCTTAGGGATCAATCAAGTACAGCCATTGATACCGTCATCAGACCATACCTTTATCTACTTTTTTAGTCACCTGTCTATCTTTCATTTGACATCGCCCCCTGTTCAAAGGTGATTTATCCCAAACAAGTTTTATTGGTGTTGAACAGGTTCTTGCTGAGTGGAAGCAGAAGTACGAAGAGTCTCAGAGTGAGCTAGAAAGCTCGCAAAAGGAGGCCCGATCTTTAAGCACTGAACTCTTCAAACTAAAGAACTCCTATGAGGAGTCTCTTGATCACCTGGAGACTATGAAGAGGGAGAACAAGAACCTCCAAGGTATCCATTTCTGTTTTAAAGGTCTGAAAGAGTGGATGAGTATTTCAAAAGTGCTGACAGACCTCTTTCCTTTTAAACAGAGGAAATTTCTGACCTCACTGAGCAAATTGGGGAATCTGGAAAGAGCATCCATGAGCTGGAAAAAATTCGGAAACAGCTGGAACAGGAAAAGGCAGAAATCCAGTCTGCACTTGAAGAAGCTGAGGTACCTTTTTATTACTGTCTGCAGATCTGGTCATGGTCCTTGATTCCATTAAATGAAAAAACCTCAGCAATGCTGTTGTAAAGTGACATTTTATATTACTGTTTTGAATAACTAAGTTGTGATCTAATAGGCCTCTCTTGAGCATGAGGAAGGAAAGATCTTGCGGGCTCAGCTAGAGTTTAACCAAGTGAAAGCTGATATCGAGCGTAAGCTGGCTGAGAAAGATGAGGAGATGGAGCAGGCCAAGAGAAATCAGCAGAGAATAGTGGAGACCCTGCAAAGCTCTCTAGAGTCTGAGACTCGCAGCAGGAATGAAGCCCTCAGGATAAAGAAGAAGATGGAGGGAGACCTCAATGAGATGGAGATCCAGCTCAGTCAGGCTAACAGACAGGCATCAGAAGCACAGAAGCAACTCAAAAGTCTCCATGGACATCTGAAGGTATTTATAATGTCTGTGTATCAACATCTCTTTTCATTTGTGAAATAATAAAATTCATACATTTTGTGTTTTTGCTTTCCAGGATTGTCAGCTGCAGCTGGATGATGCTCTTCGTGGTAATGACGATCTGAAAGAGAACATTGCTATTGTGGAGAGACGTAACAATCTGCTGCAGGCGGAACTGGATGAGCTGAGATCTCTGGTGGAGCAGACCGAGAGAGGCCGGAAACTGGCTGAGCAGGAACTGCTAGATGTCAGTGAGAGGGTTCAGCTTCTGCACTCTCAGGTAAGACAAATTTCACTTATTGCTACAATAAAAGTTCTGTTCTTAAGTTACATGTATGGTACAAACACCAACAATCTCTAATATAGAATACCAGCCTGCTGAACCAGAAGAAGAAGCTGGAAGGAGACACGGCCCAGCTTCAGACTGAAGTAGAGGAGGCTGTCCAAGAATGCAGGAACGCTGAGGAAAAGGCCAAAAAGGCCATCACTGATGCTGCCATGATGGCAGAGGAGCTGAAGAAGGAGCAGGATACTAGTGCTCACTTAGAACGCATGAAGAAGAACATGGAGCAGACCATCAAGGACCTGCAGCACCGCCTGGATGAAGCTGAACAAATCGCCATGAAAGGTGGCAAGAAGCAAGTCCAGAAACTGGAGGCCAGAGTAAGTTAATGAAATTGCTTTAAATACATTGTAAAACCACTCAATGACTTGAGTATTTATGAAGATGTTTTGTATTGTCCTTTTCAGGTGAGGGAGCTGGAGAATGAGGTTGAGATAGAACAGAAAAAGGCCAGTGAATCCGTAAAAGGAATTCGGAAATACGAGAGACGCATTAAGGAGCTCACCTACCAGGTTATTTAATATGCCATCTTGAAATATATTTGCTACATATACAAATGTTTACAAATAAAAGAAAAAAGAAAATACTTTTTCATAATTTTAATTACAGACTGAAGAAGACCGTAAGAATCTGGCTCGTCTCCAAGACCTAGTAGACAAACTCCAACTGAAAGTCAAATCCTATAAGAGAACTGCAGAAGAAGCCGTAAGTGCATAATGTTACTTTTACATGCTCACATGCGCAATTAATAGAAGCTTTCTGGCAAGCACGTTCATCTTTAAACTAACTTTATCAGCACATGAGTTATACAGCATTTACTTTTTTTCAATGAGGTAAAGGTCATGAGAATCTGCAAAACACGCAGCTAACTGCCATTTTCTTTCATAGGCTGCTTGCATCTCTTTGATTGCTATCTATGTACAGGATATAATATATATATATATATATATATATATATATATATATATATATATATATATATATATATATATATATATATATATATATATTAATGTATGTCGTATTAACATGTTTACACAGCAGTTCAAGCCTTACATTATATTAAGTTTGTAAGTTTCTGGCCAAATGTCACTTTTTTGTCAAAGCCGAGATCATCATAGTGGCCATGCCATGCTTCGTTTTGCATCTTATTTTTATTTTCTGTGTGTGTAATCTTTTTTCAGGAGGAACAGGCCAATTCCCATCTAGGCAAGTTCCGCAAGCTGCAACATGAGCTGGATGAGGCAGAGGAGAGGGCTGACATTGCAGAGTCTCAGGTCAACAAGCTGAGAGCTAAAAGCCGTGATATAAGTAAGGTATGTTCACTTATTAGCACAACTTTCCGTATTCATTTGCTGTAAGCCTAATATTAATATCTTTACTCACTTATGATAATATCTTTATCCCAATATGGATAATATCTAATAACATATTTGCTTACTTTTGATTACACTGCTTATGGAAATAAGGTTGATCTGTAACCAAATGTTTTTAAACATTTCATAAAAATGTACAATCCTTAAAGAACAACAGGAGGACCTTTGTGGATGTTTACAGTAGTTAAAATGAAGGCTATTAACAGAGAAGTTATAACTTAAAAAAAGACCTTGGCCCGATCAGCTTAGAATTTCTCTTACCTACCATCTTTTTTGTCTTTTCCTCTCACAGAAAGGACATGATGAAGAGTGAAGCAACCACTTCTGTGTCTCAGACAAACATGATCACGTTGTTCTTCTCCTCGACTTCAACATCTGTAGGTGAATAGAATAAAAATACTGTGCAAATAAACCCTGTGCTTTGCTGGTTTTTCTGTTTTAGCAATGCAATGCTACTGATTTTGCTTCAGTTAGGAGCAACAGGATGTGAGCTAAAACTATGAGTGTCACAGATAAAAAATACAATTAATAGAATTGTAGTAATTCAATATATCGTACACAATAAAAAGACACTAAAGTACCAGATGTACTGCTGTATAATTAAATATTAGATGTCATTTGTTTTTATGATGTTTTGATGCTGGAACATCAAATCACTTGAGAAAATCATAAAAATCTATAAAGAAAGACTTATTCCAAAGTCTTGTCTAAGTTATAGTAACATCATTTGAGAATATGCGTTCATGTACTGGAAGAAAATACTTCACAGGAAAAAAAACTTACGAGCGACGGCACGTGACATTAAATGAACTTACATTCAGAACTGGGTGTAATAATGTAAAACAGGGCATCAGACGAGAGTTTATGCAATCGCAGCAAGTTGTAACATTATTAACTGTTTTGATATGAAGGTGAATGATAGTACGTAACAAGCTCATCGGTACAGCTCTTCATTCCTGGAACATTGTTTTGAGCTGCCCGTTTTTATTTATTTGCTTGTTTTAATTGTGGCCAGCAATTAAAGAAAACATTGCTCTTATAATTCAAACAAAATGTAAGAAAACATGCAGCAGAGATCAACATGCAAGCATGCAAATAAGTAAGCAAAGAACAACAAAATAAAAAAAAATATTTGGTCATTTATTTACTTTTTCATCAACCAAACTATGAATGGAATTTATTAATTAAATCATTTACTTTTTTTAAATAGTATAGAGCAGTCAATTATTTGGTACATTGTTTAAGGAAGTCCATCTGCAGGCAATGTGCATCAAATAAGTCATTTGAATTTTTACATACATTTTTATTTTTTATGTTAAAAGATGTCTATTTAATAACTTACAATTTAAAAAATAAAAATATACAGTGGTTTTAGTCAGAGTCTGGACTTAAATCCTACTGTGAATACTTTGTCTCACATTTTACACAAACTACTTTGCCAATGTTTTTCAGCAGTTTTGACTGTTGGCTAGTTTACCCACAAAACTTCACTATTTAATGAAATTAAAGGGAAAGGTTTCCTGTATAAGGTCACAACACAGACTGTTAAAATATTGTTGGTTAAGTCCATTAAAAGCTTTATGTTTTGCTCTTTTGGACAATTGACACAGCATTAATGGTAACATTTATTTGTTTATTTCTTCCCACCGATAAATGCTAATTCAAATTACATTATTTTAATTGTATATTTAATTAAGCAAATCCACTTAATTAATTGGTTGGGTCTTACACGGTGACTAAATGTCTTGTTTTATTATTATTATTATTATTATTATTATTATTATTATTATTAAATTACTCAATGTCTCATTTTACCAAATTCCAAGTTCCACTTCACTTAACAAGCAAGTGTTGAAGGTCCACTAACCACTAAGTACCACTGGAATGCCAAGAACATCAAATGAATCTTACAGTGATATCAGCTGACATCACAAAATATTAAGAGTAATTAGAAATGCTTCAAAATGAAGTACTGCAATAAAACAACATCACTATGACTGAAATGAAAAGTGAAGCAATTCAGAAGAACTATCTTTGATAAACTACATCTACATTACCTACTCAGTATTGGCAGTCAGACAGCTAAGGTGCTAAGACATCTTTTTTTAGTTCTTGTTTCTGCCCAGATCAACTGATCTGAAATATTAACATGGCCATGTCTAAAAGTCAATATCTTTATATGGAGCAGTGAAATTCTTAAACTTTTACAAAAATGATGAAAATTGCTTCATAATACACACACTTTCATTTTTCATTCACATTTTATAAAGATTTTGGTAATCATAAAAGAAAAAAATATTTTGCCTGCCAAACATTAATTTAGTATTTATGACGGTCCATGTCATTATATTTAGATATATTACTCAATTCCCAAACTTCAGTCAAGCATGCTTTAATCATTAATAAATTCACACCTCTGCAGTCTTCTATAGAAATGTGATTATTACATTTAAGATGTTATTAATTGTAATTGTAAGATAATCAATTAAGATCATAATAAGACTACAAAAGGTAAATGTATCTAGCGGTGTTCTTTTACCTGTACTTGTCCAAATGCATCTTATTAAAATGGAAAGAAGGAACACATACCTTCGCAAATCAAGCATTTATGAGCTTCAATGAGCACTCTGTTGGTGGGTGGGTCGGTGGGTACCATAAAAGGCATGTTGCACCTTTTCTGGACAGCAATGACCACTGTAGGTCTCCAAAGACAAGTTTCTCCAAGTTATCTTATTCTGTAGACGGAAGATGGTGTGTATATCCTGGAATAAACAAATATGAAAACATTTCAATGAACTTACAGCCAATATGTGCTGTACAACCACACAAAAACATGTTTACCTGGTTAAAGTGCTTTGACAGTCGGCTCACCTTCTTACAAAAATGATGGAGTTCCTCCTTCTTTCCACTGCAAAGGGCTCTTATCTGCAAAGACAGCAAATCTGTATCAAGAACAAATGGACTTGTTGGATGCCCTGAAGGCTACTGTATGATGAGTTGCTTTGGTGTGGTTCAAGGTGATGAGCAGGCCAGCAGGATGGTGTTGATTAGAGGAGGAGTCTACACTGAGCAGCTGAGAATTGGAAGAGGGTGGTGATTCAAAGGTTCACCAAGCATCCAGCAACCTTGCAACCTTAAACCAGACCACAGTGTACTTGGGCTATATTAGGAGTTCAATTGTTGGCTGAGGGGCCCACAAGGTTTGTCCAGCGCCAAAGAGGCTACAGAGAAAGAATCATTTTTAAGGAATGGGAATTAAGAACAGACAGGCATTTACATTACAATTTAACTTCTTTACCTTGTTTGAATTGGATTGCCTCAGTATACATTCTGTCTCTTCAAATGCATAACAAGGTACATATATCATATATACCTATATGCACAATGAGTGCTATACTGAATAGGCAGATTACTGTCCATGTTTTCCTTAAACAAAATAATGAATCAATTATACAAAATAAAAGCTTTCAAACGCAACTATATACATACAAGCATTTTCCTAACTGCATCTTTTCTACCTTTGTAGCTGATCAAGTAGGCTAAGAATATAAAGTGATCTTCTGACAGGAGCTGCATTGTTTTCCCTCAATTGGCCATGTAACGCAAGACGAGTGTATAGTCTATAAAGTTCATAAGAGTGCCAACATCTATGACTAGATACTTTTATTTATGTGCTTGGAGACCTTTACAAGTGGAGCATCTGCTCTAGTCCTAAAGGGCCCACGCTAGCTGTGCTTCTCAATCAGAGAGCGGCACTCAGCAGGAATTTCACAGGGTTATCTTTGTACTCAAGGACAATGGGAAGGAAACAATGTGGCGTAAACAAGACTGTGGCAATGCTATGTCCTTTTGGTCAGCCAACAGATATTCATACACATATATATTAATACACAAAAAACTTAGAATATAGCTTGTAACTTCTGAGGATGATTTAAACAACTGGACAGATCAAAGTAAGCAAGGAAATAGTGAAACACTGGAAATAGTACAATGCCCCCCACACATCCACCTTAGATAAAGATGATGTACATGTAATTTAAGTCTTTCTCCCATTTCGCCATGTCATATTACTACATTGTCTCTGGCGGCAGCAACCCTACAGTGCAATCTTAATCTGCTTTCTAAATTTAGTGAGAATATTTACACATAACCTCAGTCTGCTGAGTGAGTCTTATTTGAGAGACCTGTATGTATACCAGTATAGAGTTTAAGGGCTAGACATTTAACACCTTTCCGTGGTGGTAGCAGGTTACGCTGTGAAAGAGAGAGAGAATGAGAACATAATTCACACTTGTTGCAGTTGACTTGCACCTTGTACTGAGTTTCTTAACCTTTACCCTTCAACTGTCCACACTTAGCATGCCTGTCTGTTAATCTTCTACCCATTTACCACCATGTAGTGTTGATATATGCGACACACCAACAATTCTAATGAGAAAAGCTCTGCACCTCAGCCCTTGGTGACACGAGAAGCTGTTAAGAAGTGAAGACATGACAATCAACCGTCATAAACATTCAGGTGATCCTTCACATCACATTTACTGATGCATTCTCACAGAATTTTATATAAAAAATAAACATAACACCACCATAACATCATTCATACCTGTTTAGTTATACAGCATATATACAGTAACATGAGAATATGACTAAGAGTGAACCAAGTCATGTATTACTGAAGTGAACACGTCTTCTACAGAGAACACTTTTGTACACTTAAACGCACACTACTGTTTATTTAACATAATTAATTAATTAATGAATTATTTAACAACAACAAAAAAGGCCTGTACAGAAGTTATGGCACATGGTACATTTTTTTTGTATATTGTATATTTTCCAACTCAAATAAAACATTCATTACTCAGGTAGAAGTATAGATACTAGGGTTTAAAAATACTTCTGTAGAAGTTGAAGTATTAACTCAAGCTTTTTACTCCAATAAAAGTGTAAAAGTACTGCTTTCAAAACTACTTAAAGTATAAAAGTAAAAGTAATGTAAGGGAAAAAATTCCATTAAGGGCAAAAGCTTAGGCTGCACCACAGGGGTTTATAGTGCACTAGCCCACCTCCCCAAAAACTTCATTCTTCTAAAAGCCATATTGATTATTAGTTAATGTTGATAAGTTTGGGATGCGCTAGGCTTCCTGTTTCAGCCACATATACGCCCATTGAAAATGAATGTATTTTATTACAATGTAAATATATTAAAGAAGCATATCTGTGTGCTACTGAACATTAACATGTGTTTCATGGAGCGGAAGATATAATGACTAGTTGTCTATGAGTATTGTAATGGTGCAAAAAGTCAAACTTCAAAGGCATGTTATCAATAACCTTTACTAGAATGTAAATGTACAAGAATGAAAACAAGTCGTAAATGAAATAGGAGTAACGAGGCCAGTTTTGAAATGTAAGGAGTAGAAAGTACAGATAATGGTGTAAAAATGTAAGGAGTAGAAAGTACAGATAATGGAGTGTAAATGTAAGGAGTAGAAAGTACAGATAATGGAGTGTAAATGTAAGGAGTAGAAAGTACTGATAATGGAGTGTAAATGTAAGGAGTAGAAAGTACAGATAATGGAGTGTAAATGTAAGGAGTAGAAAGTACTGATAATGGAGTGTAAATGTAAGGAGTAGAAAGTACAGATAATATAGTGTAAATGTAAGAAGTAGAAAGTACTGATAATGGAGTGTAAATGTAAGGAGTAGAAAGTACAGATAATAAAATGTAAATGTAAGGAGTAGAAAGTACAGATAATGGAGTGTTAATGTAAGGAGTAGAAAGTACTGATAGTGGAGTGTAAATGTAAGGAGTAGAAAGTACAGATAATAAAGTGTAAATGTAAGAAGTAGAAAGTACTGATAATGGAGTGTAAATGTAAGGAGTAGAAAGTACAGATAATGGAGTGTTAATGTAAGGAGTAGAATGTACTGATAATGGAGTGTAAATGTAAGGAGTAGAAAGTACAGATAATAAAATGTAAATGTAAGGAGTAGAAAGTACAGATAATGGAGTGTAAATGTAAGGAGTAGAAAGTACAGATAATGGAGTGTAAATGTAAGGAGTAGAAAGTACTGATAATGGAGTGTAAATGTAAGGAGTAGAAAGTACAGATAATGGTGTAAAAATGTAAGGAGTAGAAAGTACAGATAATAAAGTGTAAATGTAAGGAGTAGAAAGTACAGATAATGGAGTGTAAATGTAAGGAGTAGAAAGTACAGATAATAAAGTGTAAATGTAAGAAGTAGAAAGTACTGATAATGGAGTGTAAATGTAAGGAGTAGAAAGTACAGATAATAAAATGTAAATGTAAGGAGTAGAAAGTACAGATAATGGAGTGTTAATGTAAGGAGTAGAATGTACTGATAATGGAGTGTAAATGTAAGGAGTAGAAAGTACAGATAATGGAGTGTAAATGTAAGGAGTAGAAAGTACTGATAATGGAGTGTAAATGTAAGGAGTAGAAAGTACAGATAATGGAGTGTAAATGTAAGGAGTAGAAAGTACTGATAATGGAGTGTAAATGTAAGGAGTAGGAAGTACAGATAATGGAGTGTAAATGTAAGGAGTAGAAAGTACAGATAATGGTGTAAAAATGTAAGGAGTAGAAAGTACTGATAATGGAGTGTAAATGTAAGGAGTAGAAAGTACAGATAATGGAGTGTAAATGTAAGGAGTAGAAAGAACAGATAATGGAGTGTAAATGTAAGGAGTAGAAAGTACAGATAATAAAGTGTAAATGTAAGGAGTAGAAAGTACAGATAATAAAGTGTAAATGTAAGGAGTAGAAAGTACAGATAATGGAGTGTAAATGTAAGGAGTAGAAAGAACAGATAATGGAGTGTAAATGTAAGGAGTAGAAAGTACAGATAATGGAGTGTAAATGTAAGGAGTAGGAAGTACAGATAATGGAGTGTAAATGTAAGGAGTAGAAAGTACAGATAATGGTGTAAAAATGTAAGGAGTAGAAAGTACTGATAATGGAGTGTAAATGTAAGGAGTAGAAAGTACTGATAATGGAGTGTAAATGTAAGGAGTAGAAAGAACAGATAATGGAGTGTAAATGTAAGGAGTAGAAAGTACAGATAATGGAGTGTAAATGTAAGGAGTAGAAAGAACAGATAATGGAGTGTAAATGTAAGGAGTAGAAAGTACAGATAATGGAGTGTAAATGTAAGGAGTAGAAAGTACTGATAATGGAGTGTAAATGTAAGGAGTAGAAAGTACAGATAATGAAGTGTAAATGTAAGGAGTAGAAAGTACAGATAATGGAGTGTAAATGTAAGGAGTAGAAAGTACAGATAATGGTGTGAAAATGTAAGGAGTAGAAAGTACAGATAATGGAGTGTAAATGTAAGGAGTAGAAAGTACTGATAATGGAGTGTAAATGTAAGGAGTAGAAAGTACAGATAATGGTGTGAAAATGTAAGGAGTAGAAAGTACTGATAATGGAGTGTAAATGTAAGGAGTAGAAAGTACAGATAATGGTGTGTAAATGTAAGGAGTAGAAAGTACTGATAATGGAGTGTAAATGTAAGGAGTAGAAAGTACTGATAATGGAGTGTAAATGTAAGGAGTAGAAAGTACAGATAATGAAGTGTAAATGTAAGGAGTAGAAAGTACAGATAATGGTGTGAAAATGTAAGGAGTAGAAAGTACAGATAATGGTGTGAAAATGTAAGGAGTAGAAAGTACAGATAATGGTGTGAAAATGTAAGGAGTAGAAGTAAAAAGTCAGCAGAAAAAGAATTACTCCAGTAAAGTATAAATAACCAAAATCTCTATCTAAGTAAGGTAACAAAGTATTTGTACCTTGTTACTTGACACCTCTGGCACTATTATTGTGCAGATGAGAAGAAAAATGCCATATTTAACTTTATTTCTTGTAGCGAAACACATCTGTGTCTTCCAAATTAGCACCCTAAATGATATTTGACCTTTTAATAAATGTGAAATGCTAAATTGAACAGGTCTGCATGCGGAATGTATGCCCTTCTCTAAAATGGAAGTCATATGCTCAAACAGACAATGCAAAGACGAATGGGGTCACATCATACATGCTGTTCTTCTCAATGACCGACAAGTACTTGGCATGAATTTCGCTTGGTTATCTTTGTCCTCAAGTGTAAAGGCAAGGAAACAATGCCGTTCCGACGCCATGGGGCAGAGTGAAGCATTCACACCAGCTGGGGAATGACCTTGGTTGTGCTTTACCGCTCAGAGACAGACAGCTGATGCCTTTCTAATATGGGCAAAAAGCACCTGTGACAGCTTGAATACATAGACGCTTTGTTAATCCCTATATCTAAATAAACAAGGTATAGAATATCACAAAGAAGTGAACTAAAAATACAAAAGTGACATCACATTCTGCTACTTTTTCCTTTTGTTCTCTTGAAGTTGCCTACCTGGCTCCATAGAGATTTCCAGGCGGGTCATATCTACATTCTCACAAGTGGCTTTGACTTTGACCTTTCTATCAATATAAATGAACCACAGAACACTGTATTTATTTATATGTAATAAAATGACTACTTTTAAGTATATCTGAAATCACCAATATAGTACATAGATCTGTAAATTATTCATAGCAAACACATGAAATCCGAATTCATGTCCGTTTCATATGTACCATCATGTCTCTGCATTGCTTTCCTCTTAAGCATTACACAGTTGGCATGTGCATGGTTCTCTGTTACCTCCCAGTGGACCCTTGCTGACATAAACTGCACGAACAAAAGAAACTGACCCCCCATCACGCTGTCAGTAGTCTCACCAAACTGAGACACTACAATGCATCATATGGTGCCAGCAACCATATTTAGAGGACCCCTCGCGTTATAAAAAGGAGAGAGAAGTGACGGTACCCAAGACTGGTTTTCAATTGTCACCTATAGGTAAGTTGCTAGGGAAGCCTCAAACTTTCAAAACCCAATTAGGAATTTAAAAGCAGCTTTACAAATGTATTTGTGCTTCACAGGTAATGTTAATAATATGTACTTCATTTTAGAAACATGAGATTTTCAGAATATAATCTGTATACTGTAGACTTAGCTTGACCTGTAATGAAATGATTTATATTTTTTGTTTGTGTGGCATTAGGGCAGTACACCATCACTTCTCTGGAGGGGAGAAACAGCAGAAGTGAGTCTGTTCTCAAAATATTCAATTGTATTTTCTTCTATAGAACAGATGTACAGTTTAGTGTACTATAATGATTGTCATACTACAACAATTCTTACATCTCAGGGTGAAAGATGGGAGACGCTCAGATGGCGGAGTTTGGGGCTGCAGCCTCGTACCTGAGGAAGTCGGACAAGGAGCGTCTGGAGGCCCAAACTCGCCCCTTTGACATGAAGAAGGAATGCTTCGTCCCAGATGCAGAGGAGGAGTATCTCAAGGCATCTATAGTCGGTCGGGATGGTGACAAAGTCACTTGTGAAACCTCAAAGGGAACGGTAAGAAAAATAAACCCTCCCATGTGTTATGACTGACAGCTGAATTCAGTGAATATAATATCCCACTCACTCCTAAAAGTAAAGATGTACTATAAAGTCTTTATGTACTTGGTTTTACCTCAACTGCAACACGTTTGTATGTAATGAACCATTTACAAAAGAGTTTTACATGAAAAACTTTATTCCAGATTTCATTATTTGTGTATTATTTGAATCATTTAAGACATACATGCAAAATGTGTATTTTCATTGTTTCACTTTATTTTATTTAATTACATTTCTGGGTACAATGAGTGTAAAAAAGTTCTTGATGGTCTGATTCTGACACACACACACATATATATATATATATAAAATAAAAAAAACAATCTCTGATCTGCTACTGCATTTTCTCATTGGTGGTGCTCCAACAGGAACATGCAATGTCAAACCTGTTCCACTGTCAGTGAGGCTTCTTGATAATCAAAGGCTGTGGGCAGGACATTGGGAGGGACTTTTTTTAATGTGGGCGTGTTTTAAGGGAAAGTGACTGGTATTGGAAATGTAACTGTAAATACATCTGAATTAACTTTTTCAAATTTGCATTAATATTTTATGGAAGTCCAGAGTACACGTCCATATTGCATATTAAAGAACAACATTCACGTACGGAATGTAGGTGTAAAGTTTAATCCTAATTGTAAAGTTGAATGTTTAACTGATTTATTTGATTAAAATAGTCTTTCTTTACAGTCTTCTACATACACTAAAGGCAACATCATTTTATCCACAGACTGTGACTGTCAAGGAGGCTGATATTCACCCTCAGAACCCGCCAAAGTTCGATAAAATTGAGGACATGGCGATGTTCACCTTCCTGCATGAGCCTGCTGTACTGTTTAACCTTAAAGAGCGTTATGCAGCCTGGATGATTTACGTGAGTTAGACGTGTAGTTCTTCATCCTCACAGCTTTTTTTATGTGTGCAAAACCAGTGAACCCAGATTTCTCTCTCTGTAGACCTACTCCGGCCTCTTCTGTGTAACTGTCAACCCCTACAAGTGGCTGCCAGTGTACAACCAAGAAGTTGTCCTTGCCTACAGAGGCAAGAAGAGGAGTGAAGCTCCCCCTCACATCTTCTCCATCTCTGACAACGCCTACCAGTACATGCTGGCAGGTAAACACAAATTAATTAAAACTAGAATAAACAGTTTGAGACCTTAAAAAATATTAAAGTGTAAACTATTGTTGTGCTTTTACTGTTTGTAAGCTGTTATTGTCCCTTGCAATGTTTTACAAAAATGTAGTGTTTTATCTTAATGTAATAGTTGTGTTTCTAGTGATTCCGCCATCATAAAATAACTACCTTTTATTTCAGACAGGGAGAACCAGTCTATTCTCATCACGTAAGTGTGTGTTTGATTACAGTGTGCTATATTCATCAGCATATTTCAAACTTTATTGTACTGTGCCTTATGACATTATTATTCTCATTATTAAATATTATGTATTATACTACACAGTGGAGAATCTGGTGCTGGGAAAACTGTGAACACCAAGAGAGTCATTCAGTACTTTGCCAGCATTGCTGCTGGAGGTCCCAAGAGGGAAACCACTGATAAGAAGGTTGGCAAGTCTATAGCAATTACATAGCTTTATAGGCCAATGTATAAATACATTTTATAACAATAATCCCTTCTTGCTGTTTACCCAGGGTACTCTGGAGGATCAAATCATCCAGTGTAACCCTGCATTGGAGGCTTTTGGTAATGCCAAGACCATCAGAAATGACAACTCCTCTCGTTTTGTAAGTGCTACAAAACATTTATGCTGTTAAATGCTGTTCTTCTTAAGCATGAATCAGCTGTCATATGTATCCTAATATTATAGGAAAGACTATGTTATATTTACATCTAATTTTTTAACAGGGCAAGTTTATCCGAATCCATTTTGGTGCCACTGGAAAGCTCGCTTCTGCTGATATCGAGACTTGTAAGCAACCTATCAATCGACAAACATAACAAACTTCTTAAATGCTCCTCATTCTTAAAGATGAGATTAACAATGTTTTAATTAGTGCCTTTTGTAACACAGATCTTTTGGAGAAGTCTCGTGTCACTTTCCAGCTTAAAGCTGAGAGAGACTACCACATCTTCTACCAGATCCTGTCTCAGAAGAAACCTGAGTTGCTAGGTCAGCAAGAAACATGTATAATAGTTTCTTTAATGCACTTTCAAGAAGCATATTTACAACTCTGTTAGGATCATGTCCTAAATAAACATATATATATCTCCATTCTTTCCCACAGAAATGCTGCTGATCACTGCTAACCCTTATGACTATGCCTACATCTCCCAAGGAGAGACCCAAGTAGCTTCTATTAATGATGCAGATGAGCTGATGGCTACTGATGTACGTATTGAAGCGTATGATCTCACATTTATTAACTGTATGACAGGATTTAGGATTTAATCTAACAGTCATAAGATACTTTTAAACAGTACTTTTGTGCTCCTTAGGTCAGGTACAATTTAAAACGATTGTTTCTTGAGAACCAACACACATTTGATTTAATAAAGATATTGTATTTGTTGCTCTAGGAAGCATTTGATGTGCTGGGCTTCACCCAAGAGGAGAAGAACAGCATCTACAAGCTGACTGGTGCCATCATGCATTACGGCAATATGAAATATAAACAGAAGCAGAGAGAGGAGCAGGCTGAGGCAGATGGCACTGAGGGTCAGTGTAAACTCAATTAGTAATCACAAAGTATGAATAACTGATTAACTTCATGAAAGTCATTACTTCATTTAAAAGATTTTAAATTTAACTGAATCATCAGCAGTTGGCTCCTTTCACTCCTTACTTATTTAAGAATGACTCAGTTTGTAGATTTTATGATGTAATTACTAAATAATAAGCCTTAGGATGTAATAAAATCAATGGGGTTTTAGAAATTAATCAGTTTACTCAGTAAAATATAATATATGTTCAAATGAACAGGTCCTCTGCTGTTGAGAAGTCATCATATTTTTTTTCCTATTCCAGATGCTGACAAATCAGCTTATCTGATGGGTCTAAACTCCGCAGATCTTATCAAGGCTCTGTGTCATCCAAGAGTCAAAGTAGGAAATGAGTGGGTCACCAAAGGACAGAATGTCCAGCAGGTGAAATTGGCTTTAGGACATGCAAAATGAGCCATTACAAAATAAAAAATTCTGCTATAACACATAATTTATCACTTCTATCTAGGTGTATTATGCTATTGGTGCTCTGTCAAAATCAGTGTATGAGAAGATGTTCCTTTGGATGGTAGTAAGAATTAACCAATCACTGGACACCAAGCAACCCCGGCAGTACTTCATTGGTGTGCTGGATATCGCTGGTTTTGAAATCTTTGATGTAAGTTTGTTCTTTCAGTAGACCACTTTCAGAGTTTGTACTGCAAAGTACAGTAAAGCATCCTATAAGTCACCTCTGCTAACATACTGTACACTGCATTTCTGTTTTAGTTCAACACCTTCGAGCAGCTGTGCATCAACTTCACTAATGAGAAGTTGCAGCAGTTTTTCAACCACCACATGTTTGTGCTGGAACAAGAAGAGTACAAGAAGGAGGGTATTGAATGGGAGTTCATTGACTTCGGCATGGACTTACAAGCCTGCATAGATCTCATTGAAAAGGTGAATTTGAATTTATTAAACATGAGATAACAACTTTATTTGGCATTGAAGATTTGGCTGTATAAACTTTATATGTTCTTTTCTCTGTAGCCCATGGGTATCATGTCCATCCTTGAAGAGGAGTGCATGTTCCCCAAAGCCAGCGATTCCACATTCAAAGCTAAGCTTTATGACAACCACCTGGGAAAATCTGCCAACTTCCAGAAGCCCAGGATTGTAAAGGGCAAACCAGAGGCTCACTTCTCCCTGGTTCACTATGCTGGCACTGTTGACTACAACATCATGAACTGGCTGGTGAAGAACAAGGATCCCCTCAATGAAACCGTTGTGGGGCTGTATCAGAAGTCCACCATGAAACTGCTTTCTAATCTGTTTGCAAATTATGCTGGTGCTGATTCATGTATGTGGACTGGATAGTATTTCAGAAATAAACAACTGTACTTACGGTTTCATTCCAGGGAGACAAAGGTATTTAATAATCATGCACTGTCTTAACAGCCGCTGAATCAGGTGGAGGAAAAACCAAGGAAAAGAAGAAAAAGGGATCATCTTTCCAGACTGTGTCTGCCCTCCACAGGGTAAGATGATAAAACCATACACAAATGTACATTTTTAAACACAGTAATGCCATAATGATTTGTCTCCAAAACGCATTGAATAAAATCTTTTTTACATTTAACATTAAAAGCAAAAAATGTTTTTGCTTTCTCCTGTAAAGTTATCATTTTGCAGATACATGTTGTTCTTTGGACAGCTACAAAATGTATGTTTATGCTGCCAGCTTTAACATTATATACATACAAACCAAATTTGCTTTTGAATCACTCCCAAATCTGATACAATCTGGACATCTGCCTTAAAAAGCTGTAAAAACATGTCTACATTCCATTTTATTAAGTTCTTCTCCTTACTCTGCCCAGCTACATAAAATATACTTTCTGTTTTGATCATTTTATCCAAATGGTACTTCCTCTAATTTGTTATTTATGATGGCTGTATTCAAAAATGTGCAATGTACTGTACATGTTCTATCCTCAGGAGAATTTGAACAAGCTGATGACCAACCTGAGATCAACTCATCCTCACTTTGTGCGTTGCATCATCCCCAATGAGACCAAGACTCCTGGGGCCATGGAGAACCCTCTTGTAATGCACCAGCTGCGTTGTAACGGTGTGCTGGAAGGCATCAGAATCTGCAGAAAGGGCTTCCCCAACAGGATCCTCTACGGTGACTTTAAACAGAGGTATGTTTAGGTTACCCTTTTATCTAAATACTTAAGTAAATATTTTGTAATCCATCAGTTCAGTCTAGGTTATGTAGTTAATAAATATAAGTATAAATATAGGTACGTGACATCATCAATAGCACAAAAAATAGCCTCTTGTATTGCTTGCAGCAGAGCTTGGACAGAATTATAAAAGTTCACATTCTATTGAAGAAAGTATGATACATTAATGTCAAGCTACATTTTTAATACAATTAATGTCTACAATGATTGTTTACATCATTTGATTATAGATACCGTATTTTGAATCCTTCTGCCATCCCAGAGGGGCAGTTTATTGACAGCAGAAAGGGAGCAGAAAAACTGCTGGGATCACTGGACATTGACCACAATCAGTACAAGTTTGGTCACACCAAGGTATTAATTTAAAACAAATACAGTGCAACATAGATTGGAGTAAAAACAAATGCATTTGAAGTGTTTTAAGGACAAAGCTGTTTTGTTAATTTGTTGTTTTAACACAAATTATAAAGGTATTCTTCAAGGCTGGACTTCTGGGTACTCTAGAGGAAATGCGAGATGACCGTCTTGCCCTCATTATTACGGGTATTCAGGCCCGGGCTCGTGGCGTTCTCTCAAGAATTGAGTTCCAAAAGATTGTGGAGCGCAGGTAATGCTATATGTTGCCTTATTATTAAGCCTCATAAACATGAACTATTTAATCATTTACAAACATAACAAATTTTTCTGTGTCACATTTTAGAGATGCCTTGCTCGTTATCCAGTGGAATGTGCGTGCCTTCATGGGTGTCAAGAACTGGCCCTGGATGAAGCTTTATTTCAAGATCAAACCACTGCTAAGGTCTGCTGAAGCAGAAAAGGAGATGGCCAACATGAAAGAGGAATTCCTGAAGCTAAAAGAAGCCTATGCCAAATCTGAAGCTCGCAGAAAGGAGCTTGAGGAGAAAATGGTCACGCTTCTCCAAGAGAAAAATGACCTGCAACTCCAAGTCCAAGCTGTAAGTTTACAGAAACCAGTGAAAATCTGACATGATAAATGTACAGATATCTTACAGAATGTGCTAATTTATTATGTACACCGAAACAGGAGCAAGACAATCTTTGTGATGCTGAGGAACGATGTGAGGGTCTTATCAAAAACAAGATTCAACTTGAAGCAAAATGCAAAGAATTAACTGAGAGGCTAGAGGATGAAGAAGAGATGAATGCGGAGTTGGTTGCAAAGAAGAGAAAACTTGAGGACGAATGCTCTGAGCTTAAGAAGGATATTGATGATCTTGAGCTAACCTTGGCCAAAGTAGAGAAGGAGAAACATGCAACTGAGAATAAGGTCTGTTTTCACTGGCATTACTGGTGAGCTTGCTAAAAACTGCTTTGTATGATGGATGGCTCATTCTGAATCTCTTCTCAGGTTAAAAACCTGACTGAGGAGATGGCAGCACTGGATGAAATAATTGCTAAGCTAACCAAGGAGAAGAAAGCTCTCCAGGAGGCCCATCAGCAAACACTAGATGACCTACAGAGTGAAGAGGACAAAGTCAATACTCTGACTAAGGCCAAAGCCAAGCTGGAGCAGCAAGTTGATGATGTCAGTGACATATCTGATCATTACAAATGATGCATACATAAACACAGAAATACTGCTAGTCCCATGGAAATCACTAAAACAAAAGCATTGTTTCCTTTCCAGCTTGAGGGATCACTGGAACAGGAAAAGAAGCTCCGCATGGATCTGGAGAGGGCTAAGAGAAAGCTGGAGGGAGACTTAAAATTGACCCAAGAAAATGTCATGGACCTGGAAAATGACAAGCAACAGCTGGAGGAGAGACTAAAAAAGTAAGTGTTTAATAATCAATAAGAAATAAAATAACCATGATAAAAGGTAAATATTAATATTAATATTCTCATCTAAAACACAGGAAAGATTTTGAAATCAGCCAACTCAATAGCAAGATTGAGGATGAGCAGGCAATGGCATCCCAGCTACAGAAGAAACTGAAGGAGTTACAGGTGCTACTGTGATTTTATTAGGTTAACAGATTTTATTTATTTATTTATTAGAGATTGCAATAGTTACTGTTGTACCTTACAATCTAGGCTCGTATTGAGGAACTTGAAGAAGAGTTGGAGGCAGAAAGAGCCGCCCGGGCCAAGGTTGAGAAGCAGAGGGCAGACTTGGCCAGAGAGCTGGAGGAGATCAGCGAGAGACTGGAGGAGGCCGGTGGTGCCACTGCTGCCCAGATTGAAATGAACAAGAAGAGAGAGGCTGAGTTTCAGAAACTACGCAGAGACCTTGAAGAGGCCACTCTGCAACACGAGGCCACTGCTGCTACACTGAGGAAGAAAAATGCTGATAGTGTGGCTGATCTGGGAGAGCAGATCGACAACCTCCAGCGTGTGAAGCAGAAGCTAGAAAAAGAGAAGAGTGAACTTAGACTGGAGTTGGATGATGTGGTCTCAAATATGGAGCAGATTGTTAAGGCCAAAGTAAGCACTTAGTCATTTTTATCCCTACATTATTATTCCCACAGGTTTCTACTTCTGAATTTTAAATGTATGTTCCTCCTTCCAGACAAACCTGGAAAAAATGTGCAGGACTCTTGAGGACCAGATGAGTGAGTACAGAACTAAATTTGAGGAAGGACAACGCAGCATCAATGACTTCAGCATGCAGAAAGCTAAACTCCAAACTGAGAACGGTAAGGACTAAAATAAAATGTGGTGTGCGTTAAACATAAGTACAGAACACACTGATATTTGAAATCTCACTGCAATTAACCTGTAATCAAGGTGAGCTTTCAAGACAGCTGGAAGAGAAGGATTCCTTGGTCTCTCAGCTGACCAGAGGCAAGCAGTCCTATACACAACAGATTGAGGACCTCAAGAGACAACTTGAGGAGGAAGTGAAGGTATTTCTAGTATTTGTGATATCAAATCGCTTCCCCTGGTATTAATCATTTATATGATTATATGCAGTAACCAAGATATGAACTTTCTCTTGCAGGCTAAGAACGCCCTGGCCCATGCAGTGCAGTCAGCTCGCCATGACGCTGACTTGTTGAGAGAGCAGTATGAGGAGGAGCAGGAAGCCAAGGCTGAGCTGCAGCGCAGTCTCTCCAAAGCAAATTCTGAAGTGGCTCAGTGGAGGACCAAGTATGAAACTGATGCCATTCAGAGAACTGAGGAACTGGAAGATGCAAAGTAAGTAATAAGAAATCCATCTTCAGATTTTCCAGAAGCAATTTTCCATTATGCAAAAGTATAAGGTTTTAAATTTAAATGTGAGTAATGTAGGGTCTAAGTTCAACATTGTCTTGTCTTTTAGGAAGAAACTTGCTCAGCGTCTGCAAGATGCAGAGGAAGCTGTGGAAGCTGTCAATGCCAAATGCTCCTCCCTGGAGAAGACCAAGCATAGACTACAGAATGAGATTGAAGATCTTATGGTTGATGTGGAAAGATCCAATGCTGCCGCTGCTGCTCTAGACAAGAAGCAGAGAAACTTTGACAAGGTGACAATGTGCTGTTTTATCTCTCTGTTAAAACCAGCTTCCACTTGCACAGAAGGTTCAAGCTGTTTTGTTCATTTTCATGTTAAGTATGTCCTAAACACCTCAGGCTATATGATGCTTACAAATTTATCAAAGGTATTTTATAAATGGCATAAACTCCACATGACTTCCACATGATGTTTGATAATAAGAAAAGTCACACATTTTCAGGGAATGTTCCAAAAAAACTGTTGCTCCTGTCTTTTTGCTGATTAGACTCATGATGCCAAAGTTAGGGAGGCCTCTTTGATCATGGTTATTATAGATAATATTCACACATAAAACCCATGCGTTATCTGAACAGTGATTGGCAGGATCTAAACAAATTTTTGGTGTGACATAGATCCTTGCTGAATGGAAGCAAAAATATGAAGAGTCTCAGACTGAGCTAGAAAGTGCCCAAAAGGAGGCCCGATCTCTAAGCACTGAGCTGTTTAAACTGAAGAATTCCTACGAAGAGTCTTTGGATCATTTGGAGACCATGAAAAGGGAGAACAAGAACCTTCAAGGTAGCTATGTTTGGTACATTGTCTGACACACTGATGGATAATAACTGTCCCACAGAGAGAAAGCACTGCTAAACATCATTACCTTGTTTGTCAAACAGAGGAAATTTCTGATCTCACTGAGCAAATTGGCGAGACTGGCAAGAGCATCCATGAACTGGAAAAAATCCGTAAACAGCTGGAACAGGAAAAGGCAGAAACCCAGTCTGCTCTTGAAGAGGCTGAGGTAAACTGACTGTACTTTACTGACTGTAAAGATTTCTAGTTGCGCTAGTGAAACCACAACTGAGGTAAAATTCAATGAAATGAAATTAAATTATTGTCACAATTTTCAACTGTAATGTAATAGGCCTCTCTTGAGCATGAAGAGGGAAAGATCCTCAGGGCTCAGCTGGAGTTCAACCAAGTGAAAGCTGATATTGAGCGTAAGCTGGCTGAGAAAGATGAGGAGATGGAGCAGGCCAAAAGGAATCAGCAGAGAGTGGTGGAGACCCTGCAAAGCTCTCTAGAGTCTGAGACTCGCAGCAGGAATGAAGCACTCAGGATAAAGAAGAAGATGGAGGGAGACCTCAATGAGATGGAGATCCAGCTCAGTCAGGCTAACAGGCAGGCATCAGAGGCTCAGAAGCAACTCAAAGGTCTCCATGGACATCTGAAGGTATGTCCTCAAGTGATATGTTGCCACTTAAATTGTGTGAGAATTAAGTGTAAAATAATTTGGGTTTAGTGTTTGTTTCTTTGCCAAAACACTCAGATTATTGTACAACCTGCACTTTACAGGATGCTCAGCTGCAGCTGGACGATGCTCTTCGTGGTAATGACGATTTGAAAGAGAACATTGCTATTGTGGAGAGACGTAACAATCTGCTGCAGGCGGAACTGGATGAGCTGAGATCTCTGGTGGAGCAGACCGAGAGAGGCCGGAAACTGGCTGAGCAGGAACTGCTGGATGTCAGTGAGAGGGTTCAGCTACTGCACTCTCAGGTAAGCCATATAAATCAGTCCTTTGCTCACCAGTTCAACACCTTTTGGAAGATATCGTTGTAATTATAGAACTGTGAAATCTTTGTACATAGAATACCAGCCTGCTGAACCAGAAGAAGAAGCTGGAAAGTGACACCTCCCAGCTTCAGACTGAAGTAGAAGAGGCTCTCCAAGAATGCAGGAACGCTGAGGAGAAGGCCAAAAAAGCCATCACTGATGCTGCCATGATGGCAGAGGAGCTGAAGAAGGAGCAGGACACTAGTGCTCACTTAGAACGCATGAAGAAAAACATGGAGCAGACCATCAAGGACCTGCAGCACCGCCTGGATGAAGCTGAACAAATCGCCATGAAGGGTGGCAAGAAGCAAGTCCAGAAACTGGAAGCCAGGGTTGGTAACCAAAATACTTTTTTAAAGGAAATTTACTTGCATTATTATAGATTGGGCCTAACATGAGCTAATCTTTGCAGGTGAGAGAGCTGGAAAGCGAGGTGGAGCTAGAACAGAGAAAGGCCAGTGATTCTGTGAAGGGAATTCGGAAATATGAGAGACGCATCAAGGAGCTCACTTACCAGGTGGACCACTACCTCCCATGAGAAAGACTAATTGAATTGTCCGAAAAATATTAGTACAGAGAACTTTGCATTATCTAGCCGTAAAATGCATGACGTAGTAAAAATGAAACATCCTGACTATTAAGCATCTATTGCACATCATATGCAATCAACCTGCAATCAATGTGATCTCTCTTCTGACACCTACAGTGGGATTTGACAGGCAAATTCCTATAAGGCCAATTTTTTCTTTTCAATTCTCTCTCGCAGACTGAAGAGGATCGTAAAAATCTGGCCCGTCTTCAGGACTTGGTAGACAAACTGCAGCTCAAAGTTAAATCCTACAAGAGAGCAGCAGAGGAAGCTGTAAGCAATCGTTCAAACATCCGGCTATACTTTTTAACATACTGCCCTTTTTATTTTCTCCTAATACAAATATGCACTCTTTATATTACAGGAGGAGCAGGCCAACTCAAATATGACCAAGTTCCGCAAGATTCAGCACGAGCTGGATGAGGCAGAGGAGAGGGCTGATATTGCAGAGTCTCAGGTCAACAAGTTGAGAGCTAAAAGTCGTGACACAGGAAAGGTGAGTAAAAATAAAAAAGGTGCTTATAAGATCACAACACAGGATTAAAACAGCAGGAGTAGTTATTTGATAAAACAACTTGCATTTTCATATAAACCCATTCAAACCTGTTTAGTAGATCAGACAGAATATGTCTCAAAACAGAAGTTAAACATATACAGAAAATGCTGGACTTAATATAACATAAGAGGAACTGGTTGAACAAATGAAAAACAGCAGCTTAAACAGTCGGAGCATGTTGAAATAGTATTACTGACAAAAACACTTTTACCTTCCATGTTTACCTTATCCTTATTTTTCCTTTTTCTATCTTCCAGAAAGGACATGATGAAGAGTGAAGCTCTCACGTGAACTTTTCTCAAAAGCGTGTCTTCTGTTACTCTTCATGAGTTGTTTGCCTGTAGCTGAATAGAATAAAGTTCATGTGCAGTTAAACTCTTTTGTCTTGCTTTTGTCTTGTTTGTTTGGTCAATGTGATATGAGATTACCTGAACTATCAATTTCATCCCACACAACAGAGGTCTGATCTGAGTCTCAGAAGTGTGGAACTGATACAGCTGTAGTACAGATCTAAACTGCTACAAGACGTTAAGTCATTAAGTGCTTACTTGTGTATTCAAATGAACATCCATATCAGTTGTTCTCAACCCTGTTCCTGGAGGACCCCCCGCCCTGCACATTTTTTTGTCTTCCTGCCAAAACACACCCACTGCAGTGGGATAAGGTGTATCTGGAGCAGAGCAAACACTAAAATGTTTAGTGTATTTTATGTTTTCATGTGTATTCAGAAAATTATAATACTGTTGAATATCGTCGCTGTCAAGAAAAAAACATATGTCTCCAAAATAATGACTTTGCAGGAGAAGCCAAAAAAATTAGCAAAACATAGATACATATTTTCTTTGGACAGTGACAAAATAAAATTTCAGAACATGCTTAAAAAATATATATGAGAATGAGATCCATGAAAAACATGCTTGTAATTCCAAAAGTTATTTATGATGTGATAACACAAGCATTTAATATAAGAAGACAGAATTTCTAAACAATATGAACTGTCACTGCATCTGATGTCATCTGATTTTAAGATCTATAAAACTAAAAAACAGACAAACCATGGTCTATGAAACAGGCCCTTGATCTCACTTTCGTTATGTCCAAATATTTTGAAATGTAACTTCGTTCTTCTTAAATAATTCTATTTTGGTGTCACAGGAGACTGAATGAAGCCTGCTGTTAATACAGAGTACAGAATCTAATGCAACAGCTTTTGTTAAAGCAGTATACATTGTGAGGCAGGCAATTAACATGGTTTCATCCCAGCAAACACACAGCATTGCTACAAAGTAGTCAAAGGGTGGCGCTGTTTACATTGTCAGAATAAGGTTGTCACAATGTTATCACAACTTTCCAGGCACAACATAGGTAGTCAGTCAGAGCTCGGATGTGAAGGAGCATGTGTTCACTGCTTTATGCTTTACGATGCTGTCCGATCTGTAACCCACAACAATTTGCTCTGAATTATATATATATATATATATATATATATATATATATATATATATATATATATATATATATATATATATATATATATATATATATTACAAATACTCAGAAACCTTTTGCTACAATTCCAACGCTATGAATTAGTAACTAAATTACTGTCATCTTATTAATATCTTATTATTTCATGTGCCCCGCAAAAGCTGTATTTCTTTGTCTGTGTGTAGTCTCCGTTCTCTAATAGTGCACACTACATAGGGAGTTTGAAAACACCAAGCAAACACCAAGCAAAGCCGCCTAACTCTGTGTTTTCATTTGTTTGAAAAAAGCAGGATCGCTCGTCAACCGAACAGAGAAGCGTGCAAATATATACGTGATTACTACTGAAGAGTATGGACATTTTAAAACTCAACTACAAGTTTAAACAGCTCAAACAGAATACACATATGCGCTACACACCGGAGAGTGGCGGTGTTGAAGTTCGTGACAACGGTGCGCATGCGCAGTGCGAACCGGACAACAACCACAGACCATCTCAGTCACGGCATCGCCAGACTGTTTATCATGTATGTTTGAACCCAGCACAGATTTTATATATCAAATTAAACTAGAGAAACTACTGATTTAGACCACAACAGTTAGAACATTTAACCCCCATTAATATGAGCTAGCACCAAGCTAAAACCTACATGTGAAATTGCACTGTCTGACTTGAAAATCAGATTGTATTACATAAACACACGTAGTTTTGTCAGAAGTACGTAGACAAGTTTAGCCACCAGGACCGCAGCGGCACCACGGCCTCATAATATTAACATTTTTGAGGCCAAAACAAGTAGTTGTTTATCATAAATACTACACACTACATTTAACTCACTTCTATTGTGTTCTCCATGTTTCAGGTTCACTGTCTCTCTGTAGGACTGAATCTAACGTTACTCCTCTGCTTCATGGCGCGCGAGGCATCTTCAGGTAACGGCTCAGTAATTAATAAACGGTCAATCAAGCTGAGGCAATTATTTAAACTGACTGTTTATTAAAATTGCGGGTATCTAACTGACATGGACTCCGCGACAACCGAGTAAATGAGCATAAGCTAGCGAGCTAACACGAAGTGACAGAAAAGTGGTTTTTATGTTTTACCTCCGCTCTTCTGCGCTGCGACCCCGAAAAGAACCGGTTCCTGAATTTCACACATTCTTGAATCGTGAGTCGACTCCGGACTCCACACAGTGACGTTCAGCTGTCAGGCTTCTGTGGTGTGAGGGACAACATTTCAACAATCTTTCAACAACCTTAAGCCCCGTTAGAGTCTATAATATACAGAGTACTCTGTGCTCTGTCTTTGCCCTTTGATGTCCTTCTGTGACTTCGTTTGAAATTGTTATGTGGAATTGTCCCTTAGATGATAATATTAATAATAATAATAATAATAATAATAATAATAATAATAATAATAATAATAATAATAATAACAGTAATGCTTCTAATAGGCATAGTTCTACTACTACTACTACTACTACTACTACTACTAATAATAATAATAATAATATTTTTTCACTCATTAAAATAAAATGCATGTAACAGTTTTCTTTATAAGACAGGGTTTCCTTTATATATATTTTACCAATGCAGTGTTCATTAAAGTTTACAAATCCTAGTCCTGGTGTTTCCCCTCCTCCAACACACCCAATTGAGCCAACCGGCAGCTTGTTAACTAGCTAATGAGGTGAATTTGAAGTGTGCAAAGTGGGGAAAAAGCAAAGAAAAGTGTGTGAAGCATGGGGTCCCTAAAACAAGAACTGGCAAAACCTCTTATAAAATAGGAAAACATCATAGATATATTGATTTGATACCTCACTTTTATTCTGAAATGTAATATAATATAAATAATAATAATATTAAATTACTTCAACCCTATTGGACATAGACTTTGTCAAGTAAGAGATATGTAGAGCCAAGCTGTTTATATTTGCCTGTACAGTCTGAATATTAAATATAAACATAAATGAATATTTAAATATTAATGTGTCTTACCATATACTTTAATACAAAGTCACTTAACCTGTATTGGAGAGAGAAAGAGAGAGAGAGAGCACAAGTGAACTGATTAAGCAATGTTGATTCAGCATCCACTACAAGAACTTGACATTCATTTCCCTTAAATCAGTAACTGCTAACTTTCCCATGCGTCTGTAACATCTAATACATACATAGCACATACGGCACCTACACATGCACACAGCTGCTCATACATTTGTTGAAGAAAACCGTCAGAAAAAGAAAAGCAAGCAATGTCAAACTCACCGGTTTCCCTACTCCTCTCAGAGAATTTGAAAAGCTACAGTCCTTCTGTTATACAAGTGACCACAAGGGTGTAAAAGGAAGTGAAGAACTACTGTCCAGAGTTAGTGATGCTGTAACTAGAGCTGTGGTGTTGATTGAAGGAGGAGCTGGCATGGAACAGAGAGGAGGAGGTGTCCAAAGATTCACTTAAGAAAGCACAAGGCAGCACCCTTCAATCACTCAGCTGTATTAGGTGCCATTGTGCATGCATAATTTGATGAGGGTCTCAGGCACACAAAGTAGTGTAAATGGCACATTTGACACGTTTTAAAGCTCCTGTTTTCTCGCATTTCATTGTTGCTTCAGTCAATCATGATGTAGGAAAGAAAACAGCCTCTTTATACATTTACAGGGTCTGTATGTATGCTTATCTGACAGAAGAGTTTGAAATAAACTTATCACTGCGGCCTAAATAAAACTTTGTATCTTGACAAAATGTGAAAAAATACTGGCAGCAGTTTCATGATGAACGGCCCAAAAGAAATGGTCCCAAAGTTCTTGGAAAAAAGTCTGGTTTCATTGACTTATGTTAAAGTATGTTTTTTCTCCTTTTGCTGTGGAGTCTTCGTCATCATCGTGCAGTAATATTTTAATGAAATGACTGAATTAAGGCAGACCATTAAAACCTTTTTTACTTCCTAATTTGCATTTAGGCCACTGATAAATTGGTCTCCACTCTAGGTGTGTCCTATCCTTCATCAAGATACTAATGTGCAGGCATGCTCCCTCAAAAGGCCTTGTAACCTAAGTAGCTTGCAGGGGCCAAAAAGGGTGCCAGAATTCGCAAGGTGCTATGATTTATGTGGGACCTTCGCGCAAAGACCACCTGCTGCCACTCAGATCTCAATGCACCACACCAGCATAGCTGCTCTTCTCAATCAGACAGAGGCACTCAGGAGGAATTTCACAGGGTTATCTTCGTCCTCAAGGACAAAAGGAAGGAAACAATGCTGCATAAACAAGTCACTGTTCCACCAGCTGAAAGGACAGCAACAGACATCCAGGTCTATATGAATCAAAGACCCAGGGACGTGCTAAGAACATGCCTATTGTCTTTTCTTTCATAGGTGGAGCACCATGTTCTTTTTTTATATCGAACAGGTGATGCTTTGATGTCAGAAAAAGCACTGCCTTGTAAAAGTCAAAAAGTATATTTCACATGTACAGTCTGTGTCTGCCTTCTTGTATTCACAACAAAGGCAATCTAGTGGCAACTACTGAATCTAATACATTTTAATAGAGACATTAAGAAAAGAGGAGTGTTCTGCCTGTTTGGATGTTCCACTAGATAAGTAAGGCCTGGTGTGCTCTGTGTGCTGTGAGATATGTTACAACAAATATCATTAAAATCATACTTGAACACCGATTCTCTGATGTTTTGATTTGTTTATGTCAGTGGTGTAAGAATATACTGATAGACTTCACTACTGCAATACTACATGTGATAATTAATTAATTAAAAAAACGCAGTATTAGTTATTAATGAATAGTTTATATGCCGATAGACAGTGGTTCATTTGTTTTGTGTTGTATTTAAATCCTCGAATAGATAGCACTTTTGTAATTAACTTCAGCCACTAGACTTTTTCCACTCCAACATAAACAAGGGCACACCTCCAACATTAGCATTAACAAAACTTTGCATATGATGGTGTATTTTTGTACATATACAGTTTTTCTAATATTAGATTTAAAACAATAGCTATATATCGCTTCAATTACAGCATCACAGTGTAGCACAATGCATTAAATTGCAGCTACACCACCCCAGTGGTCACTTACTTTGCTCCTGGTCCCTGACTGACACCACACAATCTATCAAATCCATCTTTAGAAGTCTTTGATTAGCTAAATGATACGCAACAGGTCTGGGTTGGAGGTGAATCCTGTATGAATTTTGTCTAAAGCTTCATGATGCTAATGTTTACAGAGAATATGCTGATCATAGCGTCAATGCTTTTGCAAATACTGGTCTAATAAAGGTCTTGTGATATATACGTAAATAGAAATGCACTTTGTATGAATGTGTCGACTCTGGTTCATTTAGGGCTTCTCAAAACACTGAGGGTGTATGTTTCAGGAGCATGTTCACTATGCTGTAGGCTCTTTCTAGAACGTGCGACATAGAGCTGGGCATCAGATTTGTCTTTAGGCCCCTGAGGACTCAATCAGGTCATATGAGTTTATGCATACTGTAAAATAAAGACAGCAGCCTCCCTTGGTACTCTCTTGGCAACTCAAACGGCAAATGCTTAGCGTTCTCTATCACAAATGTTGAGGCACTTGTCAATGCTCCATGGCTTATAGTATTAAATGATGCTGTGGCAGACCTCTTGTAGTGAAACATTCGAAACTATTTCAATACAAAATGTGCACTTCAAATTGTACAGGTTCATCTGACTTAGATACTCAGAATAACAGTTTAACTTTTAAGTAGGAGGTTTTAAATAGTAAATATTGGAGCATTTCTGTCTAATTTATTCATTTAAATGTATTTATTTAGTCATTCAGAGTGGTTTGATGTAAAAGATGGCATTCTGGAGAAAGCTACTCAGAACTGTTAATGTTGGTGGTGAACGGAACCAGACATCTCACAAGGCTAATGTCCATAAAACTACACAAAGAAGTTATATATATATTGTTAAATGCCTAAAACTTTGCCTTATAATGGTTTACAAAAAGCTTTAAGTCTAAAATACATTTTTGAAGTACGTAGAAGGTAATGTCACATGCAAAATGCACATGCACTGTTTACAACAAAATTGTAAAAAAAGAAAGCTATTCCTCTTCAGAGGAATTTGGTGTAAAATTACAGTTTATTTGCAGAATTTAACATATCAGTATAAAAAATGTGGCCTGTGCAAATGTTATGACATATTCGAAATTTAATTTTCCCCATATATTAAACCCAGAAAATAAACAGAAATTGTAAACTAAAATGTGTAGTCATATTTATGTTGTATTTGTCATGTGGTATGTTGTGAATATGGTGTAGATGTGTTCTCTGTAGAGGATTTAACATCTTACACTTATAAAATCAACAAAGCATCATTTGACCAAAGATGTTCTAACTACTGCATAAGACTATGTATGCAAGTTGATGTAAATAATTTCATTTAAATAAATCAAATTTAATCAAATAAAATGATTTAATTACATTTATACAGAAACTTTTCCACCTACAGCAATAAGAATTATCTATTTTTTGTCATGGCATCACTTTGGAAGCATAGTGATGCTCAGTACCAAAAACTATTTGTGATATTGTAAAAACCCAAGACCCAAGTAGTTTCTTTCTTTCCCAACAGCAGTTACTTGGTGAAACTGGTGATGAGATTGGTGATGAAAGAGAACATAACAGTAACAAAAATCAGGACGATTCACAGAACTTACCTTTAGTGTGTTTTATTTCATCTTTTCTATCTTTCAGATATTTTTAAAGTCTTAAAACTAAGTTAACTGAGTTTCCACTTAAAGTTTTGCATCTAATGCTGTATATATGTTTATATATGTATATGTATGTATATATGCTAACTATTAAGCGTTACCTTACTTGAATTAAAGCTGTGAATTTGCAAGTTTCAACAGTGAGCCACCTGGGGGCATCTCCCTCTCAGCACATGCAGTGATAAAGACAGATGGCAAGTTAAGAGTCATCACTGAACAAACAGATCTCCTACTGGAAGTGACTGTGTGCAAAATGAGGGTGGGAAGATTTTATAAAGACAAATGGACTTGCCCTGCATGCTGAGTCTGTGTGACATGTTTTAGGTTTGAATGTGCATGAGAAATGCAAAAGACACATGACATAAGGCCAATCAAGCAAATATTTAAAATATACTACATATGAGTCATAAAGTAGAACTCATTCCCAGTTTCATGAGAAAAGGCCTGTCTTGCACACATTTAACATGTATAATTTTATCAAGATGAAGAAGAGTCACAGTACAAATAAATATCATTGTATATTTCTATAACAAAAAAGCAGAAGGGCAAGTAACCTTACAGGCAGAGAAGGGCAAGAACATGATTCTTTCAACTAGGGAACGCAAAGGATTACTGAAAGCATGTGTTCAAGCAAAGGGCCTACTGTATCTCCAATAGCAGCCTATCCATTGTTCACTATGTACAAAGGGTTACGTTGGTGGCCTTGCACAGCTGGGGGTGTTGAGAATTTGAGGGACTTACACAGCTGAGAATTGTATCCTTAAGTGTCACTATGGACTTCAGGATGGAATGTTCCACCTATAGCAGCTAATTGAGGAAGCCACAGGCTAGTGGCATGGTGTGAGGGTGTTAGTCCTTAGCATAATCTTCAAGAAGTCACAGGACCCTCTGGTGCTTAAAATAATTGTTTTAGCACCTGGTAGTCTCCTTCACAGTTCCTTCACAGTTTGCTTAACATGACATCTTGGCAGCTTTCTTAACCTCTTGACTTGGAGAAGCATGCCTGGATTTATCAAGGGCTTAGAACCTTTTAGTCAGCTCCTCACAAACTACTTGAGCTCTCTTTCACTCCAGTTTTCCACTGCGTAGATGAAATTACATTCTTACATATTCAGTTCAACCCTGGCTGCTGTGTGAGTGTGAATCTTTTGTTTGCAAGCGTGAATTGGCCACCTTGACAAAGTGGAGAATTCTGTCTTACTTGCACTTGACCCATAAAACCCTACAACAGAACTCCCAGCACACTTTACTGGGTTTGCAATGTTAAAAACATCATCATCTATTACATATAACAAAGGCTAGCTCCCACCAATGATTACATTAACACTTACAATAAATAGAACACTGGTTAGTCCTTATGTAGCATATATTCCACATTACATGTATTATTTCAAAAAAGTTGTGGATGCGCTAAATCATTTAGAAATCATTTGGATTAGATTTGTACCAAGGTGGGGTTTGTTACTTTCATTTTAAGTTTTATTTTTCAACACATTCATATTCATTTTGGGTTTTTTTTAACTCAAAAATAGTGGGTAATGTAAATAAACTGTAAATGTAAAGAAATTGTCACTAGATTATATAATGATCATAAGAAGTCAAATGAAAACCAGAATCTTTGAAATATCTAAAGGAATATTAAAAGGATTTCTTAGTATTTGCTATGTCCCCCCCTGTACTCATACATACATACATACATACATACATACATAGCACTTAGTTAGTTACTTTATTCAGTTTCTTTTTAATTTCCATATTGTCCAGAAGGCCATATCACACAGCCCAACACACTGATTTTATTTATTTTCTTCACATAACATTTTCATAGAGTAGTATATCTCTTTACATCTATCTGAATGTATTTTGCAATGAATGCAGGGATGCAGCAGATTCAAAGTATAAGTATATGAACATGACAAAACTACTATTCGTCTTTTTTATAATGCACCAAATTTGAATACTATTAGTAAAGGTAGCTTCAAGATGGTATAACTGGTAATCTGTCACTGAGTCCAACTGTCCAACAGTGCATCAGAAAGATTAATTCATGCCTAAATCACGTATTTGCAGGAAATAATGTTACAACATATCAGTCTTTAAGAGAAGGAATCAGCATATAGTCCTTCATGGGCACTAAGACCTTTGTAAACAGACTGCAGCTGCCACACGTCCTCATATAGAACACCGCCTCAAAGGCTCCCTATAGTAAATGGAAGAACGTCTAAAAATTAAACAAGGTCATCTTTGTCCTCTAGGATGGAGACTGAAACAATGCCGCGTCAACTAGAGGTCTGAAGAGTTAAGCATTACTGCCACGCTTGGTAACAAGTGGAACACAGGCCTCAGCTGACTGTTCTGCAGCACAAAGACAGAAACTGTTAATTGTTTAATCCATTCATCAAAGTGTCTCTTGCCAAAGATTTAGCAATGCTGTCCCACGTCAGATTTCATGAATAAGGCCATAAATATTTAGCCAGTGCAGAAATGCTAACAATAAATATTCTACAATAAATATGTATGTATGATTAAACATTGTATTAATTAATAATATGTAAGGCCTTATTGGTCACTAACTATTCACAGTGCAACAAAAGCACTCATATGTCATTAATAGAGTAATCAATATTTAATTAGGAATAACAGTCTAACAGAAAGGATATAGAATGTCTCAGTCAGAACCAAATAAAACAACTGGGTTATTGCTTCCCTGACTGTATTAAACTATAGAATTCAATTAAGCATGACAGCACTGGAAGTGTCAGTCTTAGATGGAGAGAGGCAGCTTGCTGCTTAAAGGAGCAAACCAAAATAGACATTCTGACATCCAGTGATGCTGGTGTTGACCTGTCACAACGTCGTAAAGGCAGTGCCAAATAAGGGTGGTGGCGATGCAAACCTCCTCCAATCACTTGAAGGTTTTGTCCTCAAATTAACTGGACCAGTCATGGTCATCCATGCAAATGACCATTTTGGGATGATCAACTCCCTTTAAAAAGGGAGCAGTTCTTCTCCACAGACACAGTCCACAGGACAGCCTGAAGGTAAGGCAGCCTACCAGCAGTGCAAGGTTCTTGTGGTTTATGTGGAGCATTGTGGAGTCTTCAGTCATCCCCAAATGACAGAAAACATTTAGATTGATTTGCCCTTCAGTGCATTCATCCTATTCATGCTGTAGATGATACTGTATGTAACAACACTCTATTGTTCATGATCAAAATTGATTATTTCTTTGTTTCATTCCCAGCATAACATCAACTGTACAGCAGGTAGGAACAGTCCCTAGACTTCAGGATGAGTGACTCGGTCATGGCGGAGTTTGGAGCCTCTGCTCCGTTTCTGCGTAAGTCAGAACAGGAGCGTTTGGAGGCCCAAACCCGCCCCTTTGACATGAAGAAGGAATGCTTTGTGCCGGACCCTGAAGTTGAGTACGTCAAGGCCTCCATCACCAGCAGAGACGGAGACAAAGTCACCGTTGACACTGAGTTTGGAAAGGTAGATATGTTGGTCCAGCTGAATCGAACAACTTGAGCATCACTTTAGTTCTATGAACTAAGATTGTTGTTCTTTTCTTTTTTACAGACTGTGACTGTCAAGGAGTGCGATGTTCATCCCCAGAACCCGCCAAAGTTCGATAAAATTGAGGACATGGCGATGTTCACCTTCCTGCACGAGCCTGCTGTGCTGTTTAACCTCAAAGAGCGTTATGCAGCCTGGATGATCTACGTGAGTTAAGAGCAGTCTACAACATAAGAACCAAAACTACCAACAACCAAGGTACAGGTATCATCTTCACTTAGACTTAACTCATTTCCTCGATTTCTCTCTCTCTACTTGCAGACCTACTCTGGGCTTTTCTGTGTAACTGTCAACCCCTACAAGTGGTTGCCTGTGTACAACCAAGAAGTTGTCGTTGCCTACAGAGGCAAGAAGAGGACAGAAGCCCCTCCCCACATCTTCTCCATCTCTGACAACGCCTACCAGTACATGCTGTCAGGTAAACCTACCACACTGTGATACATCATATCCACTTATGTATAATTGTGCACATCAATGTTCAAAATGTCTTTTTATGTTCTACCCATACAGACAGAGAGAACCAGTCTGTTCTTATCACGTGAGTACAGAACATGTCACATTTCTAAGCAATTTATATTTAATTTTAATTTTAATAACTGACTCTCAATTCTACTCCCCTCTAGTGGAGAATCTGGTGCAGGAAAGACTGTGAACACCAAAAGAGTAATCCAGTACTTTGCCAGTATTGCAGCAACATCTGGCAAGAAAGATCCAGCCATGGAGAAAAAGGTGACTTAGTAGTTTTACTCCTATGTTTACCATTATATATATATATATATATATATATATATATATATATATATATATATATATATATATATATATATATATATATATTATAAATTTTATATCAATACTGTAATATCAACAGTTTAAAGCACGTTGATTTTTTACTATAGGGTACTCTGGAGGATCAAATCATCCAGTGTAATCCTGCCCTGGAGTCCTTTGGTAATGCCAAGACCATCAGAAATGACAACTCATCACGATTCGTAAGTTTACTGTATATTAACTATACACGTTTATTTTGTTAGGCTTCAGAGTGCCAGATTTTCATGAACATTGTCTCTACAGGGTAAATTCATCCGTATCCACTTTGGTGTCAGTGGAAAGTTGGCTTCCGCTGATATTGAGACCTGTAAGTATAATTTTCCATCATACATGTTTTCCAAAGACTGAATTTGTATTCAAATACTATGAAAAATCTAATTTCTCACCTATTCATTTCCATCTAGATCTTCTGGAGAAGTCCCGTGTCACTTATCAGCTTAAAGCTGAGAGAGACTACCACATCTTCTACCAGATCCTGTCTCAGAGGAAGCCTGAGCTGTTGGGTAGGTGCAGTGTTCCTAGTACAATGAGTGTTATTTTATTTATTCTTTATATGATACCCTTGAGCTACAGATTGTGTTAACAACTGGCTTCAGCGCTCATGTATGATACATAACAAAATGTTGCAAAATAATGGTATCACATTATCAAAGTGTTTTCACTTTGACATACACTGAGCTACAGTTGTTATAACATGCTATTTAATGACTGAACTGAAAAAGGATTTTTACACATTAAAATGAGTGCATTTGTGCTTGTCTCGCAGAGATGTTGCTCATCACCAACAACCCTTACGACTACGCCTACATCTCCCAAGGAGAGACACAAGTCGCGTCTATTAATGATGCTGATGAGCTTACTGCTACTGATGTGAGTGTGAAACTTCACAGCAACTTTCAGGCCATGTGTTGTACTCACTCTACAACGTGTTGTGTTGTACTCACTCTACAATGTTTATTCGGCCAACAGGAAGCTTTTGATGTGCTGGGCTTTACTCAAGAGGAGAAGAACGGCATCTACAAGCTGACTGGTGCCATCATGCACTTTGGCAACACAAAGTTCAAGCAGAAGCAGAGAGAGGAGCAGGCTGAGGCTGATGGCACTGAGGGTCAGTGCTGATTGGAGTCTAAACATAAAATACATTCAAGATCTCCATCAGACACCTTCACAAGGGCACATGTTTAAATTCATCTCAATTTTTTTCACATCTTGAACAGATACTGACAAAGTCGCATACCTGATGGGCCTAAACTCTGCCGATCTGATTAAGGGTCTGTGTCACCCAAGAGTCAAAGTAGGAAACGAGTGGGTCACCAAAGGGCAGAATGTACAGCAGGTAATTATGCTGGCTATTATTTATTTATTTAATTATTTTTAGAAAGTGAGTTTAGAAGGTGTTGCTGTTTCTGATTAATATATGTGTTCTTCTTTCTATAGGTGTATTATGCCATTGGTGCACTGTCTAAGTCAGTGTACGAGAAGATGTTCCTTTGGATGGTGGTGAGAATTAACCAGTCTTTGGACACCAAGCAGCCTCGCCAGTACTTCATTGGTGTGCTGGATATCGCTGGTTTTGAGATTTTTGATGTATGTAATCCTTCATTCATTTTTATGATATTGATATTTGCTCTGGCATGTTTTATGTTTCATCTACTTTAATGATGCTGCATTTCTTCTCCAGTTCAACACCTTTGAGCAGCTGTGCATCAACTTCACTAATGAGAAGTTGCAGCAGTTCTTCAACCACCACATGTTTGTGCTGGAACAAGAAGAGTATAAGAAGGAGGGTATTGACTGGGAGTTCATTGACTTCGGCATGGACTTGCAGGCTTGCATTGAGCTTATTGAAAAGGTATGTAAACACAAAGCATAGCAACCGCACACCATTATATTCCCTCAACCATGCTTCAGAGTGTTTTGGCATCATGCTTTAGGCATCTTTGTAGACACTGATTGTTTAAACTATTTGTGTGCATGGAACTGTCAAATGTTGTGTTTGTTGTTTGACTACCTTTGATTAAGATCATATAACTATTTAGGGAGACATTCATAAAGTAATTCGTAGAAATAAGAATACATTTAATGTATGACAACTATATGGCTTAATTTAAATGGATAATAAATATTTCTATTTTTTTACATTTCAGCCCATGGGTATCATGTCCATCCTTGAAGAGGAGTGCATGTTCCCCAAGGCCAGTGACGCCACATTCAAAGCTAAGCTGTACGACAACCACTTGGGTAAAAATCCCAACTTCCAGAAGCCCAGGATTGTGAAGGGTAGACCAGAGGCTCACTTTGCCTTGGTTCACTATGCTGGCACTGTTGACTACAACATCAACAACTGGCTGGTGAAGAACAAGGATCCCCTCAATGAAACTGTTGTGGGACTTTTCCAGAAGTCAACTCTAAAGTTGTTGTCTTTCCTGTTTGCTGGCTATGCTGGTGCTGACTCAGGTAAGCACATATGCAAAATGACATAGATGGATTATAATTAGAATTGAATGCAAAAGTTAAACTGAAAAAAATGAAAATTGTTCATTAAAAACAACTTCTTTATGTTAAACAGCTATGGAATCAGGTGGTGGAAAGGGCAAAGGTGGTGGAAAAAAGAAGGGTTCATCATTCCAGACTGTGTCTGCGCTCCACAGGGTAAAACACTGACCTACCGTTCACCACTTGGGAAACAAATAATAATAATAATACAACAGAGTAACAATAAACACTCCTTCTTATATCGTCTATAGGAGAACTTGAACAAGCTGATGGCCAACTTGAGGTCCACTCACCCCCACTTTGTGCGTTGCCTGATCCCCAATGAGACTAAGACTCCAGGAGTGATGGAAAATCCTCTTGTTATGCACCAGCTGCGTTGTAACGGTGTGCTGGAAGGCATCAGAATCTGCAGAAAGGGCTTCCCCAACAGGATCCTCTATGGTGACTTTAAGCAACGGTGAGACTTCTCATTAAAATTAAGCTTTTCATTTTTTATGAGCTTTTACATGTGAGTACTGCTATAAGTAGTCAGGTATTAAGTTGCCAGTTGTTTGTCCATTTTCAGTTACCGTATCCTGAATCCTGCTGCTATTCCTGAGGGACAGTTCATTGACAATAAGAAGGGTGCAGAAAAACTGCTTGGCTCTCTGGACATTGACCACAACCAGTACAAGCTGGGACACACAAAGGTATGTAACATCCTCATGTAACATCCTCAGCATCCACTGTTCGTCTTAGACACATCATCCCTAATGATGTTTATATTACTCTCTTGTAGGTGTTCTTCAAGGCTGGTCTTCTTGGTACGCTTGAGGAGATGCGAGATGATCGTCTTGCTCTTATTATCACTGGTATTCAATCTAGAGCACGTGGTTTTCTTTCAAGAATTGAATTCCAGAAGATCGTAGAAAGGAGGTAAAACCTGACCAAAATATCAATTATATTTTCTTCATGTTTTTAAGCCCAGCTCACAGTGGTCTTGATTTGATCTCTGCAGGGATTCCTTGCTGGTAATCCAGTGGAACGTCCGTGCTTTCATGGGTGTCAAGAATTGGCCCTGGATGAAGCTGTACTTCAAGATCAAACCTTTGCTGAAATCAGCTGAGGCTGAGAAAGAAATGGCCAACATGAAGGAAGAATTCACAAAACTGAAGGAGGCCTATGCTAAATCTGAGGCCCGCAGGAAGGAACTGGAAGAAAAGATGGTTTCACTTATCCAAGAGAAGAATGACCTACAACTACAAGTGCAATCTGTAAGTTTACAGTATCATACCATATATATATTTATGTATATATATCTATATATAAAAATACCTCATACCATGAGTCTTCATGCCCCCTTAACATATCTGTATCTGTATTTTTGCCATCTAGGAGCAAGATAATCTCTCAGATGCTGAAGAGAGGTGTGAGGGTCTGATCAAGAGCAAGATCCAACTTGAAGCCAAAGTCAAAGAGCTGACTGAAAGGCTAGAAGATGAAGAAGAGATGAATGCTGAGCTAACTGCTAAGAAGAGAAAGCTGGAGGACGAATGCTCTGAGCTTAAGAAGGATATTGATGATCTGGAGCTTACTCTGGCCAAAGTGGAGAAAGAGAAGCATGCCACTGAGAATAAGGTTTGACTTGTACCTTGAATGTGTTGTTCATCAAAAATATGAGATTTGGCTTGCATACTAATGTTCTAGTGTTCCTTAGGTCAAAAATCTGACTGAGGAGATGGCAGCTCTGGATGAAATCATTGCCAAGCTCACTAAGGAGAAGAAGGCATTGCAAGAGGCTCACCAGCAAACACTGGATGATCTCCAGAGTGAGGAGGACAAAGTCAACTCACTGACTAAGGCCAAAGCCAAGCTTGAGCAGCAAGTCGATGATGTATGTTCAGATTTATATTGTTCATTGCATGAATGTTCCATGAAAACTGATAAAAGGTGTCTTAACAACATGTAACTCTTGCCTTTCTTGACCAGCTTGAAGGGTCTCTAGAACAAGAAAAGAAGGTACGCATGGATCTTGAGAGAGCTAAGAGAAAGTTGGAAGGTGACTTAAAGTTGACCCAGGAAAACATCATGGACCTAGAGAATGATAAACAGCAGATGGAGGAGAAGCTAAAGAAGTAAGATCCTAACTTCAAGCTGAATATCTATTTATATATGCATTTAGATATATATATGCATTTATTTAAATGTTTTTTTTTCACTCTGCAGGAAAGACTTTGAAATTAGTCAGCTGAACAGCAAAATTGAGGATGAACAAGCAGTATGTGCCCAGCTCCAGAAGAAACTGAAGGAACTGCAGGTAACGTGTGAAGATATTATTAAAATGAAAGCTTCTGCTTTTATTTTCATTTAACCAATGCTTACGTTTTTTAAATTCTCCTTATCTCTAGGCACGCATTGAGGAGTTAGAAGAAGAGTTGGAGGCAGAAAGAGCCGCCCGGGCCAAGGTTGAGAAGCAGAGGGCAGACTTGGCCAGAGAGCTGGAGGAGATCAGTGAGAGACTGGAGGAGGCCGGTGGTGCCACTGCTGCCCAGATTGAAATGAACAAGAAGAGAGAGGCTGAATTCCAGAAACTACGCAGAGACCTTGAAGAGGCCACTCTGCAACACGAGGCCACTGCTGCTACACTGAGGAAGAAAAATGCTGATAGTGTGGCTGATCTGGGAGAGCAGATCGACAACCTCCAGCGTGTGAAGCAGAAGCTAGAAAAGGAAAAGACTGAGCTCAAGCTGGAACTTGATGACGTGGTCTCCAACATGGAGCAGATTGCGAAGTCAAAGGTTGGTAATATTATGCAATCCATTTGTTAGTATGAAACACTGTTCCATGGCTGGACATAATTAAACACATGAACTAATATTATACCTTGTTGCCTTTTAGACAAACTTGGAGAAAATGTGCAGAACTTTGGAGGACCAAATGAGTGAATATCGAGTAAAGGCAGAGGAAGGCCAACGTACAATCAATGATTTCACCATGCAGAAAGCCAAGCTTCAAACTGAAAATGGCAAGTACATAATCATTGCTAGATTTATGATCTAATCCAAGAACAGAATCAAATAAACTGAAATATTCTGGTTATTTCATTCAGGTGAGCTTTCCAGACAGCTAGAAGAGAAAGACTCCTTGGTTTCCCAGCTTACTAGAAGCAAGCAGTCCTACACTCAGCAAATTGAGGACCTCAAGAGACAGCTAGAAGAGGAAGTCAAGGTAACTTAGACAACTCATGCATAAGTGATGTAAAATCAGATTTTCCACACTACAGTATGTAACATTTCTACTTCAAATATGTGACCAGGCTAAGAACGCCCTGGCCCATGCAGTGCAGTCAGCTCGCCATGATTCTGACCTGCTGAGGGAGCAATTTGAGGAGGAGCAGGAAGCCAAAGCTGAGCTGCAGCGCAGTCTCTCCAAGGCCAACTCTGAGGTGGCTCAGTGGAGGACCAAGTATGAAACTGATGCCATTCAGAGAACAGAGGAACTGGAGGATGCAAAGTAAGTGATAAGACACTACTTTACAGTATTACCAGTATTAGAAGAGGTTATTTTTAAATGAAGTTGAAACTTGTGTTCCTAAACTCTTTCTCTATTTGTCATGCAGGAAGAAACTTGCTCAGCGTCTGCAAGATGCAGAGGAAGCTGTAGAAGCTGTCAATGCCAAGTGCTCCTCACTGGAGAAGACCAAACACAGATTGCAGAATGAGATTGAAGATCTTATGGTTGATGTGGAAAGATCCAACGCTGCTGCTGCTGCTCTGGACAAGAAGCAAAGAAACTTTGACAAGGCTAGCAACTCAAATAGATACTTATTTCTTTAACCTCAAACAAGTGTAGACATTCATAACCATTTAAATATTCTGCTTTACATATTTCAACAGGTTCTGGCAGAGTGGAAGCAGAAGTACGAAGAGTCCCAGACTGAGCTGGAGAGCTCCCAGAAGGAGGCCAGGTCTTTAAGCACTGAGCTCTTCAAGCTGAAGAACTCTTATGAGGAGTCCCTTGATCATCTGGAGACCATGAAAAGGGAGAATAAGAACCTGCAAGGTCAGTAGATTATGTTTACGTATAAAACTGACCAAGCATAAATGAGCAAAATCAATTGTTGACCGAATGGAGCATTTTCTTGTTCAACAGAGGAAATTGCTGATATTAGTGAGCAACTGGGTGAGAGCGGAAAGAGCATCCATGAGCTTGAGAAAATCAGAAAGCAGCTGGAACAAGAAAAGGCTGAAATTCAGGCAGCCCTGGAGGAGGCTGAGGTAAGACGTAAATCATATTGGCTTACATTGTGCATTAACTGAGATTTTACATGAAAATAATAATACTATTTTTCATTCACCATCAAGGGCTCCCTTGAGCATGAGGAGGGCAAAATCCTCAGGGCTCAGCTGGAGTTCAACCAAGTGAAGGCTGATATCGAGCGCAAGCTGGTTGAGAAGGATGAGGAGATGGAGCAGACTAAGAGGAATCAGCAGAGAGTGGTGGACACCCTGCAAAGCTCTCTGGAGTCTGAGACTCGCAGCAGGAATGAAGCACTCAGGATAAAGAAGAAGATGGAGGGAGACCTCAATGAGATGGAGATCCAGCTCAGTCAGGCTAACAGGCAGGCAGCAGAGGCACAGAAGCAACTCAAAGGTCTCCATGGACATCTGAAGGTATGTCCTCAAGTAATATGTTGCCACTTGAGTTGTGTGAGAATCAAGTGTAAATTAATTTGGGTTCAGTGTTTGTTTCTTTGGCAAAAACACTCAGATTATTGTACAACCTGCACTTTACAGGATGCTCAGCTGCAGCTGGACGATGCTCTTCGTGGTAATGACGATCTGAAAGAGAACATTGCTATTGTGGAGAGACGTAACAATCTGCTGCAGGCGGAACTGGATGAGCTGAGATCTCTGGTGGAGCAGACCGAGAGAGGCCGGAAACTGGCTGAGCAGGAACTGCTGGATGTCAGTGAGAGAGTTCAGCTACTGCACTCTCAGGTAAGAATATAAATCAGTCCTTTGCTCACCAGTTCAACACCGTTTGGAAGATATCGTTGTAATAATAGAACTGTGAAATCTTTGTACATAGAATACCAGCCTGCTGAACCAGAAGAAGAAGCTGGAAGGTGACACCTCCCAGCTTCAGACTGAAGTAGAGGAGGCTGTCCAAGAATGCAGGAACGCTGAGGAGAAGGCCAAAAAAGCCATCACTGATGCTGCCATGATGGCAGAGGAGCTAAAGAAGGAGCAGGACACTAGTGCTCACTTAGAACGCATGAAGAAGAACATGGAGCAGACCATCAAGGACCTGCAGCACCGCCTGGATGAAGCTGAACAAATCGCCATGAAGGGTGGCAAGAAGCAAGTCCAGAAACTAGAAGCCAGGGTCGGTAACAAACATGTTTCGTGCATCATTAACATCTGCAATTTCTTCTTTTGAGATTCAACACTGATATCTTTCTTTAAATAGGTGAGAGAACTGGAAAATGAGGTTGAGCTGGAACAAAGGAAGAGTACTGATTCAGTTAAAGGTGTTCGCAAGTACGAGAGACGCATCAAGGAGCTCACGTACCAGGTACAGTGAAAGTCGTTTAAAACGTATCGTCCCAAAATGTCGTATTTCATTAGCAACCAAAATGCAGTTTGAAATACATTATTTAACAAACTATGCAAAAGAAATGTATATCACAATAATATATGTGGAACACATGCTCAGTGAACAGTGTTTACAAATGTAAGTCAGCACATGATGTCTCTAATTATATGCATCTTTTTGCACAGACTGAGGAAGATCGTAAGAATCTGGCCCGCCTGCAAGACCTGGTGGACAAACTGCAGCTGAAGGTTAAGTCTTACAAGAGATCTGCAGAGGAGGCTGTAAGTAAACACAAGAGCACTTCAGTTCATTCTCAGTTTAGTACTTTTCAAACATAGCCAGATGATCCTGAACGTATTCTTGATGTGCTTTTTTACAGGAGGAACAGGCGAACAGCAATCTTGGAAAGTTCCGTAAACTGCAGCACGAGCTGGAAGAAGCAGAAGAGAGGGCTGATATTGCCGAGTCTCAGGTCAACAAGCTGAGAGCCAAAAGCCGTGATACAGGCTCCAAGGTAAACCAAAACACTGGTTTGCAAGACGCATCATAAGCCTAGAGTTTATGTAAAATATCCACACAATAAATGTAATGCTTAGTGTGCATGTGACTATAATAACCATTGCTTTTCCCTTTTATCTAACTTCTCTACCACAGAAAGGGCATGATGAAGAATGAAGCTCTCAATAGGACCATTCTGAAAAGCTCATGAATGTAGTGCTTTGTAATTGTCCACATGCTTAAAATAACGCTCGTAAATAAAGCTTGATTTCTTCACACACTGATTTTGTTTTTCCATTGTTTTTTCCATAGACAGAAAGCACACAGTGCATTAAGGTACAGTATTTAACTAATAGTATGGGTTTGATTTTTTTATGCAAATGATCAAAAATGTATTTGCATATCCATTTCCGTATGCACTTGCTTATATTGTAGCAACTAATACAAAAGAAAGACTACTAGAATTTTGTGTGATGGGATGATTGAAAAGGTATACCAGACTGGCAAACCAGTCATTGAATGGCCTTACAACATAAACAGTGAAGAAATCTTATATCAGTGAGACAGATTTCCTTTAATGGACATGTGACTGGTTAACACTGGTATTATAGCAAAAACATTTGAGAAGTTGTAGATCTTCCACATTTCACCAAAAGCCATGTCAGTCTTTATTTGAAGCTTAAAAAGCTGAATCTTTAAATAGGTTTGATCATTCTAACAGTCATAATTATACGATTAAGCTAAAACAGCTTGACATTGCTTGGTTTACCATGCACAGCATTAGGCCTTATTGATAAGCTGACTAAGCTGCTTCAAGCTATGAGTGAGTTTCAGAAATGTGCAAAAGTCAATGCATTAAGCATAACAACTTCCAAAGAAGCTTGTAAACTGTGACAGCAAAGATGTCTCATTTGTACTTTTGTGCAGAGGCTCTATTTCTCAAGTCCTACTGATGCAAAAGCTAAACAAACAATCAAATGCATTAATACATAACAATGCATACAAACATCCTCAATGTACATTCTTAATAAGCTTGATCTAAATAGAGTTTACAAACTGCAGCAGATAAATCTCCTAAGGAGCAGCTCAACAAATCTATATACAGGACCATCTACGTAGTAAGTAACTGTAATGTAAATACTAAGCTAAAAATCAACTCTAGACTTTATTTAGAACTAATAAAGAGCACCGTCCACATAACATACAGTCAACTACTACACAAATAGTTCATTCTATTATTTTATTTGGTAGGACGCGCCTGCTTGGTTCAGTGACGTAGCAGACATACTGCTAAGGAAGATGAGATGAGTTCTCTCTAACCTTTTGTTCATGACAGATGCAAGAACATCCTAATAATAGTGCAGTGTTTGACAAAAGGGGGCTCAGGTTACAGCTTTCAACACAAGGGTGCCAACCCGTAAGGTACCACTATTTCTTCAATCCCTGCTACAGCACGATGAAAATCCAGATCGCGCAGACAGCTGAGAATGAGACACCATTAAGAATCACGGGGCTTAGAATAGACTACATATATTAAGACTAAGTAAGGTGTTTCACGAGACAGAGCAAGACAATGGCGAAAGATGAGGTCAAGGCAGGCCTGACTTTCCATCAAGCATCTTTGCTGATTGATGACAGGAACAGTATCTCAAATTAAACTATGGCTAAGATCGTTATCCTGACCCGGGTGTACACATACACTACCGCTTAAAAGTTTGGGATCACATTGAAACGTTCTTGTTTTCAATGGAGTATCTTCCTTCTCTAACACAACAATGAACTGACGGGTCTCTAAAGAAAGTTGTTTCTTTCTGGTCATTTTGAGTCTGTCAGCAAGCCATCAACTGCTGATGCTTCAGATACTAAACTAACCTAGAATGTTGTTCTCCCTTTTATAGTCACTTATTAGTAGAAGGTTTTTCAGCTGCGCATCACAATTGAGCAAGAGTGTCCTAACAACCAATTAGTCCAATAACATCCTTAACTTGGATTGGCGGCCGTACCAGGAGATTTAGACAGAGGACTGAGAATTGCTGATAATAGGACTATATGCTAAATAAGCCTCTATACAAGAATAGACTTTAATACAAACATTTTTTATTATAATTTATTCTTTAAAAATCATCTGATACACTTACATTAACAGTGAAATGGACAATATTGTTTGTGAATTGCATGAAATTCTAAAGTGATCCTAAACTTTTGAGCGGTAGTGTATGTTCTAATGAGAACACCAAGTTTCTTCTCAGCACATTTCTACCATCTTAAAGTTATGCTTTTCAGTAAGGACAATTGTGTCTGTCAACCATTCTCCTAATATTGTAGAGTTTGCTCTGCACCTGATGTTAATATTCAGCTAATTAACAAGACCACCTTGAATTGAACTGGTAGTATTAGTGCCAAGAAACACTACAACATTACAATGAACTTGAATGTATACAGCATTAAAAACATTGTACATATTAGTGTACACATGAGATTTCATGAGGTTTCACTTTAAACTCACTTATCATTAATAGAAAGCAGGTCAAAAAAGGTAAAACCCAAAAACGTGAACATAAAAAAAGTATTTGGACATTATTAACCATTCATAAACTTTAATGGGCATGTTTTTGCTAAAAAAAACAATAGCCACCAGAAACACACCAACTGCCTTTTTAATACATAACCAATAAATAATAATACAAAAAAATGAATTAAAAATAAAATTATCAGATTATGACTCAGTTTAATGCACTATAACTTCTGCACAGGCCTCATTTTAGGTTATGTTCCATTCATCAAATGTTCAGTTCAGAGAACAGATGTATGTGTGTTCTCTGTAGATGATGTGTTAAATTATTTTCTTACTTGCTTATCAATATATCATGTTTGGGAGGCCAAACTTGAATGTAACTGTATATGTATAGTGTGCAGTGTTACACTAAAGTAATATCATGAATCACCTCATCTCACTAAAGTGCATTCTGTCCTCAGTTTTGTTTCACTAAACGCACACTGAGGACCCTAAACAATCTAATTAAACTCTAAAGCTCATCGTACCACCACAGTATAAGTAGTGTTCTGCCAAATTTATCCAGAACTCAATGGAAGTTGCAATGTACTTCACTCTTACAAATAAAGGAGACCACGCCATTGGTCTTTGAATCTTTCAATCTCAAAAATGAAGAAATTAAATAGAAAACAATGTTTACATTACATTTAAACTTTTAAAGTTTTTTTTATATACTGCTACATCTCATTTGCAGTAACTGTTCAATCAGTCACTGAAATGTCCTTCCATGGCTTCACTGCAAGACACCTTTATTTTTAAGTGCATGTGGATATAATAGTGTTAATCTTATGGGCAAATATTTTTTTATGAAAATGCATCTGCCATCGTGGATATATGTGTTCGTAAGAGCAGACACAGCTGACAGACACTGTGTAAAAGCAACTAACACCTGTCTTTTTCTGGGGTCCATGCAAAGACAAGGTCACTATTGTATAGCTTTACAGTTTGACTTCAGTGCTGTCTACTGGGAGTTCTACACTAGTACTCAGTGCCATCTTGTTTGCTCTGCATTGTTTCCTTGCCTTTATCCTTGAGCACAAAGATAAACCTGTGAAATTCCTAGCGAGTCCCTCACCCTGATTGAGAAGGACAGCTTGTGCGGTGTGCTTGGATCTAGGGAACTGTTCTGGCGCCTCTCCTAAATCATGTGACAGGTGAGAGACAGGAATGGTCTTTACAGTAAAAATCTGAAATTAAAGAAAAAACAGGATACATAGTAAGATACACATATTAGACATAGCCATCTTTATGAAGATCAGTGTGGACAAAAGCTTTGTAACAAAGGTAACCTTATGTTCAACGGCATGTAATTAATGATCCTATATATATATATATATATATATATATATATATATATATATATATATATATATATATATATATATATATATATATATATATACACACACACACACACACACACACACACACACACACACACACACACACACACACACACAAGCATGCACACACACATGCTGTACATATATGGTGTACAACAAATATATAAAACTTAAAATCTAAACACACTGGGCAAATACAATCAGAAAATAAAAATTAACAATAATAATAATCAAATTAAAGTCTAACAATAATAATATTTTAAAGTGCTTGTATAAAATAAGTCAGTTTTAAGTCTTAACTTGCACTTTACAACATACATACAAAATACAAAAGGAAATATAAGCATAACAATAATTAAATAAGTAATAAGCTAATAAATAATTTATAATAAGTAAGAAAGTAATAAGTAGCTACTTGTAGACAGAGATAGCCCCGTGCTGATTTAGACCCCTTTCCTTTTTTCATTCACACAAAGCCTTCCACCTGCTCTGCTACTGTCTCACATACAAAGATGTTACCCAAAAGGGACCACACACACCTAACCAAATACAGCATCATCCACGTCACCACCATGTACATTCTTCACATTCTGCTTCTATTCCGTCCCTATATAAAGAGACACTGTGATACGCTCTATCCACATACCTCATTGCACTTCAAGGTAAGCCCATTTAAATGTTAGTGCTGCTGATGTGTGCATGAAATGAGAATGGAGGACTCTGATTGCACAGGGCTGCTGACTTTGTCAACTCTCTGGTCAAACACGCTTTCTTTGGTTCAGCAGAACATTATTTTCTGTCCCTGCCAGGTCTAGCACATCATATTTCTCCTGGGTGTTGAACAAAAGTATGTATTTTACTAAATCCTTTATGTATATTTTTAAAAATTCTAACATATTTTAAAACACAACAGCAATACAGTAAATAACAATTATTTATCCAAACTGTAAACTAGAAAAAAAGGTCCTTAAAATATAATTTCAGTGCAAAGCATACAGTTTGATCACCGTATTGACACTAAATTCTCCAAACATGTCTTCAGTCCTATTAAAAGATGGGAGATGCGGCAATGGAGGAGTTTGGACCTGCAGCTTCGTTTCTGCGCAAGTCAGATAAGGAACGTCTGGAGGCCCAAACACGCCCCTTTGACATGAAGAAGGAATGCTTTGTGCCGGACCCTGAGGTTGAGTATGTCAAAGCCTCCATCACCAGCAGAGACGGAGACAAAGTCACTGTTGAAACTGAGTTTGGAAAGGTAGGAATCTTATACTGGAAAGATATACACTCTTAAAAATAAAGGTTCCTAAATGGTTCTTGTTTTGAACAGATGCTTGTAGTATAAAGTCTTTAACTGGTATAGAATGTGGAGGATCTTCACCACACATCTCATCTCATGGTATTATCTACTTAAAAATTGAGGGAATCAAAAGCATCACTTAGAAGAACTAGCCTAACCTTGGACTCTCTATTGACCACTTTACAGTTATGCTTTTCAGTAAGGACTTATACAATTGAGGCTGTCAATCATTCTCCTGGACTGTGATTGTCCTGCTTATTTTAGAGATTCCCTGCTCCTGATGTAACTATTTAGCTAATTAACAAGACCACCTTGAGTTAGTGTGTGTTGAACTGGATGCATTAATGTCAGGAAACACTACAACATGCTTGCAGTTGTAGTCCAGGACCAGGACTAAGAACCATTGATAATTCCTTCTTGGTGAAGAAGAATTTTGTTATTATTAATGAGCAGCATCAAGTAACATTACAATCAAGTAACATCACAATAAACATGAACAAATTCAGTTCTAGTTAGGCAAGAAGGCATAAAGACTATTAGATTTCAGAACAATTATCTACAATGATATACTCTCTTAAAATTAAGCGTTCCTAAATGGTTCTTGTTTTTGACAAATGCTTAAAGTAAAAAGTCTTGAATTGGTATAGAACGTGGAGGTTCTTCACCCTTGCACATCTCATTTACACCAGGGTCTCTTCCAAGTCTCATCTACTTAACGTTTCTTAAGGGAATCTACAGCATCACTAGAAGAACTAACTTGACCTTGGACTAAATTTCAGTTTCCATGGTAAATTACCACTGGGAATTATTTTTAGTCTAGGCTAAACACTGTTTCAAACAGGTGGATTAAATGAACTGCTTATCAGAGATCAAACTTATCTATGCTGTCCATAGACTGAGCCAGGCTGTGGTTAAAAAGGGGTATGCACAAACAAGCATCACTTTCTAAGTTCTATGAACTAAGACTGTTGTTATTTTCTTTTTTACAGACTGTGACTGTCAAGGAGTGCGATGTTCATCCCCAGAACCCGCCAAAGTTCGATAAAATTGAGGACATGGCGATGTTCACCTTCCTGCACGAGCCTGCTGTGCTGTTTAACCTCAAAGAGCGTTATGCAGCCTGGATGATCTACGTGAGTTAAGAGCAGTCTACAACATAAGAACCAAAACTACCAACAACCAAGGTACAGGTATCATCTTCACTTAGACTTAACTCATTTCCTTGATTTCTCTCTCTATATTTGCAGACCTACTCTGGGCTTTTCTGTGTAACTGTCAACCCCTACAAGTGGTTGCCTGTGTACAACCAAGAAGTTGTCGTTGCCTACAGAGGCAAAAAGAGGACAGAAGCCCCTCCCCACATCTTCTCCATCTCTGACAACGCCTACCAGTACATGCTGTCAGGTAAACCTACCACACTGTGATACATCATATCCACTTATGTATAATTGTGCACATCAATGTTCAAAATGTCTTTTTATGTTCTACCCATACAGACAGAGAGAACCAGTCTGTTCTTATCACGTGAGTACAGAACATGTCACATTTCTAAGCAATTTATATTCAATTTTAATTTTAATAACTGACTCTCAATTCTACTCCCCTCTAGTGGAGAATCTGGTGCAGGAAAGACTGTGAACACCAAAAGAGTAATCCAGTACTTTGCCAGTATTGCAGCAACACCTGGCAAGAAAGATCCAGCCATGGAGAAAAAGGTGACTTAGTAGTTTTACTCCTATGTTTACAATTATTTATATATATATATATATATATATATATATATATATATATATATATATATATATATATATATATATATATATATATATATAAATTTTATATCAATACTGTAATATCAACAGTTTAAAGCACATGTTGATTTTTTACTATAGGGTACTCTGGAAGATCAAATCATCCAGTGTAATCCTGCCCTGGAGGCCTTTGGTAACGCCAAGACCATCAGAAATGACAACTCATCACGATTCGTAAGTTTACTGTATATTAACTATACACGTTTATTTTGTTAGGCTTCAGAGTGCCAGATTTTCATGAATATTGTCTCTACAGGGTAAATTCATCCGTATCCACTTTGGTGTCAGTGGAAAGTTGGCTTCCGCTGATATTGAGACCTGTAAGTATAATTTTCCATCATACATGTTTTCCAAAGACTGAATTTATATTCAAATACTATGAAAAATCTAATTTCTCACCTATTCATTTCCATCTAGATCTTCTGGAGAAGTCCCGTGTCACTTATCAGCTTAAAGCTGAGAGAGACTACCACATCTTCTACCAGATCCTGTCTCAGAGGAAGCCTGAGCTGTTAGGTAGGTACATAATGCATGTATGACACTCTGCTGTCACAGACTGAGAGTCCCTCTTTAAAGTCTTTTGTTTTCGAATGATGCCATGCCTTTGTTGCATTGACCAATCTCAGGCTTTGTCACGTGCCATAGTTTGTTTAGCACGACAGAATGTAGCCTTGTTTTTATTGCAATTGTGTGTTTCTACACACAAGTGCACAGAGGCCTTAAGATTATAATATTTTAAAGATTAAATATAGTTTTACCAATTTACAGACTGTGATATTCACAAATTCACACAGTACATATAGAAAAATATCTCAATATTTCTGTTGTCTCGCAGAGATGTTGCTCATCACCAACAACCCTTACGACTACGCCTACATCTCCCAAGGAGAGACACAAGTTGCGTCTATTAATGATGCTGATGAGCTTTGTGCTACTGATGTGAGTGTGAAACTTCACAGCAACTTTCAGGCCATGTGTTGTACTCACTCTACAACGTGTTGTGTTGTACTCACTCTACAATGTTTATTCGGCCAACAGGAAGCTTTTGATGTTCTGGGCTTTACTCAAGAGGAGAAGAACGGCATCTACAAGCTGACTGGTGCCATCATGCACTTTGGCAACACAAAGTTCAAGCAGAAGCAGAGAGAGGAGCAGGCTGAGGCTGATGGCACTGAGGGTCAGTGCTGATTGGAGTCTAAACCGCACATAAAATACATTCAAGATCTCCATCAGACACCTTCACAAGGGCACATGTTTAAATTCATCTCAATCTTTTTCACATCTTGAACAGATACTGACAAAGTCGCATACCTGATGGGCCTAAACTCTGCCGATCTGATTAAGGGTCTGTGTCACCCAAGAGTCAAAGTAGGAAACGAGTGGGTCACCAAAGGGCAGAATGTCCAGCAGGTAATTATGCTGGCTATTATTTATTTATTTCACTAATTATTTTTAGAAAGTGACTTTAGAAGGTGTTGCTATTTCTGTATGTGTTCTTCTTTCTATAGGTGTATTATGCTGTTGGTGCACTGTCTAAGTCAGTGTACGAGAAGATGTTCCTTTGGATGGTGGTGAGAATTAACCAGTCTTTGGACACCAAGCAGCCTCGCCAGTACTTCATTGGTGTGCTGGATATCGCTGGTTTTGAGATCTTTGATGTATGTAATCCTTCTTTCATTTTTATGACATTGATATTTGCTCTGGCATGTTTTATGTTTCATCTACTTTAATGATGCTGCATTTCTCCTCCAGTTCAACACCTTTGAGCAGCTGTGCATCAACTTCACTAATGAGAAGTTGCAGCAGTTCTTCAACCACCACATGTTTGTGCTGGAACAAGAAGAGTACAAGAAGGAGGGTATTGAATGGGAGTTCATTGACTTTGGCATGGACTTGCAGGCTTGCATTGAGCTTATTGAAAAAGTAAGTTAATATAGTTTAAACAACGGCCTCATTTTTAGTTCCAGACAACTACATTTCCAAAACAAACATGTTCTCTGAATTTCAGCCCATGGGTATCATGTCCATCCTTGAAGAGGAGTGCATGTTCCCCAAGGCCAGTGACGCCACATTCAAAGCTAAGCTGTACGACAACCACTTGGGTAAAAATCCCAACTTCCAGAAGCCCAGGATTGTAAAGGGTAGACCAGAGGCTCACTTTGCCTTGGTTCACTATGCTGGCACTGTTGACTACAACATCAACAACTGGCTGGTGAAGAACAAGGATCCCCTCAATGAAACTGTTGTGGGACTTTTCCAGAAGTCAACTCTAAAGTTGTTGGGCCAATTGTTTGCTGGCTATGCCAGTGCTGACTCAGGTAGGAGTCTTTACAAGGCTAAAGTAAAATGCAAGAGGTAATAATTTATGTGTTTGCTCATGAAATTACTTTTTTTGAAACAGCTATGGAATCTGGTGGTGGAAAGGGCAAAGGTGGCAGCAAAAAGAAGGGCTCTTCATTCCAGACTGTGTCTGCGCTCCATAGGGTAAGACTTTGTCCTAACAATCACCAAAGTATATGAAACTGTAGTAATTCAACATAACACTCCTGAATCATACCATACATAGGAGAACCTGAACAAATTGATGACCAACTTGAGGTCCACTCACCCCCACTTTGTGCGTTGCATCATCCCCAATGAAACCAAAACTCCTGGGGCCATGGAGAACCCTCTTGTTATGCACCAACTGCGTTGTAACGGTGTGCTGGAAGGCATCAGAATCTGCAGAAAGGGCTTCCCCAACAGGATCCTCTATGGTGACTTTAAGCAACGGTGAGACTTCTCATTAAAATTAAGCTTTTCATTTTTTATGAGCTTTTACATGTGAGTACTGCTATAAGTAGTCAGGTATTGAGTTGCCAGTTGTTTGTCCATTTTCAGTTACCGTATCCTGAATCCTGCTGCTATTCCTGAGGGACAGTTCATTGACAATAAGAAGGGTGCAGAAAAACTGCTTGGCTCTCTGGACATTGACCACAACCAGTACAAGCTGGGACACACAAAGGTATGTAACATCCTCATGTAACATCCTCAGCATCCACTGTTCGTCTTAGACACATCATCCCTAATGATGTTTATATTCCTCTCTTGTAGGTGTTCTTCAAGGCTGGTCTTCTTGGGCAACTTGAGGAGATGCGAGATGATCGTCTTGCTCTTATTCTCACTGGTATTCAGGCCAGGGCACGTGGTGTCCTGTCAAGAATTGAATTCCAGAAGATTGTTGAAAGGAGGTTGGGATACAGTTTCTTTCAAAAACTCATTTTATTTTCCTCATCCTTACAAGTATAAGTAAAAATGATGCTGTTCAACCTCTGCAGGGATGCCTTGCTGGTAATCCAGTGGAATGTCCGCGCTTTCATGGGTGTCAAAAATTGGCCCTGGATGAAGCTGTACTTCAAGATCAAACCTTTGCTGAAATCAGCTGAGGCTGAGAAAGAAATGGCCAATATGAAGGAAGAATTCACAAAACTGAAGGAGGCCTATGCTAAATCTGAAGCCCGCAGGAAGGAACTGGAAGAGAAAATGGTGTCTCTCCTTCAAGAGAAGAATGACCTACAACTTCAAGTCCAGTCTGTGAGTCCAGAAACAATAAAAACATCACCAATTTCAGTTATCCATACATGCGTACTTCATGTGTTTCACTAGTACAATAATTGCCTGCTTTTACAATGGATTCACAAACATGCATTTATCTGTTGTTGTAGGAGCAAGATAATCTCTCAGATGCTGAAGAGAGGTGTGAAGGTCTAATTAAGAACAAGATTCAGCTTGAAGCCAAAGCCAAAGAACTGACTGAAAGGCTGGAAGATGAAGAAGAGATGAATGCTGAGCTAACTGCTAAGAAGAGAAAGCTGGAGGACGAATGCTCTGAGCTTAAGAAGGATATTGATGATCTGGAGCTTACTCTGGCCAAAGTGGAGAAAGAGAAGCATGCCACCGAGAATAAGGTTATTATTATCATTATTATTGCTGTTGTTGTTGTTATTATTATTATTATTATTAGTAGTAGTAGTAGTATTTTATTCTATAAAATATTGGTTCAATAATACTTCTTGGCTCAGTCGTATTCTGTAAAGGTTTTTAAACCTTATAAAAGTTATTTATATTTCCACACCTCATTTACCAAAATGGTTATTTGGTAACCAAATGACTGTATTCAGCACTTTACTACTATTCCTTAGGTTAAAAACCTGACTGAAGAGATGGCAGCACTGGATGAAATCATTGCTAAGCTGACTAAAGAGAAGAAGGCATTGCAAGAGGCTCACCAGCAAACACTGGATGATCTTCAGAGTGAGGAGGACAAAGTCAACACTCTGACCAAGGCCAAAGCCAAGCTGGAGCAGCAAGTTGATGATGTGGGTACCCTACATGTTTGAACTACAAAAAAATTGCAATAAAATAAAATATTCTACTTAATTAAACATGTTGGTATGCTCTAGCTGGAAGGCTCCCTTGAGCAAGAAAAGAAAATACGAATGGATCTTGAGCGTGCCAAGAGAAAGCTTGAGGGCGACTTGAAGTTGACCCAGGAGAACGTCATGGATCTGGAAAACGATAAGCAGCAAATGGAGGAGAGGCTAAAGAAGTAATGGCTCAGAATTGCAATAAATCTCTTAAAGATTTACTGAGGACACCTTACAATTGTGTACTAACTCAAATACAATTTCTTACACTACAGGAAAGATTTTGAGATCAGTCAGCTCAATAGCAAAATTGAGGATGAACAAGCACTGGGAGCACAACTCCAGAAGAAACTGAAAGAGTTGCAGGTAAAAAAAACTTTTTTTAAAATATCTGATTATAGCTATGGACTAAAATGACTAAATGTAGCCTGTCTGTATGTAGGCTCGTATTGAGGAACTTGAGGAAGAGTTGGAGGCAGAAAGAGCCGCCCGGGCCAAGGTTGAGAAGCAGAGGGCAGACTTGGCCAGAGAACTGGAGGAGATCAGTGAGAGACTGGAGGAGGCTGGTGGTGCCACTGCTGCCCAAATTGAAATGAACAAGAAGAGAGAGGCTGAATTCCAGAAACTACGCAGAGACCTTGAAGAGGCCACTCTGCAACACGAGGCCACTGCTGCTACACTGAGGAAGAAAAATGCTGATAGTGTGGCTGATCTGGGAGAGCAGATCGACAACCTCCAGCGTGTGAAGCAGAAGCTAGAAAAAGAGAAGAGTGAACTTAGACTGGAGTTGGATGATGTGGTCTCAAATATGGAGCAGATTGTTAAGGCCAAGGTAAGCATGCACTTTATAATTATGTACTGTGTATACAGACATTTATATTACACCTTAATGTTAAATACGACAATCTTTATTGCATCTTCCAGACAAACCTGGAAAAAATGTGCAGAACCCTGGAGGATCAGATGAGTGAGTACAGAACTAAGGCTGAAGAAGGACAGCGCACAATCAATGACTTTTCAATGCAGAAAGCCAAGCTTCAGACTGAAAATGGTAAGTTTATAATTAACCTATGAAATAAAATACATATTTATAGAGCGATACTTATCTGTCTCGTATTCCAGGTGAGCTTTCCAGGCAGCTGGAAGAAAAGGATTCTTTGGTCTCCCAGCTGACGCGAGGAAAACAGTCCTACACCCAGCAGATTGAGGACCTTAAGAGACAACTGGAGGAGGAAGTCAAGGTATGCCTCAAAGCAGATTTATCAATGCTTTTAAATGCAAAATACAATTAAAATTATATTAAGTGTGCTTCCAAACTATGCAGGCTAAGAACGCCCTGGCCCATGCAGTGCAGTCAGCTCGCCATGACGCTGACTTGTTGAGAGAGCAGTATGAGGAGGAGCAGGAGGCCAAAGCTGAGCTGCAGCGCAGTCTCTCCAAGGCCAACTCTGAGGTGGCTCAGTGGAGGACCAAGTATGAAACTGATGCCATCCAGAGAACAGAGGAACTGGAGGATGCAAAGTAAGGGACAATAATGTTGACTGTTTTATAAAGAAATTTGCTTTTAAATATTAATATACATGACAACATTCTACCATAAGAGTAAATATTGTCATTGAATAAATTTAATACAATATTAGATAAGAAGTAATTAATCATGGATTCCCTTAAATCAGGAAGAAACTTGCTCAGCGTCTACAAGATGCAGAGGAAGCTGTGGAAGCTGTCAATGCCAAGTGCTCCTCCCTGGAGAAGACCAAGCATAGACTGCAGAATGAGATTGAAGATCTTATGGTTGATGTAGAAAGATCCAACGCTGCTGCTGCAGCTCTAGACAAGAAGCAGAGAAACTTCGACAAGGTAGACACCAAACCAGCACATGCATCAAATACAGATAATATGGCATTTGGTTGACTGCATTGGAAATACTCACAATATTGCTTTGGCTGCTTGTAAACAAAACATGGTATTATTTTCAAATTATTGTTATTATACTATATATTACATGAGATATGCCTATGTACATATCTTAAATCAAGATCTAACCAGAGATATGTTCCAGATATATGAAATATGAAAACTTTGGGGAAGAACTGAAAGATTATTTAAACCCAATTTAATCAGGTTCTTGCTGAGTGGAAGCAGAAGTATGAAGAGTCCCAGACTGAGCTGGAGAGCTCCCAGAAGGAGGCCAGATCTTTAAGCACTGAACTCTTCAAACTGAAGAACTCCTATGAAGAGTCCTTGGATCATTTGGAGACTATGAAGAGGGAGAACAAGAACCTTCAAGGTTACATTAACTCGATCTTCTTTCAAAAGCACAAAATGAATAATGTGGGATTACTTTTTCTTACTCAGTGCTTTTATCTGTTGAACAGAGGAAATTTCTGACCTCTCTGAACAACTTGGCGAGAGTGGAAAGAGTATTCATGAGCTGGAAAAAGTAAGGAAACAACTGGAGCAGGAAAAAGCTGAAATCCAAACTGCTCTGGAAGAAGCTGAAGTAAGTGCTGCGCAACAGTCAGGTATACCTTTCAACACTGCCAGTCCAACATATTTGTTCTATAATGTTATCAGAGCAACCAACAATCCAAAAAGTTTTCTGGTGTACCATGGAATATTTCTGTCTGGAGAACAGTGGTCCTGTTTTGTGAATGGTCATAGTCTATTTACTGACTATGTTGCTTCTCTACAGGATTTAGAAAGTTTTCCAAGACTCTGGGTGTGAAGTGGGGCAAGATGGTGAACAAAAAGAAAGCCTTTAAATACTTCTTTACAATAATTTTTTTTAAAGGGTTCTCTTGAGCATGAAGAAGGAAAGATCCTCAGGGCTCAGCTGGAATTCAACCAAGTGAAAGCTGATATCGAGCGTAAGCTGGCTGAGAAAGATGAGGAGATGGAGCAGGCCAAGAGGAATCAGCAGAGAATAGTGGACACCCTGCAAAGCTCTCTAGAGTCTGAGACTCGCAGCAGGAATGAAGCCCTTAGGATAAAGAAGAAGATGGAGGGAGACCTCAATGAGATGGAGATCCAGCTCAGTCAGGCTAACAGGCAGGCATCAGAAGCTCAGAAGCAACTCAAAGGTCTCCATGGACATCTGAAGGTATGTTCTTCAGTAATATGCTCCTGACTTTTGATCATTTAAAAATAATCCACTAAAGAACTGTTTCATTTTAAAACATGTTGCTACAACCGTCCCTCCAATGAAACATGATTTGCACTCAACCCCTGTTTCTATGAAAGAGTGTCAAATTCATCATTAAACCTGCTTTTTACAGGATGCTCAGCTGCAGCTGGACGATGCTCTTCGTGGTAATGACGATCTGAAAGAGAACATTGCTATTGTGGAGAGACGTAACAATCTGCTGCAGGCGGAACTGGATGAGCTGAGATCTCTGGTGGAGCAGACCGAGAGAGGCCGGAAACTGGCTGAGCAGGAACTGCTGGATGTCAGTGAAAGGGTTCAGCTACTGCACTCTCAGGTAATCTATAGAACAACCATGTTATCAATTTCTTAAAACAAAGAAACACAAATTTAAAAGGATTCTGAAAATTCTGAAAACTACAAACTTTTAACAATTCAGAACACGAGCTTACTCAATCAGAAGAAGAAGCTGGAAGGTGACACTTCCCAGCTTCAGACTGAAGTAGAGGAGGCTGTCCAAGAATGCAGGAACGCTGAGGAAAAGGCCAAAAAAGCCATCACTGATGCTGCCATGATGGCAGAGGAGCTAAAGAAGGAGCAGGACACTAGTGCTCACTTAGAACGCATGAAGAAGAACATGGAGCAGACCATCAAGGACCTGCAGCATCGCCTGGATGAAGCTGAACAAATCGCCATGAAGGGTGGCAAGAAGCAAGTCCAGAAGCTGGAGGCCAGGGTAAAAACTTTTTCTTAATGTTTTATATTTTATTTTACTGTGTAGCTGTTTGTGCTACCCGTAATACCTCCCCTAATGTTTCTAGGTCAGAGAACTGGAAACTGAGGTGGAGATGGAACAAAGGAAATCCAGTGATTCAGTTAAAGGTGTCCGCAAATATGAGAGGCGCATTAAGGAGCTCACCTACCAGGTTATATCCCCTTATGAATAAAGTTACCATTTTCACAGCATATAGCAAAAAATGTGGACCAAAACAAACAGACTCCATATATTTGTGTTGTAGACTGAAGAAGACCGTAAGAATCTAGCTCGTCTTCAGGACTTGGTAGACAAACTCCAGCTAAAGGTTAAGTCCTATAAGCGAGCCGCAGAGGAAGCTGTAAGTACAGGACTGAACTAACCTGCTGTACATCTTATATGTATTTCATGTTTGTATTTGTTAATAAATACTGACTGATGCTTGCAGGAGGAGCAGGCCAATGCCAACCTCGGAAAATTCCGCAAGCTACAACATGAGCTGGATGAGGCCGAAGAGAGGGCTGACATTGCTGAGTCTCAGGTCAACAAGCTGAGAGCCAAAAGCCGTGATACAGGCTCCAAGGCAAGTCACCTTTTTTACATGTTATAGACATAAATTATCTTTTTTTATTATGTTTCTTATCATTTATTTGGGATGTTGATAAAACAGATGAAATCAAATATCTCCCTTTCTTTATTTGTGACAGAAAGGACATGATGAAGAGTAAAGCTTTCTTCATAGGTCCTTGAAAAGCTTGGGATCCGCATCACGTCTTTCTCCTAATGTACAATAAATAAGAATTTGCAGTTCAAAATATGTAGCGACTTTTTTTCGCATTCTGACCACATTACATAAACCATATAAAACAATACTAGCTCATGCGCAAAAATATACATAAATAATCTGCAAAAAGATTATAACCCTACTTACAAAGCTTGTGAAATTAGTAAAGTCCTCGCCATCATACTGTGGAAAATGATTAACTTACAGCAAAAGAAACCACTATTCTCATATATTTGATAAAGAATGCAGATTAATGACTGTCATTTCTGTCTAGTGTGGCCAGTAACATACATTTTTCACCAGGTGTAAAGAATTTTTTCCATGTTGTTCTTACTTATTTAGAGGGTGTCTGAGATTTTGTTAGAAGCCATAGGGTACAATGCATAAGGCAAACACAAAGGACATGCACACAATACTGGACCAGGGCTCAGAAACCCACTAATACAGTGATGTCTAGTAATCAACAGTTGCTTTCTCTTGTACATGCTTTCTCCCCACCAACTACTGCAATAAAGACTACTAAAAGTCAATAGTTTTATTACAGACAACAAATTATTACTCCAAATGACACAAACTCAGGTTACTTACCAAAACTTGACCTCAAGATGTAAGCCTCATTTGCATTGAGACCCACTACAACCTGGTTCAAGTATTTAAATCCATCTGCTAACAACAGAAATGCACAGTAATTTTCAATGGTGTTGGAAAGTGAAAGTTTGAGAAATCATAAACTGAAGCATATAGTCTTTAAAATCTTAATATTTTAGGAACTAAAGTAAGGCAAAATAAAATCCAGAGAAAACAGCAATACTACTAATAATTAAATATGTAAATACAGGTGACACATTTAATAAAAAGCAAGAATGAATGAGTGGAAAAACATACCGGGTGCAGATGCTTCCAGACAAGTACACTACATTATGCAATTTAGCAATTAAGCATCATACACTGCTCTGCAACATGTCTAAAAACACAGAGCAGCTAAAACGGAACTCAATTTTTAACCAAGAGGAAAAAGTGACTTTAAAAGAAGGTTCATTATTATGGCATTGAGAGCAGGAAACCTGCACATTTTTCACATCTGTATCAGCTGGTTTGGTGAATGACCGCTCACCACGAGCAGCCTCTCAAACTACAACAAGGAGGAGGAGCTGAAAGGTGAGGTAGATTAAAGGTGAACTTTGTTTATAATAATTATTTAATAGTCTTAACACTTTTATGAGCCCTTATCACTCGTATCCACTGTAGCTCGGTGAGTTAGGCTGATATTGGATATTCGGCGGATATTTGCGTTTTGCTGCTGCTGTAGATTACAAACAAACAAACAGCCTCCTAATATCTCTTGTCACTTTCTCAGTCGCAGTAAACCAGAGAACAAACTACAGTCATTACATTCACTCATAGTTCCTGATATTTTCATTTCATTTGTAAGGTGTGGTACTGTTCACAAACATTCAGAGAAAGTGTTAGGTTAGGGTTAGGGTCAGGGTTAGGATTAGTTTATGGTCTCTGTGTTATTTAAAACACTTAAAATGTACTGAAATACACAGATTATGTCAAAATTAACTACTTTTACAAAGCTGTGGTAAACAATGCAGGTACGCATACAGACTAAACCTTTAAAAGACTTTATTGAGACACATAAACCTGCTGCAAAATAAAATCATTAACAGTTTATTAAAACAATTCTTTGTCATGAAATGTTTTGGTTGACTTTAATGATTTTTTTAAAGTAATGAATTGCTATTGTGAGACATCTACATGATGTACAGAACATACTATCACCCAATGTAAGATATGACTGGAATCTTTTGTTATTTTTAATAAGTATTAAAGTACAGTGTACAGATATACAGACCTAAAATTACTTTCTGTACACCACAAGTTATTTTAGATCTGTACGTCATATGGATATCTCACAATAGTAAAAGTATTACTTTTATTACTAAATCATTACAACTCAGCAACTGATTTTATTTGGCAGCAGGTTTATGTGTCCCAGTAAAGTTTTAGGAGGTTTTGGTTTAGTCTGTATGTATGTCTGCACTATTTACCACAGCTTTGTAAAAGTTGTAGATCTGGATATAGTCTGTGTATTTCAGACGAGGCTGAAGTTAGTTACTTATTTGAAGCTCCGGATTCGTTTGGCTCCTTATTCTTATTCACCTAGCTGCTTATTCGCAGTATCTTATTCGCAGGCTGAAGTTAGCTGCTTATTCGCAGCGTCTTATTTGCAGGCTGAAGATAGCTCCTCATTAATTCCATTCAAATACACCCCTCTTTCTGGCTAAAATACTATGTGTGATATGTAATTTCTCTGGTACAATATAAATAACATCTTCAGTATCCCCCTGGAATTTCAGCTTCCTATTTATTGTGTACATTACTGCATAATGTGTCATGCTGCCAGTTATTTTAATGTATTAAATCAGCTTGGGCCAGGCTAAAAACAGGTTTTCCTTACAGGGGGAGACTGATTCTCTATGTAGGATTATGTAATTGTCCTGGCTTAAAGTGAATAAGGCCTTCAGTGTCCACCTGGAATTTCAGCTTCCTAGTCATTGCACAGTGTGGCATGTTGCCAGGTATTTTAAATTGGACCAGGCTAAATTCAGTTTTTCTTTACATAAACAGTGTTTTTTCTGTGTTTGAAATCTGTTTTTGTCTTTTTTATATTCAAGTACACCCCTCTGAAATCTGAAATCTCTGAAACCCCTCTGTTTCTTGTCTAGTTCACTGTATGCACATTTACTAATTGTGACATATTGCCAGTTACATCTGCAATTGGAAAAAACTACTTAATCACATTAAATTTAGATTTGGATTAACTTTAATCTTATTCATGAACACTCATTTTTTCTTCAGTCTCATACTTTAAACTTGCAATGAAAAAAAAACAATGGAAATGAATTAAAGCAACATCCTATATTTACAGAATTAAATATTTGATTCCTTTAGTCATAATCTTAATTGGTGTGTAATACTGCAAAAATTGGTATCGATCTGATACCAAGTAAATACTGGGCAGGTATCACCGATACTGATACCATTACCGATGGGGAATCACCTATGTGAAATAAAATAAAGTATATTTATACCCTACCTACATGTAGCAGATAATTACTATTTGTTATAACAACAACAAGTGTATTTATATTATTATTAATAATAGACACATTATATAATAAAAAAGAATAATAAAAATCATATTTGATATTAATAACTAACATAATAATAATAATAATAATAATAATAATAATAATAATTATTATTATTATTATTATTACTGTTGTTGTTTTTATTATCATTAAGTATCATATAAATATTGTTTGTTTGTATTGTTGTTATTTTTGTAAAACAAGCATATACAAGCTTAATAACAATGTCAAATCTCTTTGTAGCCTGCAGTCATTTCATCAATAAAAGATGTGTAGATGAAAATTTTTAACATTTTAACTCGTTGTCAGATGAATAATAATTGGAGCATCTGTAAACATATGAGGGGACATTTATAAAGAGCCTGAGGAGAAACAATCGTTGAACTATAGCTGTTGCTAGCGCTGGGCTGCTAAGCTAATGTGAAAATGCTAACCTCCTGTTGCCAAGCAGCGCTCGCAGCTCCGCGAAGTCATGTTGTTTATAAACTTTGAAGGAGTGGATAGCGTCTCTCACACAACGGTTATTATATTCAACCACACCAGAGACATGAAGTAATGTTACTTTAAACACTATATAAGCTACCTAGACACTCTGAGGCTCTCTCTGAGGGGTTTCTCTGTCCTCTTCCCTTCCTTTTTTTAGTAGCTCGGAGTTCTCTTTTTTTTGTACTGTTTTTTGTTTATACACATATGCGGTGTTGCCACAACTCCTTACTGTTTTCCACAAACATCACAAATCGCATCTTGGCTGTTTGTGGAGCTGAAATAGCTGAAATAGCTGAAACTGCTCCACACATGACTCCGTTTACGCTCTGCCATTGTGTCTCCAGACTGAGTGACTAACTGACTGAGCAGCGTGCCGCTGTGCTTGCGCATTACGCATTTACCCAGGTGGAAGAAAAAGTAGTTCCCACCAACCGCGTATCATTTAGACAAGCTGTCGGTAGTTTAGTTACTTTTTACTGGGTTCCTGTTAATCATATACATTACCTCAAATGATTGAAGTATCAAAAGTATCAATATTTTGATTTGAGAATTATTTTTAGAGCATAAAGATCTGGTACCAGAGGTATCGATATTTCAGTATCGATCCGCACATCACTACTCTCGAGCGCAGAGAGCCGCCGAGGGAGGTTTGAGCGCGTGTTTATAGAAAATGCGCGTGCAGTTGTTCTTTCTGTGCGCGCGAGTTTACATACGCGAAATGTGAAAGCGTGCAGGTCTCTGTTTTTCTCCTGGCCTGTTTTGCGCGCTCTAGTTTTGGATCAGACACACAGAGAGGAATATCATAGTAGAGCTGAAAGGCACAGACGCCTCATTTCAGTTTATATGTGAAAAATATGTGTATTGATGAACAGAAATGTGGGGAAATGACTGGACGAGTGAACGTGTGGCGTACATCAAGAGAAAAGTACAGGCCTGAATGCCCGTCCCCTACAGTGAGGTGGGGTCCAGTGGGTATGGTGTTCTGGAGACACTAGTTGTATTTTACTTTGATTATAATATGTGCTTTCTTGCTATAGTGTGTCGAGACTGGTGCTATCAGCTACATATTGAAACTGATCTGCAGACTAAAGCAGACGAGAATTGCAACTTAGTTAATACATTTTTGTTTGAACCTGCTGTTGTCTGATTTATTATTGTTCTGCTTGCACCTCAGACTCAAACACAAGCTCTTTTTTATGTGCTGAAGTCTGCAAATAAAGGGCAAGTCTTGCCCTACTCTGACACCCCCGTCATTTTGGTTGAAGGGGTCACTGAAAATCAATAGTTATTTTGACTGGTCATCGTTATCCTATATTAAAACATTTCTCTTCTGAGGGGAGTGGTCTCTTCCAGGATGACAATGTTCAAGAAAAGCAAGAGGGGTCAAAGAATGTTTGATGAGAATAAAGGTTATGTAAATCATGTGCTGTGGCCTTCACAGTCGCCAGATCCTAACCTAACCAAATACCTATAGGAATTTTGAACCAACCAGTTGAACATGGCTCTCAACAACAGCCAGCAATACCAACGCGAAAGAATAGCTAATGGTTCTCCGCCCCAGGACAGTTCTGAAGACTGGTTGAACACGTGTCGAGGTGTTGTAGCTGCTTATGGCGGTGTAATTGCTTTTTAACAATTTAAACAAAACACTTAAAACAGGATTCACAGTTAAGGGTAAGTCTTCTTTTATTAAAGATTAAGGCATTACAAGCAGTTGCAACCAGCAAGCACAACTGTTTCATTCCAGAAAACATTGAGTACTTACACATTTTCTTGAGAGGAGAAGGGAAGCCTTATCTCACCTCATCCTCCTTCATTACTTCATACTCTTTAACCTCCCACCATCAGATCCAGATTAACATCCAAATCACATATCTTTTCAGCTGACCTTGTTTTTTTCAACTGTCCTGGTTTCTAAGCTTTTAAAAGCTCTATTTGATTGGCTTCCAGACCAGCATGGTTCAAAGTTACATCGCAATTCTTTAATATTACATCCCTTCACAGAGGTCACGGAGATCCAGCACCGGCCTGCCGCAGCAGAACAGGCCCCAGGTCACACAGAGACCTAGAAACCTCCACCCAGGCCCCCGCCTCACCGAGAGAAAAGACCTGCAGACAATACCCTAATTTCACAGCGTAAACTTTAACATAAAAATTTAAGCTACTTATTGTTTTGCTAGTTCTTAAAAGTCTCATACTTAAAAAATTCTTCCATAGTGACTAAACACTTTATGTTGTTTTGCTTTGTTACTGTGAATTCCTTTGGTAGCTAGTTTTTTTTAGCACACTGAATCAGGCTTACCTTTAATACTTTTCTGGGATTAACTCTATGAAGTCTTCCCATGTCCTGCTGTTAAGAAGCGAAGAAGGAAACAAGATGCTTCACTGTGTTTTTGCCCCAAACACACTATCAAAAGGTTCAACAGTGTTCTGTCTAATCTGATCATAGTACCTTTTAGCACCTTTTCAAATCAGCTAATTCCTTTCTTGTACTTATTTTATTTATTTATAAATAATAAACTTGTAATCGGCACATAATATACCCTTAAAATAACAACTGTATTCATCTAGACAAACAAATCTCTGAGCTGCCATCTTCTCATACATGCACGTGGAGCCACTATTTCATGCTCGTTCAATCAGAAAATGAGCTTCAGCAAAGCTTCTGAAATAACCACAAGATCAGTTGCTTCGGACCTACAGCACCATCTACTGGATAAAAGTTCACTTACACTTACTGAACCACTAAAATGTGACTGCATGTTATATCTTCCTTTTCACTGTAGCTGCTGTTTTACTGCTATAATGTTTTATCCTAAGAAACAATGACACATTATTTATAATAATATTACTGTGGTAAGAGTATATAAATAATAATAGTAACATTATTATTCTCTTAAATACCCTTTTCTATCCTCTCCTAAGGATTATTACTGGGAACTCAAGGCAAAAGGAGTTATTTTTAGGAAACGAGTGAAAAACTGAAGAGTGGACGCGGAGGTAGCAGGTGGAGCTTGAGAGGTTGGAGAATTCAGCTACTGTATAATTGAAATAAGATATAAAGGTACAGAAGCATTCAGAGTGGTCTGATGTGAAATGCTACAGTTTAGATGATAGGTAACATCACAATAGTGGTAATAAACAGCAATCACAATCATGATTTTATTTAAATCATTTCAACAAAAATAATTTTTTAAATAATTATTATTAAATATTATTATTGTGAACAACTGTGACCAAGTTTCTTTTTTTCCTTTTTTCTATAGACCACGTTTCTATAGAATATTGTATTTCACTTTAAAACACTCTGAAATGCTTTGTTTAAATCTTGGGAATGTCCTGTGATCTATAAGCTCTGGTGCAAGGTGGCGTATGTGCTTTGTAGTCTAGGCTTTTCTATCTCTCCTTCACCATCCCTGTTTCTTCTTAATGATGACTCTTCTCTGCAGCTGCTTCTACCCCACTGTAGACTGCTTCTTGCTTTAACAGCAGCAAAAAATATGATTCATCAAACTTGCTACAACTCTGTGTTCCTATTATATACTATTTGGATGCTAAATGTTTCATATACTGCTATCTATGAGCAGCCATGTGCTAGATTTCAGGGTGCTTCAGGAAAAAAACACTATAAGTAACTGTATTAAGGAGCTTATGTGATATCCCATTTCTTTTCTTTCTTTTTGCTATCATATACTTTCTGTCCCTAAGAAAGTTAATAAAAATGTAATTTAAAAAATGATTTACATATAAACACATAAAACTAAATTCTATTAGAACCATAGTAATTCTAGAAAAGTAGATGTCTACCTGCTGGGTGATTAACTTCTCCACAGAGGCCAACATAAAGCTAAAAAACGTAAACTCATATACAAAGTATTTGCAGCTTTTCTCATGGCTTCCTTTGTATGAGATCAAACAAAACAATGATAGTGGGGTTAAGTGCAATAACACTAATGCCACTGGTCATTTACTTTGTGTGACAATTTCAAGACGAATGAACCAATAGAAGTGCTCCAAAATAGCTTTGAAAAAATTTCAAAAAAATACATTGAAAGTAAAGTATGTTCTTGGTGTTACTTGTTTTTCATTGGACAGCGACGATATGTATGTTCTCAAGTAAATATTATTAATATTCTAATGGGACAAATCTGACATATTAACAAGATCTGAATACACTTTATCACTGACTTATTAATTACTCTCAAAATAATCATAGACTATTTCTTCATCCCAAACTGACCTTTGGCATTCAGACCGCATTTCACGACCCAGACTTCGTCAAGACAAACTCATAAAACGTGCTCAATGTTTTTAAACACCTTATTTTATTTAATGTTTAATAATCACATCACTAGTTAACAACTGATCACAATAAACACTTCTTTCAAACCAGAAAATAAAATGAATTCCAAATGTAATGGAAAACAAAATAAAACAAAACAAAAAATCGCAAAGGACAATGTCTGCAGATGACAGGTCTACCAAACACATCCCACTTGTTCCGCATGCTCTTAGTATGTTTTCTATTAGTACTCTCTATTAGCAGAAGCGCATTTAAGGGGCTTCTCACACCATCACGTGGGTGATTTCATAAGCGTATGTTAAGTCTGAGTGTGGTAGTTTTCTGTAGTCTAAACATGGCTGGGTCGAGGGGGGTATGCTTCGTATTTATATCACTCTGATACAGGCAAGATGCCCAATTTGAAACGCTATACTGGACCTCTCCTCTCACTCCCTGCCTCGACAGGGCGCCCTGGTCCTTCATGGCAGAAAGAAAAACAGTGCAAATCGAAAACATTCAAGGCGATACCCTGCTTTTACATTTGAAACCCCTTTACTAAGGACATCATTCCTGCAGTGTGCTATTCAGATATTAAGACTAGAGGGTGGAGACGGGCAAGGAGCAATACGAGACTCATCGAGATTCGTCAAGACAAGCTGCGGATGCAAGTCATAAGCTAATGAGCCCCTCGACACAAAACTGGACTTCACCCACCTTGCGTTCCGCTTGCGCGAGTCGCGACCAGCATACCAAAGCAATGGCAGTACGACACAAACACAAATACAAGTGTCTTGCATGTTTAGTACATTAATGTTTCGAACACATTCTTTCACCACAGCCCTTTTCTTGGAGGAAAAAAGGCAGACCAACTTTAGGTTTTAATAATAATGATGATGATAGTAATAATAATAAATATTAATAATAGTCATTGAAATCATAATGGTCTTAATAATAATAATAATAATAATCATGACAAGCACACTCCCTATAAAACCTTAAAAGTACAAGTACTCTGTACTCGACACCCTTTTAAAACATAATTCATATTCCTGTCCTCTTCTCCGCTTGTTTTTTCCTCCCGCGGCGATACTGAATGTATAAACCGTAAATATATATATTTACATAAAACCGTGTGCTAGCAATTAAGGAGGACCAAGAAAGTGTTCAATGAAAAAAAAGAAGAAGACAGAAAGAAAGAAAGAAAGCAGAGTACACTGCACTCGACAGTAAGATGGCTGCGTTCAGGCACAGGGAAATGACATTAAACTGACCACAACTCTACCGGCAAAGCTGGAGATTAGAAAATAAAGTCCGACCTCAAAGAGAGAGAGAGAGAGAGCCATACTCCGAGCATTTGAAAGCTGCACGACAACACAGCTCAAATACAAATATCTACAAACCTCTCATTTGTCAAAAACACTTCTACATAAATAATAACCGTTATTGCCCACGAGCCTAAATTCAATTTAAGATACACTGTTTTTCCCCTCTACTTCAATTCTGAGCCAATCATCTCTTATTAATGCCAGTTTCCTCAATTGAACAGTGCAGATTCGCACTTAATATGTTATGTGCATAATACTTCTCTGTGATTCAGAAAACAATGCTTACAATCTCTGAAGAAAATGACAGTAATTAATAGTAACGAAGTATGGGTCCTATCATCTTTATGGTAGTGTCTTTTTGTTTCATTAGTTGCATAATATGAGGTTAAAAAGAGGGCCTTCCTCATCCTCGCCATAAACAGGAAAAGCTACTACGGAAACCTCTCCCTTCTCCACTGTAGAACAGACACAGCACCATAAGAACTATGTGGCGTGTACAGTTTTTTTTTGTTTTACTGAACGGGTACAATATTCGGACTGCATAAACAAGGCTATTCAGAGGCGACTAAGATCCAGTGCTACAAGAAAAAGAAGCTACAGCGTAATGGTCTACTGTCTCTAACGTCTCGTTTGAATAACCTGGCGCTTTGATAAATGGTTCCAGCTCTCGGTAACGCCTCCGATGGAACAGTAAGCACGATTAGGCATAGGTGACAATGTAGGTACAGTCCAACTAGGTGTTCATAAAGCGACAACTAATCCAGCTAAAAGAAAGAAAGAAAGAAAGAAAAAGAGAAACAGGTTGTGTGTCAGGCTGTGACATTCTGAATGTCTCTGTGTCTTCCCAAAGGCAGCGGCAGACCCCTAGCTCTTTTTCCAGTTTCAGGTAATTAGGATAAGAGGCACAAACTTGAATGACACAAGGCTTCATTCCTCCCTCCATCTCAAACTTGCTTCGGCCATGACACCGGGCTCGTCCAACCAACGAACACCAAACGCCCCACTGGCGAAGGTTCACCGTTAACAGCTTCCGTTCTACGCATCCATTTCATATTATCAACACTCTTTCTCACACGTTCACTCTACCTTCCATGAATCTCCCTCACCGCCTGCTTTCTTTTCCCCCCGAGACCCACACAGAGCTGTGTCAGCTTTACTTCCTGTGCGTGTGTTTCAAGAAGAAGTTTCAAGAAGAACGTCCTATAGGCAGAGACCATTGTATTGCTTTACAAGAAGAAGAAGAAAAAAAAAACCCAAACAACAAAAGAACCAAACGACCGAGCACGACGAGAAACGAAAAAGTCAAACAAACGTAGTAGAACACAGCTCATAGCCACAGAGTTCACTCAAACACATCACAAAACACAGAGATTTTAGAGATTTAGAGCAACCTACACCTGAAACAGACTACTTTGTTTTAAATGTGAGTTGTTACGTTGGACAGCCAGGGGGTTAAGAGAGTTATGAGAGTGGGCTGGGATATCGAAGCAGGGTAGTCGATGGTTCTTTTAGGATCACGTGACAGCCCCGCATACTGAACAAAGAGCTGCAACACAAAAACTATGGGCTGGTATCTCTAAGATGAGTACTTGCGTCAGTGTAGTAAACACGGGAGTACAGGTCGAGTGTTTATAACTGGTTACACCACGGGACACCCTAACAAGAGATTAGATCCTGCTAAGACTGCGGTACTGAGTGAGACCGAACTTGCCAGGAGAACTAGGTTACATCATGCTCTAACGGATGGTGCTGTGACCGGATGAGTACGTGAAGCTGGGGAGAGGTGGGCGGAGAGATTCTGCTAAATTCGTTTCACCTATTCAGCACCAGACTGGAACGGTCTGAGCGGGGAGGGGCCGAGGATTCGTGAGTTAACCAATGAGCGGAGGAAGGTCACGTCCGGAGTCCAGTGAGGGAGCCAGAGCTGCACTCTTGCCCCTGAGAGGCAAGGATGAGGGCGGGGCTTGTGGAGGAGCGAGGGAAGCCGGCGGTCGCCAAGGAGTCGTTGAGCGAGACACTGCTGCGGAGCGGATGGGGGTGGGCGGGGCTGTCACCCAGGGCAGGCCAGGTTATGATGTCAGCGCCGTGGTCCGTGCGAGAGCGCGCTTTCTCGCGGAAGTTTAGCTTGAAAGACTCAATCTGCAGCGGAAGAGGGGGGGTGTTGGAAAAACAGAAAGACAGAAGAAGGTTCAGGCGTTAAAGGGGGGAGAACGGGGCAGGAGAAGAGGAGTTGGGGGGAGGGGGGGGGGGTTGAAATGAAAAGGGTAAGGTGACAGCAAAAAGCAGAATTAGATGCCTGAAAAATAAAAAGTCAAGATGATTGAGTGGTCAGGGGCTTCGGAGAAGAGATTACAGAGGGTTTTTTGTTTTTTAACAGAAATATGACGATGAATGAACACAAGTACAAGAAAATTGGCCAGAAAGAAAAACTTGTCTACAAATGAGGAAGATGAAATGAATAAATGCAGTTGTATGCAAATATTTGAACATGTTAACTTGTTCTTTTTAGTTTTTCTAAATGGAACAAACTTAAAAACGGCACTTTCTGCAATTCGGTTTATTTGATGAATTTAACAAGAATGGAAAACTATTGGGTCACAACTTACGTATCTCTCGCGCTACGAGGCTAACTGAATTCTAGCCTGACACATAACAGGGGCATTCCTGGGAGGGTTCTAGAGTGGGCCTGGGGACAGGAGCAGGGAGACACACAAACTTACTTGTTTCAGGGATGAGCGAGTCCAGGCCCTGGGGGTCCCGGAGCGCATCGCCCCCACATGGAGTGCCCTCCTTCAGCCCATTCTCCTGGGCAGGGCTGGCTGCTGGCTGGGCTGCCAAGGAGCCACTAGAGGGAGCCTCACTCCCCTCCACTGTCTCCTGTTGCCCCTCAGCCTAGAAACACATAGCAGCATGTCAATAGGAGAGATGGAGATGGAATGGATTTGGGCATGTGATCCCTCGTGAATGACGGTGTGTATGCAGGTTGTTTAGCAGTGTAGGATGTAAAAATCAAACAAAACATCAAACAAAGAATGCAGTGCTGTGATACGCATGACTTGGTGTCATGTTTTCATGGCACAACGTACATAAGCAGGGGATTAAATCACATATGAAACTCAAGATAACTGCAATGTGGATTTGAAAATATAAAGCAAATGCACACTTAATAAACGTATGACCGAATGCGTTAAACTAATTATATTCAGAAAATTCAATCTTTATCTTTAATACAAAGAAAGCACACAATAAAAGCCATGATATCATTGCGCATGGACTCAACCAATTTGGAATGAAATGATAATGAATTCTTCTCCAACACTGTTTGTGTCTGAAAGTAACTGAATGACATGGATAAAACTTTTTGTGTTGTCTATCAGCTTGATGTTCTCAAACATACCAATATAATACTAATATTTATCATAAGCATGTCTTAAACCCTAAAGACTATGAAGCAATACTACAAAGAAAGTGAAAAAATTCTCAATCATAGTATACCTTTCTAACGCACACAGACTTCTATATTCCTTCCATTCTTGTTTGCAAAGTGCAGGATTTTGGGGTTACCAAGTCTCCAAAACTACTATTTAACACCACATTCAAGCCAAAACACTATTGGAAGGCTTGGCAGACAAAGACCTCTGTGTTCATCAAACCACAAGGACAAGTAATTGGGACCACTGTAAAATATGGTGCTGGGACTCTTCTAATTCCAAATGTCCTGGGAAACTTGAAAGAAAAGCCATAAAATATGTGATAAAAAAGGTCATGTTTGGTTCTTTTTGTAGGTAAGAAACAAAAACTCTTAAAGCTCTGGAGAGGTTCTGTGAACGTAATTCTGACATAAACTTTGCTTCAAGCTGATAAATAAACAAAAGCCTAATCCTAATTTTCTCCTTACAAAAACCAATTCATATTTATTTAAAAACTGTTTTAGCTCCCTAAAGCCTGTCCTGCTCTCTTTTAAGAAATACACGTGTAACTTTGGGTGAATGAATACATGCAGATGAGCAGCGCAGACATGGATATTCTCATGCAGAGATGAATGACCATAGGCTGAGGGGAAAGGTGACATCACGACCAATAAATCAGTGGGAGGCTTTTTCTGGACCCACTCAAGAAGTTAATTCCTTGTTACTTAAAACACAGTCTTGGGGGGCACAGTTTCCATGGGTTAATGATTTCCCAACGATTGAGCCAATGCAGAAAAGTCCTTCATCAACATCTGATGTACTGAGTCGACCATGATGAATCAGGGGAAACACTAAACTGTGCGACAACTAGGACAGGCATCGGAGTAATAACAAATAAGAGGATGAGGAAAGTGTAGAGCTTTAGGACACCCCTTCATTTACCTTCTTTTACTTTTACATTCTTGCCTTTTCCTTCCAAAACATGTTCCTACTTTGTCATTATTTCTTCGGGAAGCAAAATTCCAAAGTCAATCTTTGGGGCCCATTAAGTCGCAAAGATTCAGAGGGAGCTCGATTACTCAGTAGAGCAAGAGATGATTTTAAAATACAAGAAACAAAACGCAGAAAATGGATCTTGAAATATGTGGAGATTCACAAACTGAACATAAAGCATGTCAACAAAGGGAAACTAATGAGAAAACAACAATCCTTAACAACAACACTCTAAAACACATGTTTACAACATACTTGGTGGTGACTTCACATCACACCCCACTGAAAGCTGTATATGGTCTTTCAGCTGTAAAGAAAATGGTGCATGACGCACTGTGCCTACAAACCTACCACCACTGAATGGAAATGAATAGGTGAAGATATCACCTTTTATTACTCTTCTTTGCATGTTACTGTAATTCCAAGTTGTGGAAGATGATCAAATGCACCGCACAATGTTTTAAGATCTTACACATCTGTTTTGCTCTTCGGTTTGAGAAATATGTGAATATATATTCACTCTTTTCACCAGCGAGATTTACAAACACACTGTGGAATACTGCTAAGCTCTTCAGTGGTATCCCAGGTCTTGTTGCAAGCTGTTAGGCTATGAAGGACCAAGTGGATGATCAGTTTGCTACAGTGCCATCCTGAGGCGGACCAGTGCTGCAGTGCTCTAGTCAGTTAAGAACACTAAAGACGGAAGCTTGCTAGTAAAAAAAAGACTTCCTAAATTTATATTTAAGCATCTTCAGACAACATAAATTCACAATACATTTATTAATAATTACTTAATGATTATTTTCAGCGCCCCTCCCTCCCCTTAGACACATTCAGGCCATGGGGTCTAGGAACTTGATTGGATGTAGGACCAGCCTAAGCAAAAGCCTGAGCACTGTCATACATGTTCTGGACTAATATATGACTAATATAATATGCAGACCCATATGAAACCAAAGGTGCAAAGGAACTTATGGGAGAGTCCATGGAAGGCATTTGACTTCATACTGGCGTTCGTGAAATCACCTTTAAGACTGTTAAGCAGTGTATATTCAGAACATCTCTCATGACAACGCATACAATTTAGGATGCATCACCACATTTAACAGTTTCCATCCAACACTGAATACTGAGGACGCCTCAGAATAGAAACACGTCTGAACGTAGGGAGGGTGAAAGACAAATAACTGGACACAAACCACACAGCATTGTGAAGCTTGCTACTTAAAGTTTTTTTATCTGTCACAGACGTGCTGGTTTATTTCTGTGATCTTTTTAAGATTGGGTTGTGTGGTGTTCAGCAACACTACTGTTAAGCATTGTACTATACCTGTAAAGGTGCCTCACAGAACAAATACTGTTGTTCTTCCCAGTTTCTCCATAATTGCCATTTATTACAATTTGAAAACAGAAAGCAATGCAGGCAATGACTATATAACTTCTTTAGAACTGTTGCTGGTTGCTTAATGTTGCTTCAGTAGGCAAGAACCTGGCGATAGAATACATATTGTGATGCAGCGGTTATGATTCAGTATATCGTGATTGATAACTGACAAGCATTGATAAGCTGTGAGTTTTCAAATCCTACTATTAAAACACACCCACTATATGAACAGGTTTGTCAGTGCTTACATTGGCACCCTTGTGCTGCTTGTTAATGTTGGAGTGGAGCTGAAAATGGATCACAACACTGCCACCTAGTGGTCAGAGGTTTAAACACAACACACAATGATTTTACTGTCTGCCAGGAATCTGTGTATCGATACTGTGTTTTTGAGAATCGATACAGTATCACTAAACATAATATCCTAATATTCAATATTTTCCTACACCCCTAATATATAGTACATATGAAAACCCAACATTTAACCTAATACGACTCACCGGTGTAGCTACCTTTGTAACTGATTTATATACTATCTTTTATAGGCTTTTTGCTCTTTTGTCCAGCACAATCACATTAAACTACAAATTAGATTTACATACACCACAGACGCAGGTATGGTAACGGTCATGCTTTCCAAAATGTAGAAAGATCTGCCAGATTTGGAAACTAATGACAGTATATATTTCATATATAAGCAAAACTGTAGGTAAGAACAGTGAAAAGTCATTTTCCCTTTACCCCAAACCTCACCTTAATATTCCCCCCACCAGGTGCATGACTGACGTTGTCCATAGAGCCCACCTTGGGCTGGGCCTTATCTTTGAAGTTCACCTTATGAGATTCAATCTTTACATCTCCACCTCCTATAAGAGACAATAAAAACCTTGGTAACTCAGAACAGCTCCTTTTCGTCTACAATGTTGTGATCTACCTTAAAAAACCTTCCAGCAAAAATCTGATATACGTCCAGGAGGGGTCTCACCTGGTTTGTGCTTGATATTGGCCTTTGAACCACACTTTGAGGTCACTTTACTCAGGTCAACCTTCTTATTGAGAATCTGCACCTGTAAATACATCAAGCAGGTACATGTAAAAGGAGAAACAAGTTACTGCATCAGTACTACAGCTGCAGCATCCTCCTGTTTTTTTTAAAGTTTGCCTTCATTGTTTATGAAATCCACATGCAGTGCAGAAAATCAACACAGGCCAGCCTGACCCTCACTGGATGTCCAAAACAAGAGTCAAAGGATACAAAAAAAAAGATAACAAAAACATAATTTAATGGAAATAAATGGTAATTCAGAAAACATGGCAGCATTGTTATTTATGTTATTGTCAGTGGTGCTAGAAGCTGTGAAACTCTGAGAACTAAAGGAGAAGCCACAGATCAAAGAGAGAAGTAAGATAAGCTTTAGGCACTGAGGAGGTAGATATGGAGAGAAATCAAAATTCAAACTTCTGCTGTTACTGGCTTTAATGTTGCTGCTCTATATAGTGCCGATCATGAGCAAGATGCTTAGCACCATGTACATCAACATAGATGACTGTACTGACAAACAGAATAAAACAGAACTGAATCATGTACTGCTTTATCCTTGCTGTTGTCAGAGTGTTCCAACTGTATTATGCAAAGGGAGCGAGGAGCGTGATGCAGATTCCGTCGGCTCTGCTGACGGTTTGATCTCATGCAGTGACGGTACTTACGTTCCCTCCACCAGGGACATGCTTGATATTGTCCTTGGAACCCAATCGTGATGTAACATGGCTGTAGTCCACCTTTTTGGAGACTATCTGAACCTACAACACAGCATGGCAGGCAGAGAGCAGAAGGACACCAGGGATCACCAGGTTAAGAGGACGACAGGACAAAGAGGGAAAGCTGAAGCATCTACAAGCTTACACAGGTACTACTCTACTTCCAATCAAGGTGAGACTATTTGTCAGACTAGCTGCTACGGTTAAGTACAGCACACATGCCATGCTGTGTTTAACGTAGCATTCCCAGTTAGGAACAATAAAACGACATATATATACAAACGCCCCTTCCCCTCGCCGTCAGTAGAGATCACTGTGGTATTAGTACCATGAAGAAATGAGACTTAATGCTCAAGTATGTCCACATCAGTGAATTACAAAGTACTGATACACACTAATGCAATCGATATAGAAAGATTGAAGTAGACCACATTGTGATGTAGACAACATCTTAAGACATTTAGACTCATTTATGTTAAAAGTGTAAAGAACAGGTTTTTACAGGTGATTTAAACAGTGATTTAAAGCCCCAGTCCTTCATTAATTGAAATAGCACTAAAGCCACTAACTTGAGCTTGGTAAACCAGAGCCTTCATGAAAGCATTTGGTAACTGTTGGCATGTACAAACTCAAAATTCATCGACTTCGGAACAAAACCTCTTCACGGATAAGTCTTTTATTTCAATTAAAGTTTAAAAAAAGGCCATCGATTTTTCAAAAAATGCAGTACAATTTAAAAAAAAACTGATGCCGTCTTCACAACTTCATGTAATATTTTTTTTTGAATGTTGCTTTTACAGGCAATTAACTCTCTGTCTGGTTCCTATCATCACCACAGAGTACAAATCTTACTCTGTACGTTTTTCTAGAACTGAGTGTTCCAGCAAACCACAAACCATTCTCTATTAGTCTGTTTGTGAATTTTGACACAACGTAAGTGGCAGAATGTGTAAGAATTTGATGCTCCAATTATAACTAAAAAAAAAAAAAAAAAAAAAAAGTCAAGGTAGGAGGTTTTGTTCTGACAGCGACAATGTTGTACCACTATGATTAGCTCAGCAGAGTATCAACAACACCAGTTTCATTAATTTTTTGTAAGACAGATGAAAAGAAAGAAAAGGAACGTTAAGGAATAAGGTGTGCAAGGAAATTCAAAAGACTAAGCGGCATCACAGCCTGTCTACAGAGAGACTCCCCAATTTTATCTTTTTTTATATCTAATTTTCATTTATATTTAACAAGACTACAGCAACACACAACAGAAACAGAAACAAGTTCAAGGAATGGTGAGCTTTCTAGTCAGTTAGTACTCAATAAACTTAAAAGCCCATAGCTGTGGAAATGTGAAAGATTATACAGGCTCTGCGAGTAACACAGCAACATAAAATTAAAAACTTTCTACAGCAGTGGCTTTTTATGGATATGGGGGTAATGCTGCCAGGTTGATCAGCTGACTTCCGTTTTAGTTTTAGAATGACAACAAGGCAACTGTGTCTTGTCACAAGTATCCTGACTCGTAGTATCTTTCAAGTACTGACTTGTAACACTGACTGCACTCCAGTATGTGTCCTTAGCGATAGGATTAGTTAGTGTGCAGAGGTCTGTAATGAGCATGCTAATATGTAAATAATAATTTTAAAAAATTATAACAAAGCTATTAACGACTAGAAGGTCCGGTCACATGATGATATAAAGGGGATGCATCTGAGTACAGTAAAACAGAAACCACTGAGATTCCTCAGCATCCTGCCTATAAGACAACTTAACTAGATTCAGGATTTATTTAGACTCCATTCACACATATATGAGTATTTGTGTTTTTATCAACACAGGCATTAGCACAGAAACACAGGAACATCAGAGCAGTTTGAAGGACTTTCTAAGCTAAAGAATATTACGTCTGGGCAATATGTACCCACAAACACGCACAGGACTTCCTATTAACCCCACACTTACGAGGCATAGGGTTTAAGAAGTGCAGCAAAACAATCGAGCAGCCAACAAGTTCAAGACGAAAGAGAAAATGAAAGCTTAGTAACAAAGAGATGAACTTATTTCTCACCAAAATATTTAACAGGTGTGTAACTCTAATAAATATAAATATAATATAAATAAATTTAAATAAATAATATGGCCAAATCAAGTCACATGTTCTGTTTGGATATTTTTTGTTTAGAACACATATGAGGTCTATTTCTGTATGTAGCTGCTGTAAGTCCCCCAGTGACATGCAACTGAGAGGTTTAATGAGAAGGCAACTGAGAGGTTTAATGAGAAGGCAACTGAGAGGTTTAATGAAAAGGCAGCTGCTGTGAGTTGCCTGGCCATTTTTCAATGCATGCACTCAATAACGTGTGCATTTTCACATGTACTAAATTCCCATGTAATTGTCAGTTAAGCTCATGTAAGGCTTTGTTTGAAAGGTAAAGACTTGTTTGATAAATGGAGGGGGGGTGTTGTCACAAATATCTGAATACATGAGGAAGAGGCCTTATATATGACTGATTCTCCAAGATTGGGGCTTCAATCTACACTAACAACCTGTTAAACAGACATTTGGACCCTAACCCTAGATATTAAGGTACGGTTGTGCACATGCACTTCCACACACAGTGTCAGCAGCTCAGGCTACTGGAGATGATAAGTTCCTCAGACTATTTAAAGGTTACTGAAGGTAACTTCAATACTGTGAGAAATCCTAAATGAGAAAAAAGGACTGCATTTGAACCTTTAGCCTTATAACATTCAGCTTTGGAACAAATACTACAGTGACCGCTGGCCGGGATGCAATAAGACAGTACCACAGTAAGTAGAAACTCAAGGATAAAGCTCAGCTTCATTCCAGACAAACTGAAGTACTCTCATACTGTGCTTCTCTCTGACTACTCCATTAAAAAAAATTACAAGAATTCTGGGTCAGCTCTGAGTCTATATATAGCAAATATGCGTAACAGGATTTTATGGATGCTTGTCTTTAGCAGAGGCAAATTACAGTATTCAGACAAGCTGCACACACCAAACACCTGTCATACATAGATTCTGCAAATTAAATGAAAAAAAAAGAAATCTTTCTACTTATTATTATTTAGATGCTACACTATGAACAGGAAAAAAATCTATTCTAAAGACAATGTTCTAATTACCTGCAGAAAGACAACGATCAGCCAAAACATTAAAACAACCCCCACAATGACTGTCCATTTTTATCACCTCCAATTACTTCAGTTAGGACCCCCACAGGACCACAACAGAGCAGGTATAATATTGTTTGTGGGTCGTGGACTCAGCACTGCAGGGACACTGATGCGGTCATGGTGTACTGGGCAAAAGTTTTAGGCACTTGGGGATGTTATACTTTAAAAAGCCATTTTTCCAGACAGGAAGCTTTTATTTTTTAAATATTAAAATAGTATTAATGCAGTAAGCAATAGTTTTACATGTCAGTGTGCTTATTTAACCATTTCCAGGCTCTTCCCTATGGCGACCCAGTATTATTTACAGTTATCATCCTGGTTTGACTACTCAGTACTTAAGCTAAATCAAGATTGCTGGAGAAGGAATTGAATAAATTCATACAATGTCCAAGAAATCTGGAACTAAACTTTGTTCTTCAAACTGATTTACAAAATATTATCTACTTCTTTTCTACTTTGTATTGTATGTGTGCTTGTTTTCAGCCAACGCCCAAATATCTTCTTTGTGGCAGTCCTGCAGAACGATACGGTAAGCTGATAAAATAGAAAATGAGTGTAGAAACATGGAGGTGGTCTTAATGTTATGGCTGATCTGACCACTGTTCGCTTTTCTTATGAGTATGATGGGTCTATGTACCAGCAATAAGAGACTTTATAATGACCAGATATGTTTATTTATGGAGTGATGGGAGAACACAAAATAAAAGCCATGGATCAGTCTAGGGACTCTCACATCACATCACAGAAAGAGAGAGAGAGAGAGAGAGAGAGAGAGTGAGAGAGAGAAAGAGAGAGAGAGAGAGAGAGAGAGAGAGAGAGAGAGAGAGAGAGAGATGGGGAGAGAGAGAGAATATAAGGGGGCAGAAACTGAGAAGAAAACTGAGAAGGCATTAACAGCCTGGGACTAAAAGACCTGAGGGAGATGAAAGTGTGGAAGATGGAGAAAACTCACTTTGCCCTGGCTGGTCTCTTTGGAGGTGGAGCCCTGAGCCAGAGCATCCGTCCTGCTTTGAGAAACTGTGACCTGGGGGAGACAACCCCAAATCCCCTCAGTCACTTACACCAAAACATTGAGCCCTGATCTTAGATCAGTGCAAAGGAACAAGCTCAATCAACATTTGAGAGGAAGAAGTTGGAAGGCCTCTTGCTCCCATGTTCTTGTTCCTCTTCTGATCACTTCAATCACGTCTCAAAATCATTATTGTTGCTCCATGAACCTTTTGTCTTCATTCAACATGCTGCAGAGGAAGACTTCATGCTGCAGGCGCACAATCACAGATCAGACTGAATCTACAGCGGTGCTGATTGTCTCATAACCAGTCATGCCCTCAAAGATCAGAGTGCCGATTACCAGTGACAGAGGAAGTTTCTTTGGTAAGTATAAAAGGTAAACAGTGAAGAGCACTGCACACTTACGTCTGAAGAGAGAGATCAGCCAGGAAAAAGATGGGGTGACAAAGAAAATATGGGGTGAATGGCATGCCGGAACAAACAGTGGTATTAGGGGACAATCATGAGTAAATAAATGAGAAGTTAATACTGTCAGGGAGGAGGTATGAGTGCAGTCACTAAGGTAGAACAAGAAGAATCTGTTGTAATTAGCACTAGCAGTAGAAAGTGGAGACATGGTACAGCGTAGTGTCTTCAAGGCAGAAAGAAAGGACCATGCAGTACAGGAAAATACGGAATGCGAAAGTTTAGACACACCAGTCAATGACCAGTTTTGTTGATTTTCAAAGTGAACATATGTTAACACTTCCACTACAACAGTGGTTCACAACCCTCCTCTTGGAGAGCTTCTTTCCAGAAAAGCTGAGTTCCAACCAGTTTGCCACCCCTGCTCCACCTAATCAACCTCTTCCTAAGTCCCTGATTGGATTGATCGAATGCATTAATGTTAATTAGGGGAGGGCCAGCCTACTGAAACCAGGCTGAAACTAAACTCTGCAGGAAAGTAGCTCTCCAGGAGGAGAGTTGAAGAGCACTGCTCTGGTTTGTGCAACAACTTCTTCCGATATGTTTAAGTCTGTTTAGTTGTAGAGGGCTATGCTCTTTCTAACTGGCCTGGCAAACACCCACAAACCACTGAACCAAATCCTGACCAGAATTCTTGATTATATGAATGTGTGGCTGATTTGGCTATTTGTTTGACTGAGTGCGGTCCATCACTGAGGCTCTCAATAAAGATCTCCTCATTAATGATATGAAAAAAAAGAACTGAACAACAAGCAAGATCTGATTAGTATGACAGTTAGTGAGCTGCAGCTTATAAGCATAGGAACCATGCTAAATGCTAATTCCTGGATTACTTAGGCTTTAAAATTAAGGCACACACTTGTATTTCCCTACCTTGCCTCCTCCAGGCTGGTATTTGATGTTGTCTGTGGAACCGACCTTGGAACGAATGTTTTTAATGTCGGGTGCCGAGGCCGTTCCGGGGCGGGTGGTTGTCCGCGTGGTGGTACTGGTCGTTGTAGTAGTACTGGAGCTAGCTCGGGGCGCACGGGGCACTGGCGGCTTCCTCTCTGGCACCGTGGTGGTTGTGGTACTCCCGGAAGTGGCGGACTTAGTGGTGCGGACGCGTGTGGTGGCGTTGCTAGTAGTAGCAGTGGTGGAGGGTCTGGGAGTAGTTTTGGGCCTGGTGGAATCTGCAGTGAAGTGGCAGTGAGGAAGTAACTTGAGATCACATGGAAGCCACAATTCTCTAGATAACATATGTGAAAACTAACAAATAAAACTAATACATGAACAAACAAACCAAAAGGTACCAACTATGACCGCCTGCTTTAGCTTTCATATCACCTACAATTTAATAATAAATGTCAAGAAACGCTAAAAGCTGTACCTGTAGTCTTCTGAGTGCTCGGCTTCTTCTCCTCTCCTGGTTTGCTCTCAGTCTTTGCAGCTGAATACATAGAAAACAGAGTCAACGCGTTTTTAAACCCACTTAAACAAGGAGGACACGACTCCATATTTACAGGCAAGACAGTATTTACACTTACAGACAAGTACACTCAAAAATAAACGTGCCAAAAGAAGTTCTTTGGACTAATGCCATGGAAGAACCACTTTTATTTCCTTCAAGAATGACTTAATGGATGATTCTTTAAACAGTTCAATTCAAGATGCTCAGTTGAAAGGCTCTTTAGGGCAGATCTTCTATGGCTTGCCTCCAGTGAACCCTTCTGACAGCTTTAGGAGTGAAAGGGAGCGTATGTGTAGTCTTACCCACAGAGCGCCGTGCTGTGCTGGCACTAGCCGTGGTGCGGGAGGTAAGAGATGTGGCGGATTTGCTTGCTGCGGTGGTAGATGTACCGTTTTTGGGGGCAGTAGATCGGGCTGGGGGAACTGTAGCTTTTGGCACTGGTGGGCGTCTCTCTGTGGTCGTCTAAAGAAAAAACAATAGCACTGCAGCTAAGCCAGAGTAGGCACTCGATCAAGAGAGACGAGGGAGTCCGTTCAAAAGATTACTTCACTGTTTCACAAATGGTAAAGAGGTGATATGAATACAGACCCCATCTTTGCTCAGCTATTTATCAGCGTTGATTCAGACTTCTTTCAAAGTCAGAACACTTTCCAGAGGTTGTTTATGAGTATAATAACACAATACAGCAAGAGTGATCATACAAAACACGCTTTGAGATCCTTTTACTTATTATTTACATGAGGCTTCCTATATCCCTACTCTTAAAACAAACTGTGGCTTTTCTCTTATGTAAAAGGCCGGGTTGATTTAAGTTATGCATTTATGAGTTACTATGCCCTAAAATGTGCTGGGTTGTTTTCCGCAGACCTTTTACCTCTTAAAATTAAGTAAGACCAATCAAGATTATTTATAAACTAATTTTCTGATTGCAAAGTGGGACAAATAGGATTGGTTGATGTTAGCTTGATATAACTTATGAAGTTTGTACTTCTCTCTGCATGGTGGAGGGTCACTGGTATTTGTAGCAAATTATAGGGTATTTGTCAGTATGTATGTTTGTCAGTATGTATAGCTGAATATAAGCTTACTTTCTAAGCTAATTTTTAATGCTATCTAAGTAATAATTGTATTGTAGTTGGCCAATCAACACAAATAATGCAGTCCCATGTGCTGGCCCCACGACTTTCGCATGAAGTCTGATAAGTTTTCTTGTATGACAACATGACCACTCTTACATTACTTTGGATGCGACCGTTTGTCACGTTGTGCACACAATCATTTTTTGTCAACTTTCCTTCTGAGGTTGGAACAAACATGAATATCTAGGGCAAGCATTGCATTTATTTGTTCTTTCTGGAGTGAAAGTAATTATGTGAACCTTGTGAAGCTCATTTTTCCCCATTAACTGTACCCCCATCCCCATATAGAGAGTTCTTACACCAGTAGGATAAGAATAATGCAGAAAGGATCCTAGTTAATGTAAGGACATTGCTTGTTCATCCTAAGAAATATTCCTAAATAAATATTATTAGTTACAGTAAACAAATTAATTCTATGAAATTATATGAAATATAATGAATAACGACAGCTTGAGGTCCAGTTTCTGATACCTCACTAACCTTACTGTCTGACTAGTCTTGTCTTATGACATTGATATGATAAGTAGAAAGCACACATGACAGCAATGTACAGTATATCAACAACCATCTGTTTATCGCAACAATCTGTGGCTGACTTCTTAAACAAGTGAAATAAAAAAATTTGCTGAGTGTTGAAAAAATTATTTGCTGAGTGTTCACTCACTAAGAAGTCACTCACTGATGAGTGTTCTGCTTGATCAACATTAACATATATCTACTGTAAATGCACTGCAAGTTACTGGAAGTACTGAAAAAGTACAAATGTGATATGAGTTAGCAGCTACAGCAGATGTGGTGTGGTATGGTCAAGCACAAGGACAGCACTGTTGCAAAATGAACCACAAACAGGGCTTCTTTGCAAGCAGGAGTGGAAGGAGGGCTGGACTATAAGGGATCTTTTGGGGTACTTTTTTTTTTTTTTTTTTAATTCTTTCAGGGATGCCACTGGAACTCACCTTGGACTTGACCTCGTTGGATGCTGTGGTTGTGGTGGAGGGGCGGCTGGCAGCCGAAGCAGGCCGCTTGGTGCCAGCCGTGGGTGTGGGTGCCTTAGGCACGGGTGCTTTTTTGTTGAGGGTGGCAGTAGTGGAGGTTGGGGTTGGGGTCAGGGTCGGACGCTTAGGAGCAGCCACAGCATTGGACACCGGGCTTGGCCGGGGTTTGGCCGAGCTCGGTTTGGCTGCGCCGGCAACAGGCTGCATGAATGGACACCAAACCAAACAAATGGAGAGCAAACGAGTAACAAAAGAGTAAAAGGACAAATGATAATAGCAACTGGAACCATGCAGCAGAAGCAGTGTTACATGCACAAAAAGTCCAGAGTGACTGACTGACTGTACTCTTCAGTACGTCAGGACGTCAATGCAGATATTAACTTCAAACTGCAAAATATACTGAAAAATATTCACAACAGATATCTTTCATTCTATTTATGCATACGTCCCTTTGGGATTAACAAAGAGTTGTATCAAAATTAGATAGATAGATAACTGTTGTATATTTACTGATATATAACTGTTGTATATTTATTGATAAATAACTGTTGTGATATATAACTGTTGTATATTTATTGATATATAACTGTTGTGATATATAACTGTTGTGTATTTATTGATATATAACTGTTGTGATAAATAACTGTTGTATATTTATTGATATATAACTGTTGTGATATATAACTGTTGTGTATTTATTGATATATAACTGTTGTGATAAATAACTGTTGTATATTTATTGATATATAACTGTTGTAATATATAACTGTTGTATATTTATTGATATATTACTGTTGTGATATATAACTGTTGTGTATTTATTGATATATAACTGTTGTGATATATAACTGTTGTATATTTATTGATATATAACTGTTGTGACATATAACTGTTGTGTATTTAGTGATATATAACTGTTGTATATTTATTGATATATAACTGTTGTAATATATAACTGTTGTATATTTATTGATATATAACTGTTGTGATATATAACTGTTGTATATTTATTGATATATAACTGTTGTGATATATAACTGTTGTGTATTTATTGATATATAACTGTTGTGATATTAACTGTTGTATATTTATTGATATATAACTGTTGTGATATATAACTGTTATATATTTCTTGATATATAACTGTTGCGATATATAACTGTTGTATATTTATTGATAAATAACTGTTGTGATATATAACTGTTGTGTATTTATTGATATATAACTGTTGTGATATTAACTGTTGTATATTTATTGATATATAACTGTTGTGATATATAACAGTTGTATATTTATTGATATATAACTGTTGTGATATACGACTGTTGTATATTTATTGATATATAACTGTTGTGATATATAACTGTTGTGTATTTATTGATATATAACTGTTGTGATATATAAGTGTTGTATATTTATTGATATATAACTGTTGTGATATATAACTGTTGTATATTTATTGATATATAACTGTTGTGATATATAACTGTTGTATATTTATTGATATATAAATGTTGTGATATATAACTGTTGTATATTTATTGATATATAACTGTTGTGATATATAACTGTTGTATATTTATTGACATATAACTGTTGTGATATATAACTGTTGTATATTTATTGATATATAACTGTTGTGATATATAACTGTTGTATATTTATTGATATATAACTGTTGTGATATATAACTGTTGTATATTTATTGATATATAACTGTTGTGATATATAACTGTTGTGATATATAACTGTTGTATATTTATTGATATATACCTGTTGTGATATATACCTGTTGTGATATATAACTGTTGTGATATATAACTGTTGTATATTTATTGATATATAACTGTTGTGATATATAAATGTTATATATTTATTGATATATAAGTGTTGTGATATATAAGTGTTGTGATATATAAGTGTTGTGATATATAACTGTTGTATATTTATTGATATATAACTGTTGTGATATATAACTTGTATATTTATTGATATATAACTGTTGTGATATATAACTGTTGTGTATTTATTGATATATAACTGTTGTGATATATAACTGTTGTATATTTATTGATATATACCTGTTGTGATATATACCTGTTGTGATATATAACTGTTGTGATATATAACTGTTGTATATTTATTGATATATAACTGTTGTGATATATAAATGTTATATATTTATTGATATATAAGTGTTGTGATATATAAGTGTTGTGATATATAACTGTTGTATATTTATTGATATATAACTGTTGTGATATATAACTTGTATATTTATTGATATATAACTGTTGTGATATATAAATGTTATATATTTACTGATATATAAGTGTTGTGATATATAACTGTTATATATTTATTAATATATAAAGATTGTCATGTGTTGTGTTTTGATTAAATTAAAGTAACTTAAAGGCATTAGCGACAACAACAGCAGCATGATCAGTGGAGAATGGCGTGATGGGAAAACAATGTAGCTTACCTTGGTTTTCTTGTCTGGACTGGGCAAGTCTTTTCCAGGGGTAGCGCTGGCACCGTTGGTTACCCCAAGCTTAGATGCTGGTTTTTTGGCCTTCTCGGTTTTGTCCTCCTTCTCTCCTTTTGTCTTCTCCTGTTTTCCAGCTTTTTCAGTTTTCTCCTGCTTGTCCAGTTTCTCAGACTTGTTGGTCTGTTCCTTAACATCAGCTTTTTTTGCTTCATCTTTCACCAATTCAACTTTCTCCTTTTCTGTCTTCTGTTCAACTTTCTCCTTTTCTGTCTTCTGTTCAACATTCTCTTTTTCTGTCTTCTGTTCAACTTTCTCCTTTTCCTTTTCTTTGTCTTCTCCTGGCTTCTGATCGAGCTTGGCTTTCTCAGCGTTGTCCTTTTCTGGTTTTGCATCTACCTTCTGATCGAGCTTGGCTTTCTCAGCATTGTCCTTTTCTGGTTTTGCATCTACCTTCTGATCGAGCTTGGCTTTCTCAGCGTTGTCCTTTTCTGGTTTTGCATCTACCTTCTGATCGAGCTTGGCTTTCTCAGCGTTGTCCTTTTCTGGTTTTGCATCTACCTTCTGATCGAGCTTGGCTTTCTCAGCGTTGTCCTTTTCTGGTTTTGCATCTACCTTCTGATCGAGCTTGGTTTTCTCAGCTTTGTCCTTCTCTGATTTCTCATCAAGCTTTTCTTTTTCACCCCTATCCTTTTCTGATTTGTGTTCTAACTTGTCTGTCTCAGCTTTCTCTGTTTCTGCCTTCAGCTCTACCCCTTTAACGGCGTCCATCTTCTCCTCCTTGTCCACCTTTGGAGACAGATTGGTTTTATCCCCAGTGGGCTTTACATCTGGAGTCTTCTCAGCCTTTTCCAGTGTTTCAGGTTTGTCCGTCTTCTCGGTCTTGTCAAGCAGCACAGCTGGTTTATCCGACTTCTCAGCTACACCTGTCTTTTCCACCTTGTCTAAAGTCTCAAGCTTGTCGCCGATGTCCATGTTTTCTTTTTTGTCAACTATGTCGACCTTGTCCGTCTTCTCCACCTTGTCTTTCTTGTCAAGCACGTCTGACTTTTGGAGGCTCTCTATTTTTTCCACCTCTGGCTTATTCTTCTCTGTTTTGACTGTTTGAAAGAGAAAAGTGAAACTAATGTAAAAACACATTTCAACATCATATTAGCGTGAACATCATAAACAGTAAGAACAACTGGTCTCCAATGCTGATTTCTTATTGTTTCAATTCCCATTTTGCCAACCATAACCGCATAGAAAGGATGTATGTGGGTGTTATTTATTCTCCACACACAGGGTCATGCTAAGGGTCAAACCCTTGTGGGGAGTGAGAAGCATTTCCAAATAGAATTACTGCATGAAGGTAACTGGTGTAATAAATGTGCAGAGGTCATTCATTTATTAACTCCATTATTAATCAAAAATATTTTCCCTAAAGTTAATATTTTTTCTTCATACTAAGCAATTTTACAAGAAGAGAATTTTCCTTTCTGGGGATGAAACTCATTTTAAAAGCAAAACCTGCTGACCTGCAGATTCTCAAGATCTCATAAGCAAGACAATACACAGCAACACAGATTCTTATTTCCCGAAATGTCTCTGAAAACTAGACAGCAGGGAATGTTTAGAGATATATAAATATCTTTATATTTCTAATATATCTCTTCTCTTTCATATGCCACAAAATGAATGGCTTTATCTTCATATCATAAAGCCATTCATTTTCCATAATAACTTTTCCTCAAACATGTAAACAATAGAAAACACTGTACTGAATTATAGGACATGGCAACAGAACACCACCAACTACACATTCGTACTCTGAACACCACTTGGCAAGATCATAATGGAGATTTGCAGTCTTTTGAAGACTGCTGGGGATTTTTACAAATTAAAGAAACTCCAGCACATGAGATCTGCTTTCTGGCTGAAAGTAAATTAGATGAGCTTATCTAGAAGACGAGCGCCAAAGCTCCAGTTTAGCAATATTTTCTCAACCAACCAAACAAACCCGGAGAAGGACTGAATGTTTCCTACCAAGTTACATGCTGTCTGTGCCACATGTGGCTCTCATGGTAAATTCTTAAGTATCATTAGGTAGTCCAGTTGGTAATTACATGGTAAATTTATAAGAGATAAGCTCTGTGACGTTCACATGTAGGCATGACTGATTTAAATCACAATGATATTATTCACTGCAACAGTTCTGCAGTTTGTTTAAATTACACTAGAACCCAAGCTTAGTGTCTACATGGCCAATACTCCTCTATTATTCATTTACTGTATCATTTTTAAAGAAGCAGGAGTGCCTAATTTTTTTGCCAAAAACACCAAACAACGAATAAGCAGAATATGAATAAGCAGCCAATGCTTTTTGAAAATATGACTGGCAATCATTTTCTTTTTTATTTTGGCTGATCTGCGATTTTATAAAGTTTATAAAGTTTTAAAAACATTGGTTTTAGAAAACATTTCCAAGTGTGCTATAAGGATGACTGCAAGTTTCAGGTAAAAAGCAAATAGAAGAAGTTTTTTTTTGTCTACTTTTTAAAAAAACTGCCAGTCAATGTGACTACAAAGAAATGGATTAATTCCTAACGCAAGTCAGCATTTCCTAGAACTGTAGCTTTAGTCTGAATTTGTCTTAGTTGAAGCCAACCTCACTACCTCAAGTCTGGAATACAGCAGTGATGCACAATGAGAACTGAAATTGAGCCCAAAGCTCATTCCATTCTCTAGAACAGGTGCTTTAAACCTTTTTTAAGAAGGTTGGGCAGTTCCTTTTGTTCCCCACTTCAATTACAATTTTAAAATTCCACTTTTGCATAAAACATTCTCAGTGTTTGTTTCAGACACTCCAATATGCAAAGGAAAGGAAAGCGCCAGCAGACAAGCTGACAAGTGCTTTGTTTATATCGGTGATGTATATAAGCATGCAACGCTGTTGTTTTCAGTACTTAATTAAAAGGTGAAAAGCAGAAGGACAGACTGAGGAAGAGCACATGTTCAAGTGTTCTGAAGCGTAACATAACAGAAAAATTTGAACTGATGTAAGCCAAACTGGCCCTGCTGCTGCTGCTGCAGCGAAGGACCTGAGTGTAAACAACTATGACTCTGCATTTTCCAGATTGGTGTTTGACTGAATTGGGTTAGAAATAAGACTGATCAGTGAACCTCATCTGTTTACCAACAAAGTAAGTGGATTGTTTTAGCCATGGCAAAGTCTGCAGGTCATTTAATGTTGTGATAATCAAAAATGCTAATTCAGAGAGTCACTGCAGTACCTAATCAGGTCATCACCTTATCTCAGGCATCGTGGGCTGTAATGTGTGCTGAACGGATGAGTAGAAATGCTAAATGATTAAAATCCTGTTTCATTAGCTTCTATTCAAAGTAAAGTCTTTTTTCCTCTCATGTAAAGTCACCATTTTGGAGCTACGCGTTTTTCTTCTGACAGTGATGAAGTCAAACCCTTCATTCCAGTTAAAATACCCATGAAGTAGAAGTTATCTGATCTTTAGCATCGGAGGAAGAAAAGCAGAAAATACATTTAAAAATGACACAATAATTAAACAGAAAATCTAAATGTTTTCAGTAATTACTGCCCAACCTTTCATTTTACTTTAGCTTCTATTCTTTTCAGGAGACTTGCTTTCAGTTTTTCAAACAAATCTGTGTGTCTAATTTTCTATATTTCTAAGAAACATTTACAACTTCTGCTTCTCACAATCCAATCCCTGTTATAAAATTTAGACTTATCTCGGAGGTCAAGTTTCGGTCTTGTAGTGCATGTTTTTTTTCTGTTCTATTAATTTTCTTTTCTCAGTAATGGTTTCTCCACAGCTATACATTCTATCAGACCCACAGCACTGAATTATTTTCCTACAGTGGACAGACAGACGGACAGAAACACCTGTGTGTTTATCAGATGTGAATTTCAAAGATTAACTTTTCAAATACTGTCTATCTGATGGTGACAGTTTTGGTGGTCTACCAATTCTTGCACAGTTGTTCTGCGTCTCATTTTCTCTGTCTTTTAATCATATATTAAATTAAATACTGTTACATCTTACACTTTGTGTTGGAGGCTTTAGCGTAATATTTGTTTCTTGTTCTTTCTCTTTTTGTGACCTTTTTCTGGAGCGTGTTCAATTGCTAAGCTGCTTCGATGAAATTCATCTCAAAGGCATTCAATATAAGAAAGCACAGACAAAAAGCTCAGAGGAACATAAAAAACTCAATGAATCAGCTCAAAATACCATTTACCTCAGCAAGCTTTAAGGTTCCAATCAGGAACCAGCAACTGTCAGGCTGGATTTTACTACAGCAACAATAAAGGCTTTCAAACAACAGCAGCACTTTATGACTACCCACTGATACAACTGCCATGTCCTCTCTTCGTCAGCTTAGTGCCAGTCTGTGATGCTGTTCTGGCAGTTTCTGGTTGAGGCCTTGGGCCTCATAACGTTCAACTGAATGACATCAGCCTAGAAACCAAACACAGGCCTAATTTATCCCACTGTCTACTCATTGCCTCAAGTCTGAAACCTCCCCTTAATATCTATATATATATATTTTTTTTTTAGTATTTAGTGTCGGACACTTTAATTACAGCTTGCTATTAGGTCTGATTTGAGTTTTTCAAACATATTTACTGGGTTTCTTTTCGCACCTTCAGAGTTCAGTCGTTGAAGTTGGTTGCATTTTCTGCTCTGCACAATCCACATCCTTTCAAACTCATAGTGTAGCCTCCTATTATTTGGCTTCCTTTTGCAAGTGGATCACGAAAATATCTAAAGATAACATATAATAAAGAAATGAATAACTTGTACTGTGTGGTCCTTGCTAAAGCCATTAGCGCTGTGTTCTATTTATCTGTAAATCTGCCCTGCATAAAGAACCAGAAGCAGTACAAGGGTTTTACTTGTTCCTGTAATTTATGTTCTTAGAGCAGCACCGTATTCTACTGAGAGTAATTCGATATAATCTGAGATGAGTGGCAGACAGAGATTGCAATAAATAGCACCGTCTCTCATCATTTACAACACGATGTCGCAGTGCCATGCTTGCTTATTACAGAGGAAGACATAGTGATTCATGCCAAAACAGTGCCATGGATGGCTCAAGAAAAGCTGAATTTATTTAGAAGGCATGGTGGAAATAGTAACTGCGTGTATAGCTGCTGCAGCTGCTGTTATTGATGTTTCTGTTTTTGCAATACCAATGTCTAAACTGGCAGATGCAACAAGACCTGACTGAGACCAGCTGATTAATTAAATAGATCTGCTTTTGGACCGTTTGATTTATTGTTATGTGTAACAGTTACAGTAAAAGATTCCTGTTTCATCCTTTACAACTGTACCCACTTGTAAACACGTATGTCAGACATGTATGCCCTGTAAGAATCAGAATAGACTGGAGAGAGAGAGAGAGAGAGAGAGTGAGATAGAGAGAGAGAGAGAGAATAAGAGACAGCGAGAGAGAGAGAGTGAGAGATAGAGAGAAAGAGAGAGAGAAAGAGAAAGAGAGAGAGAGAGACAGAGACAAAGACAGAGAGAGAGAGAGAGAGAGAAAGAGCGAGAGAGATAGAGAGAGAGCGAGAGAGAGAGAGTGAGAGAGAGATAGAGAGAAGGAGAGAGAGATAGAGAGAAAGAGAGATAGAGCGAGAGAGAGAGCGTGAGAGAGATACAGAGAAAGAGAGAAAGAGAAAGAAAGAGAGAGCAAGAGACAGAGACAAAGACAGAGAGAGAGAGAGAGAGAGAAAGAGTGAGAGAGAGAGATAGAGAGAAAGAGAGAGAGAGCAAGAGAGAGAGAAAGAAAGAGAGAAAGAAAGAGAGAGAGACAGAGACAGAGACAGGGACAGAGACAGGGACAGAGAGAGAGAGAGAGAGAGAGAGAAAGAGAAAGAGAGAGAGAGAGAGAGAGAGAGAGAGAAAGAGAGAGAGAGAGAGAGACGAGCATGACACTACAGGACAGGAATACAAACGTTATAGAGCACAGGTCTCCGATTCCAGACCTTGTGTCCAGTTTCCAGTTCTGGATTTTGTAATCACTGACAGTTTAGTTATTCATTAATGATTTAATCTAGTACCAGAAACTGAGTTCAGATGTGGAAACCTATGTGTCTTGTAGTTCCACATCTCTTATCAGCCACACTGAGAATGTCACAACCTACTAGGACACACAACAAATGAGAAAATGTAGTAAATACATGCACTGCAGTTACTGCCCTCAGTTCCTAATGACTGACCTTGCAGACCAAGACAAGAACTATTACTATAAACAGCCTCTCCTCCACATTCACCACTATTCCACTGTACAGTGTTGTAAAAAGAGCAATGGATCTGAAAATGACGACCAATCGCGAATGTACTTAAAACAGGAGTCCAAGTCAACATTTACCAGGTAAACAAAGGAGATCTGAAAATGTTCTGCACATTAGGCAGGGTTTTTCAGGGCTAAGCCAAGCATACAGAAAGATGCTGTGCAGCTGGTCTGGCTCTAGGCTTCAGACTGCTGTGATAGTCTCTTGTCAGCGCGACCTACTACCACAGTCTAGCAGACGCTCTTATGATTCGTAGCCTCGGTATCCATTCGGCTTAAAAACAGCTAAATGCAATGAAGCTTTTGCTCACGTACGTTACAGACACACTAAATCATATGATCCATAAATGAATAAATAAGTAAATAAATAAATAATCAGAGTATAATTCTGTAATGTCACAGACACACTCAAACATGACACATAAATAAATAAATAAAAAAATAATAAGCGTATAATGCTGTTACGTTACAGACACTCTCAATCATGACATAAATAAGTAAATAAATAAATAAATAAATAATCAGAGTATAATGCTGTTACGTCACAGACACACTCAAACATGACACATAAATAAATAAATAATCAGAGTATAATGCTGTGACGTTACAGACACTCTCAATCATATGACACATAAATAAATAAATAAATAAATAAATAATCAGAGTATAATTCTGTTACTGATTTTAGCCTATCCATACTTATTTTTACCACTGTCACACTCATGACTTTGAGAAGCTCTAACATCTCCAGAGCATGCGGCACACACACTGAGGTCAACCTGTGCAAAGAAATACGGTATCTCTTTTTTTCTACTAACTATGCCAGGACAAAATGTAGATCAGCTACAGCAACAACAACACAGGCTTGCATCACCTACCCTCAGGTACAGCAAATGGATTGGTGCTGGCAGCACTGCCATTGACCGCCCGAGGTGTGACTGGCACCGGCAGCAGCACGCCTTGGTCCTTGTCAACAATCGAACCTTCTAGAATGTCCTCCATGGGAGGATAAGCGATGTTACTCTTAAGTGGCGGAAAGGGGGTAAGGTGAAGGGTGGTGTTGCCGTCATGCCGCAAGTCATTGCGAGTGATCCCAGTAGCGTACAGGGTCGGCGGAGGTGTTGGGGGCTGATCGTCAGCCACAGTAAGGGAGCGCTTCATGGCTGCGGCGTGAGGCCGGCGGGGCCCTCCTATCGGCGAGCTCAACTCGTCCAGTACTCCTCCACCAGGATACTTGTCTGGCAGCTCAAGGCTGGCTGGCACTGATAGATGGGAGCACTCAGACATGGCTCTCCTCATAGCCTTCCTCTGCTGCTCGGCTCGACCCATGAAACAAGGCTCTAGGTCCTCCCCTACCTCCTCGTTCTCATCTGACGACCCCTCAGCCGTCTGCCGTCCACCAAGACCTTCATCTCCGCCCTGAAGGTAATTGTCGTTGACAACGCCAATGACACAGTAGTTAGGAGGTGCTTGAGGAGCGGCTGCTTTGCCGTTTGCTTCTGAGCCGAGACCAAGAGGTGAAGGGTTCCATCCAGGTTTTAAAGATTCAAGGGGCGAAGGGACGTCAGTGTGTTGTGCAGGTGGTCCTGCAAGTTGTGCAGAAAGAGTCATGCCGCTGTTACCTGCACATCCCAAAGGTGCTCCGTATTTTCCGGGGGATGCAGGTGAGGGCGATGAAGACAGAGGGCTGTCTGGGCTCTCCCCTGCACTGCCTAGCGACGCACTCCCAGGAATGGCACCTCTTCCCGGCACCTTCAGCTCTGACTCCATGCCCACCCCTGCCGGAGGGTCAAAAAAACACAGCTTGTCTTCATCCGTCAGCCCCGGGGCTCTCGGGGCCCCGGCAAAGCTTCTCGGAGCGCCCATGTCACCGTGCTGCCAATCCCATCCCTGGGGTGCAGGGGGTGTGGACATGGAAGGAACCTTGCAGAGCTCACTGTACTCCGTGAATGGAGACACAGGTTGCTGGTTTGAGAGAGAGGACATGCCTTTCCTCCTCTAGAGATTTTTATCTATTCCTTATCAAATCGTCTTCGTCTTCTTTCAGAGCCTCCTTTTGTTCTTCCTGTCTATGACACTAAGATGCGGAGCTTTATTCCTTGTGACTGAACTCTTGCCGGCAATAGATGCGAGTGAGTAGCGTCACGTCTCTCTCCGTCTCTGCGCTCTACAACTGACTAAGAAGCTGACAGACTGAGCTTGGAGCACTGCTCTCTCTCACTACAGCACACATCCACTCTCTCACTCTCCCTCCTTTCCTTCCCCTCCCCATCTGACATCCATTTCCTTGCCTTGCGTCACATGACTCGTTGTGTGGCAGCTTATTCGCTGGAACAGAAAACAGCAGAGAGCCCACCCCCTTTGCCTTGCTCGTTTTCTCCACGCTGTCCGCTTTACGCACCCCCCCCCTTCCTCCCAATCCTTTCCATTCTACTTCCTCCCAGTTCTGAACAGCTACAATCTTTCCTTGGGCAACCTGCTTTGGGCATAATCAGAGAGCGCATGAAGAGACTTCACATGTGATCGCTGACTACTGGGGCATAGCTCATGCCTTCCACTCAAGGATGCATACGACTGCTTTCCAGAGCAAAGTCTTTAGGCGAGCATGTTCACAGCATAGAAATGTCCCCCATCGGCCATTCGCTGGCACATACAGTCAGAATGTACAGCAAACACTCACAGCCCTTGATCCCAGTCTCCAGTTCAGCCCTCCCTGCATGTTATCTTGCTACTTCAGAGATTCATTCATTTTCCCTCCCACCATATTGCTCTACTTCTTTCAACCGTGCATGTGTTTGAAGGCGTTCCCTGTTAAGAGTCCTCAAATCTCATTCGGCAGGCATTAGAACCCTTCCCCGTTGCTAATTTTATTAATGTCATTTCAGTGTGCTCCAGAATTTTATCATTTCTTTCAGCAGGGATCTACATGCATGCATGCAAGTGTGAAACAGCTCCTCGGTGAAAAGGAGAAGTGGAGAAAGGGGTAAACAAACATGGAGGGATGCCAGACGGGTGGAAAACTGTGCCCCGTGAAAAAGCCGAACTGAAGCCTGTCGTCTGTGATCTCATCACAGGGGGTGACTGCTTCTAGACACAAAATGCGAGATGCATAACAGCCATAAAATCCACACCGACCATAAGAAATGACGAGAGTCAAAAGCAAAAAACAGAAATAAACATGCACACTGTTGTAAACATGTTGAAATCACCCAATACCGATATTGAGACTAAGCTTCAAGCAATATAACACCGATACACGTACTAGTACTCATAGAAATTCACTGATATCAACATTCCGCTATGTATGTGATGTAAGCCTCATGTACGCCACTGGGCTGATAAACAAATGACTTGAGCTGTGGAAGGAAGGTCTACCCTCACAGACAGCTGCTGCTGATGCTGTGGCAGTAAGACACAAAGGTCACTTCAAACATTCTGCCTTGCTCTATTCCCACCAGGAACACACTGTGTGACAGTCCTTTGTTAAACTCTCACAATCCCAAACCTTTCCCCGATACGGGTGAAGACATGGAGGCAAAATGCAGGTGAACAAGTCGATATTGGCTCTCAAAGTCTGTATATGCCAACTTTACCCTGCAGTGAGACTGTATTGTCCTGCTGTGTATGCTCTCAGTGTGTTGCTGAGTACAGCGCGAGTCACAAAGAACAAGAATTTACAATTCACAGTCCATGTCTGACTTTAGGGGACATTCCATTACAGCTCAACCAGCCAAAAAGACGTCAACGGCTCCAAAAATGTGAGCTCCTCAGATGTGACAGAGACTGCTGTCGAGACACATGAGAAACAGTCAAAACTAGAAAATATTCTTTGCTTGCATCTGTTCTGACTTGGAACAAAACCCACTCTTTAGCTCACTCACTTCAGGTAACTAATGTGGGTTCTGATTTCAATCAGCTGGATTCTATTGATTTTACTGTAAAGGCACAAAGCACTCATTTACATAAACGCAGCCCTACAGTAACTCATTCAGGTATCGGACTCGGTAACAGCAAGTACTAAAACCATGTACTCAATCTTGGTCTGAAATAAATGCTATTGACTTATCACTAATTATAAGGTAGTCATGATCATGTTCTTTAATATCCTAGCACTCAAAACTATCATTATTAAAAATAACTGCCCTGTTATAACAATAACCGATAAGCTCAGAGAGTTGATAACACAGAGCAGGATGGAATATCAATCTGCATGACTGCTGGCTGTCTTAAAACCATGAGCAAAGGTCTAAGAGCAAGCCTCCTGTTCACATATTACCTCATCAGACTGACAAAATCTCAGTCACCATCACAACGGTCACCGTCGTTACATAAGCTATGCCGCTGCTGAAGCTAGATGTCCCCCATCAGCACTTTCACTTCCCACCAATAAAAACATTCCACCAGTCATACAGTCCTGACCTGCTAATGAACATGGCTTATGTAAGCTCTAGTTCAGTCAGCTGTTAATGCACTGGGTGAAGAAAACTGACAGGAGATGACGTCCCATATTCTGCTTCCTAAGTCATCACCTGTCTGTTGTCTTAGCTTAGCAATGTGCATATCAGAGCTCACCTGTACACGACACCTTCAACTTTCAAGCTCTCTCGATTGAACCACTAGTGTTTGATTACTTTGGCATTCAAAAGACAAGATGCTAATAGGTAGGATACAGATTATTATAAGGTCCACAATGAGTTTTCTTCTCTTAATAACAATGTATATTACTAAAAGTACACAGAATGTTTTCCAAATGAAACTGTAACTCTCCCATCGTTCCGTTGAAATGCAAAAAATGTATGTGTTCTGACAGCACAGAGAAAAACTGTCACTGCTGAATTCACTCCACCTTAAACTTCACAATGTACATGCCTGTAGAGCAGCAAGGCTTTACACGGCAAGCCACAGAGCAGCTGGCATACTTATGAATCCATATTATTTAGCCTAGCACCAGAGGGCTAGACTTCTGCGGTTGTCAGATGAGTGTCTTTTGCCCTAATGAGTGGCAATCAAGCCCTTGTGGAATGAGACAACTAATGTCATTCTGCAGTGATGACCCCTCTGGCCTGGACCCCACTGGCTAGAATTCACAAAATGTTGCATAAGCCAAAAAAAATAACCATGTTGCCAATTACTGTGTGTATTCTGTAACAACACTGTACTGCACTACACTAGGACTGATGAGGATCCTTACCGATACGGTTCAAAACGTTCCCACTCTGGCAGAGGAAAACATGCCAAAGCCTCCCCAGATTTATCTTCTGCATGTGTCTATGGCAATTCCAAGCAAGCTATTCAATTCTTTTTAGTGAATTATTCATAGCATATGCTATACTTAGGTGAGCTTAACTTAGAAAAGAATGCTCCTTGAGTGAAGCGCAAAATAAATCTCATTCCTCGATCCCTGCGGCTGCGGGGAGTCGCTGGCATACCCAACGGCATTAATCTACGTGAAGGTAGGAACACAGGTGGTGGGAGCGCAGAAAAATGAGATGCAGCGCTAGGAAGAAAAAGACAATGCCAAAGAGGGCAAGAGGGACTTAGACTGACTGCTGAGTTTCTATGTTTAGCTCCATAACCCCCCCCTACCCCCACCCCCCCCAAGCCCTCCAATAAACTGCCATTGTTTCCTTGATGCTGAGTTGTTTCCCTACATCTTTAAGTCTCCAAAGCAACTGCTTCCCATTGCCATGGCAACAAGAGCCTCGTCACGGCGGTGGCTGCAAGTGGGGGAGCGGGTACGGGGGGCCGCTTGCGCTCACAGACATATTGATCTCTGGAACATAGCGGATGAGTAAGGGGATGACGAATGTGAGAGAGGAAAGAAAACAAGGCTGGGTAGTGGGGGTGGCAGAATATTGAGAAAGAAGCGACTGAACTCCAGATGATAAAATTAGAATTCTTACGCTTCCTCTGGTTATTTAACCTTTCACGTGAATTCTATGTGGCTGAATTCTACGACTGACTGTAGCGAGACAGCCACTGCTGAGAGACGAGTGAGGACAGGCAGCGTATGACCTGCAAGCTGAGGCGCATGGGAATATTTCATCAAATCAGAAAGGCATCAAGTCTGTTTGCGCTATTCTAAGCGATATACCATCACAGAAACGAATCCCGCACTTCATTTCAGCCCATCAATAATGTATCCCATTAAATGTTTATGAATTCAAGGATACTTTAATATTCCTATGCTGAAAGGCTGAGTTGCTTCCTCAACAACGTTCAATGGAAAACTTTTAAGGCTCAAAGATTCAACTACTAAATTATAATTAGGGATTTAATAACACATGGCTTTAGGGAGCCATTCGTTCCATTATTATCTCAGACAAGATGATCAACAGTAATGATTACTAAAACTGACAGTAGCCTGACTAACAACATAACCAACACACCACCAAAAGCTTCTAGTAGCCAGCAAGCCCCACCACGGCGCTGAACTAAAGTCAAGGAAGACAGATTTTCACGCCATAGCTAGTTAATATGTATGAGCTGCCTGTGGGTAGAGCAGTCTGCCAAAAAACAGATTCATTTCCACTTGGGATACATGTGTCCCGTCTTCCACTGCTCAGCAACACAGTGCACAAAACGTACTAGGCCGAAGATTAGTTTTAAAGCAGCCGGATTCCTGAGATAGCCTTAAATCTTTACACTAAAGAATAACAGAGATAGAAGCTGGCTTAACTAAGAGTGCACCAAACCAGCTATTTGACCCTCTGAAACGAAGTACTTGGTCTTCCAGTCCACCGTGAGCTCTCATAACAAGAACGTCTGGGGACAGGGGTGACAAAAGACTCTGGGTTAGGTTTGAAAGGGAGTGTACACTTACAAAGTGGAAACAAGTGGGAGTTTGAAATTCCTAAACCCATCCAATGCTTAGTGAAGGTGGAGTTCAACATAGGTCAACACTGTCCAACAAGCCTGCTGTTAGCCTATGAATGTAATGCAAGTTAGCAGAACTGAAATCTCCCATAGAAATCTCCAAATAAGAACATATGTGTGTGTCCTAGAGTCCATTTTAAAACCAGGGAAAAAACTGACTGCTTAGCTAACCACAGCATTTTGCATGCCAGCTTGTTTTGTTTTTGTTATCATCTGTACTCCATACATTAAAAGAATGTGAACTACAGGAATTTAAAATGGGCATACGTTTGTTTGCAGGGGATCCTCTCACAAATCAGCACCAAAAGTTTAACTGGTTGTCCCCAGGCGTGAATTCTCGCAAGATAAGTGTGTTTGTGGTTGTACCCACATACTCAGCCGTGTCACACAGGTTATGTGAGGCTTCCAGGTCTGAGATTAGCACTCATGTAACATAGCGGTTTGGGGCTGGGAGGTAAAAGTAGCACGCCGTTCTGAAAATCAGACGTGGTTATACAAACACAAAGCCTAGTGCTGAGACGGTGAACTCACATACCGTATCAGAGACTTCATAGTACCGTCACACCTTTCTGCCAAGAGGCCGAAAAGCAAGAATAAATCAAATAAACGAATGAATGTCAATCACTGCATTTGAAAACATCAAAAGCTGTATACAGGGTATTTTAGGCTATATGAGTAGTAAAGTGAAGCATCCTGGCATGTAAAAAAATCCTACTCCTTTTTTCTCAAGGTAAACACTGTGGAGGTAAAATCAATCATTGGTAGGTGAGATTAAATGTCTTTACTATCAAAAAGAGTTTCACGGCTGCACATTATATTTCAGCACGCTGTTCCGGTTTGCTAGTCTGCGTAGACATTTCTCTTAAGCGTCAGTATGAAGAGTAGATGCTTGTAAATAGTTATTCCATCACACAGTCTGGATTATGTCAGCCGCGTCAAAAAAAAGCCAGCCCAAAAAAAACGAAGCTCTACCCAATCCAGTTTGCCGCATCAAAGAGCAGACCGTGATTATTCTTTGACTGCAGCCTGTTCTTTCTCCTTCCTTATGCCGCCCACGGTTTCTGGACGACACTGATTTCCACTGCCTATTATAGAAACAAGCCTACGGCTGTCTGATTTACATACCTGCATAATTAACATACCGATACAGAGAGTGGCTAAATATTTCTTTCCAGCACGCTGTACAACTAATACGGTGGTAACAAATCGGAGATAACATCACTCTATATATATCTCATAGCCTATAGTCCCGCAGTAAGTTAAGTGGGCCACTGTATGACCTATATTTCTTCTGAGCAGAGCGGAGCGTTGATTTATGCATCATGACACCTCGGCACAAAATATTTTGAATCTGCCCATTTGCTAATTGCACAAGGGTAAACTGGAGCCATGTTTAGCTCAACCTAAGCCCACTTTTTCAGCATCTGTCCCCATTGCCATGGAAACATCAGCTGTTCTTTAGTCACCATAGCAACTAGCCAGGCCCGACCCCCTCTCCAGAGGGAGTCTGTCTGCCAATGAGTAACACAAAGTCAAAGACCTGACCTTCCCTGCTATTTTCCCTGAACTCAGTCCTTCTTATTTACATAGCCCTTCACCTGTTCTCTTCCCCGTCCATTCAATGACGCACAATGGCCAAATAAATAACGAGGCCGCTAATTAGCCCTCGCCCACAAATCGCACCATGATGCCGCAATTTATTCGCAGTGCTTTGGACCTGCAAACGTGCTCAAAAGCACCTAAAGCATCATTAGCGATGGCAGTTATTTACACTGAAGAACGGTCCAGACATCTGAGTATCGACGTCCTGCTCCAGAGGGTGCACAGACAGTCAAAGGCTCGTTCTGTCTGAGGTTAAAAATAACCCTGCTGAGATTGTCCACACCTGAGAGTGTTTGTTCACGACCACATCAGGGAGGCGCGCAGCAGATTTTTACTGATGTTTCCTCTCGCCAATGCTAATGAGGTTGGTTAAGCTAATAACTGCTCTTCACTTCATTAGCTTCACTGATACCGACTGCAGGAAAGGTCTTAGATGCAGGACTTAAACTCAAACACAATACATCGGCCGATCTGAGCAAAGTGAGAGGACGTCATGTTTCTTTCTGTAAGTATGTTTACTTCAGTTTCTCTCTCACACTGTGTGACCCATTGCTGTGCAGCACTGACAATGTTAAATATCACAGTTTTATTTTTACATACATTACAAACTGATTCTAATCAATTTCACTGCACTGTTTTGATTTGTTTTCTTCTCTCATAATCACACCAAACTGACACGTACATGCTGCATTTCTACCCGCATGGCAACAGAGACTATGGCCATTTTATGGGACAGAATGTTTCCATGGAGATGCTAGTTGTTATTCACCAAAAGAGCTGAAAGTAAATAAGACAAAATTGCCGTATGACACGAGCGACAAACAGTGACTATTGATGGTAAAACTGTTCACAAACCAGAAAAAACACGTCTGATGCTTATTCAGCTAGCTCCCCTACTGTAGTACACTAGCACGAAGCTGATGGCAGGACTATTTGTATGCAGGCATTCAAAGCTGAAAGCTGTAAAAGACATAAAAACATGTAGCAGTTCTACAGTGACTCTTTCAGTAAGAGCCTTCTTATAGAGAGACAAATGTGAAACGCAATGAACAGCCAGGGATGTATCTAGAACAGGTGTCAACAACTTGCAGCTCTTTTTATAGCCCCCTTGCAGCTGCACAGCAGAATTAGAGATGTAGGTAAACCTTTGCAGTAAAATAATGCTTTGTGGAGCGTTTTCATACAGTTTTATCAATAAATGGCCTTAAAAGCTGAATTTACTGTATAACTGCTAATTCACTGACATATAACCTCAAAGATAATAATTATTAATCGCTAGTGGCTAACAAAATAGCAAAAGACAGAAAGATTTAAGATAAATCTTGAGAATATTACTTTATTTATATGCACTCTAGCTGGTTTCCTGATTTGTTTAATCTGCAATGAAAAACTGTCAAACACCAAAAAGCTGAATGTTTTAATAAGCAACCATTCCTATGTTAGGAAAGTGGTTATAGCTGAGCTAAAACTAAAAGTAGAGCAAATATATATATTTTAGCCTATACTAGGACTTTAGTATGTACTGAGACATATTTACAGTCAAGATGTTACATAAATAAAATGTGTGGTTTGATTTTTGTTAAAGTTGGACAAAATGGCTCTTTGCAACATCGTTTTATGATCTAGAACCTTGTTGTTGCTGTTGATGGTGTTTTGTTACAAAATTGGTCCCACCCATTGATTTTATAGGTTGAGTCTACTGTCAGTTCCTATTATGTTTTAACACTGAACCAATGGAAGAACTAATCTTACTTTGTTCTACCTACATTAACAAAACAAACAAACAAAAACAATTTCCATTAGTTTTTTCAAGAATTTAACCATTTTATTTTCAACTAATACTTTAGAATGAAATATGTCTGTTGCTACAGTTCCTGCAAAGTCTAAATACAACAAGCATAGAGATTAGATTGAGTACAAAAAATGAATAATTACAGAAATGTACTCATCAGTCTTTCTCTGAATCTCTAAATCAGAAGCATGTCTACCAGGATGATGCAACAACGCTGGAAACCAGTCATCACACCAAAGGGTTGCATGTTCAGAGAGTATTTAGAAGAATGTGCCAGTGATGGGAGGCTGATGGTTGGAGGCTGTTTGCTTGCTCCAGTCTCCCCGAGTGCCAGTGCCCTTGCTGGTTTGAGATTATGCAAGATGTATGACAGGACTCCTGGGATTGGAAAGGGACTCGCAGGCCTCCTACCCAGCAAACCCTGCTGCACTCACACAAATGACCTCATTAAACCCACAGCTTCTAAAAATAAGCCTCTGTCCTCATAAGACCACATAAACCAAATGGCCACGTCCAGTAGCAGTGCAGCTTTCAGCACAACACTAATCAGGTACTGCTCAGGTGTGTGCTATCGTTCCTAAACACCAGTTAGTCTGTTTACTAAAGACATAAATGACCAGAGGCTACTCATTTCAATTACGTTTTAATGAACAGTCTGAGGAAACATCACGTCATTATATATTGTACACATATTAAAAATACTGGATTATATATAGAAATTCAAAATTAATTCCAAACAAGTTCAAGACATGTTTACGATACACAATATGCATCACAATATTTTGTTTTTTTTCTATGCTAGAACTGACAAAACAGAGCCTTTAGCACAACATTTAAAAATTAGGCAATTTTTACAAACTGCACTGCACTTATATAAAGATAATGATATTATAATAATTATAATTATGCACAATTTGTAATAAAACCTGTAGAGAAACATTATATCAGTAAAGCATACTTAAATTTAATGCATCATGATAACAATAAAACACTGCAACACTGCCCGCCTGTATATTGTCGCTGTCCACATGTATGTCCATTGTTGTGCATTTTAAGTTTTCTACATCATTTGAACATTCCCAATGGGCGTTTACATTGTGTGTACATTTTTCATGATGAACGGACCAATAAAAATGCTCCAAAATAGCTTGGAAACAAATCTGGTTCCATTGACTTCCATTGAAAGTAAAGTATGTTTTTGGTCTCTCCTGTAAAGTTGCAATTTTAGAGATACTTGTTTCTCATTGGACAGTGACGATAAGTTAAGTACTTTTTTTTGTGAGACTTTCAAATGACTGTGGTTGACTCACAAATGCAGACTGGCAAAAAATCCTAAAGATCAGGATATTTGAAGATTTATTCAACCTTGTGCTGCATCATAAATTCAGTGGTGAAATTCAAAGACCTGAGTGGCTAATGTTACTCCATATTTGTTATCCTGTCTCAGTGGCAGGCTCTCATGCTGTCTTTACACTGACAATAGCTTTTGAAAGCGCTAAATGTTTGAGAGCAACAGCGCCAACGCTGGCACATAATGTGTTAGTCTGGGAGGTGAGGTGTGATAGCAAACACTGGACATTATTCATGCGCTCTCAAGATGTCTTCAATTTATAAAGACGGGACATAAAATGTTCAGGACATTAAAACATCCCCTCCCATGAAAAAGCCTTATATCAAGCACCACTTTGTGTGGCCTGTAGTACTTATACAGTGGTCAATGAGCTGGCCAGCGAGTGTGTTAATACTAGTTACACGTTAGCCACCAGCTCACAGAAATATTTATAAAACCAGCAAATCTGATCTGCACAACAGTGATATTCCTGAATACGAGAGTCAAACCCAAACTCAAACAACACAAACTCATGTCATACAAGCACTCCATCCAAGTCTTCTGTGTACCCTTTATAGGAGCGCTCACTCCATTCAGCTTCAAGTTTAACTGCTAGAGTGCTTGTTAAGGGTATTAAAACACTCAACTTCATAACTTATTCATCCATTCTCCAAAGAAACCTCACTAAAAGCCACAACAAGTGTCTCAGGTTGAAAAAGAACCTTAAATGCACTCAAAATAAAGATAGCTAGACACTCCTAAGAAACAGATTTAGGAATAGGAACAACAACCCCCCCAAAAAAAACATCCAAATGCTTTCCACCACACAGAATACACATGAACTGAAAACCTGGGCGTACAACATGAAATTCAATAACATGTCAGAATAGGTCCATACAGAACTTTCACACTCAGAGTTCAGCGGCACTGTTCTAAATCAAGGCAGCTTGCATTTTTACAAACACACTGAAAATCGACTTAACAATCTCGCCACCAGCGCCAAGAGGTCAATCAGCTAATCTGCAGATCAATGGCTCCTTGGGTGACACTGAGAGGTGTTTATCTGAGCCAAATGAAAGTCATCTTAAAGACCTCTTTCACATCATTACATACAACAATATGATATCACTAGCACAACTCTGAATAAGATTTTCACAGCAATGGGTGATGTGAAGGCATTATAAATGGCTAAAATGATTTAAACCCCTACAAACTGGATGGTAGAAGCAGAAGTAAAGCAGCTGCCTTGAAATAAAGTCTTTATGAATACATTGCAAAGCTTACTAAAATGTATCAGAGCGAAACTATTATTCATTCATATGACTAAAATATTTAAGGGTGTAGTTTACAGTGCTTTCGCGTTCCTGCTGCCTTACTCACATTTACAATCACTACGGGTATATGTGAAAAATCAAACACTGCAATACTCTACATGATCAATTTCCAGTTCAAAGTTTACACTACCAGCTAAACGTTTTAGTACACTACCAGCTAAACATTTTAATACACTACCAGTCAAACGTTTTAGTACACTACCAGCCAAACGTTTTAGATACACTACCAGCTAAACGTTTTAGTACATTACCAGTCAAACGTTTTAGTACACTACCAGTCAAACGTTTTAGTACACTACCAGTCAAACGTTTTAGATCACTACCAGCCAAACGTTTTAGATCACTACCAGTCAAACGTTTTAGTACACTACCAGTCAAACGTTTTAGAACTGTTTTAAAACTTTTGACTGGTAGTGTACTAAAACTTTTGAACTGTGGTGTATATGCAAGGATAGACAGTGTTTAATGTAAACCTCTGATCGCTAAATGATGTAATCTAATTTCAGCCATTAGACCCAGGGTGAACAGGTAGTGTAGATGTTTTGTTTGGAGATATACTTACAAAAAGTAAGGTTAGTTCTTCCACTGGTTTGGCGTTAAAACATAATAGGAACTGACAGTAGAATCAACCAATAAAATCATGGGTTGATTCACAATGGACTAGACAAATTTTGCAACAAAACAACATCACTCTAGATCATGGATCGATGTTACAAAGAGCTGTTTTGGCCCATTTCAACAAAAATCAAACCACTAATTATATGTCATATTTCATTTACGTAGCATTTTTAATGTAAATATGTCACCGCTATTGTTAGCATTAGCAAACCTAGCATATTGTGGTGTGTTTTTTTTTAATACTATGACAGTTTTCCTAAAATTAGATTAGACTATCTTAGAGCTACTATACTTTCAGCTTCTCTTGGCTGTAGTGACTGCATGTTAGCTGTACAAGCTGCATGTTGTCCCAGTCTGCCTTAAAGACAATTAATGGAACATAAGCACATTTTCTTTAACTTGAATATCACTTCAGTTTCCCAACTTGATATTTAGCAAATATATGTGAAAAATGAAGTGGATTACATTTACACACTAAATATCACATTAAAAACTTGACCTTCCATATTGACTAACAAGATGATGCACACAGGACGCACACACACGCTCACATACACACACACACAATACACAGCGTATTATTTTGCATGTTGGGAAGTCTGACACCACACCCTGGTGTTCTGCCTCCTACTGCGGATAAATAGCACCCTCAGTGACACAGATCCCACCCCGGCAAAAAGAGAGCTGGAAATTACAGAGGCAGAAGAGATAGCAGTGTCATACTGCCACATAGACTCTCACGCACACGCAGAAAACACAGACAGATTTATACACATAAACACACACATACACACGAGCATCACATACAGATGCCATTCAGCTCTAAATCTCAGTCGTACTGGGCATACCACTAATTACCTAGAGTGACTGATATCTCTATACACAAATAAATATACAAACTACAAAAGCTAGGCTATAATGAAGTCACCTATCAAGATGATTTGGGTACTTTGTGTACTAAATATTTCTAAACAAATGCTGAAAAACTAATAAACATAAACAAAATAATTTCACCACGTTCAGCCTGAGTATAGCAGTACGGGACTTTATAATACACAACACAAAATATAAGAGTATATGATTTATAATATAACTAACTACGTTCCAAAGTTCCCTGTAGTTTCTAAACATCTGCATCAAGCAGCCTGAAACAAAACAGCGTGTGCCCATAAACCATTTGTACCTATAAATGCTAATCAACAATCTTCGGCTTCCCGTTAAAGAGCTGACAAAGGACGAACGAGATCTATGACTTTGTGCTTTTAGAAAAGAAAGGAAAGAAGGACTTGATATAAACGACTGTGAGGTTGCAGGGTCGAAAGGAAATGAACAAAGATGAGCAGACTGAAAGTAAACCATGTCTTCCTCCTCTCTGTTCATTAATCATAGCTCTGTGCCTGCTGGGAGTGTGTCACTAGCCTATTTATAGGAGCTACTTTCTCACCCAATGTAGCCTACATGTAAATATGAATCTTGCATTCAGTACAGTCAACAGCTCACAGGACGCCGAACCAGGAAACAGACCTCAGTAATGTGCTCTACCCTTTACAAACATAATAAAATAATAATAATCCTCGGCCCAGCTGAGGAGAGGTACTGGAGTATCAGTATGGGTAAGGTGTTCTGAGTAAAGAAATGGCCTTCAGCTAATTAAAAGTTATGTTTGTTTTATTTAATCACAGTCAAATTTGGCTATTGCCAGAAGGTGCGGAGTCAGGTCAGCACACAATTCACATCAAAGCCATTTAAGAGGAAAAACGCAAAGAAAAAAGTCACAAGAAGAACCTGGTTATCCACTAGCCTACTCACTGAAACCCAACCCAACAAATACAGTCTATCCATTCACTCAATCTCTTTAAACTCTCAGTCCATCTGCTAAGCTCTCTCTTTCATATTCACAACAGAAAACACAGTTTTAGAGCTGATTCTGAAGTGAGCATAATATCAGATTTTTTTTGTACCCTATGTTTATGTCAGACGCGGTAAAGGAGAGATGACAGTAGCTGCTGTACAAGAGGAAGAGCTCATGGATACAAAATACTCTTTTGGTTGCTAATTTGGTTTCTAGCAGCTGAAGCAGTGCGTTCTGTTACAGTTTGGATTATTTTTCAGTGGTTGGCGATAAAGACTAGCTTCCGTTTCTGCTTTAACACCAATCTGTGCTTTAACGCTACATATTAACAGCACAGTTGGCCAACTGTCAGCTTTGGACTATTTATAATTCCACAGAAAACGTACATTCTTACTGAAGCAGAAATGCTAAGCTAGGTGTGGAGACGGGCTCAGGCCTGTGCAGTGCCAATACAGCCATCCAGCCAGCAACTGAAACCCTGCAAAGGAGCTCGGTAAGATTTTGGAATAAATATTTATAGATCCTGGAACAAAACTGCAATATTTATACTAAACTGAATGGGTCAGGACTATTTGACAGCATGACTGACTCCCTTTAATATATAAATGTGGAACTGAGGGTATAAAGGGGGCTGTAATGATGAAGTTCCCCAAGATACATAGGATCCAGACCATAAACAGCTTGGAAAGTAAAATATTTGTGTGCTTTTTCTCTAATACTATATTAGCTATATCACTATATAGCTAGAATATAAGCTAAATAGTGATATATAATGTATATCGCTATATAGCTTTTTAATCCAACATGTTTTTCGGCATACATGTTGGCAAAAGGGGTTTTAACAACGCAACAAAAGGTGCTAACTATACATACTAAAAGCTACGACTCGAAAAAGAGTAATCAAATTAGCATTGCACCACACTGTATCACGCCTGACGCTCCTGTTATTATGTGACACAGCTTTCACACCACTACGCTCTTTACTTCACAGCTTGGCTCATTACTACGACAAGCCAACTTGCCCACCTGTGTCTATTCAAAGCTTAACTCCCTTTTTCACTTGTGATTAAGCAGCTCATTTAACAACGTTCTGCAAAGCAAGACTCTTGCAACATCATTCAAACTCACACAACCGACTTACCTACAGCAATAGATGGTGATCCACAGAAAGATGCCATCAACAGGACATGGAAAGAGAAACAATGAAAGATACAATTAGAGCTACTTCTGATAAATGGTCAAAGATCTTAATCGGATATCATGCTGGGTTTGTGTTCAGCCAGTATTCTTTCTTTGCTGCACAATGAATAAGTATACTAGGAGAGAAACATGGACAAGTTATGAAGACTCAGAGTTCAGAGTGAAGAACTATCGTGTTAAGCAGCTCCAGCACACCTTGGCAGTAAGAAAAGACAGTAGCATGGTGATTGGAGTGTGGTGAGTGAACAAGAATGTCCCTAAAACACTGCAAACCAAGAGGCATTCCGTTAGTATTGTACACCCTGGATCACACGAGGTTAATGGGGACAGTCTTGCCCTATGTAAACACAGGTTTGCTTCGCAGCATTGCGCCCTTGAAACACCCAAGCCAAACCAAGCTAGGCAATTTTGAACGGAGCTTGATAATGCGGTGTCCGGTTGGGGAATTAACAGGTTAGTGATTGAGGTAAAGAGACTAATCACCCAAGCCCAACGCAGCCAAGCCCAGGCTTGGGATCCACACAGTCATGCAATGAGTGGATCCATATCGTACACTCCGAAAACAAACCTTCCGGCGGGGCAGGTAGCTCTGCCTCTGTCTCTCGGGGTTCTGCAAAGCTAGGGAAGAACGGCGGAGCGGCAGGGTTCAGGCCAGAATTTTGAGGAGAGGGTAGTTTGGCTTCAGGTGATGTGGGGCTCTTTGACGAGGATGAGCGGGTCTTCTTGCTCTGCTTTGATTTGGACTCTTTGGGGGTTTTGCCTTTGGGTGAAGGTAATGGTTCTGGCACGGGTACAGGCGCCTCATAGGCCACACCCTCCATGCTAGTGATGTCAAAAGGCTCACTGTGGTTGTTCAGGTGCGAGTCATTGAGAGACCAGGCTGTTCCAGATGGTGAGAATGGCGGAGCCGAGATCAGTGCTTCCATGGATGATCCAAAACTAGCACTACCAGGAGTCGACATCAAGGGGTCGACAACAGGGGCATCAGCCAAAAGATGGGTCCCCACACTTGGGCCAATGAAAGAGGGCTCTTGCTCAAACATGGCTTCCTCAAAGGGTGTCCCACCAGACACAAAGCCCTGGGTATCATTCATGGTGGAAGCAAGAGGGTCAGCTTTAGGTAGTGCTACTGGGAGGGTAAACACATCTTTGGTGTCACCCAAATCAACACTGTCTGTTTCCATAAGCATATCTTGGAAGCCAGAGGAGACAGACAAGGGGGCTGTAGGTGAAAAACCCGGTCCAGGGCACGTTGCCGAGGGAGCTCCAGGGCTGAGGTCCAGTAGAACTGGTGGGGAAGTGGCTGTCAGCGAAAGCAGATCCCGTGTGAGTAATGATGGCATGACGGACCCATCAGGGAAATCTTCGCTGAGAGAGACCAGGTCCTGGCCGCAGCCTTGAACGTCTCCAGCTAGAGGAGAAGCTGTGAATTCTGCTCCATAGTCCTGTGACCTGGAGGCTGATGCAGGCACAAAGGGCTCTGCATGGACTGCCCACTCTTCTGGAATCTTCTTGCGGCTTTTTCCCTTCTTGATCCTACCGCCGCCCCGAACGATATCCTCATGATCCCAGCCAAATTCTCTGTCCCGTTCTTTGCGTGGTGATGGCTGATGTGATACCTCGGGC